>CAWUFW010005016.1:0-711377 GCA_963921515.1 Calotriton arnoldi
CAGAGTAGTCCAACCCCTATCTTTAGTATAAAGGTAGGAACCCAGTCCTTAGGACTTTAGATTATCCCTGGACGAAACTCTGTAACTGAATCCTGGACCTTCGACGCTCTACTCATGATTAGAGGACAGAAGAATCTCCCTTGGGGTCAAGGAGTGACTCCCCTGCTTGGCAGGCACCAAAGAAGCATCTGTCTGGTTCGCATTTCTGAAGCTCCCGTCGGACGCCGAAGTCATCGCATCACCAGAGGTGGATTCTCAGACTTCCCGAGGCTACCCTGAGTCCCCAGCAAAGCTGAGGCCCGTGGCTATCGTGGGTGACTTGAGACCGTGACCCCTGGACACCGAGCACATTTGCAAGTGCATCCTCTTCTGGGTCTCCCAAGAAGTCGTGCTTTGGGCTCCGAGTAGCCCTAGCCTCCAGCACCACCTGCACCGAAGATCACTGGCCCCCACTCCACGAGTGTCCTGTAAGCCAGATCCACGTGCGGCGTCACGAGGCTCCTTCGCGGTCGCTAGCCCGTTGGCTAGTAGCCCTTAACGAAGGCCAATCCTTTTCTAACTTGGCATCCTAGTTTCTCCAGGCCTGCCCTCACTTACCCTCGCTGGGTGAGTTTCACAGATGTACATCTTCACCAAGACTTGCCGTTGCCAAGGCTTGTTGGGTCCAATCCGGTCGCCGACACCTCAGCACTCGACAGACATCATGTACCAGCCCGAATCCTGCTCCTGGTCGCCGACAACGCCTCCTGGACCTCGTGGCTGAAGAGTCAAGACAACCATCAATGCACCTGAAGCACTCGACATCGGTGGGCATCTGTCCATCGCCTTCCTGGTCACTGGCTAGTGACCCAGACTCTGCCCCCTCTGCTTTCAGGTTCTTCAGAACTCCGATCCACTCTTGGATCCACCCGGACACTTTTCTCTTGGTCGCCAGCAGCACTTTGCCGCAGATCGCCATTCGAATCGACGACGAAACCCGACCCCGAAAGGCACCTATGCACCCGGCTTCCCTGGGTGAGGTAACACGAGTACTCCGGTGCTCCTGTGGGTAGAGACTCTTCAAAGTCCTAGATCTCAAAGGGTTTTGTCCAAGTCCTCTTTTAAGTGTCCCTTTTCTCTAATTTCCCGATCACGACTTTCTCCATAGAAGTCAACGGCGTATCGCGGTTGTGTATTTACACTGCACGCGTCTCCCGTGGGTCCCCTGTGTCACTACCTTGGGTGGTTCCTTGAGGTCCAAGCACTTCTAGAGGCTCTAGGCCTAGTGTCTAGTTCAGTCGTGGTTCGCATACCACTTTATTGGTATATGGTTTGGTACGCCCCTAGGGCCCAAACGTGTATTTGTGCTATTACTGTGTTTAAATAACTTCTAACTTATGTACTTCGAACTCTAGCCTCATAAAGAGACTAGAGGGGTGTGTTTAGCAATAAATACATATATTTTGAATATATACCTGCAGTGTGGTGCTCTTTCATTTGATCACTCAAGAGATTATAGACTGGTAAAACAAGCTGCTTTACATTCCTTCAAGACTTAGCCTGAAGGCTGCTCTCCATAGCTACCACTAGGATAGCTTTCAATAAGGTTGTCTTTAACCTATCTCCAATAAGGGGTTGTTTGGACTGGTGCAAGGTGCCCACTATAATTAGTGGACAGCATATGCCAGGCCAACTTCTCACATTGGTGTGCAGCGTGTGGGATTCCAGCTTGCTATTGTTTTACCAGATAATCTCAATTGAATTGATCAACTGAAAACCACTAAAGGTACCTAAGGTACATATAATTTAAGCTTAAGAATACAGTAAGTTCTACTGAACTTAGAGTTGTGTGTTAAGGGATAGCACAACCCTTTCTACAACTCAAGAGAGTTTAGTAGGCCACACTAGAGTAGGTAGTGCATACACCACACCACACTAGTAATGTCTTTAAGGGTAGGATCTAAAGAATCCTTGCAGGAAGCCATTGAGCTTCCACCCTCCAAGTATGATACACTCCCTTTCTTGGAATTGAGAGCTTTATGCAACTTGAGAAAAATAAGGACAGGCCAAAGCCCCACCACCCAACACCTCAAGGAGTTGTTGGTGGCTTATGACCTTAGTAAGCCCTTGGGGACTGAAGGGGTAGGGGCTGAGGGTGGGGCAGAAGATGAGGATGGGACCAGGGGTAGAAATACCCCCAGCCCCCCCTCTGAAACTACTCCTGAGGAAGATGAAGAGGATGATCAGAATGATGCCCTCTTTGTCCCCCCAGGAAGGATTAAGAGTGTGCCCAGGAAGTCTAGATCTCCTTCTCAGGAGTCTAACCACTCTGGCACCTCCATAGGGAGCTCTATCTCCTCTCACAGGAGGGAATCCTCTCATGAGAGAAGAGACAGACTGGTCCAGTATGAGGAAACTCAGCTGGAAATCAGAAAAAAGCAATTGGCTTTAGATAGGGAATCCCTAGATCTCCTTAGAGAGAGAAGAACGTTGTGACTAGAGTCCCATGGTGGCAGCCATGTCCCTAGAGACAGGGAAAGGTCCTATGACCATAGGAACCTGAGCAAGATTTTCCCTTCCTACCAGAGTGGGGATGACATCCACAAATGGATAACTGCATTAGAGAGGGCCTGTAAGGTACAGAAGGTCCCTCAGGAGCAGTGGGCAGCAATCTTGTGGCTCTCCTTTGCTGACAAAGGTAGAGATAAGCTCCTCACTGTTAGAGAGGAGGATGCTGATAATTACAAGGTCTTGAAGAGTGCTCTTATTGATGGGTTTGGCCTAACCACTGAACAGTACAGGTTGAAGTTCAGAGATACCCAAAAAGCACAGACTCAAGACTGGGTAGACTATGTGGATTGTTCTGCCAAGGCTATGGAAGGCTGGTTGATGGGCAGTAAGGTGTGTGACTTCTCAGGATTGTACAATCTGATAATGAGGGAGCAGATTCTTAATAACTGTCAAAATCAGCTGTTGCATCAATACCTGGTAGACTCTGATCTGACCTCTCCCCAAGAATTGGGAAAGAAGGCAGACAAATGGGTCAGAACCAGGGTGAAGCAGAAGGTACAGAACCAAGGTGGGGAAACCAAGAAGCAAGATGCTAAGAACTCTGACAAGGGTGGGGAGAAGGGTAAAGATCAAAAGTCTTCATCAGGCCCCCAAAAATCTTCTTCTGGTGGGGATTCACAGTCTACCAAAGGGAAAGGCCAAAGAAAACCATGGTGCAAGGTCTGTAAGCAAAAGACCCACTGGACCAGTGATTGCACCAAGTCCAAAGACTCCAGTCCAGCACCCACCAATGCCCCTAAGGCACCTGTTCCCCCTAGTACAGTTGGTGGGAGTGCTCCAGCCAAGGGTTTAGTAGGGTTCACCCTGGGTACTGAGTTGGGCTCTGACCTAGTCAGAGAACTGACTCAGGCTGTGTTAGTCTGTGATGGAGGCATGGATGTGACCTCCACTGTGAGTCCCAGTAATCTGGGCAAGTACAGACAACAGCCTTTAATCAATGGACGTGAGGCTTTGGCATTTAGGGACACAGGGGCAAGTGTCACAATGGTGACACAAGACCGTGTGAATCCTGGGCAAGTTATACTTGGTGAGATGTACCAAGTGACCAGTGCTAGCAATGTCAGAACAGACCATACTCTGGCAGTTGTTAACTTCTCCTGGGGAGGGGTAACTGGCCTTAAGAAGGTTGTGGTAAGTGCAAACCTACCAGTCGAATGCTTGCTTGGCAATGACTTAGAGACTTCTGCTTGGGCAGAAGTGGAGCTCAGGACCCATGCAGAAATGCTGGGGATCCCTGCAGATGTGTTTGCTGTGACCAGGTCACAAGCCAAAATGTCTAGCACTGAACAGGCCTTGGATTCTGGAAGAATGGACCAAGTGCCTTCCAAGAGGAGGAGTAGTAGGGTTAAGGCAGTGCCTTCCCCCTTGGCTCAGGAGGAAGATCAGTCCCTTGAGGGGGATGATCTCAGCCCTGAAGAAGGAACTGTCCCAGAGGAACTTGAACCTGACCAGGTTGAGTTCTTGGGGACAGGGGGACCTTCTAGGGCAGATCTGAGCCAGGAGCAGCAGAGCTGCCCCTCCCTTGAACCCCTCAGACAGCAAGCTGCTGCTGAGGCTGCTGGGAAAGCTAGTGGTCCCCATACAGTGTATTGGGATGATGGACTCCTGTACTCAGAGAGTAGAGACCCCAAGCCTGGTGCTACCAGGAGGTTGGTAATACCTCTGAAGTTCAGGGGCTTCCTATTGACCCTAGCCCATGATATTCCCTTAGCAGGTCACCTGGGCCAGAACAAGACTTGGGACAGAATTGTCCCTCACTTTCACTGGCCCCACATGTCTGAAGACAGTAAGGAGTTTTGTCGCTCCTGTGTAACCTGCCAAGCCAGTGGCAAGGCAGGTGGCACTACAAAGGCCCCCTGATACCACTACCTGTGGTGGGGGTGCCCTTTGAAAGGGTAGGGATTGACATTGTTGGTCCCATGGATCCCCAAACAGCCTCTGGGCACAGGTTTATCCTGGTGGTAGTGGATCATGCCACCAGGTACCCAGAAGCTATTCCCCTCAGGACCACTACAGCACCTGTGGTGGCAAGGGCCCTCCTGGGAATTTTCTCAAGAGTGGGCTTTCCTAAGGAGGTAGTATCAGACAGGGGTGCTAACTTCATGTCTGGGTACTTAAAAGCAATGTGGAAGGAGTGTGGAGTGACTTATAAGTTCACCACACCCTATCACCCACAATGCAATGGTTTAGTTGAGAGATTCAACAAAACCTTGAAGGGCATGATTAAAGGGCTCCCAGAAAAGCTTAGGCGTAGATGGGACATACTCTTGCCCTGCCTTTTATTCGCATATAGGGAGGTGCCTCAGAAGGGGTTGGTTACAGCCCTTTTGAACTTCTGTTTGGCCACCCTGTGAGGGTCCACTGTGCTTGGTGAAGGAAGGATGGGAGTTACCTCTCAAGCCCCCAAAGCAAGATATAGTGGACTATGTACTTGGTCTCCCGCTCCAGGATGGCTGAGTACATGAAAAAGGCAACCAAAAACCTTGAGGCTAGCCAGGAACTTCAAAAGGCCTGGCATGACCAAAGAGCTGTTCTGACTGTTTACCAGCCAGGACAGAAGGTGTGGGTGTTGGAGCCAGTGGCCCCAGCAGCTCTCCAAGATAAATGGAGTGGACCCCACACTATTGTTGAGCAGAAGGGTGAGGTCACTTATTTAGTAGACCTAGGAACACCCAGGAGTCCCCACAGGGTTCTCCATGTCAACAGGTTAAAACCATATGTGGACAGGGCAGACATGGGCTTGCTCATGGCTACTGATGAAGGGCAGGAGGAAGAGAGTGACCCACTCCCTGACCTGCTCTCACAGAACCCTGACGATGGGTCAGTTGATGGTGTAGCCTTGGCAGGCAGCCTCACTACCCAGCAACAAACTGATTGCAGGCAAGTCCTCAATCAGTTTAGACATATGTTTTCACTGACACCCAGTCAGACCACCTGGTGCACTCATGAAATGGACACTGGGGACAGTCTGCCTATTAAAAACAAGATTTATAGGCAACCTGACCATGTCAGGGACTGTATCAGGACTGAAGTCCAGAAAATGTTGGAATTGGGAGTTATTGAACCCTCAGATAGCCCTTGGGCTAGTCCAGTGGTCCTTGTACCGAAACCTCACACCAGTGGTGGAAAAAGAGAGATGAGGTTTTGTGTGGACTACAGGGGTCTCAATGCAGTCACTAGGACTGATGCCCATCCCATACCCAGGGCAGATGAGCTCATAGATACTTTGGCCTCGGCCAAATATCTCAGCACATTTGACCTAACAGCTGGCTACTGGCAGATCAGACTAGCTGATACTGCAAAGCCCAAAACAGCATTCTCAACCCCTAGTGGGCATTATCAATTTGTGGTAATGCCCTTTGGTCTGAAGAATGCACCTGCCACTTTCCAGAGGTTGGTGAATACAGTTCTCACAGGACTGGAAGCCTATAGTGCAGCATATCTAGATGATATTGCTGTCTTTAGCTCCACCTGGGAGGATCACCTGGTCCACCTCAGGAATGTTTTACAGGCCCTGCAAAAGGCAGGCCTGACTATCAAGGCCACTAAGTGCCAGATAGGGCAGAGTCAGGTTGTGTACCTGGGCCACCTTGTGGGTGGAGGCCAGGTTCAACCTTTGCAGAGCAAGATCCAGACCATCATGGACTGGACTGCTCCCACTACCCAGACTCAGGTGAGAGCCTTCTTAGGCCTGACTGGGTACTATAGGAGATTTATCAAGGGGTATGGATCAATAGTGACACCCCTGAATGACTTAACTTCTAAGAAAATGCCCAAAAGGTTCAGTGGACAGTTAGCTGTCAAAAGGCATTTGATGACCTCAAGCAGGCCATGTGCACTGCTCCAATTCTGCAGAGTCCTGATTACTCCAAGAAGTTAATTGTTCAAACTGATGCATCTGAATTGGGGGTAGGGGCTGTACTGTCACAATTGAATGAAGAAGGTCAGGATCAGCCAGTAGCTTTCATTAGCAGAAGGCTGACCCCTAGAGAGAAACGTTGGTCAGCCATAGAGAGGGAGGCCTTTGCTGTGGTCTGGGCTCTGAAGAAGTTGAGGCCATACTTGTTTGGTACACACTTCCTGGTTCAGACAGACCATAAGCCCCTCTTATGGCTAAAACAAATGAAGGGTGAAAACCCCAAACTGCTTAGGTGGTCCATTTCCCTACAGGGGATGGACTTTACAGTGGAACATAGGCCTGGGAGTAACCATGCGAATGCAGATGGACTCTCTAGGTATTTCCACTTAGAACATGAAGACTTAACTGGGCAAGGTTAGTTTAATGTCCCTACGTTTGGGGGGTTGTGTAGGAGAGTAGGATCTGCTTCACATGGGTACCCCCACTTTTTGCTGATGCTTCACTGTTTTTCGACATTAGTCTGGCTGGGGCCCTGCTAATCAGAACCCCAGCCTAGCTGCTTCCTCTCTAAAATGGTTTCCATGTGCCTTAGGCACATCACTGATTGGGATCTGGAGTGCCCTTATAAGTCCCTAGTATATGGTATACTATGTACCAAGGGCATAGGTACCTCAGAGGCCTGCCAGGGGCTGCAGCATGTATTATGCCACCCCTGGAAGGCCATCCAAACTGACACCACAGGTCTGCTACTGCAGCCTGGGTAAGGTGGTGCAAGCACCCCTTACTGTGATATAGGTTACCTATATCACTAAATACATACACACATATAAACCTATAAGTCACTCCTAAGGCAGGCCTTATCAATCCTAAAGGCAGAGTGCATGGTTCCTATGTGAGAGGGTGCCCCTGCATGAGCAGGGCCCCTCTGCAGCGTTCGGAGACCATCTCTGATGCTGTTTGTAGTGCAGCCTGACCATATACTCTTAAGCGCATTATATCCTCGAGGTAAAATGCTAACTTTGGAATGGCTGCACCTAAACATGTCGTGTTTGGTGTCAAACATCTTGGAATACTACCCCCACCAATCCTGGCGGCGGGGGTAGCATTCCACCCTTCTAGAGGGAAAGACATGTTAACTCTGACGAGTCCGGTAACTTCTTTCCAGAGCCCTGGCATCACAAAATGGATGCTGCTGCCACAGACACGAGTCTGGCCTCCTGCTGCTGGACGAAACTCCGGCAGGGGAGGCCTGGACAATAGGTTTCCTGTCCCAGGGAGGTGTGACCACCTCCCCAGACAGGATAATGTGTATTGGGGCTGGGCGGGAGCACTTTCGGGTGCTTTTAAGTCCTGCACTGGGGGCACATTTGGTGTCCCTGTGCATACCCCAGTTCAAACCGGATCAGGGGCTTGCAGCCCCTGCTTTGGCGCGAACTGGACAAAGGGAAAGGGGTGTAGCCACCCCTGTGCCCTGACCCACCCATAGGTGGGGCCACAGAGTAGTCCAACCCCTATCTTTAGTATAAAGGTAGGAACCCAGTCCTTAGGACTTTAGATTATCCCTGGACGAAACTCTGTAACTGAATCCTGGACCTTCGACGCTCTACTCACGATTAGAGGACAGAAGAATCTCCCTTGGGGTCAAGGAGTGACTCCCCTGCTTGGCAGGCACCAAAGAAGCATCTGTCCGGTTCGCATTTCTGAAGCTCCGTCGGACGCCGAAGTCATCGCATCACCAGAGGTGGATTCTAAGACTTCCTCAAGGCTACCCTGAGTCCCCAGCAAAGCTGAGGCCCGTGGCTATCGTGGGTGACTTGAGACCGTGACCCCTGGACACCGAGCACATTTGCAAGTGCATCCTCTTCTGGGTCTCCCAAGAAGTCGTGCTTTGGGCTCCGAGTAGCCCTAGCCTCCAGCACCACCTGCACCGAAGATCACTGGCCCCCACTCCACGAGTGTCCTGTAAGCCAGATCCACGTGCGGCGTCACGAGGCTCCTTCGCGGTCGCTAGCCCGTTGGCTAGTAGCCCTTAACGAAAGCCAATCCTTTTATCTTGGCATCCTGGTTGCTCCAGGCCTGCCCTCACTTACCCTCGCTGGGTGAGTTACACAGACCTTGCTGGTCTGCACCATCGACGATCTACATCTTCACCGAGACTTGCCGTTGCCAAGGCTTGTTGGGTCCAATCAGGTCGCCGACACCTCAGCACTCGACAGACATCGTGTACCAGCCCGAATCCTGCTCCTGGTCGCCAACAACGCCTCCTGGACCTCGTGGCTGAAGAGTCAAGATGACTGTCAACGCACCTGAAGCACTCGACATCGGTGGGCATCTGTCCATCGCCTTCCTGGTCACTGGCTAGTGACCCAGACTCTGCCCCCTCTGCTTTCAGGTTCTTCAGAACTCCGATCCACTCTTGGATCCACCCGGACACTTTTCTCTTGGTCGCCAGCAGCACTTTGCAGCAGATCGCCATTCGAATCGACGACGAAACCCGACCCCGAAAGGCACCTATGCACCCGGCTTCCCTGGGTGAGGTAACACGAGTACTCCGGTGCTCCCGTGGGTAGAGACTCTTCAAAGTCCTAGATCTCAAAGGGTTTTGTCCAAGTCCTCTTTTAAGTGTCCCTTTTCTCTAATTTCCCGATCACGACTTTCTCCATAGAAGTCAACGGCGTATCGCGGTTGTGTATTTACACTGCACGCGTCTCCCGTGGGTCCCCTGTGTCACTACCTTGGGTGGTTCCTTGTGGTCCAAGCACTTCTAGAGGCTCTAGGCCTAGTGTCTAGTTCAGTCGTGGTTCGCATACCACTTTATTGGTATATGGTTTGGTACTCCCCTAGGGCCCAAACGTGTATTTGTGCTATTACTGTGTTTAAATAACTTCTAACTTATGTACTTCGAACTCTAGCCTCATAAAGAGACTAGAGGGGTGTGTTTAGCAATAAATACATATATTTTGAATATATACCTGGTGTGGTGCTCTTTCATTTGATCACTCAAGAGATTATAGACTGGTAAAACAAGCTGCTTTACATTCCTTCAAGACTTAGCCTGAAGGCTGCTCTCCATAGCTACCACTAGGATAGCTTTCAATAAGGTTGTCTTTAACCTATCTCCAATAAGGGGTTGTTTGGACTGGTGCAAGGTGCCCACTATAATTAGTGGACAGCATATGCCAGGCCAACTTCTCACACTCACTACACCCTTTCGTTCTGTCATACTTGACCCCTTTCCCGCACTTTGAACTGTGCCCTTGACCTGCACTGTCTAAAATTTATATCTACCATATTTGTTATATGAGTGAGCCGGATACTGATACTGCTCTTGATATTTTCTGATGACACGTTTACCTGATTTGGATCGATCTTGTGGATGTTTGTTTATTTAACGGAAATGTATATATGAGATGACACATATCCTTCAGTCCTTCCCATGACCTAATAATTTTTGTGTGTTCTAAGATCTGTTCTAACTGTGCTTACATTTATTTCTTTTTTCACTGACTTGAAAGACTTGTTGCTTTATATTTTTGGATTTAGACTGTTTATGTGTTCCCTTTTCAGTACCTGGTTCGAACTGTTACTTAATACTAACTGTGTTTACTTTGAAATTCCAATAAAGAAATGCTTCAGTGAGAAAAGTGAAAAACTACTTAAGGAGTTTTACACTACCAGGACATGTAAAACATAACCCCATACGTCCCTCTTTTTAAATATCATGCCCTGCCCTGTGTCCTACCTTAGGGCTGACGTGCAAGCATTAAAAAGGAAGGTTTAGGCCTGGCAATTGAGTTTATTTTCCCAAGTAGAAATGGTAGTTTAAAACTGCACTACAGGCTGCATTGGCAGGCGTGAGACATGTTTTAAAAGGCTACTTTAGTGGGTGACACAATGAGTGCTACAGGCCCATTAGTAGCATCTAATTGGGTATGGGTAGTGCCATTTAGTAAGGCCTTACAAGTAAATTAAATCTGCCAATCTGCTGAAGACCATGTTTTCATGTTTTAGGGATACAGAGCAAACACTTTAGCACTGGTTAGATTGTGTGATACGTTTAAATATTTATTTTCCCATTCCATCTTCCAATGGGATTCTCAGTTATATTTTAAGATTGATGTTCTCCTTGGAATGGTGACAAAACAAGGGGGTGGGGTTTTATACTTTTTGAAAAATTATAAGAGGAAATGTTAAATTGTATAACAGGATTACATGAGTATCCTGTACAACACACAGCTTTTTAACTATTATTTGAATGGAGTTGTGTGAAAATAATCTCTTTTTTTAAAGGGAATTTACTTCCAGAAACCTATGAAGAGCATCAGGCTTGCTTGGACCACCACAAACGTAATAGGATATTACTGTAAATACTATGGGGCATATTCCCAAGAACGTGTGATAACTACCGCAAAAGTTGCTTAACGCAACTCTTCACATCGCAGTCTATCGCGGGAAAATAACACCGTGTCAACGTGGTATTCCCAACCCGGCGGCACCATGCGATAGTAGCAGGAAAACGCGCAAAATGACCGCCCAAAAATTAACGCGACGCCGAAAAAATGCGAAACACGAACGCGGAAAAACCTGCGATGCCCCAAATCGCGATACAAAAATCAGCGACAACCAGCGACAGGCCTGCAATACCCACGCGTCATGCGGGAAAAAGCACTATAAAAGCAACCAAAAAAACACACCAAAACCAAATCAAACTGCGTAGCACCATGGATGCACCTGGACCGAGTGCAGAGGACAACGCGAACCCCACAAGCCCCATGGAGGACCAGCCAGGAACCCCGTTTCCGGGGAAGGGCAAGCAGAAGAGGAAGAGGAAGACGGGGTTCAGTCCGCAGGAAGACCGGATCATCGTCACGGAGGTGATAGAACACCACCAACAACTGTTCGTCACCTCCACTGCATCATTGGCAACAAAAACGGAAATATGGCAGTCCATCGTCACCAACGTGAATGTAGTCGGAGTGTCGAGGAGGTCAATGGAGGAGGTCAAGAGGCGCTGGCATGAAGTGCACAGCCAAACCAAACAGAAACTCGCTGCCAACAGAAAGGCAGCAAAAGCGACTGGAGGTGGGAGTCCTGCGCCACAGGAGGAGCTGGATGAGCTGGAGGAAATGGTGGCCACAGTCATCAGTGTGGAGATGGTGCAAGGAGTTGGGGGTCTGGATACAGCTCGATATGACCTCACACAACAGCAACAGGGTGAGTAATGACCAGGGACTGGGGGGACGGTGGGAGATGGGCACAATGGCACACATGCACAATCATGTGCAGCACACTGCACACCCACAATGAGTGTGAAACATGTCCCTGATACCCTCGGCACACTGCAGCACACATAGAAACACCAAGTAGGCCCCCGTCCACAATGTGCACAAATGGGCCCCCCTCCATATCACCAATGCCACAACCTACCCATGCACATGTGCTGAATCCAGAAAAGCAGCGGCTCTGTGACCCACACTGACAATGCAAGTGACACTGCATGACAGATAGCATGGCTGAAGCCATAATACATGACATGGTGCACGAGACGACATTGAGGTGGCTGAGTGTGGACCACATCCGTAAAGGAGCAGGTCACACTCTGACACATCCACGTGCACTTACAACCCATGACGTCAAAAACACATCTGCAGACAAACAATGCACAAGAGTACAAAATTTGTCCAGGAGCACAAATGACCCAAGTCGCAAACATCCCAGCACCCTAAAAGCACACAAGTCAAAGGCACACCGACTCAAAGGGATAAGGGTCCGCCAAAGCAGAGCTGCAGGGGTGAATCGCCAACAATGCAGCACGCACACATAGCAATCACAGTACATCAACATTGATGACAATGTGGTACAAAGTGCAACCCCTACACCACAGGATAGAGGACACAACTGGTGCCGCTCGTGCATAGAAACTGGCCAATCACATCTGGCATTGCATGACACTGTGAGATGACAATGTACGAGTACAACCACACATCTGTCATGTAGTCGAAATGTCCACTGTCTCCCATCAAATAGCCAGCTTCACCAAAACAGTCACAATGTACATTGTCATGCAGTCTGAATGTAAACATCTACAATGCGTCAACATACATGGAACACACTGTTAACCTGCATCTCCCCTTTACATGGCAGAGGGACAATCAACACCCCCTGCAGAGCAGACCACACATCTCTTCAGTGATGATGAAGAGGACACCCTGCACATTTGCCCAGACACACTCCAACAACTCGTGGACAGCCTCCTCACCCCACCTCCAGGAGCAGGGCAGCCCAGCTGCATCGCGGTGACCACACACCCTGCACAGACCACACAGCAGGAAGCACACACCACCGCAGCTGTCTCCCAGGACCCCCACGACCAACACATGGAATTCCAACGCCGTGTGTTAGGGTGCCAGGAGAAGATGGCTGATCAGCTGCGGGTGGGGTTCGAGCTCATGGCAGCCAAACTCGATGCCATACGTGGGTGCCTGAGTCCCATCAGGGAGCACCTACAGTCCCTAACGGACACCCACTGTCCGCACCATGCTCACCAACAATCCTTGGCTGACATCGCTGGGGCCATTACTCGGCTACAAGAACTGTCTAGTCAGACAGGCTCCAGCGATGACAGCACAGAGTTGGCACAGATGCGGAGGACAGTGGAAACCATGGAGCCGATGCAGGCTGGAAGTATGGCTGCCACGGCTGAACACCAGCGAGATGTAGCTGGGATCTTCCATGCCCTGCAGATCCTCATCTTGCCATTGCTGCCACTGAGCCTGTACCAGATGACTGCTGCAGAAACCTCGACACACACATCTCCACCCCCTGACGTGTCAGTGGCACACAATGATGCAGCCCTATCACCTTCGCACCCTGATGTGTCAGTGGCACACAGTGACGCAGCCATAACCCCACCACACACACCTGACACACCAGACACAGAAGACGTCTCAGAGGAGTAAGATGTGGAGGGCAATGACTGTGTGAGGAAGGAGTTAGTAGCATCCGTCCCCGCCATATGGCCTGTCCCTGCCTGGTTCTGCTCTCTGCATCATGCCCTGGAACAACACCTCCCACTGTCCCCCGAAACACTCTGCGACATTCACCTGGACCCCAACATGGACTGCCATATCTGCTCTGGTACCAATGACACAGCAATCCGGCTGCGGACTGAACTCTTCCTCTTCAGATTAACTTTGCATTCCCCCAAGGACTCTGGTTGGCCCACCACTGGGCAACCATGTTATGTGGGCTTAAAATGGCCATGTACTGCCCCAGCTCCGACACTCCCCAGAATGTGAATAAAACATTCCAAATCACACAGATGTGTCATGTCTATATTCACTCACGTATAAACGTTTGGATGGATGTAGGGACATTGATTGCACTAAAAGGAACACCCTGGTAAATGTCATCAATGCACATGTTTGACCCTGACTCACATGGCCAATTAGATGACTGTGAAGGTGTGAACTAGCTGTGGCCTCATTGCACATGAACAACAATCTCGTTACCCCCCAACGTAGCCCCACGTCCATGTATTAAATAGGGCTGTGTGTAGAAATGTCAAATTCGGTAGCAGTCCTGAAGTGGTGTCCCCCATCACATGTGACAACAGAACGTGTCTTCGCATACCTACTCACACACACCTGTGTGGACACAGTCTGTTTTGATGGATAAACTTGATGTACATGGCAAGAAATTGGACACCATACTCACATTGCTGGAGGCACGTAAGAGCACAGGTCTGCCAGCACCTATCCCAACCACAATTTTTGGCTCACAGAGGTGGAGCTGTCAATAGGGACTCACCCCCAATTCACAAGCATCAGTCAATCCCTCCCTGTGTATGGACAATGCACATGTAGGCACACGATTTGTCATTCTAATCGACACGCATCACAGTTGTACACTAGTGAAGTTGCGTAGACTTTATTGGCATGTGCGTGTCAGTACAGGCAGGCCAAGGGCCACAACATGCAGACCAATGTTTAAGACAATTACAGGCAGCTTAGGAACATGTTGAGGTGCAAGTAATGGGGTGGCAAAAGTGAACACAAATCATTACGGATGTCAACGGTTTCAGCCCACCTTGCCTTGCTGGACTAGTCATGTGATGTTTGGCGTCTGCTCATTGGCCCGTGTCAGGGGACACGACTCACAGCCCATGGGATCTGCATAGTGCCGTGGCACTGGACTGCTCTGACTGTGTGCTCTGCTGACAGTGAGCAGGTGAAAGGATCCTACAAGGTCACATGTCGTACTACATTGCCATGTGTGTACTCTCCCCCCAGCAGTTTCTCCAATGTTGGAACGTTGCCAAACGACACTGTGCAACTCCGCCCATGGGACTGCATCACCTTGCACAGGTGTGTGTACACACGCGTAGGTCCACGAACATGCATTCTGAGTCCAGGCGAAGGCAGACATGTCCACTGTTGTGGTGGGATATGTGACCATTCCTCCAAGATGCTACAAGGTGTGGGGACCTGTGCTGTGGGTGACAATTAGTTGTGGCTGCAGGAACGTAGTTACTCGTCCATGAATGCGAGCGCTGCTTCATGGGCAATCTGTTCCAAGAGTACATCATTGTCGAGGTCAAGGAACACGAGGGCGAGACAATCCATTACCTGGTCCGGGCAGCTGTGCTCCGTCCGTGCGTTTCACCAATCCGCAACACAGCCCAATAGGGGAGCACCTCGATGTGGTCACTGCACACGAGGAGTTGTGCAATCTCCCATGCCCAACTGCCTGCACATACCCCAAATATCAAGGCATCCCATGCACGGGTATCACGGTTACACTCCTGTTCGTGGGCCAACAGGGGGCGCACACACGTGTCATAATCCAGTTCAGCTACCGTTGTGTTGGATAGGCAGACATCCATGGGCCACTCGAATGTGCATGATCGACAGTGGAACCAGGTGACGTACGCAAGACGGAAACTCAGACGGTAACTGATGCGCAACACTGCCATTGGCAGTGATCCCAACAGATGCAGCATTTGTGCACGGTACAGTTCCATGTGACAGGGGGTTGTGCATGTGCCAGGGATTGCCAGCCATTGCCTTTGTTGGTCTCGTAGCATCGGCACTCTTCTGACAGGCGGCAGTTATGTGGATGATATGCCACTGCTCGGAGCAATGAGTCGTATTTGTGTGCAATGTTTGGGCGTATGGGTTGTTTTTTACTTATGTGTCAGGAGCATCCCATGCAGGTGTACCTCAAGCAGAGACAAGTGTGTGTGGGGAGTGGGCAAGGTGGTCTTTCATTGGTGCAGTTCGTGGTGTGGGAGTCGTCAAGATCTGGTATGGTGTCTCTCGCAGGGAGTGCCAGCCGCATTCAAGACCAAGGTTGGGGGTTCAGATGTCCTCCAGCCTTGTGTCAAGGCTTGAGACAAGGGAGCTTTCATTCCTAATGTTAGTCTGACTACTGCTTGCATTTTTGAAATGTGATGTGGCCTTTGCGTTGCAATTGATGCCAGGCCTTTGACTTAGTGTTCACCAATAGCGATACACACACAACATGTATGAGCCAAGAGCCCGATCGGCCTTGCGCTCCTTGTACAATCTCTCTCTTTCTCTCTCTCTCCCTCTCCCTCTCTTTCTCTCATTCTCTCTATCTCTATCTATCTCTCTCTCTCTTTCGCTCGCTCTCTCTGTCCTTTGATGGGCGCATGACACACCTTCTTATCTGGAATTTTGTTTTGCAGGCTGTGACTTACAGATTGTCCTGAGAGGACCCGCCATGACTCTTCAAAATTGTTGTTTTGTGTTTATTCTGAATAAAACATATTATTTGCAAGTTCTGAGATGAATGTATGATTCTCATTTTTCTGACAACACATGTATGTTAGGTGTTGTAATTGTGCGACATCAGGCACATTGTTCTGATTTTGTAACGTTGATGTGACATATCTTTCTCCGGGGGTAGGTGGGGGGTGCCCGGAGTGGGGCCCGGGGGGGGGGGTTCCTGGGGGTGGTGGCGGTGGGTGTTGTTGCCTTCTTGGGGCTCCGGGATGCATGGTCAGTGGCTCCATGGCATCTGTTTTTCTTCATGTGTGGCTCTGGGCTGGGCTCCCTTTGATGGTGCAGGTTGTCGTCCGACTTTGCACCAGGTCAGAGCAGGTGTTAGATTCATGCTGCTAACGCCCCTTATTGCATTTTTTGGGATCTTATCGCCAATCTGGCTGGTTGTTGAGAATGTTGAGGTGTGGTATTGTCGCAGATTTTTGCTCGGGAACACATACTCTGCATCTCATTAGCGATAGTTGCGGGGGGTCATCTTTGGCGATGTTTTTTGCGGCTGCTATCGCAGGTAAACTGGTGTTATCGGCTGTTAGCACCAGCTTGTGAATGGGGCGATAATTTTATTGCGACTTTGGCTGCGATAAAGTGCCGTTAACTCGGCGATAGTTCCTTGAGAATATGCCCCCCTGATGTTTACCCAGTTTATTTGTAAACAGTGTATATAATAAATATTTTATGCACATTTTCTCAAGAAGAATTATACCCACATCCTTCTACGTCCCTCTTGGAGGGCTCAGGCAGTCACTGTTCCTGCTTTAACTGTGCAGTTCAGGAAAGTGATTCAGCCCCACCACATTAAAATTTACCAACTCCCACAGCTTCAGTATGCTTAGATGCTAATCCTATCACTTAGTATAAAAGAATGTTATGATAAAAAATATTTCAAAAGTATTGAATACTGTGGAGAGATCAAGCAGTAAAAGCATGCAAAATTTGTCTTCATTGAAGATCTAGAGAATGTTGTCAAAAGTTTTACGCATGGACATTTCTGTAGTATGATGTGGTTTAAGCCAGGGTTAGAGCTCATAGATGATGTATTTGTAAATACGTGGGCAATATGTTATCATTATCTTAGCTAAGAATAATAGCCCAGTGTTGGAAAACGAGGCAGTATCTGTGAGGCCTGCACAAATAACATGACACATTTGTCCTTCACTGGGAACCAAACACCCTATTGTAGCGCTTGACTCTCAGAGGGTAGCGTTGCAGAGCAGTCTAAGGCGTACTCAAGGGAGGTGGTGTGGGCTAGTAATCGCCATTACAGGTGCGCAGAAATAACACAATACTCAATACTATGCACCAATTTACAAATATACATAAGCTGTTGGAATTACTTTGTGACATTGCATAACATCTCCACCCCCCCCAAAAGGGGGGTGAGGTCTGGTACCACCACTCCTATGTATGCACATCATCTTGCCCCCTAATGCAGTGTGTTGAACAAAACCTGGAGCGAGGGCCCTGCGCACTTGCACCATCCCAGTGGCGACCCACCCCATTATCTCAACGAGCATTAAAAATAGGTACACCTGACCTGGTGACACATACCCCTGACTGAGCATTTCATATTGTCCATACAGTATGCACCCTTACATCTTCAGGGCTAACAGTCTGGGTTGTTCCTCACTTAAGCGCAGCAGCAAGAATACATGTTTAAGCAGCACTTTAGTTTGACAGTACTCATCACTTTGGTTGATCATTATAATGCATTGCAATTACAGCCCCTAAAAGGCATCACAGCTGAAATCACAGGATTAAGTATATACAGCCAGACACCCTAGCAGGAATCTCTGGCAACATAACCCCACTTGCCTTATGACATCACCTTACTCAGGTACTTCACATTACACATGTGACTTACAGTCCGTTTAAAAGACATAACCTTGGCAACTGCACTTCTCCTGCAGTTGCACCTCTTCACTTTAAAAGGAATCACAGGTAAAATCATAGGATTACGTAAATGCAGCCAGACCTCATAGCAGGAAGGTCCAGCAACCTAACCCCATTTAGCTTAGCATCACCTTGCCGCAGGTACTTCACATTACACATGTGACTTTCAGTCCCCCTAAAAGAAATAATGTTAGTAAATGCCGTTCTGGTCTAATTACCACTCTTCATCTCCAGGGGATGCCCTTCATTCTTTGGTGCACTTCTCCACACACCCCCAGCTGTAGAACGAAAGTTCCAGCCCAGGAGGTGTTAAAATGCTGGCTGAGCCGTTGAGGGGTTATTCTTTTCTAGACCCCATGAGACTTAGGGAGAGACTTCCATTTCAGTGGCTGGGGGAGACTGCTCTTCTCCAGCAGCTCCCCCTGCCCATTGTCACACATGTGGTGGTGACCCCGTTCTCCTGGGGCCACCACAAGCAGTAAAAATGCTGTTCTGCCCTTGCAGGCCGGTCCTGGCCTGCAAGGCATTATGGGAGTTCCTGCATATGGGAACAGCGGCTCTCCTGCTGCTCCAGGGAGAGCCGCGATGTGGGCCTCCGGCCGCTGGGGAACTTCGTTGGAGGGTCCGGTCCTACCCGGACCCCCAGGTATGTGCTACAGCTCAGGGAGCCCACCCCCGGCTGCTCAGGCCCATTTTCAGGGGCCCGGTCCCACCCGGGCCCCTTTGCGCGTGTATGGGGTCCCGGTCCCACCCGGGACCCCCGCAGGCTCTCGAGGTTGGAGGGCAGCCCGGGGAGCCCACCCCTGGCTGCCCCCGCCGGCTCCCCAGCCGGCCAGCACCGTCGCGTGCTGCCGCGGAAGCCGGCTTGGCACTTCTGGTCTGCCCGCTCCCGCGGGCAGACGCGTCTTCTTCCTCCGGTCCGGCTGGACCTCGGGGGAGTGCGGCGGCACTCCCCTGGCCTCCTCCCTCTCTTTGGGGCCCAGGGATGGGGTCCCGGGCCCCCGGACATCTTCGGGGGGCGCGACGGCGCTCCCCTCCATCCCGGTCACTTCGGGGCCTGGAGAAGGGGTCCTGGGCCCCTCCTCCTATTCACGGGGAGCGCGACGGCGCTCCCCGGCTGCGCTTTGTCAACGGGGGCCAGGGTGGGCTCCTGGCCCCCCGTGGGGGATATCTTCACGGGGAGCGCGACGGCGCTCCCTGACTTTGCTTTGGGGACCGGGGATGGGATCCCGGACCCCTAAAGACCTCTTAGCGGGGGGCACAACGGTGCTCCCCGCCCGCCTCCATCTTCGGCGGGGGCCAGGGTGGGCTCCTGGCCCCCCCTGCAGGGCATTTTTCACGGGGAGCGCGACGGCGCTCCCCGGCTTCCCTTCTGCTGGGGGCAGCCCCCGGGGACCTGACCCACTCCGGGGGCATAGTTGAGACCGGCGGCGGAGCCCCACGCGCTTCGTCGTCGGTCCACTTGAGGGGTCAAAGGTCGCCTACCTTCTGGGGGGCATATCTCGGCCCCCAGGTGGCCGATTTTCAAAATTTTCATCTGTCCTTGCTCCTCTTGGCCAGCCCCAGCCACTGGGAACACTCTCCTTCGCCCTCCTGGTCTCAAGAAGGGTGCATTCAGCAGGGAGCTGTCTTCACTGGCTCCCTGCGCCAGCTTTTCGCCGGGCTCTCCTCCGGGGCCTCTCTTCTTCCTGCGCAGAGGCCCCTGCTTCTGCGCACCGGTCCTGGTCTCTTCTCCTGGCGCTGTTCAGGATCCTGGGACAGTCAGGGGGTTCCTCCTTCCAACTGCCCATTGCGCAAGGCTCCAGCACCTTCTGCCTCAGCAGACCACACCCCAGAGAGAGCATCTCTTCCTGTGCAAGTTCTTTCAAGAAGTTGGGGAGGGGGCTGGCAGGAAGTCTCTGTTTGCCCTATCAAACAGCAACACATCACTTCACTGCCCCTGCTCCCTCCTTCCTGCCCAGGCCTCTGGGTTGGTTCAAGATGGCATCGTCCAGGGTCTCCTGCCACATGGTCTCTGAAAGCCCCTTCCCCCCCCAGAGCTGCCTTCCTCTTCGTGCAGCTTGGTGCCTGGCACCCAGTGACAGCTGCTGATGGATTAGCCTGCAGCTCCACCCATCTTCTCTCCTTGGAGGGAAGGTCTTCGCTCTGGGAAGAAAGGTCATTAATCTAACCTGCCAGGGCCAGACCCCAGCCAGGTCCTGGTTATGAGCTGACTCAGAGAAATATGACATTTATTGATGACCCAAAAGCAGTACAAATATGACTCTGGACTCTGCAGAATACTTCTTCTCACACCCTTTACAGTGGACTTCAGTGCGTGTCTGGAATTTGTAGGCTTTAGGAAAGTGACACTAGCCCATGAGCTCCACCCATAGGGGAATAATGAAGTGAAAAACACAGTAAAACACACTGACTTTCCCTGGCATGTTTCTTCCCAGTGTATAAAGCCTATTCCATGTCACCACCCAATTCTGCATAAGTCCTGCCACACCATTCACTTTGCATCTGCTCCTGGGCTGCGCATGCCAGGAATCTCCCCTGCGCAGCCCCTACACGTGTGCACACGCATGTACACAGGTGTCTGCATGTAACCAGCCCGGTGCCCCTTACTCCAGCTGCTGCGCAGCGGCCTAGTCAAGCTAGGGGAACACCAGTAAAATCCACATGCAGTCTTTTTCACCATGAGTTCACTGTGGGTGAGTCTCAACTTATGAGGCTCTCCCACAGTAAAAGCTCAACAAATAGGTGCTCAAAAAGCGAAGAATCCGGGCGGCCCAGAGTGTCAGAACCACCTTCTAACACCCAGTAACAGTTGTATAACTTGCAAAAAATATTAGGGTCATCATCGCTTTTTTTAAATTTCAAGGCCGACAAGGTAGACAAGAACAACTTTAAGTTACTCTTGAAAGATGATTTGATCCAAACAAGTCACATAGAAGTGAACATGTCTGCATGTTTAAAAGTGCAGGTAATGGGATTAGATGAGTAGATATGGGTTAAATATATGTTATGGCAAATTTAAGGTTGATCTCAAAGGAAGGACTGAATGAGAAGCAAAATACAGAGTTTGATTTCCTGGGTAAGGTGATTAGTTCAAACTCTGGAGAATGAGAAACACTGGCAATATTGGGATATTCAGAATGTTTTTAGCAAGATGGCTAGCTAGAACATTGAAATTAAGTTCATTGGGAGATAAAGGAGTTGTGTATTATTGTTTATGTACTATTTTAAATAATTCCCCAGGTCTGATGTTAGATTTCTAGATTTTGTCTCTGAAGAGCAATGCTTTATTCTGAATGACAATTTATTCTGATACAGTAGTTCCTTTTAAGTTTCTGTTTTAAAATGTATGGTGAAACATTTATATTGAGGGTTTGTATTCAGCTCTATTCTGAAGCTTATAGGCCTATATGTTATTGCTGATGTTCTTACTAAAATAAGTTGCTGTCTTTCTCATGGTTTAAAATTTTTAGTATGTTTAGTATACACTGAGCCAACGAGCACACCCTACCAGCAGGGCAAACCATTGCAACTGAATGGGAACAATTTATGCCAACAGGACCTACCCAAATCTTTGAGCACCTGAGGGGGCAGTGTCTCGGAGCACTCCTTGCCTCCAACTCACAGGCGGATTCCTGCATCCTACTTTTCAAGCCCGAGTGTAAGTCAAGAGGAGATTGAGATGTGCTAAATAGGGGCAACTTTATACTGCTGATGGCAACTATTCCAACCACAGCCGACATAAGGTCCACGGACTTGCTCGGAATCGAGTTTGTCAAACAAGAAATCACCGCCACTCTTGAAGTTACCAAGACCATCTGGAAATCAGCATCAATTACCCAAAAATAGCTCTTGCAGCAACAAACATTCAAGGCGTGGGGCATAAACATCAATCTTCCGCACAATATAGGCTACCCATCTGCACTGCTTCCCAAAGTAGGACACTAAGCCCACAATATCGCAAAAAACACCTGCTCTGTCCTCAGCGGAGCCTGAGGGGAGTTGCTCATACAGAGGGGGAGCTCAACGGTGGGCACTCCCGACTGCAGCACTCACCATCAACATTAAATTGGCACTTGGAACTCAGGTGGATATCCAGAACTATAAACAACGCTACCCACACCCAATGACAAGACCCACACTGAGCAGCACCACTCTGGAAGACCAAAACTACACTCTGCTTGTGCACATGGAACGTCAGTGGATTGGCAAGCAAAGTCACGGATCCCGGCTTTCTGTGCTAAATCAAATCTTTTGATATAATCCTGTTTCTGGAAACACGGCTAGCTGATCTGCCCCAATTAAAGGGCTTCATGTGATTTTTCAGACAAGCGTTCACAGCACTGCCACACATCGGGCAACCTATGTGTCACTATCCTGCAAAACCAAGGCTGAAGTAGTCCCATCTCTTTCAGCAGCCATCATAGCAGTGAAGATCTGCCTTACATCAGATAGGCACAAGGAGGAGGTAATACTATGTACACCGGAAGCACAAAAAACAAGACTTGGAACACCTTGTGGATTAGCTTCTGGCACACATAAGCAATCAGAACACCCCTAACCTCATCGTCTCCGGGAAACTGAATCTACATCTCTTGGGCTCCTTGGAGGAAGACAATGTGAAAGGACAGTCCTCACACTGGAATAGCCCAGAACAAAGCAGGAGTCTCTATGGCAGAGCAAGCAAAATAGCTAGATGCCTACTGGAAGACCTGAAGCATATCAAAGTCAGGTCGCTAAACGGAAGGTTTCTAAAGGACTCCTACTGGGGGCTTCTTCTTACTCTGCATCCACCTGCTCAACATTTGACTATACGTTCATTTTGCTTTCACTATTCCACTGAGTCTCCGCATTCCGCCTAGGGGACGAAGGAGATAGTAACCACAGGCCACAGGAGCAATTGTTTCTTGCAGAGGCGCCTGCGCTGGAAACATCAACAGAAGTTCCACACTCAATTTACACAATCAATTTCAGGAGAATCAAAACCGCTCTGGCAAACACAGAGGAAGGGCTTAAATTGGCAAAGGTTTCATTACAAGCACATAAAACTACAGCAGGCAGTCTCACTGATAGATGGGAAAGCTTTACTGTAATTGTAGCCAAATCCTTCTCAACGACAACTAAAGTAAGATTCCACCAAAACATCAGGGAAGCAGGTCAGATGTCCATCGCACACCGCACTCAACTGAAACAACTTAAAAAGGGCCATAAACAGTACATTGAGATCAGTGTGACATAAACCTGGGGACTCCTATCTCACCTCTCTACTCCACGAATCTCATTGAAAAATCAAAAATGGAACATAAACAGATCTCAAGAAGTTGACCGCTGGGCAAAACTATTTTCAGACATTCAATCTAACAACAGCACTTGATTCTGGGGAACAATAAATAAAATAATGCGCCATACCCAAGAAGGCCTGACATCTTACATCCTGGAAGAGATCTGGGATGACTTTCTTAAAGCTCACTTCAACCATCATTTCCCGAGCCATCCAGTCAGCACAGTGAGGATAGATCCCCCGATCACCAACCAACAATGCAGTGGCATCCCTTCTCGAATCAGCCACAATCAGCATGTCTCTGGAGCCACTCATATCATTGCTATCAAGCGACAAATCTCCAAAGGCAGGAGAGAGGGGACAGCTGGACCTAACGAGATCCTGCCGGCCCTCTTCAAGCAGGACAGGGACTATTGAGCAAAGACCCATGACCCTCTATTCTGAGAGGTCAGAACTCTGTGGAAACTCCGAGCCTCCTGGAAGGGTTCAGTCATTTCCCCAATACACAAAAGCAGAGGCAAGTCTACAACAAACCCCCATCCTACCCTACCCCGCTTCTCCTTCCTCCCTTGGCCCCTCCCCCTGTCTGCCTTTACCACCCCTCCATTTCCCTCCCTGTGTTCTTCCTGTCTCCCTCCCTAGCCTCTCCTATGCCATTTTTTCCCACTTCCCCTTCCCTCTTCCTATTTGTTACTCTCGTCCTCCTCCCGCCCTCACCCATCCCTTTCCATCCCTTCCTCCGGACACACATGCTGACAGGGCGGTGGGTAACCAGCATTGCTACTCGTTCCGTCCGTTCACATTTTTGCCAAGAACCCCCCCATTCCCCTAGTAATGGATGTGGGCACCACTCAAACCAACAGCGGAGGGCTTTCTTCCCCCTCACCTTGCCCCCCTCCAGCCCTGATGTCTGCAACACCCAGCCCCTGGAGACGCAACCCTCCGCCCCACCACTCCTGTTCTCAGGGAACGTCCTCCAGTACCCCTCCACTTGCACTCCCCCACTCGAGGGCCTATGGCCCACTGGCCCATCGCTACATATGACGTCTGAGGGACAGGCTGGTACTGAGGGGGTGGGTTTTTCCCGGGTTATTACTGGATATCAGCTTCTCTTGGACTTTGCCTATTTCCATGTATCCATACCCCTCTCTCTTCCCTTCTCAGTAAATTGTATTGCACTGTTCAGTATAGCATTGCTCAGAACTTTTTATTCTTAGATACCATAAGGTGTTCATGTTGTATACCTTTACTTTACTCAATTAAAAATTGCAATACAATCGCCCTGATCGACAATGAGGCAAAGTACTTCACAGGCACCCTATTAGAGGAACTTCAAGCTTGGGCATCAGCAAATTCCATCATTCCAGTCAACCAAACCAGTTTCTCCAAACATATGGGCATAATTACCAACATCCTGGCCATGTCAATTCTCTTAGACGCAGCAAGAAGCACTAAGCAGACTCTCCACATCTGCTTAATAGACTTCAGTGTAGTCTTTGATATTATAGACTGGACTAGGCTTTAGAGGAGACTGTCTGACTGGAATGTCCCGTGGCCACCGTTGGACATGCTGGTCCTACTCCACACAGACACCTGGGTGCAGGTGAAGCTGGGCGAGGGCACAGACCTCTCCGGGTGAGTGCTAACCACCAAAGGGTTAACACAAGGGTATGTACTTGCCCCTTACCATTAAACCTCTACATGGCAGACCTGATGCAGTTTCTCAACTCTAACAATTTGCATGCCCCTAGGCTGGGGGGCATGATGCTATCTAGTTTTTTATATACAGATGATGTGGGACTGGTGAGCCACACACAGGTGGGCATGCAACATCCCCGCAATGCAATGCAGGCTTATGCTATGGAGAACCTCCTGGAAGTAAATCTCGAGAAAACAAAAATGATGACCATCAACGGTGACAAGAAAGAAAACCCTGCCTCGTATCTGGGGACTACATGCACCCAAACCACAACAATCTACAAATACCTAGGCATAGAAATCGACAAGGAAGGCCAGCTCACCATACAGAAGGAGGCGATCAATAAAAAAGGGATGGCACAGGCAGTAATGCTGAGAAACCTCAAACTGAAGTTGGCAGGCCCGAACTGACACCTCTCCTCCAGGTAACTCGATCAAAGATCCTACCAGCAATCACCTATGCAAGTGAAAACCTGAGAGGCAGAGATGCTGGGACCCTATACAATGCTCTAGTTAAGGATTAAAGACTCATATTCAGCATTTCAAACTACTTTTCGACACAAGTTCAGGAACGCAGCTGCCAACAACCTGAATCATCTTTTATGGCAAGACCTGCAGCATCGAAGCACATCGCCTGCCACAAACCTTGTTCAAGAATCTCTTTCAAACACTGGGCAGGCTCAGGCTTTTGACATTCCAACTAGTAATACTGTCTTTAAAAATCTTGTTTGGAAATCAATAAAAAGCCTTTCACTTGTAGAAGACAAGGCCACCTTCTTAAGCCACAGCCATGCCTGGATGACAATCAACAGATACCGATCCCTTACTCCTCAAAAACAGCAGTCTAAGCTACTTAAGAAAGGTTAAGGACATTTTTTAAAACACCGTCTGGTGATACTCGCCTCAACTCTGCATCTCCCACCATGGCAAAGTGTACAATTTTCTAATCGCTGTTGATTATGCAGCTTAGCAATGGAAGACCTCCCGCACCGGCTCAGTTTCTCCAGTGAACCGAAGGATGAATGGATCCGACTGCTCAAACCCAGTTCAACTCAATAGGGGTCTGCATGCGGAGATAGGCAGTGATGGCCTATTTCAATGCAGAGGATCCGCAGCTCAACTGCGGGCTGGTAAAATTCCTTGCGCTGGCAGAAAAGAAATTGCCAAGAGCCAGCAAATACATTCTTCCAGCAGTGGGCGTAGCTGCTATGGAGGCGAGCAACCTCTAATTGGTAATCTAGAACTGGGCTCACAAACACCCCATTTTATTCCCTGTGACCTCACTTCTAAATTTTTCCACTCCCTGGACAGGAGAAAGGGAAATATTTAGCTTGTTCTTATGAATGCACTGTACTTTTGCACTTTTTACTATGCAAGGTAGAGTCTGAACACTGACAAATTGGCTCCCTTGTTAAGAAACGGCTGCTCAATATGCTTTACATATGTGTAGTTTAATCGTATTTAATAATACTGTTTTCAACTTGGTTGTATTGCACTGGTTTTAATTAACTATGTAACATTAAAAAAATCTAAAATATCGCACTGAGATTCTAAATGTAATGAACAACTTAATCAGGAGGGTTAGTATTAATAGAACTAGTTAAATAAAGGAAGCAGAACAGAAAATCGATGTCCTTTATGTCTCTAAAGAGGGTTAGCACTTTGAGATTCCTGTTTAGCTTTGGCTGTTGTGTAATAAGAACTTTGATGGGGATGTGGAAGTAGTCAAACCAAATCACAGGGTATGGACTATGGATAAAAATGTTGCATTTTTTTTTGGGAAGTTGCTTGGTTGCTTACTCTTTGATATGAATGAGCAAGTTTTAAAATCTTATTGGCTCATTCTACTGGACCTGCTTCTACTTGTACCCAGGACTCAAAAGTGGACTCCAAGAGTATTTTGACTGACCTCCTTTTTTTCTACAGGAACATAACAAGCTGGCAGCTGACCAGTAGCAACTAGACCTGAACTAGACCCTGCTGGTCACCTGTACTGGAGTGATCCATGGACCCTGAGAATTGTCCCTGAAGTCCTAGAAGCCTTAGAAGTGACCATGAGGAGCTCCTCCAGAAATTTTGAAAAATGTTTGGACTTCTATGACCTCTGGAGCTTCAGCGGTACCTAGCAGCAACCGTGGCCAATTTTGAGCTCCACATAAAAGACTACGTCTGAAGGTATGAATTTAGACCGGCAGAAGTCACCGAAGTATCTGCCCAAAGTGAAGGCTTCTGGAGGCCCAATATTTGTATTTTTCCTGCTCGGAGTTTTTCCCGCCAAAACTAATGGCTTGAGAGGGACCTTGTCTACCAGTTATCTGGTTTCAAGAGGACTTCATCAGTTACAGTCTGCAACCTTGCCCCCAGCAGGATTTTGGCTTCCATTTCAGAGTCTATAGGGCATGCTTATGAGAGGTGTGCATCAGGTTTGAACCACACAAAGTGGTACATGAGTGACATAAGCATCTAAGTCAGATTTATGAAGCCACGCAAAGCAACATCTGTATTATGGCAACGTACCGCAAATCACAGCGTTGCCTAACTCTGTGCAAGGGAGGTGTTCCATAGGCATTGCAGTGGTTGTTCCCATGCAAATCCCATGGCTTTTGATGCATTCCCACATTTGCAAAACCTGTCTAACCTGGGAATGCGCCAAAAAGATATGCCTCCCCAGGTGAGGCATAACAAGGAGAAATATCTTTATATTTCCTCATTTGTTCCTCTTTCTATGTGTGCTGCATTCTGGAACACACATACACAGGGGGAAACACCTCTAAGGATTGGTTTTGTGCAGAGAGGTGTTCCTTCCTGCACAAAAACAATCCTGACTACAACACAGGCAAGGTGCCTGCATTGGCGCTAGGCTGCCGAAAGGGCACCAGTGCAGGGGGGAAAGACAGGAATGTGCCGTATTGAGCATGTGCAAGAGGTGCGGACCCTGTTCCTCCCTGCCAAGCGGAAGTTCCAGGAGCTCAAATTGTACAACACCATGCATTACCCTGCTCGCCTGAGGGTAAATATTGACAGGAAAGCTAAGATCTTCAATGATCCTAATAGTCTACAGCTATTCCTCAAATGGCACGAGTCAGCGAGTAGCAGGCAGAGGTCCCTGAGATCGGAGGATGGCAAACCTGCGACCTCCCAGGACTTGAAGGGACTTAATTGATGCTGCCATTCCCCTCATTTCAACTGTATTGTTAAACTGCTAAGTTTTCTTCTTTGGCATGCACTAATACTAGGCCTGTGAGAGCTGAGTGGCACGTTCGCTTTGGCAAGTGTGATGTTTGTATGGTATTGTGTGATGGTTTGTATGTTGTCTGTGGGGGTCACCCATGATTTGCTTTAACTATTAATTTTGTGGCCAGGTAGTGGGTCCATGGAATTGGCTGAGAGGGTGCTGACTTGTGACGTGCATTTATGAATATTAAGAGCGACTGAGGAATGCAGCTGCCTATTTTTGTTAGCTCATCCACATATGTCACTCTCCCCGACGCGGCCCTCCTGAGACTTTCTGTTGAGGGGTGCTCGGCAGGCATAATCTGCCTCCATGTGTGCGCCACAATGTATTCTTGGGGATTTGTTACTCAGGGTAATGGGTGGGACTGGGGTTGGAAAAGTGATGCTGTGTCAACTGTTGTGGTATGTGGCGGGTGGGGGTGGGGGTGGGAAGTACGCATATCCGGCTGGTTACAGAATAGGGCAGATATTCGTGCATCTGCTGTTGCTAAGACTGTGGTTCATTCACAGTATGGTGTAGACATGCTTGATGGGTATGGGTATGTTCTAATGGGCGCCCGTCACTATTGAATTTTTTAACGTGGAATGTCAGAGGGCTTAATGATCATAGGAAAATTTGTAAAGTGGTATTGCACTTGCAACAACACCAGATAGATGTAGCTGTAGTGCAAGAAACACATCTGGCCCACAACAGTGGGCTGCTCACAAAGAAGTGAATGAGGGGAGTTTGTCACGCTGCAGGCTTTACTAGACATGTGCACGTGGTCTTAGTGTGGGCCTGGCGTGGCTCTGGGATCAAGCTGCAAGAGATTTGCATGGACCCTGGGGGTCATTTTGTGGTAGTGCACTGTCACTAAGAGTATTTCGATGTGATAATTGTGGGGATATTTGGATCCAACTATGATGACCCACAGTTTTATATCATGCACCTCATGCTAAACTAGCCTGCTATGACGGCCTCCATCAGCTATGGGGCAGTAACTTCAATTGTGTTCAATCACCCAACTTAGACCGATCCCAGGGCCCGCCTCGGCGGCAGCCCAAGCCCCTGCAACAACAGCAGAACGTTGCAGCTTGCTAGATGCATGGTGCTACTGCTCTCCACAGGGCAGAGAGTATACTCATTACTCAACTGTCTATGATATACATACAAACATTTACTACTGGCTTCTGTCAAGTAGCTTTTTGTCTACGGTTCGTTGGTGTGAGCATCTACTTCTCATGTACTCACATCACTCCCCAGGTTCGGCACGTGTCAGAGCTTGAGGGTCCATGCACTCACACGTTCTCCTGGTGCTTCCCATAGTATTCATTACTAGGTTCAGTGTTCCATTAGGAAATGGCCTAGGGGATCGATACGTTTTTCAATGCCAATTTAGGCTCAGTAGAGAAATTGGCCACTCTTTGGGAGGCTTTCAAAGTAAACATTTGTGGAGTTGCTTTGTCAAAACACACAGGTGTAATCCACTTAATTCAGGGGCTTCTTGTAAGCTTAGAGGAAGTCTTGGTTGACCTGGGACGTGCTCACAGGGAGACAGTGGAGCAGAAAATATTGGGTGATATCAGCGCTAAGCTAGAGGAATACAATGAACTGGCTCAGAATGAGGTTGCACATTTCGGTAGGTATGTCACAGTCAGAATCTGTGGTGAGTGTGAGCAACCAGGCACTACTCTAGCAGCCCTTATTCGGCCTAGTCATGAGAAAAGTGAGGTGCTCTCTATCATGGGCGAGCAGGGTGTGCCCTTACATGGGGCTGACCTGATGGCAGATCGGTTTCGAAGGTACTATTCTGACCTCTATATCTCTCGAATTCCATATGATGAGCAAGCCACAACTGACAATTTAATACATTTGACCATGAAATGGTTGTCAGATATGCACAGGGAATGGCTCATGGCCCCTCTTCGCCCCAAGTAAATCGCTGCCACATTGAAAGATATGCCAAGTGGAAAAGCGCGAGGCTCTGATGGATTGACAGTGGCCTTTTACAAGGCATACCAGGACAATCTCATTGCTCATTTGGTCAGCCTCTTCCAGGAGATGGTGTGTGACGGTTGTATGCCCCCGACCATACGTGAAGCATTGCGATTTACCCTGTTTAAGCCAGGTAAACCAGCTTCCTACTGCTCGTCATATAACCCAATGTCCCTATTAAATACGAAAACTAAGATTTTTGCAAAAATCCTGGCTAACCATCTTTCACCTCTGCTTCCAAGTGTTGTGGGCCTTGAGCAGTCTGGCTTTATACCCAGCCGATCCCTCATATAGAATCGCTGTACTCTCTTTGGTGTGATTTCACGTATTGGCCCGGAGGTACATGCCACGGCGATTTGTTTAGACGCCGAGAAAGCTTTCAACACTGTTGAGTGGAGGTTAATGCTTTCTGTACTGCATCGTGTGGGAGTGGGGGATATATTTTTGAAGCTAGTCCAGGTCCTGTATGCAGAGCCGAGAGCACAGATACATGTCAATGGCCATGTATCAGCCCTGGTTGCTATCACGGGGGCACGCGTCAGGGGTGTCTCTTGTCGGCGCTGTTATATGTGCTTGTTGCAGAAATATTGGCCTGCGCACTGTGTGAGTATCACACCCACCGTGGCATTCGCTTGCCATAATATGATCTTATAATATGTGCTTATGCAAATGATATGGTTCTGTATGTCCGGTACCTTGTACTTAACCTTTTGCTAGTCCTCAGGGAGGTCGTAATTCTTGGTGGGCATTCAGGACTGCGAATAAATTGGGACAAATTTGCTCATATTTCCTCCTATTCCCACCACGGCACTGGTGCATCTAGAGTTCCCGCTCAGGTGGAAGACGGAGACTGAGCACTACCTGGGTGTCCAGGTGCACACTGACCCGGAAGTGGTGATGCGTGAAAATTATGAGAAGGCAGTGCATCGCCTCACTGAGTTGTGTACCAGTGGATTCGTCTACCCCTCTCCCTCTGCAGCTGAATAGCCATCATGAAGATGGTGGTGCTGCCTTGGTTTCTATTCCTGTTTGCAAGCATCCCTTTGCTGCTGCCTGGTGCGGTCTCCCAGACTATACATGCCTTGCTGGTGCGCCTGGCGTTGGCCGGTAAACAGCCGTGGGTGGAATGGGATACACTCACACTTCTATGCGAACTGGGGGGACTTAATGCCTCCGACCTTGAGGCTTATTATATAACGTCTCAATTCATGTTTGCCTATTACTGGCTTCATGGTCTGGCAGATTTTCCGCACCTTTGGCTGGAACGGGATGCAGCATTTCCTCTGTATTTGGCTCAATTCTTATTCAGCAGACTCGTGCTCCATTTTCATGTGATCGATCTCATAGGCACCATGCAAAGCCTCTGGAGGAAATCTATGGACATGCAAAATAGGCCCTACTATACTATTATACTCCCCAAGCTTCCTCTGGAATGGTGCGCGTGGTTTCTGCTAGGACAGGAAAGGGCGGCAGCGGCAGTCCTGTGGGGGCTTGGAATACAGTATATGGGCTACTTTTTTTAAAATGGGTGCCTTCGCAACTGGACTCCGATTAGCGCACAATGCGACACTCCAACTGTACTTGTGCAGTTTCACTATTATTGGGTGTGCCACACGATGTTGGCCTTACTGAATGATACTCTTGCAGACCCATTAGAGCTACCACCTCTCACCTACTTATTGCAGGCAACAATGCCACTACACGTGATTGCGACATTATGCACGTTTTTGCAGGATGCCCGGTGCCCTAGCATCCTCAATGCTTGCCGTGACTGGCAGGAGGACTTAGGTATAGATAATACTGAAAAGCAGTGGGCTTATTGCTGCTCAGCGGTTCGTACTATCTCTCTGAATGGTCCCCATCAGCTTCATCCTTTTAAGTATCTCAACCAGGTATATTACAACCCATCCCGACTATTCTGATATGGTCTGTGTGCCGATTGTTGTTGTCCATGCTGTGGCACAGATGACACCGACTATGCACATGTGGCGTGGTGCTGTCCTGGCGTGCAAAGCTTCTGGCTTGAGATATTTAAGGTTTTGGCAGATATTACAGGGGAGGCAGTTGACTACACACTGCTGGTGGGCCTCTTGGCGTTATGACAAAGATGTCCCGAAGAACTGCCGGTGACTTGTGGCAATAGGCCTACTATTGGTGTGGCATAGAGTAGCAATGAGATGGATGAAGGGTCCCCTTCCTACTGTGAAGGAGTGGCATACCGATATGGCATATTGTAACACCCAGTCAGATGCCTACTACGACCTTACGCCACCCCACAGCCGCCACAGTGATATCTGGGGCCCGTATCAGGGATACTTGGCGCTTGCTACGAGTGATGTTGATGCGGATGAGGAGTCTAATAAAATTGATGTGGTGGCCTAATCTGCCTGATTATTAGATGTGAGTAGTTCTGCCTGCTCTGTGCGTGGGAGAGTATAGTGTTGGGTGTGGGCCTCTATTTCATATGCTGTGAAGATCTATATGTCGGGACATTGTATGTAGTTCACCAGGAACGACTGTGTGAAGGCATATACAACTGTGATGGTGACGCCTGTATTTGCTGTTATATGTTTGTTACCACCCTGTATCTTTGACCTGTGCCTATGATATATCCGCCATGTACCTGCAGTGTTGCTATATCTATCATGTGCCATCTGTCTGCACGGGAAGTGTTATTCAATATATTGCCTGATTGTTCAATCTGACAAAATGAAAATAAAGTTACAAAAAAAATTCAGCACCTTCCTACCCTTTCCCTGTGATGCAGGGCAGCGCAGCAAGGTGACTTGCTTTTCTGTCCTGTGCCACTATTTTAACAAATATTCTCCTAACGCAGGTGGGAAATCTTTACACCAGGACAATCCGCTTAGTTTTTCCAAACCATGCATCTGCATCTAGGTCCAGTCAAATGCAAACAGTGATTTCTAAGTTGTGGTTTACTTTTTCATGACGTTTTTTATCTTCAATCTGTAAAAAAAAATCTGATTAACCGTTCTCTTTATTGGACTTTGTCATTTTGGTGCAATTTTTTCTCATTACATTATTCTCTAATTTTCTACATTTGTTCTGGGATTTGTATCGTGTTTGCAACTATTTTGATACTGCTAAGCATATTACACATTTACTTAAGTTACCCCTGTCTGCTTTCTGCTGTAACTACTAGGGCATTGAGCTCAGGTTTAAATTATTAAAACTCTTTTATACATTAAAACGTTTGTGGCCTTATTCATTGTGGTGGCCTCCCATCAACCCCAATAAATAATCCACTTTTTTACAAATTTGCACATTGGTTTAAATATTTTGAGCAAAAGTCATACCTAAAAAGCTTTTACTCTGAAACAAATCTGGTCCTAATTTCCAGGATCAGTTTTTGCTATGACATCTGTTTCACTCTTTGTTTTTACTATTTCTCTCTAAGTGCTAATTCAAATAATTATAAAAGGCACCAAGGCTACCATGCAGTCCAATTGATGTGAGGTCAAACTCAATTACATCATCAGAGTACATCAGTGTAGGCAATGTTCTTTTGTCCAAAAGCGGGGGAAACTTTAACTAAAGACTAAACATTCAAAGGAGGATATTCTCAAGAACGTGCGATAATCGTCACCAAAATAGGCTAACGCAATTTTTCATATCGCCGTCTATCGCGGGAAAATAACTCCGTGTTAACGTCGTATTCTCAACACGGTGGTAACATGCAATAGTTTCCCGATAACGCGTCAAATGTCCGCGATAAAATTACCGGGACGACGATAAAAATCTAAACCCTAACGTGAAAAAAGCTGCGATGGGCCCAACAGCGATAAATAATTCAGCGATAAGCAGCGCCAGGCCTGCAAGTCCCACAAGTCAGGCGGAAAAAACCACCATAAAAGCTGCAACAAAAAACACAAACAACTGCGAAGGACCATGGAGGTAGCCGGAGCAAGTACAGAGGACAACCAGAACCCCACAAGCCACACGGAGGACCAGCCTGGGACCTCTGGGTCAGGGAAGGGCAAGGAGAAGAAGAAGAGGAACCCACGTTTCAGAACGCAGGAAAACCAGATCCTCATTACGGAGGTGACAGAACACCACCACCAACTGTTCATCACCTCCACTGTGTCATTGGCAACTAAAAATACAATATGGCAGTCCATCTTGGCCAAGGTGAATGCAGTCGGAGTGAAGAGAAGGGAAGTGGACGACTGCAAGAAGCGCTGGACTGATGTGAAGCGCAAAACCAAGCTGAAACTCGCAGCCAACCTGAAAGCAGCAATGCAGACTGGAGGTGGGAGTCCAGCGACACACCAGGAGCTGGATGAGATGGAGGAAATGGTGACCCGAGTCATCATTGGGGAGACGGTGGAAGGAGTTGGGGGACTGGACACTGCACATGACCTGAGCCAACAGCAACAGGGTGAGTAACGACCAGGGACTAGGGGGACGGGGGAGATGGGCACAATGGCACACATGCACAATTAAGTATAGCACATCTGTGGACAAACCATGCCCAAGAGTCACAACTCCGACCAAGAGCCCAATTTACCAAAGTCTGCAATATCTCAGCACTGTATAAGCACAGAAGTGAAAGGCACACCGCCTGAAAGGGATAAGGGCCAGCCAAATCAGAGCTGAAGGGGCAACACACCCACAATGCAGCACACACACATAAGAATCAGAGCACCTCAACATTGACAACAATGTGGTACGAACTGCAACACTTTCACAACAGAACAGAGGACACAACTGCTGCCACTTGTGTGTAGAAAATGGCCATTCGCATTTGGCATAGCAGGAAACTGTGAGATGATAATGTACAAGTACAACCTCACATCCCTGATGGTGTAGAAATGTCAACTGTCCCGCATCAAATAGGCATCTCCTCACAAACAGTCACAATGTACATTGTCATGCAGTCTGTTAGTAAACTTGTACAATGCGTGAACATACATGTGAACACAATGTCAATCTGCATCTCCCCTTCACATTGCAGAGGGAGAATCAACACCTCCTGCAGAGCAGACCCAACAACTCAGCACTGATGATGAAGAGGACCTCACCAACATCGACACCGATGCCCTCCAACAGCTGACGGACAGCTTCGGCACCCCACCTCCAGGAGCAGGGCAGCCCAGTTGCATCGAGGTGACCCCACCCCCTGCACAGACCACACAGCAGGAAGCACCCACCACCACGGCTGTCTCCCAGGACCCCCACGACCAACACATGGCATTCCAACGCCGTGTGTTAGGGTGCCAGGAGAAGATGGCTGATCAGCTGCGGGTGGGGATCGACCTCATGGCAGCCAAACTAGATGACATACGTGGGTGTCTAAGTCCCATCAGGCATGACTTACAGTCCCTAACGGACACCCACTGTCCACTCCATGCTCTCCAACAATCCATGGCTGACATCGCTGGAGTCATGACTCTGAGCCAAGAACAACTGTCTAGTCAGAGTGGCTCCAGCGATGTCAGCCGGGAGTTGGGACACATAAGGAGAATGATGGAGAGATTGGAGAAGATGCAGGCGGAAATAATGTTTGCCACGGCTGCACACCAGCGAGATGTAGCTGTGATATTGCATGCCCTGCAGATCCTCGTCATGGCATTGCTGCCACAAGGCCTGGCGCGGATGAATGCTGCTGCTACTACTCCATCCACATCTCCGCCCCCTGAAGTGTCAGTGCCACACAGTGCGGCAGACATTCCACCTCCGGCCCCTGATGTGTCAGTGCCACACAGTGATGCAGACTAAACACCACCACCCACATGTGAGACACCTGACACATCAGAGGACAAAGATGATGATGAATCTGGCTTTGTGGTAAGAATGAAGTGGTAGCATTCATCTCCGCCATATGGCCTGTTTCAGCTTGGTTCTGCCCTCTGCATCATGCCCTGGAATAACACCTTCCACTGTCCCCCGATACACTCAGCGACACTCACCTTGGACCTCGACATGGACTGCCATATTTTGTTTGGATACCAATGACACAGCAATCACACTGCGGACTGAAGTCTTCCTCTTCTGATGAGCTTGTCAATCCCTAAAGGACTCTGGCTGGCCCTCCATGGGGCAACAATGTAAAGTGGTGTTTGCATGGCCCTGTACTGCTCCAGCTTCAACACTCCACTGAATGCGAATAAAACATTCTAATTCACACAGATGTGTCATGGCTATGATCAATCAAGTATGAAAGTATGGATGAATGTAGGGACAGTGATTCCACAAAAAGTACTCCCTGGGTAATGCTATCAATGCGCATGTATGGCCGTGACACAGATAGGCAGTGAGACACACATTGTCATTCAAATCAACACTCATCACAGTTGAATACAAGTGAAGGTGCGTAGGCTTTATTAGCATATGCGTGTCAGTACGGGCAAGATAAGTGCCACAACATGCAGACCAATGCTGCAGTATGTCAGAATGAGGAACGTTGCCAAGCGCCGCTGTCCACTCAGGGGGAGTGCCTCACCTTTCACAGGTGTGTGTTCACCCAAGTTGTTGTCCGCTCATGTATTCGGAGTCCAGGTGAATGCAGCCATGTCCACTGTTGTCGTGGGATATGTGACCAGATCTCCAAGATGCAACAAGGTGTTGGGACATGTGCAATGGATTCCATTCTGTTGTGGCTGCAGGTACGTAGTTACTCGTCCATGAAAGCGATTGCAGCTTCGTAGGCTATCATTTCCAACATGAGGTCGTTGTCGACTTCATCAAACAGGACGGCAAGTCAATTCATTAGCAGGTCTGGACAGATGTGCTGTGTCCACCCCCTTTCACCAAATAGCACTACAGCCCAATAGGGGAGCGGTTCAATGTTGTCACTGCACACGAGGAGTTGTGCAATCTCCCAGGTCCAGCTGCCAGCATGTATGCCAAGTATCAAGGCATCCCATAAACGGGTATCACGGTGACACTCCTGGTCGTGGGCCAACAGGGGGCGCACACACATGTCAAAATCCAGTTCAGCTACTGTCCTGTTGGATAGGCAGACATCCATGGACTACTCGAATATGCACGATCGACAATGCAACACAGGCTGAATGCAGCTGACGTTGGCAAGGCAGAAGCTTAGCCGGTAACTGATCTGCAGCACTGCCAGTAAATGCAGCAAACGTGCACGGTACAGTTCCACGTGACAGGGGTTGTGCATGTATCTGGGATGTTCTGCCATTGCGTTAGTGGCTCTGGTTGAAGCGGCACTGTTCTGACCTGCGCCAGATCTGTGGATGAAATGCCACAGCTCGGATCAATGAGTTGTTTTAGTGAGCAACGGTTGTATGCCTGGGATGGTGTGGGAGTAAGTGTGAAGGCCATTCCATGCAAGATAACTTCGAGCAAGGACTTCTGTGTGTGGGGTGTGTATACATTGGTCTTCCGTCGGGCTGTGCGTAGTGTGGGAGTCATCATCAGCTGCTATAGTATCTGTCCGGGGGTGCCGGGCACATGCAATTCTGAGGTCGGAGGTGCAGATGTGCAGATGTGCTTCCACCTGATAGTTCAGACAAAGGAGCTTTCATCCCTAATGTTAGTTTGTCATCTGCTTGCATTCAGGAAATGTGTTGTGGCTTGTTGGGGGTGGGATGTGTGCGACTTTGGGATTCATGTTTGACATGTCTTGCATGTGGCAAATGAGCGGCATCACTGTGTGTTACGTTGCCTCACAGCTGCTCCTTCCTCCCCCGAGCCTATTTACTTGTGTGCGCTGCACGGTTGCATCACTTGCACTCCTACGGCACACCATTGTCATGCCTGTCTGCGTATGTCCACAAGCCTGACAACGACACTGTGATGTTGGCCGTTGAAGGTGGGTGGCCACGTGAGTGTAGGCCTATGGGAAGGATAGGATGGACACAGATGTAGAGTTCATGCCTGGCTGAATTCGCGCTGCGATTAAGGCTAGGCATTTGGCTCATGCTGCGGCAATACAGATACACACAACACGCGGCATGTATGAGCCAAGACCCCGAGCGGTCTTGCGCTCCTTCATTTCTCCGTTCGTGCGAGCCCGCCCTCCGGGTGCATGTTACATTGCAACATTGTCGATTGCGGGCCGGGTGGCGCCGACACTACAACAGAGACACATGCATTAGTCACTTCCTTGTCCAGGCCAGCACTGAACCACGCCCAGAGCCCTGGGCAAATTCTTCACACCCCTACGCTTACGCTTACAGGGGGGGGACAAAGCTACGTGTCCAAGGTCTTACCCACTGCCTGAGGTGACATGGTTGCGTCCGCTGTCCACAGCACAATGTAATGTGGTAGGGCCCGGGCCCATCATGCATACATAATGACCACACGGACACACTTAGAAAGATAGTGGAACTGGCTACGGGCACGTGCATCCTGCCCCTTTTTATTACCAGGGTCACATGTCCAGTGATGCCTCTGCTGGATGGGTGTGGGGTGAGGGTAAGCCAGCCCTCAGGAAGTGGTTGGTGCTGGCAACAACTAGAACAGTGATCATCGGATCGAACACACAAGACTCAATCATAAAGGGTCCATGACTTGTGGTGCACTGAGGTAGGGGCACCAGCTCTGACATCACACACAGAAGACTCAATCATAAAGGGTCCATGACTTGTGGTGCACTGAGGTAGGGGCACCAACTCTGACATCACACACAGAAGACTCAATCATGAAGGGACCATGACTTGTGGTGCACTGAGTTAGTGGCACCTGAAGCGCTCAGCGGGTGTGCAGCCAGCGATGATGGCGTGTCCTTGCAGGTCAGGATTGGATTCGATATGTGTGAGCCCTGCTGACTGCAGTGTAGGCCGGAGGCAGCAGTCAGCAAGGGCCCACAGTCACGTGGCGTTGACTTGAGCTGCACAGAGTTAGTGGCACCTGAAGCGCTCAGCGGGTGCGCAGCCTGCGATGATGCGTCGTCCGGGTGGGCCGCACTGGAAGCAATGTCTGTTGCCTACCGGACTGCGCCATAAATAAATCAAGACTCAATTTGAATTGGGGGACCTGCTGACCGCAGTGTAGGCCGGAGGCAGCGATCAGCAAGCACCCACAGCCACGTGGCGTTGACTTGAGCTGTACAGAGTTAGTGGCACCTGAAGCGCTCAGCGGGTGTGCAGCCAGCGATGATGGCGTGTCCTTGCAGATCAGGATTGGATTCGATATGTGTGTGCCCTGCTGACCGCAGTGTAGGCCGGAGGCAGCAGTCAGCAAGGGCCCCCGCCACGTGGGGTTGACTTGAGCTGCACAGAGTTAGTGGTACCTGAAGCGCTCAGCGGGTGTGCAGCCAGCGATGATGGCGTGTCCTTGCAGGGCAGGATTGGATTCGATATGTGTGTGCCCTGCTGACCGCAGTGTAGGCCGGAGGCAGCGGTCAGCAAGGGCCCACAGCCATGTGGCGTTGACTTGAGCGCCACAGAGTTTGTGGCACCTGAAGCGCTCAGTGGGTGTGCAGCCAGCGATGATGGCATGTCCTTGCAAGTCAGGATTGGATTCGATATGTGTGTGCCCTGATGACCGCAGTGTAGGCCGGAGGCAGCGGTCAGCAAGGGCCCACAGCCACATGGCGTTGACTTGAGCTGCACAGAGTTCATGGCACCTGAAGTGCTCAGCGGGTGTGCAGCCTGCGATGATGCGTCGTTCGGGCGGGCCGCACTGGAAGCAATGTCTGTTGCCTACTGGACTGCGCCATAAATAAATCAAGACTAAATTTGAATTGGGGGATCTGCTGACCACAGCGTAGGCCGAAGGCAGTAGTCAGCACACACATAACTCCGCGGTGCTGTGCCACTGGGTGCGCTGGGGGCCTGTGTCGACGGAGCCAGCGATCGGCTGAGGAGGCTGGCAGTCATGGTGGCAGACTCGTGGCAGGGTGAGGGGCGCCGCCCTGGCAGACGCGTTGGCCATCCCAGAAGTGAACCACGCCCAGAGCCCCGGCCTATTAATTCACACTCCTACGCTGGACTGGCGTATGCCAGACGAGCCCACTCCGCTTACGCTTACAGGGGGGGACGACACAGCTACATGACCGAGGTCTTCTCCACTGCCTGAAGTAACATGGTTGCGTCCACTGTCCACAACACTACAAACACCAGCAGTATATGTCCACATGGACATGTCTGTGCTCTGCATACTGAAGTCTGTCCAGCACATCACCGCCACACTTGGCATTGTGTACATTGTTTTTCATGGGTGACTTGCCTCTTTCACACATACTTGGTTCCCACCTCTCCCCACATTCTGCAATTGTGTGGCTGAGGGGCCATGCCGTTTTCGGAAGGTCAGCTGTCTTGTTCTGCGCTGCCTCGGTGGTAGTCTGGGGGAGGGCCGGGGGGTGGTGGCGGTGGGTGTTGTGGACCTCTTGGGTCTCTGAGCTGCATGATCAGTAGCTCCATGACATGTGTTGGTCTTCAGATGTGGCTCTGGGCTGGGCTCCCTTTCATACTGCAGCTTGCCATCCTGCTTAACACCAGTAGAAGGCAGGTGCGCGCCTTATCACCTGTTTTTGGATCGCATCGCAGATCTGGCTGGTCATTGAGAATATCGCGAAGTGGTGTTTTCGTGTGTTTTTGCACGGGAACGCCTACTCTGCATATCATTAGAGTTAGTTGTCGCTCTCATCCGTGGCGATGTTTTTTGTGGCAGCTATCGCTGGAAAACTGGCGATATCGGCAGTTTGCACCAGCTTGAGAATAGGGCGATAAATCTATCGCCACTTTTGCGGCGCTAAAGTGCAGATAAATCGGCGATGAGTCCTTGAGAATATGCCCCAAAGAGAGTTATGACTATACAAGGAAAACAGCAGCAGTACGATAGTGTTAATCCATTCAATGTCTCATTACAATATTCAACATCTTAATGTCCTTCAAATATAAAGTTCAAAAGGCTGGGAGAAGTTTCGAGGGCACCCAGGTTAGGTGATAAAGTTGACTAAAGGCCTTTAAGGCCCAGGGTATTTGTGCAGCACTGAAAGAACCACAACAATATTGTCAAAGAATGACAAGTTATCTCTGAATCCAGATTGCTTGAATGGTATAATGCCTCACACATGGGCTCATGAATGCAAATATTCAAGAACACTGTTCCAAATCTTTGGGCCATTTTAAGATGGCTGCCCAAGAGAGTGCATTAATCCATGGTGGTAATCTTTGAATGGGTTTTTTAAAAAAATACACATTAATTCAAAGATGGCTGCGTGAATGAGTTTGCATCTACTGTGGCCATCTTCGTGGCCAAACCCAGTTTGATGATAGATCCAACTTCTAACCAGTTCAGAACTTTGAAGGGTGCCAAATTACTTCGAATCACTGCCTTCTTTTTCCTGCCATTTTGTGACTTAAAAGAAATATATAAAAGTAATTTCTAGGCCAATAGAATCAAGTCCCATTGGCTTTGCCAATGCCTGTTCTACATTGGTAGTAAAATACTTTGTTTGCAGGAATTAAGAACTAAACCTGTATTAAATGGTGACCCAAATAAAGGAGTCAGTAGAAAGCTGCATAATTTAGCATCTTTTTTAATAAGTAAAATGGGGGCTGTCTGGTCCAAACTCCCTGAATAGCTAGCTTTTAAAAAAAAATAAAAGTCATAACTTGGGTAAATGTTGGTGTCTGATCATAATATGAAGCCGACTGGCAGAATGAATGATTTGGTTAGCCGATACACCATTGTTAACCCCAGCATATGACTCAAGAACAAAAGTAGCACAGTCCTTTTCAAGAATAACCCCATTCTACAATATTAACAACAAACAGTTGTTAAATATCGGCCAGATGCCGTACCTTCACCCTCTTATCATACAAAATTTCTGGGAGTTATGCCAAATCCTGAGCATGCTTGACAACCCCTTGAACACTGAGTATGCATCTTGTAGAATTTTGTAAAAATAGGGTCCCTGCTCATGGATCAAATGGACGGAGAGAGGCCTGGACTTGGATCTTTCCATTTGGTTTTGTCTACTTAATGCACCACATGAAAAAGGAGCTATGGGAATGTTGAGATCGATAAAAACGATAGCAATGTACACCCTGATGTTTGCATACATATCAGCGGCAGTACCAATACATGCAATACATGCCATACCAATGTACTCTTAATGCATGCACACACACACAATGATGTCAATATCAGTAAATGCAATACCGATGTACGCTGTAACCTATGCACGCACAGTGATGTCAATACCAGAAAATCCAATGTTGATATACACCATAACTTATGCCCGCATAATGACGTCAGTATCAGTGAATGCAATGTTGTTGTACGATATAACAACTGTACATATAATAATACGAATATCGATAAATATGATATCAATGACCCCCATGTTACACGTACACACACTCATGAACACGTATCATTGCTGCTAGATCCATCTGAGATGACCTCCCCATCAACCCCAAGTCAAAGATATGTGGTCAGACAGGCCATTTGACCCAAGCCCAAGCATACCAATTGCAATTGAGAGGTCACAGGTGGGGTTACACTTAGCCCAAATATAAATGCGCACCCAGGGAAACCCTGATTGATCCCACAGATATGTAGTCACACCACAAACAGGACCTATGAGATTGGCCCCAATAAAACACGTTTGGCCAAAGACGTGCATTCACAAAATACCACAAAGTTAGATGCCACTTGTATTTAGGAACACTCAGTCAATCAGGACACGACATGTACACTGCACCCCACTGAACATCTGGACACACACACACACCTGCACACACTAGCTCTCCCCAAAGTCGAGAGCCATCTGTGTCCCCCTAATCAGATGGTTGTATTGTTATTTATGACTATGATGCTTTTCAAAGAATGTCGAAGTGTATTATTGTACCCATAAAGTGTATACAAGCGCGGCCAAAACTTCGGTACTCCGAGACTGTCTTCGGACGCGCCTTTGTTGATACTCTCCTAGCTGTTGCGTTTAATTAAACCAACTTGTTCCTGTTTTGCCAAACACCTCTTGTCTTTTTATTTGTTGAAGATAAATTCATATTCGAGCAACAGAAATAACATCAATGCCCCAGCTTTATATCTGGTCCCTATTCTCTGAAATAAACAGCGGCAATCAACTTCAAACCTAGTTTTACATGATGAATATCCATATTTCAAAGACTCAGATATTCAGACTAACATATTTCAACTAAAGTCAACAACCCCAAATGAGGTATTGAAAATAGAACTTCTAAAACTCTTGATATACTCAATGGTACCACCACACCAGTAAGCAAAAATAAAGTAGTGCGGCTGTCACACCCAAGTTAATGCACTGAGATATAACAACTTGGAGCTGTCAGAACCAGAGTGTGAGGATCCTCAATAGATCCTCAATACTCATGCCTACTAACAGTTCTTTGTCAGCTATTGGATTAAGCAGAGACCATAAAGAGTTATCCGAAAGCGTAAGTAATACATTTCTTTTTAAACTTGGAACATCCTGATTGTGAACCTCTAAAATTCCTCTTAGAAAGAGTTGAAGTGGTTTTGACTCCCCTTCAAATGTTATTCCTTTATTCATTCTTTAACTATATATCTTAATTTCAATTTGCAGTTTTAACTAAACCTTTCTTACTCTCCTTGCTTCTTTAATATTTTTGGTGTGATAAATATAGGATAAACTATCAGTGTATTGACTTTACCAGATCATTTGCATTATCCTGCTCCATTGGACATGCTGAACTAGTGTAATAATTGTACTATATTGTGACTTTTTAAACCAACTTTATAGGGATTGAATTTGTTTTTAATTAAAACATGGTATTTCTACTGAGATATTGTGGACCTCCACATTAAAGGCATGATGTCCTTGACTGAATAAGAAAAGTCCATGTGGCCCAGGGCAAGTCTTTGTCTCTGTTGATTGGAGGATGCTCTAATAATGGTACTACCATGGGGATTAATCAATAACTTCAGTAATGCTGATCTCCTTAGGTATAGTATGGAACAATTTATTGTATGTAACATTTCAGAAACTTGCTTATAACTATCAATTAAATTAGGTGAAGTTGTCAACAAAAAAGCAGGGGAAGCCCAAACGTGTGTTGGTAAGTGTAAACTATAAATGAACTCACTGGAATACTAAAACTTTCAATAAGCATACCCTTTATGACAATTCAAGCACAACTAGTCTAGACAGTCAGGTGACATTTTAATGGTTGGCAAAGTGTAATTATTGATTATCATGTGTGATAATTGAGTTTTTGGTTGACTGGGGCGTGAGCTATGGCCAAGCAACAACCACAATCCCTTGAAGGATGAACCACATAAAGCCACCAAAGTAACATGCTTAACCCTGGGTACCTTGGCACAACAAAAAACAGTCAGGCTTAACTTAGAAGCTATATGTAAAATATTTATGCAGCACACAAACAATAATAAAGTGAAAACACTTCACAAAAATAGAGTAAATTCTAATAAGTTATTTGACAATAAATGATAGAAATCCAATCAGTAGAACTGGAGTTATGAATTTTTACATTTTTTGTGTGAAAACTAGCACCTAGAAGACTAAAGCTCCAACTGTGGACATCTAGTTGTGTGAGACCGGGAAAAGGTTGAAAAATATGGCCGACCTCGATGGAGTGTGGTCCAGATACAAGAAGTGGAGCAGGCCTGGCTTGAGAAAAATGTTATGAGAAGGTAAAGTGCAGTGGGACAAAGCTGTTGAGGGTGTCCGATGAGATTTGGTGGTAGAGGACGCTATGGAGATTCCCGCCTCTCCGTAGCCCAGGTGATCGTGGCCCCGCCCACCGGAGCAGAGACTGCAGTGGAGATTCTAATGGCGTTCATCCGGGAGCCGCGGAGCCGAGCGCTGTGATAACTCGAGCTATGACCTAGGAGCGGAATCTCTCAGAGCGGCAACTGAAATCAGTGAACCAGCGGGAAAAGGGGAAAAAAAGCAATCGAATTGAAACTGGATGCCTCAGCTTGGAGCGTGGATTAATTTCAAGGCAGCGGAAAACGCAGCGGAAAACGGCAGAGGGCCAGCGTAGGGCCAGTAACATCGGTGGTTGAGCACTGAAAAGGCGGCTGCGTTCCGCGCTCGAAGAGGGTAAGAGCGCGAAAAAAAAAAAAAAAAAGGAGCTTTAAAAGCCCGGTGTGTTGCTCGGCCGTTTGCTCATCCGAGGTCTGAGGAGGCAGTGTCTGGCAGAGTCTGAACTAAGTTAAGCAGTGCTAGTGCCAGTATCATCACAAATGGAATAAGAGCGACGCAGGGGGGCAAACTTTTAATGAGCTAAGCAAGACTCTTGGGGAGCAGTGGCAGCAGCAGCAAAGGAAAGGTCAAGACGGCAGGTTGGTGAAGAAGTCTGGCACTTTGTCGCTTCAAAAAAAAAAATCTGAAATTGATGGGCAAGTAAGAAAGCCAAATCAGTGAAGTGGCAACAGTGTGTAAAACTGAGAACAGTAAAGGGTGCCAAAGGAAAAAAAAAAGGGCGAAGGAACGAAGATGGGAAGACATTTAAAGCCAGCCAATGCTGTAGCCAGGGTCGATGCTACGACTGGATTGAAAGTAAAAAAACGATTAACTCAAGCTAAGGGGGGTCCATCCGTGGCAAAGGACTCGGGTACTATAAGTCGCCTTGAGTTAAACTCCAGTTTCGAAAGCTCAACAGAAGAGCCGGCTGAATCACAATTGGAGCAATCTGGTCATCCGCTAGGGGTTGAGGACCCCGCCCCCGTAATCGGCGATTCTCACGGGGTAAAGAAGGGTCCGGCTGTGGAGTCCACCCCGGGGCACAACAAAGTAGCAAATAATAAAGACTTTCCATTGTTCGCCCAAAAAGATATTCAGCCGGTAGTGTCTCAAAATCCATCAGGGGTTGGCCCAGCACCGCCTGCTTCCCCAGAAGAAAACACAACAGTTGAATCCCTTGAAAGATGCATATTTCACCACCGCATGAAGTCCCATCTGCGCCTCTGGCACTACCGGCTATCAGCCTTGTAGAGGTGGGAAATTCATCGCCTTGTCAGGATAATGCATGTGCTTTAGCAGAACAGCATCCGCTCTTTGAGCAATCATCAATTACAGATAACATCCTTAAACAACAATTGCTAGAGAGTGGGCAGAGACTCCAGGAAATAACTGGTGTATCAATGGAGAAGGGCCTGGAATTCTCAAGTCAGATCACCGATATTCCGCAAAATAATCCTTCCAGGGCTGACTCACAACAGATGGAAGTGAAAACATTGCTTAATCTTATACTGGAAGAGATTAAGGAAATGAAAAAGTCCCAGGTACACAAGATAGCTGCTCTCCATCATAGGCTGGAAAAAAATTGAAGAATCTATCACTGGTATTCCCGCTATGCTTGAAGAAGCAGAGTCTAGAATAGCCCATCTGGAGGACCAAATGAGCTCCACAATTCAGAAAATTGGTCAAGTAACGGCAGATAAGGTCGCCCTGGAGATCAAACTGGAAGAGTTAGAAAATCACTCACGTCGCTCGAATCTCCGAATAGTGGGAGTACCCGAGGAGAAGGAGGGCACTAATACCCTTCGCTGGGTTGAGACATTTATTAAACAAAAAGTGCTTCCAGACTTCTCTGGGGATCTATCACTAACCAGGGCCCATCGAGTTCCCGCCCATCCTATTCCAAATTCTAAGTACCCTCGTACCATTTTAATCAACTTAGCTGATTATAGAATTAAAGAGAGTATCTTGACGAAAGCGATCAAGCAGAGACAGTTTGCTATCGACGAAGGGACTAAATGTCGGATTTTTTCAGATATGTCAGCGGGGCGGCGCGTAGGCGAAAAGAATTTGTAAAATTGCTGTTCTTATTTAAAGCTCAGGGGGCGCAGGCATCCATTGCCCAACAGTCGAAATTAAGAGTGCTGGTGAAAGGAAAATTTCATATGCTTTCGCGGGTAGAAGAAGCTCAGGAGCTGTTGAGAGAAATTACTGTGTCAAGATGAGTTTGTTTTGAATATTGGAGCTTTGTCTACTGGGTCTCTTCTCTGTGTGGGGGTGGGTAGATCACTAAGGGTGCAGGATCAGGGCACCCGAGCTATAAGAAGGGAGGGAGAGATGTGGGTAGCGGGGCACGTGGGGACCTCCGCATCTCTTGGGTGGGTTTTTGGGATTCGGGGTGGAGGTGGGTGGGGGGACACAGCAGTAAAATGAGCAGTAGTAGGGGCATGCTGGGAATGTTCATCCTAGGAAAAAAGAGCAATAGTAAAACAGGCAGACAGTGGTATATACAGGTTCCTTTTCTGAGCTATCAAAAAGTTTATCTAAGAAATAGAAATGGCTAATATATGTAGGACTTTGTCTATTAATGTTAATGGAATGCTTAATAAGAAAAAATATGGTGGGCTCATTAGATGGCTCACCTCACTGAGTCCCCACGTTTTGTTTTTTTGAAGAAACGCATCTAAAAACTAATTCATCTAAATTATATATACCCCTGGTCTTTTTAGATGCATTTTTTGCATCTTCAGGCCTGGCCATGACCGGGGTTGCCATTTATTTTTCTAAAAAACTGCCAGGGGAATTTGAACAAATTCAACGCGATCCACAGGGGAGATGGCTTTGGGTAGTAGCTAAGCTGAAGGGGAGGATTCTAAACTTCATAAACTATTATGGCCCAGTCACGGACGATGCCTCAAGTTTGGTTAAGATTAATGAACTTCTAAGGGGGGCACCGGGGCAAATTATTATCAGTGGGGATTTTAATTACATACAGGATTTAAAGAAAGAAACCTCAAATAAAAATAAAAAACAATTGAACCAGATACGAAAAAAATTATTGAGGCTATTAGACACGAGTACCAATTAATAGATCCTTGGCGGAGTATTAATTTGGATAAAAAAACTTTTACCTGTCACTCACACCGCTATGAGACTGCTTCTCGAATAGATTTTTTTTTAACATCTAGATCCCTCCTTGTCTCAAGGGCAGACATTGGGACAAACCCTTTTTCGGATCACGCTTATGTAGGGCTCGACCTCGAACTTGGCGTGGGGAGAGAAGAGCGACCCAGGTGGCAGCTGGACCACCATCTCCTCCAGGATCAGGAATGGGTGGAGAATTTTAAAGTATGGATCTCTGAATTTTTTAGGATTAATGCAGAAACGGCCGAACCCTTTGCGATCTGGGGGGGGGGGCTTTAAGGCTGCAGCACGCGGGCAAATCATTTCCTTTTCGGCCGCCCAATCTAGTGCACGGCGGACGAAAATGGCTGAATTGCAGGGAGCAGTGGAGAGGGCTTATGCCCAGAGGACCCGGTCATGTCCACAGCAGCTGGAGAAAGCTAGAAAGGCCCTCAGAGATTTTTTTGTCTTAGAAGAGATCAATAGCTCCCGAACCTTCCAACAAAAGATTTATGAAGATAGCCAGCTGGTCGGCAAATTGCTGGCCAGCTCCACAAAAACTAAACAGGAGGCATCCCTGGTATTGAAGGTTAATGATCCTAAGACTGGACTGGAGGTAACTAATAGGGAAGAGATCCCGCAGATTTTTCTAGAGCATTTTCAGCAACTTTACACCACCGAGTATCAGGTGGGAGAGGAGATGATACACGAGTATTTTGAGAATGTAGATAATCCAAGATTACCTGGTCCTCGGATCGATCAATTAAAGTCCGAGATAAACCCCGCCGAGATTGGGGCAGTTATTAAGGCAACCGCCGGGGCTAAGGCGTGTGGGGAAGATGGGTTCCCAATAGAATTTTATAAGACTTTTTCAAAAGAATTAATTCAACAGATGCAAAAACTTTTTAATCACATTATGAATGGCGCCCAGGTTCCTCTGGCCTTTAAAGAGGCAATTGTTATATGCTTCATAAAAAAGGATAAGAACCCGAAAGATTTAAACTCATACAGGCCCATTAGCCTCCTCAACTCAGATTACAAGATTTTTATGAAGGTATGGGCTGAGCGTTTTTTAATGGCGGCACAGGATGTAATTCACAAAGATCAGGCAGGTTTTATAGCAGGAGGATCTATGGTAGCCAATACCGAATTTTTAATACAGGCTCTGGATTTTTGTAACACCAACTCTATCCCGGCCTGTATAACGATGGTCGATGCTGAGAAAGCATTCGATTTGGTGAATTGGAATACCCTCTTCTTTGCATTCCGCCAATTCGGTTTCCCCCCTCAGGTAATTGCAATGCTACATAATATTTACCAGGGGGCCCAAGCCCAGGTAGTGATTAATATGAAACGGGCAGGTGTAGTACAGATTAAGCGGGGGACAAGACAAGATTGCCCGCTTTCCCCCCCTACTTTTTACCTTTTTTATAGAACCGCTGGCTATTAAAATACGTAATAATGCTGCAATCAAGCCCCCAATCCAGGACATGGCCAAACTAAAACTCTTTGCGGACGATATTATTTTATATTTGAAGCCTACTAATTATAATTTGGAAGCGGTATTGAGGGAATTTAGTAAATTTGAGTTAATTGGAGGCTATAAAATAAACCAAAATAAAACTTTTAAATTCAGATATGAATATTCTTCCACTTTGTCTTAGGGCGCAAGCTGTGAAGTCAGACCCAATTAGATACTTGGGGATATTTGTGTCCAATCAATATCAACAGCTATATAATTTGAATTATGTAAGAATGCTGGAAAGAATAAGAAGACTTTTAGATCAGTGGTTGTTACTTCCTTTAACCTTAGTGGGTAGGGTTTCCCTTATTGAGTTGTCCGTATTGCCGTTACTTACTTTTTTATTTATTAACGTTCCTATTGAAATTAAGACATGCTTTTTCAAAGAAATGGAAACCCTAATAAGACAGTTTGTTTGGGGAAAGAAAACCCCAAGGGTGAAACTTACATCACTTCAATTAACGATAGAGCAAGGAGGTTTGGCTCTACCCCATTTAAAAACGTACTATGATGCTGCTTTCTTGGACCTATTGGCGGCTTTAATGGGCTCAAAGGGTGTTAGAGATACATTTTTTGTTGAAAAAATGGTACAGGAAACCGGCTCTCAGATTTTAATATTTCTAAAAACCTCCAAATTGGCGAAAAGAACTCGGTACAAGACACTTAAGGATTACTCTTTTAGACTCCAGGCTTTTTTTTAAATGACGGGCTCTACCGGGTTTCAGTATTTAAAGTTACAAGAATGTAAGAGCCTTGGCCTCCAAATTCAAGCAGGTCACTTGAAGCATTGGGAAGGTTGCGGGCTTGGGGCGCTAAGAGACTTTTCAATACAGAACAGGATGATCTCTTGGCAGGAGGTGGCATTGAGGGATGGGAGCCAGAGGAGGCCCACCTTTTTTGAATATCTACAAATTGTTTATTTCGTTAAAAGTATGAAAGGAATTTTTGACACCCCGAATAAATTGATGATAGCGCTCTTTGGGGCCAAATTAAGTGGGGTAGGGAATTGGTATAGTTTATTGCGAAATCAGGGCCAACTTCCATTAATTGAGAACCATCTGGAAAAGTTGGCCCGTGAAACACATTGTACTTTTTCCATCCCCGAATGGGAAACCTTATGCCTCTGGGGAAGTAAGTCTCTGAGAGCAGCCAATTACAAAAGGATGGCCTTTCTATCCCGATGGTTGGCCTACCTTACCCCGAGTGCACTAAAGAAAAGATATTCGGAAGCCGAAGATAGGTGTTTTCGGTGTCAGGCTGACAGAGAAGGGGGTTGGCTCCACATTTTCTTTTTGTGTCCGAGATTAGGGCTTTTTTGGGAGGCAATTTTTTTGGCTCTAAATCGGGCTTTTGAGAAGAGGCTATCGCCGAAGTCTGAAGCCGCCCTGTTTGGTGTGTGCAAAGATAGAACATTTTTAACGGAAGCCGAAGCGAATTTTCTTTCTATTACTTGTTCAGTGGCCCGCTCTCTAATTTTACAAAATTGGAGGTCTAGGGAAGTTCCCACCTATGACAAATGGCTGAATAAAATGAAAAGGACGTGGGCTTTTGAAGAAGCGTACGCAAAGCGGGTGGGCGCTTCCAGAAAATTTGAAAAGAACTGGAAGTTTTTAAGTAAGGTGGAAAACCCAATAGAGGGATAATACTATTCGGAATCTGGAGTTGTATTGATGGTCTATTAGGTCTAAAGTATTTGGAGGATTTAGAAATGTATGCTGCTAAGCAGTTTTGCACTGTAAAATTGTGATTGTTTCACACGTTTTGCACTAGCACTTGCACCTTTTTTCTTGCACTATGGCACTTTGGTATTTTAGAAGTGTCTCTGATAGCCGTGTTTGTTAAAAGTAAATAGAGATAGTTTTACTGCACCATTGTTTGCTACCTGGAAATGATGAAGTGAATGATTTTAGCACGAACAAAGTTTAATATGCTTGCGTATATGTCATGTATTGCCCTTGATGCTCTGCTCAATAAAAATTAAAAAAAAAGAGGGTGTCCGATGAGGGGGAGGTGGTATTAGTCTAAAACAATTTCCATGATCATCTTAGATTCTGGTGCACCAGGTTCACTATCTTCCTATGCACCTGGTTCTTCTGTGGTACAAGATGTATATTTCTATATTTAAAGATAGATTGATAGATAGATAGATATTTTTTATTTATATTATATATATAGTGCTAAAAATATGTATTTTAATCTTGTTAAAAACGATAAAACAGTATGTAAATATAATAAATATGTCACTTTTAAACATTTTTACTACAAATTAAACAAAAAAAAAATGTTTGTGTGGTGGGTAATTTTATTTTTAATTTACCGTTTAAATATTGAAATTTATAACATAAATTAATATATTTAGATTATGTTTTAAATTAATACATTTTAATTTGAGGAGTTGGTGTGCCGTATTTTCATTTCATTAGTTTGAGGTTAATATTAAATATCTTTAAATATTTTGAATTTTATTTTTACGTTTTTTTTAATATATAAAGACTATTACATTTGCCTAATATTTCCTATACGGAAGTCTCCACCAACAAGTGAAAAGTTAATTGTAATAACTTTACACTCGTAAAATCTAATATGGGAGCCTCCACCCCTTCAATGGATGAGGTGTAGACATGTAAGTTTACATATAAGTGTAAATATTCACTCGGAAATGGTGAAACGCAACAACGTGTATTGTTACACATCGTTGTAGGAGTATTTCTACACACGAGTAAATTTAGACACGTAAATTTACCTTTTGCATTCAGGTCCTATATTTTCTATGGTTAACAAAGTGGTTTCACTATTGGTGTTGCCAATTCCAATACAAATGTTTCTGATTACAAAGCCAATAGCTGATTCTGCAAAGCATTGGCAGAGTGCAATAGATTATGGACCGTTTGCCTTTAAACCTCTTAGTGATGTGCCTCATCAAAAATGTTGGTTCTGAATTTAGAACGTTTATTTCGTATTAACTTATCACCTTCCTTTACCCTTACTAATACTTATTTGCATTTCTTCCTTACTTTAGAAGTTCTTAGATTACTCTGAAATATAATCAGTCTTCTCGCCCACAATGCCTTTAGCTAAACACGAGTAAAGTCATTTCAATGATTGACAGCCAGCCAATTAAATGGTACCTTTTTTTCACTTTCTCAGTCTTAATAACAACTCAAAAGAAAGCAGTTCATTTTAACCCACTGGTTGGTTTATGCATGTTTTAATATACATTTTCAAACAGATTGCTCCTCTTTTTTCACAAAAATAAAAATTGTCAATATCTGCTTTTGGGTGGTCCGCAGTGGCATCTTCTTCACAGAACACTTTGATTTTTTTTTTTTTACTAAAACGCATTTTGAAATATGTCACATTATATTAGAGTTACATTAAAAATTGTCACTTTTCTTGTCACCGAGAGACTGCTCTTTGGCCTGAATTTAAAGTAGCTTGTTTTTTATAGTCATCCCATTAGAATAATGATAATTATTCCGCTCTTAGCATAATTTATGAATCGCTGTCAAGTCTCGGTAACACACTTCTACTCTGAGGGTCATTGTCGTTCTCTAGCTATTCATCGATCACAACTCCTGGAGAAGATGGGCAACAGGTTTATGAAAGGCTTTGGAATAAAGTGCAGGAGGAACAGGGCAGGTCCGGTGTCAGATTCGACTTGTTAGAATTAGCCTCTCTCCACTAGGATTCCTAAATACAATGCTTTGTATCTTATTAAACCAAATTATACCATAACATTTATTTGACAAAACAAATGTATGTCATGTGCTTTTTTATTTCCAGCTATTTTGTTGAATGTGCCATGGTATAGAGAATAATAATTCAACAATACATTGTGTACATTGTGTACATTGTGTTATTCAGAGCTGTTAAGGTTTAGAAGAATAACTGGTTTTCCAAGTTGTTTCTTTTCAGAAAATAGCGATGGCTGCTGGGTTTTACTATTGTTGTGTATATATCTGCATCAAATTGTATGGAGATTTGAGCAAGCGAAACATGCAAGCTGAGCTTGAGTCAGACAGTTTTAGGTGGATTTTCCCTTTAAATGAAATAGGCTTGTTGGACGTAGCCAATATTTCACAATGTTTTAGAGTCAGAGATCATGTTTTAGGAATTGTTTCCCAGTACGAATAGTAAAAATATCTCAGTAAATCTAGTATCAGTCGCGGTCCGTGTAGGAGTGCCGGCCGGGCGGTGACGTGGGGCGGGGGAGGGGCAGGGTGGGGGTAGCAAAGTACGGATTACGGACCAATACAGGTAAGTAAACATTTAAAACAATGAAACGAATTTCGTTGCGCTGCACTGCATCGCATTTGGCGATGCAGCGCTCACAACGAAATTCGTTTTATTGATTTAAATGTTTACTTACCTGTATTGGTCCGTAATCCGTACTTTGCTACCCCCCACCCTGCCCCTCCCCCGCCCCACGTCACCGCCCGGCCGGCACTCCTACACGGACCGCGACTGTCTAGTACCATAAAATAAAATAAAAAAAATCCTTTCAAGCCAGACCCGAGAGTCTAATCGCCATATGTGAGAAAAATCATATGAGACAAATGGCAAAATCCCATTCTTTTCATAGTTCAGTTTAGCTGTTTCTGGGATAGTCACTCGATTCTCCAACGTATGTCAGGTAGGCCATGCTCAGATACTAGTTCGATATTGCAATCTGTACATCCCCGCTGGTTTCTGACAATCAATCAATCATGATTTATAAAGTGTGGCTAATCACCCGCAAGGCTATCCATGTGCTGAATGTTAAAGATCTGTGGGCATATTTATGGTATTGAGGGTGCAGGGCACCTGTGCTGCCCTGTGCCAGGCAAAGGGCAGGAATGCAATGTATGTATCCAATACAGTCCATGCCTGTCCTTCCCCCCTGCACTGGTGCCATTTCCGTAGTCTAGCACAAACCCAGGAACCATTGCACCATGGTGCAAGGGTGTCTGTGTTGTTGGCAGGATTGTTTTTGTGAAGGAAGGGGCACTTTCTTGCACAAAAACAACCCAATGAGGTGGTTTCCTCTTTTCTTTAGTACACATAGAAAGAGGAAAAAATTAGGAGAAATAAAAATATTTCTCCTCGTTATGCCTTAACTCAGGAGGTGTAAGATTTTGACGCATCCCAGGTTCACAAGTCCTTGTAAATCTGGGAATACATCAAAAACCATGGGAGTTGCATAGGAACACCCGCTGCAACGCCCATGGAATGCCTGGTTTGTGCAAAGTAAGGCAAAACAGGGATTTGTGCTGCATTGACTTACTCCATATTTGTGAATTCATTCAAAGCCACGCAAGGTGGCTTTGCATGGCTTCATAAATATGACTTGGGGCTTTGCGTCTTGCATGTACCACTTCGCATGGTGCAAGCACAGCCGCGGCCGCTGCAGGTAAGAGTGGTGGGGCGGTGGGGCCGGCTGGGGGGTATTTCGAGAGACGACCACGAGAGGAAATTAAATATATAATTAATTTTCCCTTGTGGTTATCTCTTAAAATCCACCAGCCTGCACCACCGCCCCACCGCTCTTACCTGCAGCAGCCGCAGCTGTGCAAGCATGACACAAGGCCCTCATAAATATGCCCCTTGCAATGACAAGATTCAAACCCAGGGTATGTCACACAATAATGGAAAAGGAGATTATAGGATGATGTGGTTTTGACAAACTTGGTCCAAAACAATGTAAAAAACTACATTGGCCACCCATACACATGCACATTGTCAAAATGAAGAGAAATACCACCTGACAGATCCAAAACAAGGCAGCTGGTTCAGGACATCCTTGAAAAAGGATGGACACACACTTATGAGTCTCTCAGCAGAATGATGTTAATCCGTTCTTGAGACATTTGACCATCCACTGCCAACTTCAAAATTATGCTAACGTAAGGAAGGCATAGAAATGAAGAGGTTAAAGTTATTAATATCTGTCCAGTTAAAATTGAGTTTTATAATTTATGATGAAGTGTGGACATTTTTAAAGCAGTTTGAAAAGGTGCTGCAACGAGAAAATGACAACAGTGATGTCACATGCTCTGTAGTGGGGAGTAGCTAGATGTTCAAAACAGTGAGCAGACATAACGTCATATAGTTCGTAGGTGAAATGCACAATGATAACAATTTTATGATGGGCTACGATAAAACTGTATTGTGGGAAGAGAACACACACTACATTGAAGAGTCTCATCGGAACAGAAGGACATAGTAACTAAATATGTCTTTGATGCTCACTGTTAAATGTTCTGCAAATTGTGCATCAAATGGGTATGGAGGTATTTCTTAGAGCCCAATGCAAGATTTAACTGGCCACAAAAGGAATGAGCCAGGCTGTGGGCAGCAAATATAGCTTTCTGTTAAAAGGTAGATTTTGCCAAGGAAAATATTCTATATAATTACGTCTAACCAACAAAAAAAAGTGTTGCTCATGACATTTATTATATGATGCTGCTTTTGCTTTTCATCCACCCATGTTTTCTGCTTATGATTACATTTTTCTAAAGGAGGATATCATGAAGGGCCAGCAGTGCCCTGTTCAACAGTAAGGAGAATACTGAAATTTTAAAGCATCACAAAGCAGAAAGGGAGGAACAGGTGATGGGAGTTCAGAGAATCCACAGTAGCTTGACAGTTCAATCAAATGATTGGAAAGGCAAGAGCAAAAGAGCACCTTATGTCTTGGGAAAATGATAATTTAGCTGTATCCTGTGCTGGAGTGACACAACTCAGTGTCATTTTGTTGGCCTCAATTTGCTTGTTGATCCAAATCTTGCACCACTTATGAAATAGCGTGTACATTCTAGTTTTCAATAAAGAAATGGTGGATAGGTCTAAGGTTAGAGTTGCAAAGTCATCCTGTGTGCCCTGTGCACCCCCATTTTTTTGCTGACTGGTACTGATGGTAACTGACTCTGATTGTCCCTGGGCTCTGTCTAACCAGTCCCAGGCCGAGGCCGAGTGCTATGTTGAAAACAGTGTGAAAACACACACATGCATTAGGGTACACTATGCATTAGGGTACACTAACCATTGTCATGACCTACTCTATAAGTCCCTAGTAAATAATAGGGCAGGAGGATTAAAACTTCCTATAAGTCTCCAGTATATAATAGGACATGCCAGTTTAGAGGCCAGCAGCCCTTTCTGCACTTGCATGTGTGCCATGCAGTAAGCAGTCTTTAGTGCGCGGCTGCTAGTGCGCATACCATTACTTCGCAAGCGTTACTACGCTTGCGATGTTACAACGCGTACCATTAGTACGCAAGTTGTTACATCGCAAGCGTTGTTACAACGCATGCGTTGTAATGGTATGCGCTATCCACATCGTTGTTTGGAAGGAGCTTCCGTTTCCAAACAACGACGTGCAGATCTGACGTCACTGGAAGCCGCTGGAAGCCGGAGAAGAGAGGAACCACGGAGGACAGAGATGTAAGTGTAGTTTTTTTGTGTCGTGCAGGGGTAGTCTTTTAGGTTGTAGGGTTGTGTTTGAGTAGTGTAGGGTTGTGCTGGGGCTAGTGTTTTAGCGTTTAGGGTAGTGATGTGGTGTATGTGTAGTGTAGGGTAGTGTTTTAGGGTTTAGGGTAGTGTCGGGGGGTCGTGCAGGATAGTGTTTCAGTGCAGGGACTGGGAGTAGGGGCAGGGTCGTGCTGGGGGTAGTGTTTTAGGGTTTAGGGTAGTGTTGTGGTGTTAGCGTAGTGTAGGGTAATGTATTAGGGTTTAGGGTAGTGTCAGGGTGTAGTGCAGGGTAGTGTTTGGGTGTAGGAACAGGACTGGGGGTCAGGGGAGGGTTGTGCAGGGGGTAGTGCAATTTTTCAAGAAAGATGGAAGGTGCACTCGTTGTGGAGTCAGTAAAGCAAGCAGAGATCTGTTCCAAAAATACTTCTTTTATTCCTTTGATTCTTAAAAACTGGCACACAGCCAACGTGTTTCGTTCACAATTTTGCCAGAGGGAACTTCATCAGGGCTCATCAATAAACAGCTGGTGGGTAGTTTTCAGAAGTATTAATGATAAGTCAAGGCCTCAGAGGCAAGATATAGCCTCAGTAGTAGTGTGTATTCACGAAAATCTAACACCCAATAGGCTGTAGGGTATCGAGTATCCAGAGCTCTGTATTGGAAATATGAGAAAATCCCAGTCACCACCGTCCCATCAGGGGACAAGTTATCTATGCGGTCCTCGTATATATGCTTTAGAGCGGCATGGTCGCATGCATTACGGCATGATAACTGTGCAGGGGGTAGTGTTTGAGGGTATAGGGTAGTGGTGTGGTGTTTGTGTAGTGTAGTGTAGTGTTATAGGGTTTAGGGTAGTGTCGGGGTGGTGAAGTGTAGTGTTAGAGTGTAGGGTCAAGGCAGGGGAAAGGGGGAAGGTCGTGTAGGGGGTAGTGTATTAGGGTTTCGGGTAGTGTAGTGATGTTTAAGTAGTGTAAGGTAGTGTAAGGTAGTGTAGTGTAAGCATGACTTTAGTGCAATGTTTTTAATTAGCATTAACCATAGTACAATTATAACCATTTGCGTTATAAATGCATGAGAAGTTAAAACTTGCGAAGTAATGGTTTATGCTAAGTAAAAACATGCGAAGTAATGGTTTATGCTAAGTAAAAACATCGCACTAAAATCATGCGAAGTAATGGTATGCGAAGTATCAACATACATTCGTGCCATGCTGAGTGCCTGAGGTCATTTTAAAAGCAGCCCTGCCTTATAGCACTGTTTTAAAAAGTAAATTAACTACACACTCAACTTTGGTAGAAGGAGCACTTATAAATTGATAATCTACAATATTATTGCATGTTCAGTACCCACAGGGCCTCCCCTAAGTGTCCCAGGGGTGAGAGGTAATGTAATCATGAGCAGGGTCCTTATAAAAGATGCTTTGTATGCCCTGGGTATAAAGAAAATGAACATTTCACTTCCCCCATTGTAGTAAAGTGCCTCCCAAAATGGACTTTAGTGCTTTGAGCACTGTGTAGTGAGGATCTACACTATTTATGAATATTAAGGACCTTCCAGGTCTCCCCTAGGTGTCCAGGGGTGGGAGGTCATATAACTATAAGCAGGCCCCTTATAAAAGATGTGTTGTATGCACTGGTAGTGGAGAAATTGAACATTTAATTTTCCCCATTGTATATGCCTAGACCTATAGGATAACATTGCAATAGTTTATGAACACATAAATATTGCTAGGAATTGAATAAATATCATTCAAGGGCTTAGGAACATGGCATTGATAAATACAACAATATGTATTGCTGAATTTATGTTAAATTATACAGAAAATAAGTTATAAGACTTTCTTGTCTGTAAGCCAAAATTCAGCCTTTCTGCAGTCTTCCCTGATTGGTCAGAGTTAACAGGATTAGCCAGGCTGCATTGATGAAGTTATAAGTGGCTCTCCTAGGGAGAGGCTATCTGCTGGAAAGAGCTCTGCTACATAGGAATCCCAGTGCAGGGGGAATTGGGGGTCTTATAGGGCATAACGCTTCAAAGGAGGAATAGGACAGGCAGTGAATTCCAGATCAATCTACCCCCATCTCCTCTGACCCAGTCAGATGGGAAGCTTAAGGAAGGAATCTGCAGATGTTAGGGGGTAGAGAGCAATGGAAATTAGCCATACCAAGATTTGGTTTAGTTAGCTCTTCATGCTCTGCTTAGATTTCAGCCATGTTCAATTTTGGAGGAATAGTGCTTTATGGGAGAAGATTATGCCTCACTTTGGAGGACATGGTCATGCTCTGGGGTGTTGACTTGCAGCCCTTTGGACAGGAGTGCTTTCCTGCTTGCACCACCAGGCCCTGCATTCTGACTTACTGCCCCAGCGCCTGCTGCACTGTCTGGAACTACAGCTCTGTGAATGTACCTTGCTTCTAAAGGATTAAAGAATGGACTCCATGCAAGCTACAGGTTAACATAGCTCACCTGCATCACCACCACCAAGAGTCCACTACCTGGAGTGTGACCAGTGGACTTGTAAGGGTTTTGTCCAGGTGGGTTGTAGGAATTGTGGTCCCAACCGTTCAAGGAACATCTTGAAGCTTCCAGACCCTTGGTTTGTGTTTTGTACACTTTGGACCCTCAAGTGGAACTTCAGGAAGAAGTTCTAGAAGTTTGGAGAAATTTGGAGCAACTTTGGAAAAAAGCTTCATGAGGTGACCGACTCGACTGTGAGGACCAAGCTGGTCAGCTTCAACCGCAACCCGGCCCAGATTCCAGGTTCGTCTGTGGAAGAACTCCAGAGGTCGGACTTCCAGAGTATAACCTGGAGCTCCCTGAAAATTAAGCTGGCGAACCCTCACCGAATCCGGACTGGTGAAGAGCATCGAAGGACCCCGGCAGAAAAAGCTCCAGAAAAGTTTCTAAGTCAGAAGGCTAAATTTTGATGGGGCCTCTCCCTCAGTGTATCAGTGCAGGACTCCATCACGGTTGGCCTGAAAGTTTGACTTTGTCTCGGTCAAGGATGACCAGATATCCCAAAGTGGCGCTATAGGTTTCTAAGTGCTAGAAAGTGTTTAATCTTTAAAAATGAATATCTCCGGATTCCTACATTGGATATTTATTGTTATGGTATCATTTTAAAGATACAAATATCTCCTGTTTTTATAAATTGTTGTGGGATTTTTATTGTGTGTTGCGTCTTATATATTTGCTGAATTGGGGCTTTTAAATGCGTTATATACCTGTCTCCTAAATTAAGCCTGCCTGCTTACAGCCAAACTACCAAGGGTAGAGCAAGCAAATAATTTATTGAGACCTATACTGAGCCCTAGACCATGTCAGTGGCTGTACTGCCAGTAGTAAATGCAAATTTACCACTGCTAATAACCCACTTTCTGGAAAAACCCACTTAAGGAGTGGAAGGTAGCTCAGTGAAGAAGTGGGCAAAGTAGTTTCAGTTTAATCCAGCTTATAGATTGTAATGAAACCTGTCAAATGAGGTGGGATTCATTATGAGAGCAAGGCTGTTTTCAATTTGATCCAGGAATGATGGAATGTAGGTATGCCCCCGTTTAAAGAATGATATCTTGGATATGATATGGCACTGATGTTTGGTTACTTGTTTAGAGACAGATACACCAATGGTGGTCAGAGAATGAGTTAGCATACTGGAGACAAATCTCACATCCAAATGATTCCCATTTCTATGTGGTAATGACTAAGAGTGAGGTAACTAGAAAAAGAAATGGTATAAGCCTTATGTATAGCACTGTTTTTTCCCACAACAGTACGTGAACATTGTTCAGGCTTTATTTTTTTACACACATCACATGTAGGCATATATAGGAATGAATAGGAAGAAGTATGCCCATTTTTATTATGTTTTTTCTGTAAAGAAACTCAAATCATAACACAGAGCTTCTCCAAAAGCAGTGGAGTGCTATGCAAATCAGCCTTCAACCTGCTCCACTAGGAACCGTTCAATCCGAACTGCCTAGCCAAGCACTCGTTCAATTAAAACACAAGCAATGCAACAGTGGTTTGGTTTCAGACTAACTTGGCTTAATGAATCAGTTGTAGCATGGTTCCAGTGGTACAGTCAGCATGAGATCAACGTCCTAGGCATACCTGTCAGAGTTATGTTGTCGCACTGATGCATACAATAGGATGATAGATGAAATGCTTGAATTAAACTTAGTCCACCATTTAGCAAAGAACAAAATACAAGTTCATGTCCAGATGATAGACTCCTTCTGCAAAACTAACAAAGTACAAACATATTCATTTGTAGTTCAAATGGACAAATCTAGAACATATAAACAAGTGAAAGTCTATATCTTATTACTAGAGGGGAGCAAGGTATACCTCTCTGAATGAAAGATGTCTGTCGATTTCTCTGGTTAACTGATGACTCCAACTATTAAAGCAATTCCCACCAGGAACAACTATGTATCATGAGTGCCTAGAAAGGATGCTATGATCCATGAAGAATGTATACTCTAAGGTCCTCATTCACAAAGGTTACAATTTTGAGTGATTTACACCTTTGAGAAAGTTGACTACTTTCTGCTTATTCATAGAATCCCCCTAAAAATAGTAGGCTTTTCTAAACTGATCTGCAGTATGGATGGGACTTTTCATTTTCAAACTAGTTGGATGGATTTCTGTGAATCATTTATGAATTGCATTTAATTGATCAATCCCCGAGGTGCAAGCTTTGCCCTTAGAAACAATGCTGGGTTTACAAATAAAATGGTTATCCTGTGTCTTTATGATATCTCAGAGAGTTGATTGTTTTCTAGTTAGACTGATTGTAATTTGCACTAAATTAATGTGCATCATAGGAAATCTGACTCGAACCTCAGTCTTTTTGAGGTAGGCAAACTGTCATTTTTTAGGGAAATAGTAACAGCTGAGATATACAAAAACTAGGCGGCAATGTGATATGACAAACAATGGCAAAAACAAGTTAGTATTAGCTAATTTTTCAGAAGAAAATAGTTTTAAACAGTCACTTTTGGCATATCTGCATATGAAGTATTGGGGTGGCCTGTCATGTATAACATTGATAAAAATTTCCAGATAAACATCAAGAAGACAAAGGTTATGTCTTTGGTAGTAAAAGGCCAAACTGTAACTGGACTATAGGAACAATGAAGATTGAGCACACACAACAAAACAATTGTGGATACAATCTTTAATTGACACTTACACTTGGAACATCTATGCTGCAAAACGTCTATGCTAACAGGAGAAATAAAATAATTAATTCCCTACTATTTCAATGCTCTATGTTTAAATCCCAACAAGTCCTCGCTCAGTATATTACAGGTCATCCAAAATGCGGCAACCCAGTTGGTACTGAGTGTCCCCAAACATCTCTCAGTTAAGGAGGGATTGGCTATCTGTCAGGAAGCATGTGACTTGTATAGCTATTTGCATGGTCCATATGGCACTCCATCTTCACGGACCTATGCCCCTGTGAACTGCTTTTTATTGTACACCCCTGAGAGACAGATGAGATCCTTATCAATGAAGGCGGTGAATATTCCCAGTTTTCGTTAGGCCAGGGGGCTGGTTGCGCTTTTTTGGTGGCTGTGGCTAAACTTTGGAACTCGCTGCCTACCCATATTGCGAGTTTGAATTCTTATGCAGCTTTTCGCAAGCCTGCCTCTTTTCTCAATCGTAATGGTTTGTATGGTTCTTTTCCTTTCTTTTTCTGTGTGGCAGCTCTTCTGATGCTAGTGCTTGGATGCATTTTGGCTTAATCCATTTTATACATTTAAATTCAGTTAAATTCAATTTGCACAAATATATGATGTAGTGGCAATGGTTCCTACTTTAATTACAGCCTCAACTAAATTAATTTCTGTTCTTACCTATGATTGCCTCCTCTAGAAATGTATTATTATAGGAACATTGTATTGTCTTTATTTGAATTCCATACATAAATTGTTACATTTAGGAGAGTGTACTCCCCAAAGCTTATTTACTCTAAGATGGTCTACTACCCATAGCTTTTTCAGACTTGAACTTGGCCTTACACCCTTAATGGCAACCATAACCATGAATCAATCATATTTCTCTTTGGTTTGTCACTCTACTGGTTTCAACATTTTTAAATCTATTGTCAATGATGATGATGAACTGGTTAGATAAAATCTTAAATTGTATTGTCCAAACACAGTCTAAGCAAAGTCTTAATGTGTTAACATACATGCTTTGAAGGGATTATTAAAGATAAACAGAATAGCTGGGAAAACAGTTTATCAAACAAGAAATTGAAACTTTTTTTCAAAATTCAAATCCATCAACTTATAAAAACAGCAACTTGATTGTGTGATCTAGACCTTGTAGTGTCAATCATACGTGGGCTTCAAGATCACTTCAGAAGTAACAATAGCCTTTCTTCAATTTAGATCATTGTATTTTCATTTAAATGAATTTGATGGTTTTTGGAACCAATCAACAAAAAGCAATCTCACCTGCTGCATTAGTAATATGGATTTGGAGTCAGTTGAACACATATTATGCTTATGCCCAGCATTCCTCGGCATACGTAGGAAACATATAAGGACACATTTTGAGAAGAAGGAATTAAAATAATCTCGGAAGCAATTTCATTTTCTTTTAGGGACACATATTTTCACATTTTTAGAACAGGCTATAATGCTTTATGAGACCAAAAGTAATGGATGTATTTCTACTATATTTGTAATATATTGAACCATACTCTTCCTTTTAAAAAAATATGTTTTATGTATTTATTGTATACCTCACCAGCTGGGTCTGAGGGAAAATGCATTCAGTGTTACTGTGGTAAAATCAGGTAAATATTATGGACACAATTAAGGGCTGGGTCTCTCGCTCTCTCTCTTTCTCTCACTCAAGTTATCTGACAAGATTTCTAAGTTTATAATCTTGTTAAGTCCAGTTGTTAGATTACATATGAAGAGCGTCAGTTTTTCAACAGCAAATTTACGATTTTGTACCTTGCTTTAAAGAGCTTTCTAGTTTCTCTCTGTTAGACCTGTCAGCCTTAGGGTGGTCTTCCCCTAAATGTTTTCCCTACTTATCTCCAATTTTTGCTAAAATTGATTTTTGTTGGCCTTAGGATTCTGTGCACTTTACCACTGCTAACCAGTGCTAAATTGCTTGTGCTCACTCCACTGAACATGATTTGATTGGAATTTACATAATTGGAATGTTTAATATACATATAAATCCCTTGTAGAATGTTATACCATATACCCAGGGCCTGTAAAATAAATGCTACCAGAGGGCCTGAAGCATTTATTATCTTGCCTACTTAAGTAGCACTCTAAAACATGTCTCAGGCCTTGCATTGCAGCCTAAAAGCAGTACTACACTGTAATCGTGACTTGCCATTTAAACCCTCTTGACAAGCCTTAAACTCCTTTTATATTACATATAAGTCACACCTAAGGTCGGCCCTAGGGAGCCCATAGGGCAGGGTGCAATGTAATTAAAAGGTTGGGCATGTACATTTGAGCTTTACATGTCCTGGTAGTGAAAACAAATTTTTCACTACAGTGAGGCCTACCCCTTCCAAAGGATAACATTGGGTATGTCTTGTTAAATTGAATAAGCTGTAATTCCTAAGTGGAGGCAGGTAAATATATTATATCTGGCACCTATTAAATTGCAATGCCAACCCTCTTTAATGATAAAGTCAGATGTTTCATTACAAATTTAACAATTCAACTTTTAGAAAGTTGGCATTTTCCTGCCCTTTGTTCTTTTGTGCTTGTAGCCTGTCTTGGGTTACATGATTGGGTGTAGCTAATGGTTAGAATTTGTGAATTCTTCCCAGACAGTCACACAGTAGAGGGATTAGGTTATGCCTGAATGTGCCATCTGCTGGCAGGCTGGGGGGCAGAGCTGAAAACAGCTCCACTTACAACTGAATAGCCTGTGCTCTGCCTTCTCACAAAGTGCCTAAATACCCTGCATTGTCACTTCAGCCAGCTTGGTGCCAGGGCAGGGGAGGCAGGCAATTCCATGCACTTCGAAACCACTCTCTAGAAACTTCTCCCACTTTCCAGAACCAGGACACCATGGTATAAAGAAGGTCCTCAGACACCGGCTCAAAGGGCTAGTCTGTTGGCACCCTGATCTGTGCCCCAGGGACATGACAGGCTACCCAACAGCTCCTGGACCCAGCTGCAGCAGGTTCCTGACCCCCAAGTGGTGCATTTCAAGTTCTGGACCCTTGGTGTGGCTCACAAGCTCCTGAAATCAAGCTTTAATGCTCTTTGCGACCACAAATGAGCCAGCTCGCACTAGAAACCTGTTGCTCACACCAAAATCTAGTGCAAGCCCCTCTCAGCCTGTCTCTTTGCACAGCAGCATCGACAGCCCATGCGGGACCGCCAATGCGATGCTCCAGTCAGCCCATCCATGACGGCCGACCTGCTCTTCTCACCATGCTGATTGCTGCCCATGACGCTCTCCTTGCTCCTCACTGCCCTATCCAATGTGAACAGGACTCTTGGCACAAAGCATGAGAAAGTAAAACTTGAGCTGAACTAATCTGGTACTGTAACCAACCCCCGCTCCATCGAGGTCAGCCTGAACTTTTGACTTTGACCTGGTCCAGCGTGATGAGATATCTGCGGTTGGATCTTTCTGCTTTTAAATGCTATTATTCAGTTTATTTTTTGTTGTTTTGGTGTCAAATAATTGATTAAAATTTACTCTAGTTTTCAAAATAAGTTTGCGATTTTTCTTGTGTTGTGTTTTCACTTTATTACTATTTGTATGCTGCAAAAATACTTTACACATTGCCTTTAAGTTAAGCCTGACTGCTTTTTGTGCCATGCTACCCAGGGTAAAGCACAGATTAATTTAGTGACTTTTGTGTTTCACCCTACAGAGGATTGTGGCTGTTGCCTGACCAGGACACAACCAAATACCCAATTTCTCACACTCTCTAAATTACTCCATGTGGGACACCCGTTGCTGCTGCTTTGATGCCATAGGGGGTGAGGAGAAGGACTACATCCCCCGCCATCCTTTGCGGCCGGTGCCGCTACGCAACTTCCGTGCACGGAGGCGCATCAAAATCAGGCCCGGGCTCCCACAGCACAGGACGCCCGATGCTGCTGCTTTGACGCCTTAGGGGGCGAGGAGAAGGACTACATCCCCCGCCATCCTTTGTGGCCGGTGCCGCTACCGAACTGCCGCGCCCAGAGGCGCATTAAAATCGGGCCAGGGCTCCCGCAGCGCGGGAAGCACACAGGCGTGCCCGGCCATGCCCGGGTGAAGCCCGGGCCAAGGGCAGGCCCATCTGCGCCCGTCAGAGCCCGGAGGAGGCTGAGCCAGGCCACCCCTCTAACTTCAGCCCCCGTGGATTTATTGTTGAAAGGGACACTACTGCGCATCGATTTGTGGATTTGTGGAGCCTCTTACTGCAGGTCTAGTGAAAAGATAATGGGTAAGAGAAAGCAAACTATGCCTGGGCCAGGTGGAGGGGCGGCTGTAATGACTCTTGACTCTTTTCTGGCCAGGGCAGCAAATTTCTTGTCAAATGAAATTGCCCTGACGGAGAGGAGACACTCTTTGGAATTAACTAATCTCCCACAGAGCCCAGTATCCCCTAATGACCCCTTCCAAATGGCGGGCCAAAGCGAGATTGCGCCCAATTTGACAGCTGTTGCCATCTTGTCAGAAGGATCGGAGGGCAACCAAGTGGATGGTACTTCTATACTGGAACCCCCAGTTAAAAAGAAAAGAGGGCAATGGAAAAAAAACACGCCGGCTTCAAAGAAACAAGCGGAATCAGTCGTCCTTGATCCGGACAACGTGGCCCTGAGCCGGACTCTGATTAAACTTTTCCAAAAAATGGAAGACATTTTAAAGATACATCTAGCTCCTATTATCGTTCGGTTGGAAAAGATGCAAGCATTGCTTTGTGAGTCGAAAGAGTACCACTCTAGTCTTGTAACAAATGGCCTGGAGAAAGAACCGTTGGGCTTGAAGGCAGGGCTGGGACCTACTCAGCAGGGTGGTCTTGATCCTACAGTTCCCACAACCAGTGATGGTCTGCAAGCAAGCAGTGGCATGCATTTAGCACACAGGGCGAGCCTACAGTCAGTCCCAGGGTTTAACAAGCAACCCTAAGGTAGTAGGGGCCACAAGGAAGTTTACGATCCTCAAAAAATAATAGGGAGGAACAAGATGTTCTAGGTGAAGCTTCCCATAGATCATTAGCGGCTGACCTAACAGCCTCCTGGGTGAACCAGAGGACTGATTCACAGGGTCCTAAATCTTCTAACCTCCCTTGTCAGCTGGAAGAAATAACTGATTATTTAAGTCTACCTCCTTAGTTAGTTCCTTTAGTGACCGTTTTGGTGGGTGTGCCACCAATCAAGCGGGGCTCTAAGGAGACAACAACAGACCTGATACACAAGGTGACCCACTGGCTGGGTAGATCATTCGTTAATGGCCGTTCTATAGCCCCCCATGTCATCATGGCCAGAGCAGTGGGATGGATGGAGAAAACCACAAACAAAGATAGGTGGGGGTATTGTATTGTGGTTAATCTGACACACACGCCACATATAAGAGCTATGTTTTGTAGTCAGCACAGGCAAGACTCTCATACAGGAATTCAGGTCATCCCGCTCTCATTTTTCTATCCCGATGGGGCCCAATTCCAAAGCTTTCGGGGTTATGCCCCTAGTTTGTTCCAGAGAAATTTGTTGCAAGGTTCTAAAGTGTCTACTAACATGAATATGATTATTCCCCTCATAAACAGATATGCCCCACTGAGGGACCTAGATAGTATTAACTGACCATTAGCCCCAAGTGATGGCATGGATAGCACTAGCTACCATTCACCAGTTGGAATGGCTAATAAGACTTGGCCTCACTTTGTTCCTGCAGAAATAGGCCCCATCATCATGTCTTGGAATATTGCAGGGCTGAGGGCGAAAAAAGATGATGAGCAGTGGATAGCAATAATAAAATCTGGCCATATTGTCTCACTGCAAGAAACCTGGGTCACGTCAGATCCTTTTGTTTTGGATGGTTTTGCTTCTTTTTCAAAGAGCGCATCCCCCTCCGCTACAGGACGAGCAAAGGGAGGTCTGCGTATTCTAATACCGCTTCAATTGTCATGTACTATTAGGGGCCTGTCTAGTTCATCCCCACACATTTTAGCAGTTGAATTAACTTTCCCCAGGAGTCCTACTCTGGTGGTCATCAATTTCTATAACTCCTTTTGTAGGCACAATGATAGTGAGCAAATAGTTGCTCTTGAAATTTTTCTAGAGCACGTTGCACAGGATAGTTGTACCCACTGTGAATTCATCATAATGGGGACTTTAATGTGCACCGCTGCTCCTCAAACTGTATACTGGACAGGGAGACATCGGACAGTCTGGCCCCCTTGGTGCATTTTGAACATTCACCTCAAGGTATTTTGTTAGAGAGCCTATTGGCTGTCAATAATTTACATTGTTTAGGGCACACAAACGAATCAGAGGCGGTTCCCTCCTTTTATGGGAGGGGGTGCTGTTCAACTATAGATTACATTGTAGTGTCCACCCTATTGCTTCAAAACATAACTAAAGTGAGTTCATCCTGGACCGCTTACAGTGACCATAACCCAATTATTGCTGAATCCAAGGGTCTGATGGTCTTTCGTGGAGCTGAGTCAAAGACCCTCGCAAATAGGGAATTTTATCCAACAGACCAGGCTTGTAAAATTAGGTGGCGGAAAATTATCCCGGAGTATTTTTTAAATCAGCTGTATATGGAGGGCAAAGAAGATATGAAGCAGTGCCTTGACACTCACACTGAGCCCAATGCGGTATTAGAAGCATTTGATAAGTTGTCAAAGCGGATTGCAAAAAACCTAACTGGTAAAGGAAGATCAGGAGACATTAGGGGTAAAATGGTTTAATGCAGATTGCTCCAAAACCCATAAAGCCCTGATGGTTGCATTAAAAAATAAGCCTAGGGATCAAGAATTGATCGAAGTTCATAAGAAAGCATATAATATGGCTCTAAAACTAAGGAAAGATGACATACGAGAACAGGCATGGGAGGATTTAAATCAGGCCAGCACCATGGCAAATAGTTCTTAATTCTGGAAGATCGTTAACAGCCCCTTTTTTAAGAATAATGATCTGTCGAGAACAGAGTGTGTTATTCCTGCCTATAGATGGGTCAGCCATTTTGAGCAGATTTACACCAAGGTGGCTGTAGAACAAATTGACACTCCCTGGGAACCCAGTACCGAATCGCTCTTGCTATGTTTTAGGGTGGATGAAATACATAAACCGATTGTGGCTGCCTCAGCCCGAAAAGCCCCAGGGCCCGATGGGATACGGGCGGATCTTTATAAATCGGATCCAGGCACATGGGCAAAGATTTTATCAAAGGTTTTTAATGCTGCTGCAATGGTTGGCCCACCTCCTTCTTGGTCTACGGCGGTGATTTTACCCATCTATAAAAAGGTTGCCAGGGACGACACAGCATGCTAGCCCCCGATCTCGCTGTTAGACTCAGCAGCCAAAATAATGGGTAAGGTAATTTTAGATCGTTTAAGTAACTGGTTAGAGGAAAGCAATGTGCTATTGGATTTGCAATTTGGTTTTAGAAAAGGCATGAAAACGGTGGACCAATATATGAATCTACTTATGATGACCAGCAAATACACTCTTGCCAAAAAAGGTTGCATGTTTATGGCCTTCATGGACCTAACGTCCGCTTTCGATAGAGTGAATAGATCCAAACTATGGCCTTTACTGTTAGAAATAGGCATGGATGCAGATTTGGTGTCCTTATTGCATTTGTCTCACCTCAATTTTAACTGCCTCTGCTAGATATAATGAAAATGGCTCCCTAACAAAATCATGAAAGTTCAAGAGGGGAGTAAGGCAGGGGTGTATCCTGGCTCCGGTTTTATTTACACTTTATATTAATAACCTTGGGGCTGTGTTATCTGATGCAAGCAAGGATACCCCGAGAGTAGGTTCTAAACCCATCCCTGCCATTTTATATGTTAATGATGCAGTTTTACTTGCTAGGACACCGATAGGGCTGAAACGACTTGTAAATACTTTTATTGATTTTATGGTCGCACTGGACCTTTCTATCAATTTTACAAAATCCCATATAATGTCATCTGGCAATATAAAGCGCGAGAAGCGATCACTGTTATGTAAAGGTTGGGCGTTGTCCAATGTCGCAACCTTTCCATACTTGGGTGTTCTATTTGATGAAAAGGCATCCTGGGTGGCCCAGCGAGCACTCAAGAAAAATACTCTAGCAAGAGCTGCAGGAGCCACGTTGGATTTTGCCAGGAGATTAGGGAGCAAACCCTTATTGCCATTACTGAAGGTTTATAACGAGAAATGCGTCCCAATGACAACATATGGTAGTGAGGTTTGGGGTTATAAGGAGGTTAATGATCTGCAAGGGGATGAAAATAAATATTTATGGAAACTTTTAGCTGTCCCCCCGAGTACCCCTGCCTTTATGGTGCATGAAGAACTAAGGCAGGGTTACATCACAGATTGTAATGCAGTGGCCCCCTTAATATGGTGGCTAAGGATATGGTGTAGACTAGACCCAAGCCCTGCCTAAATCAAATTATCCTAGAGGATTGCATGAAGTTAGATAGGACTGCAGACATCCCCTGGTTAAGTTATGTCTCACAACAACTCACGGCATTTGGGCGCACTGAGCTTTTTAAACAACCTAAGACAGCTGCATCTTGGTGAGGTGAAAGATATTAAAAGTCCATTTTTAACTAGGAGAAGGCTGGAAAGGGAAACTAGTGAACTTAGTAAACCCACGATTAGACATTATATGATAATAAGTCCTAGGGTTTTAGATCAACACTTTTGGTCTTTTATTAATAATTTGCATCATCGTTTTCTTTTATCTAGATTCAGGTTTAACTGTATTCATTGGTGTCTTAAAGTACCTAAGGGTTTTTCAAAGGCAGGGACCCTAAAGCTTTGCTCCTGTGATGATTTTTCGGACCAAGATTTGATGGACTTTATGTTTTTCTGCGGTATTTATAATGATATACGGTCTAAACACATTTTACCTCTTTTAAAAAAAAGCCATTTTGCACAAGTAAGACCTGCCCTGATATATCTGCAAATGCTTTCATCACCCTTGTTATGGGGTTGTAAGTTTTTTAGCGGAGGCTGTACGCAGAAGCAAAAATATGGAACAGCCAGAGAAATGAGTTGAGTTTTGTAGAGCTGAATGATGAAACGCTTTTAAACTTACTTGATGACTTTTTAACTTAGTATTGATATTGTATAACATTTATGTTAAGTAAGGTATTTGCTGGTACGATAGGTTTTATCACGTTACACCACATGTATATAAGGGCTAATTAACCATTTTGAAAACAATTGCATATATAAAAATAGCTTTTCTCTCTGTTTTTATCATGTATTTATACTGTATGTATGGGTTACTCCTTGTTTAAATTCACTTTTATGGCCATAATGCGGCCGAATAAAGTTTTTATTGACTTGACTTGACGTGACTACTCCATGTGGGAGTTATCACCCCATTACTCAAAACAGATAATTTAAACAATGCAGTCTTACTAATGTTAATGAACTTGCATTTTATTTACATTGAAGTGACCTTGCATGTTTTGTAGAACTTGGGAGAGCTAATGGCTAAAGGTAGTATGAGTGGCGGTCCTTGCACTGAGTCTTATTGGGTTGCGATTGATTCTTTTGCCTTGGTAGGTTGTTAATTCTTTTTTTAAAGTGCAATTTTGGGAGGTAAATTATTTGAGCGAATTAGGAATTTTAATTTTCAAGAAGGTCATTAATGACGAATTAATGATGCTGCACTTAAAATATTTTAGTTATCTCATTCAGGATTGTAACTAACAATGTAAAATAGTTATGCCACATTTTTGTGTAAGAAGCCATTTATTTGAAATGGATGTAAGTCCTGTTGTTCTGTTCATCTTGCTCCTACTCAATCAATCAAATCAATCAATCTATCAAAATTGACTTTGTTCATTTTTTGAACAAACCATAACAGCTCCTACTCATTCCCCCTCCCAATCAGTGTCCGCTACAAGTTATCTCTCTCCAAAGTTTCAGCAGAACACAGAACACTGTGATGCAAATAAGCTGTTGCGATAGAATGTATGCAATGTGAATGACACCTTCCATTGTGTACTGATGTATCATTTTGAAGCATTTCCGTCAGTAGTCCCAATGCCGGCGTGTAGAAGGACATAACTCTATGAACTATTGTTTGAGAAATGTTTCATATTATTTTGTACATCTCCGGAATGCAGTTGCTGAGGAAGCAAGCACAAGATTTCTCTTAACTTAAGAAATGGGTTAGTGTTAAAATTGCTTAAATAATTATGAAGTTGTTTGCGATTTGCCAATGCAACTTAAAAATGATCATACCATGCTGAATTTGCTGTTCTTACTCTGAGTGTATGCGGTGAGGTACATTGACTTAGAGCTAGAACTCTGCTGGGTGCAGTTTGCCCATCGAGAACTTTCCAGATTTTGGTGACTTTTTCTGTTATTCTATCGATTCCGACCTAATTTTATTCATACCGTCATATTTTGGACTTCCATGTTTTAATTACCGTGTCTTAAAACACTTCACTCACTTTTCTTCCGTTTTTGAGTAAACAGTTTAAGTGGTTTATTTATTTCAAATCGTCTAAATTGGTTCTGAAATTGTTTTCTTGGAAATCGAGATGTGATTGGTTTCTTATCCAGAGAGCCATGCTGGGATTGGAGATGTTGCAAAAAACAGTGGTTTATTGAGGCCAATTGGTCTCGACAATGTTTTTAAGAAAAAAACACACTAGGTCCTATATGTTTTTCTTTGGGATGTAACTGTACACAATATATTAAAGTCAAGGCAGGACATGTTTTAGCATTGTAATGAAATTAATGTATTCATTGTAGAGGATCATAACCTTTTTTTAAATCTTTTTTGTGCAATTATTTTGATCTAGTGCTCACAAAAAAGTGAAAAAGTGTCCTTTAGTGAGTGAAAAATATTAAAACATTCATCCACTTAAATAACAAGATACTAAACTCCTTAGGACAATTTTTTATATAATAAATTAAGGAGTTAGGTTGTTCTATGGTCTATGGCGTTTCGATCTCATTTAGTTAAGATCATCATCAGGACAGGTGTGTGAGCACCTAGTAGCTATAAGAGAAAAACAAAAATTGTGGGGGTCAGAATGTAGAATCACAATTGCCTGCTTCATTATACAATGATTAATTTAAGGAAAAACTTTCCTGAGGGGCGAGAGACGGGCAGACTAATTTTCAAATCAATTTCAGCAGATACATACATACTGATTGCCCCTGTGTTTTTTTTAATCTGAATTCAAATCAAGTATATCTTCCATTCCTATTCAAGATCAATATGTGCTGTCTTAGATAATCATGGAATAGCTTACTTAAGGGATGGCTGGTCCAATCATGTAGCAGAGTTTCAGTCATTAAACCATGTTTTTTTAAAAACTACTTAATTGTGCCCAGGCGTATTGGTTGTCCTGGAGTAACTTCTTTTTACCATGTTCCAGGGCAGGGTCTATCCCTAGGACCATCCAGTGGTGTGAACAAATTGTTCCAAATTGGGCAAAGCCGTGTTTGAATTTTTTATCTTGAATAAAAATAGCTGGGTTATTGCGGGCTTGTAGGACTACTGTGATTATGTCTTCTCTTAGATATTCCGTAAGCATGCGTGTATGCAATTATGTAGGTATGTGTTTCTTTTTTAGTCTTTCAAGGGTAGCGAATTTGTCTGATGTGGCATTAGCGGGGGTCCCAGCTGAAGTAGGTGTGTGAAATAAAGATGGGCCACTGATCATTTTGGCAATATATTCTTCAGTGTAAGTTCGGGTGTCCGTGTTAGACATATTATGACAAATTTAACCAAAGGACAATGCAACAAACTAAAATAAAGTTCACGTGCACATGCAGACGTCACAGCAAAGTTGTGCTCTGATTGGTTGGGTGCTTGTATAGTCACACCTGTGAAAGGTTTACCTTTGACAGAGCTGAGCTGTTATTGGTTGTTAAGACTAAGACCTAGCATATGGTGGCTATGCCTAATGTCTGCACATCTATCCCCTGTTTACGGCAGTAAATATCAAACACAGTATGATGTCTGTTTTATCGGTGGTGCTGTGGTGGTGCCAACACCCAGCCACCTTTGGTGCAAATCAACCACACTACGAGGCAGTGCAGAATAATGTCAAAACACAAACACGCCACCAAAGCACACACAATCCAGTTTTCATTCCTTAGTCTTTTCTTTCTTAAGTTCCCAATTCTTAGTAGTTAATTCCAGTCCAAACATCAACAGTACACAATTCTCTTTTAATTCAGGAGCACATCCCAGTACATCAGTGTTCAACAAAGCAGCAGCCGACATGTATTTCGTCTTCCTGGACTTTTTCAAGGCTAATTAGATTTCCGAACATTCAAAGCATTTTGTAACCTCATTAGAATCCCAGTTCTGGGCTTATTGGTTTTGTTGAGCAAGTAAATGAAAACCTTAATTATGCAATCCTCCCGGTGGGAATAATATCCCCCTTCAAGCTCGCAAAGTCTCGTACTCTGTCTTAAAGTAACAGGGGTATTCAAATTACCACGTTCCTAATATAATTAAAATCCACCGATATGTGGGTTTGCAGGACCCTGATAACCCTGCAGTTATTTGTAAAGGGCTCCAAGAACACCGTGCACACGAGGAAGTCCTGGAAGAGGTTACAAAATGCTTTGAACATTTGGAAATCTACTTAGCCTTGAAAAAGTCCAGGAGGATGAAACACATGTTGGCTGCTGCTTTGGCTAGCATGTAAAGGTGTTATTGGAAGGCAACACAAGAACTGGCTAAGCTGGGTTCTAATAATGCACTGGCAGTGGTGGAGATAGCAAACAACTACAAGGCTGTGATTGACTATTTGAAAAGTTTGTTCCTGAAAAGGTTTTAAACTGGGAAAAAAAGTTAAGAGTGACAAAGGGACCTAGAGACTCAGTACACTCCTATTATGAGAGGTTGATTCTTGATTTCAAGAAACACAGTGAATTCAAAAACATGGAGAATGATGAAGCTAGTGGTTTTGTTTCTGCGTTTGTAACTGGATTGAGATCAGAAATTAGAAATCATATTCAGAAAAGTGAATTGTGTTGGCAGATGAAGAGTATTGATGAGATTCTAATGTTAACTAAAAATAGCAGTGACTAATTTGAAACAAGACAAAAGAAGCTAAAGAAGAAGAAGATGATCACTCAGACAAAACAGTCTGAGAAAGGTCAAGTAATCAATTGGGTTCAAATATAAATTTTGAGATGAATGAAATAAAATTAATTAATCAAGGGATGCATAGGAGAGGTGATGGGATGAATGCTAAAAAGAATTCAGCTTGCCACTTTTGTGGAAGGATTGGACACTGGGAGAGGGAATGCAGTTAGCATCCTAATTGGATTCAGGTGACATCAGAACAAGTTTAGCCCACTCAGAGAGTTAATTTGATGGTAAACATGCAAACTACAGAGCATAATCAGAAACCATTTTAAATATCAATGCCAACAGCCCCGATAATGCATCACAACATAAGAAATGAAAAGCGTATAGTACCGGGTACCAGCAAAATGCTATGGTATTAAATTATGAGCTGGCAGGGAGTAGTTCACAATGACGGTGCCTGGAGGGGGGAGTATTGCTTGCTGGGTGCAGCCCTGGAGATAGACCAGAGTGGCCTATATTTTGGCGGAAAATTCAATGGCCACCCCGTTTCATTTTTGAATGATATGGGGTCGACCCTGTCTACAGTACAATACATTATGAGGAAGTTCCAAAACCTATCCCTCTCGGGAAAAGAAGTCCAAGTTGTCGTGGTAAAACACTAAACAAATTGTGACTCAGCACATAACAAATAGTAGATTGACTCTTTATGAGCAAACTATTCTTGCAGCAGAAGATATTTCCATTTGAAGATGCAATGACCTCCTTCACAGTGGTGGGAACGTGCATATTTCCAATTGCGGTTTGTGCTGCAGGCTGCAGCACAAGCCGCAACAGGAATTATTAACTTTTTAAACATCCCTGCACCATGTGGTAGGCTTTATGCAGTGCCTGCCACAAGATATATTGATGTTCAGCCCCATAGCACAGGGCCAGGGGGGAAGGAGAACCTGCTAGGGGCTCCCAAAGTCACTTTATGCCTGGCTTTTCATGGCAGTTGCCCCGCCATGAAAGGGCAGGCAGAAAGCGAAATCATAATCCCGACAGTGGAGCCGAGGCTGGCTCTGCTGACATTTGGGGATCACTTTTCCAACTGCCACCCTGACAGGCTCCATGAGCCCACCGGAAGTGGAGTGGAGTTCCCCCGCTGGTTTCCCTCCGACCGCCAGTACCGTAATACGGCAGTGAGATGGAAATCTCTGATGTTGGGCGGAAAGCCTTCGATGAGCTGTCGGATGGCCTTCCGCCCGACATAATATTGAAGCCCAAAGTTATTTGTGCTTTGCCAACGTAACTTAACCATGATGAATCTGCAATTTGATTAGTTGATATTCATAGTTTATGTATAAAAACCCTTGGTTTTGATCCAGCGGAAGCAGCGTAATTTTATTACCAATGATCAGTTTACTATTTCCTTAAATACAAGGTTTAGACATTAGGTCCTCCGATAGATCTTTTAGTAGAGTTGATAGGGACTAGGCAAATATGAGACGGATGCTATTACCATCATAAGGACCTACGATGAAGAAATAACCTAACTAAACAGTTTTGTGATCATCCATTTGTCATAATGTACATACGTAATCACAGACTGACTCAGTATTACTTATCAAAATACCTTTATTTATTATACCAAAAATGTCTGAATGGTCAATTACATAAGTACATTAGTATTTTCAAACTCCGTTATACATTAATACAGGTAATTCACAATAAAGAAACCAATGCATAATCATAATACATCAGATCAATGACAAATAAGAGGGGAGAGAGACAGAGACAAAAGCAAAAATCATTGCAATATAAATATGCAATTCAGTTTTCATACGTACCCAGATCAAGATTTACTAATGCGCAGTGTGCAAAAGTCAGAAAATAGCTAAGCCTTTGGCCAAATGGGTATATCTAGGACAACATCACCAGCCGATGAAGTGCAAAGTTCTCAGGACAGTCTGTTTCAGGAAATTGCAAAGATTGCCAGCCAGAGTAGCATAGAGAGTTCGACAGCAAGTGCCTCTCTTCTCATAGAAACCGCTACTACCAAATTCTTTCTTACAGTAATAGTTATACCCCAAATGTCAAATGTCCAACCCCTAAAGTTACATTTACAAATTCCTCACGATCTCATTGGCTTTCAAAATGAGGTGATCATCATCCCATCCAGCTCATCCAGGTTTCTTTAAATAGTCCATTGTTTTTTATTATTTAAAAAAAAAATGTATTTACTTTTGCAAAATACAGCAAAGTTCATAACAACGTATCAACAATCCCCAAGCATGAATACCCCAGGACATTTGGCGATTTCAATAAACAATAACATAAAGTTATACAAAGACATTTTTACAGATAGCTTTACAATAGTGGTCAAGGACCTTCTCCACCAAGCCTATATCAAGGGGGACATCGGTATCTGCCGTTAACAAATAGGACGTGGGAGGAGCCCAAATGTCCTTGGGTCTTGACGGCAGTGGCAATTTTTCAGCATAATGCAACAGTTGGTCTCTACAATACATAACATCCTCCAGCCACTTTTGTAGTTTGGGCACATTTCTACTATCCCAATTTTGCGCCACTTTTCTCTTTGCCAGCAATAAGGCTATCAACACTAGTCTTCTGTTTTGTGGTTGTAGATAATCCACTAGACCCAACAAGCATACCTGCAGCATGCATCTCACTGACTCCTGCACCATTTCGGATAGTGCTTTAGTAACCTGTGTCCAAAAACTTTTATTTGAAGTGGATTATACGCAAATTACAGTTAGCGGTTAGTAGACCTGTTACAGAGTAATTATATTCCCATTCCTTCTCTGAAAGCGGAGCATATAAAACCAAGTCTATCTTTTCCTAGCTTTGCTATACTGAGGTGCAGTTTCTGCCTGCATGGAAGTGTACAGCCTGGTAACCAACTTCACCCGGGAACGACTTGCCAGCATGACCTGCAGTGGCCTCAGAACTAATGGTTCGGCAGGGTGTCTATCATTAAGAGCTTTAAGGGCTTCCCTTAGCCTATAGTTAGTGAATAGTGTCAAAGAAGAGCTGGGCTTTCGCACTTGTATTTCTTCCATTGTGATAAATGTGCCTTCCGGGTATGCATCACCCATTGTAACTATACCCATATCTGTCAGCGTCGCAATCACCCGGTTCTCTTGTGCCACAGAAATAGAAGGATGATGCGCTAGAGGTAGCGCCGGCGCATATATTGGGGATCTACCCGCTCGCTCCGCCATCACCCGCCATGTCTGCGCCGTGCACTCAGTAGTGCTCATTTCCCGAGGGGGATAAGTGGATTGTGTCTTGAGCAACAGGGCCGCCAGCGGTTTTGGGAATGCATCATCCGCCTCCACCGCCACGTGTGGCAAGAAAGGCAGGGGAAATACCAATAGTGCGCAAAGTGAGCCTGCGCACATAGGTAATACGCATACAAATCAGGGGCACCAAAACCCCTTGAGAATATGGCCTTGTGAGGATCTCTCAGCTACATCTGGATTTCTTTCCCGCCCAGACCATGCGGATCAGTACAGATCGCAATCTTGCAAAGAACTTCCCCGGACGCCTGATAGGAACGTTCTGAATAGATATAGAAATCTCGGGAGAATAGTCATTTTAATGACTGCTATTCTATCTGCTAGCCACAACGGTAGCTTAATCCACCTGTCCACTTGTTCTTCCATCTGTACCATCGCTCTACCAAAGTTTTCTCTCATTACTGTCTCTGGATCACTGTGTATCTATACCCCCAAATATTTGACCAGTTCTACTGTCCACTACAATGGGAATTCTAATGTAAACTGCAACGTGTTGGAAGTTTACAGAAACACTGAGGATTTATCCCAGTTTATTCTTAATCCTGAGAGATGCTCATATTTAATATACTCCCTAATCAGCGCATGGAGTTCCTCCTCTGGGTTGCGGATATAGAGTACCATGTCATCTGCGTACATGGATATAATAATGGTCGTTGTCTAAATTGCAATGCTGCTCTAGCATATTTTTGAGCTTACTATGCATGCCAGCGGCTCCATTACAATTGCAAACAATAATGGGGAGACCGGGCACCCCTGTCATGTCCCTTTGCATATCGAGATGGGCTCAGAGTGACAGTTATTAATTTGCACTCTTGCAGCAGGGAAAGTGTAAAGTAGTTCAATCCATTGAATAAAAGCAAATGGTAATCCCATACGTCTCAGCACATCACACATAAACCCCCATTTGATAGAAGAAATTCTTTAGCCGCATCTAGCATCACTGCCACTGCTTTCATATCCAGATCCAATTGATGCATTACGGCGAATAAGGTTCGTAGATTATGCGAGGTAGAGCGGGACGGAACAAAACCTGATTGGTCCGGAAGGACCAGCACCGGCAGCAAGGGGCGCAGCCTATTGGCTAAGATTTTAGCAATTATTTTTGTATCAATACTCAATAAGGATAGTGGGCGGTATGATTCGCAGCTACCTTGACGCTTGCCAGGTTTTAATAGCGTGATAATTAGCGCTTCACGAAGCGTTGGAGGTAGAATTTGCTTCTCATATGCTTCACTATACATGTTTACAAGATGAGGGGCTAGTAAATCATGCATAAGCCTGGTAGAACTCGCCGGGCAAACCTTTGACGCTGGCTGCTTTGCCAGAAGGTAGTGCCTGGATCGCCTCCTTAACATCCTCCAGTGTAAGAGGTTGCATTAGATACTCTCTTTGTCCTGAGGAGAGCCATGCAAGCGCTATCTCCTCCAAAAAGGCGGTTACCTCCTCGCTTAATGCTTCCTTACCCGGACCATACAACTCAGAATAGAAATCCCTAAAGCACTCAATAATCTCAGATGTATTATGGCACTTCGTGCCATCCTGGCATTCTATTTCTGTAATATACTCCTGCGTTCGCGGAGACCTGATCTTTACAGCCAACGTGCGGCCAGGCCAACCTCCCTCCCCGTATGTCCGAGCTGTCCAACGTCTGGACAGGTGCTTGATTTCTTGATCAGCTGTCTCATTGTACTCTGTTACTAATTCTCTGATTTCTGCCAGTGTCTCCATTTGGAGAGTGGCCGCAAACTTTCTCTAACCTTATTAAAGTGCTCTCTAACTGCCTCATGCGGGATCGCAGATCCTTTAGCACCTCTGCCTGTAGCCCAATGCACGTCCCCCTGATCATGGCCTTGAATGCTTCCCAGAGTGTGCCTGCCTCCGCTACTGTGCCCACGTTTTCCAGGAAAAAGAGCTCAATAGCCTGCCTCACCCCCTCGTTAAAGATAGGGTCCAACAATGAGGACGGCTACAGCCGCCACTGGAACGGTTGTGAGTGTTGTGTCGGAATGCATATATCTAGTACCACCGGGGAATGATCTGAGAGTGTGCATGGCAAGTGCTTCACCCTCTTCACCCATGGAGCAGTAGTGTCAGAGGTTAACCAATAGTCTAATCTGTACCATGATTTGTGTACTGAGGAAATATTAGTACCCTCACGCACGCTAGGATGTCTGTCTCTCCAGATATCAATAAGCCTAAGAGTATGCGTAATGTTGTGTATAAATTGTGCTGAACGTTTACCCTGCCATGGTGTACTAGCACTCCAAGTATGTATTTAGTTCTACCCCCCAGAAATCCACCTCCGGCTACAATTTAAAAAGCTTGTTCTCCAACCTCTGATAAAATTCTGGATCGTCTATATTGGGGCCATATGTTGTGATAATCGTGATGGACGTCCCACCAAGACTCCCTTGTATAAGAGTAAAATGGCCCAAGTTATCTGATTCATTCTGCGTGAGTTTAAATGGTGTTCCTCTTTTACCTAGAATCATAACCCCCTGGCGTAACTGGAATATGATGATGCTGCCTTTACCCTTGCCCATTTTCCACCAACCCTACCCTCACCCACACTCATGAGGTGTGTCTCTTGCAGTAAAGCCAGTTGAACCTGCTGCCTATCTAAGTATGCTAAAACTTGCCTGACTTTCTTGGGATTGTTCAACCCCCTGACGTTCCAAGTCATAAGTCTTATGTCACCTACCATGTGTCGAGCCATCCCTAACCTGTATGTTCAGCCTGCCTAATGACTTATCTGGAGTTCCCTGCATAACTATAGTAGTCCTGTGCCTGCAATGTCCCCTGCCCTGAAACCCATGTAACAACCTTAACACCCCCCCCACCCTCTTCAGCATCCCAATCATGCCAAAGACACATCCCTGTGCAAATCGCAAAAAACATTGCAACCATGTTGGGAAATACCCACTTGGGGGCGACCATAAACCCGTTTCCCCACCCACAGAGCAGGTGTGGCCGGAATTACATTCTTTTGGACACCTTACATTTATCTTATCGACATTGTCTTAGCATCCTAACAGAAGGAAAAAGAAAACCCATACTACTTATTCAACATATACAGTTTCACAGTTTGCATGCACAACAAAAAGCTTGTGCCTGACAGTTTGTATAGACACACTTCAGTCCTTTTCAAGTTCCATTACTGGCACCCCACCCCACTAGGGGCTATTTAATGCACACATAGTTCTGTGATCAATTTCCCGGAATGTAAATTGGTACAAGCCACTCCATAATAATCCTCCACTTTCCAGTTATATACCTCACTGAGGAGACCCTACACACACCCAACCTTAACTTTCCAGACCTGGAGCCTCCCGTTGTCCATCCACTTCATTTGTCTGGTGGCCCAATACCCGACCCCCACACTCTTTATCCTACCTTCCTGCATGAAACAAGTCCATCTCACCATCTCTTATCCCTTTAGAATTGTGTTCGTGTTTTCACTTTTTGATTTTCCCCAACGTTATTCCGCTGTATCTGACTTCTCAGAGATTGCTGGTGAGGTCGACCTCCTTGGACTTTTCTTTCTAGATTGTACCTGTTTCAGATAATCTTGCGCTGATTATGGGGTCTTAGATATCTTCATCTTGCCCTCCAACGTGATTCTCAGCTGTGCAGGGTAAAGCATCGCATACGGGATTTCCATCTCTCGTAGTTTCTTCTTGACTGAAGTGTACTCTCTGCAGGCCATTTGTACCTTGATTGTAAAATCCGGGAAAAAAGACAGCGCGTTTCCCTGATAGTTTGTGTTCTGTTTCTCCCTTGCTAATCGCAGTACTGAGTCCTGATCAAGATAATTTAAGAGCCTCACAATAATGGGTCGAGGTGGGGCACCTGGAGGTGGTTTGGGGGCCAAAGATCGATGCGCCTATTCAACAATTAGTACCTGTGATAGGTGCTCAGCCCCGAACAAGTCTTTGAGCATTCACTCTACATAGTCCTCGAGACGACCTGTGTTTGTGCTCTCAGTGACACCCATATTACGTAGGTTCTTGCACCGAGAGCGCGCTTCTAAGTCTTTATTCTTCGCCCTTATGATTTCTAGTATTTTCTCCATGTCACGGCATCTGTCCACCGTCGCATGCGACTCGTCTTCAACCAATGAAATACGCTGTTCCACAGCAGGTAGGCGCTCACCCTGCTTGTCTAGTTTGGTGGCCATATTGTCCATCCTAAGCGTCAGGGTATCAATCTTCCCATCTATGGCCTGGAGACTTTGCTGCATTGCCTGCAAGGTGGCCTCCAACGTGGAAGTGCTCGACTGACCAGCCTCCAGCTCGGTGTCAGAGTGAGCCCCTGCCGGTCTTGACGAACAACGCAACTCAAAGGATAATTTGGACTGCTGCTTGTCTGTTTTTCCCATTGTGGGCCTTTCCTTGCTTGCTCCGGATTACTGGCAGACCCGAATTCCCAGCTGGGCCCTGTGGCTTCAGGCGTCTAAACGGGCTAACCGCTCTCACTGCTCTGTTGTCACCTTCCCCTCGCGGCACACCGCTCACAGCGTTAAAGTTCAGATTTGAGGTGCTTAGTAGCAGCGTTTCTACCCGCTGGTGTGCAATTTAATGAAAAACTACCCCCAGTGGTGCTGCATGGGCTGTTCGCGCCTATCAGGCCCGAGACTTATGGAGCTCCTGTACACGGACCTCCACTTGTCTCCTGCTCTGTCACGCGTGCCTCTCCTTTTCTGTTGGTCGTCAGGTATCCTGATAGGGTCCACACACCTGCTCTCTTCCATGGCTTCACATGGCACTTGCCGTGTGCACACCTCACGCACATAGGGTGCAATCTCACTACTGCAGGATCTCTCCCACGCGCTCTGCCAAAGCCGTTCTCCACTTGATCCAGAGCACTGTCAGCTCCGGGGGGGCCTCTCACTCTCCGCACACCCTCCGATTGCTGAAAACTGCGTTAAAGGCGCGCCACTATTGCCGCAGCCCATTTACACGTTGACAGCGCAGCAATGGCCGTTGGGTGCCACGCGTCTCCCCAGCTTGTCTACAGCCACCTTGCCTTTTCTGATTCACCGATCACAGCATAGTTCTTATCCCCAGGGGATTATCACAGTCCTTCCTCCTGCGCTCTTACTTGTGGGAATTAGACACTTGGTCTCCGCCGCACTTACTGTGCCTCCTCTCGTCCATATCGCATATCCTGCGCTGCCATCTTAGTTTGGTCCAGGCTGCAGCTCCGTAAGCCCCGATCCATCAGCTAGGTGTCTGGGTTGATTTGTGCCATAGATGTTATCTCATGGGGTGCCGCTTGCTTTCATCTGCAGATTTCCATACTTTTCCCCTGCCGATGTCCACCCAATCCGCCGATAATTGTCGGATTATGCCTCCCGGCCGGCAGAGCTGCACTACAGTGTGGCCATCTTGCCACGGGCTCACTAGCGCCCCCCTAAACAGTCCATTGTTAATACAAAATATGTCATCCTTCCTCGGAAGCAGGAAAAGTATCTTTCAACTTTATCCACGTCCTTGTGCACACTCCACATCCGCATGCAACATTTTGACGACAAAATCATTCATAGAAGGATAAATATTTAGCACAGAGAGGAAATTCCTAAAGATTAGTTTGTCCACAACTAAACAAACAACACAGCATTTCAGAACTAGTGAAGGACAAAATACATTTCTTTTGCAGCCTACATTTTAAGAAAGAAAATCACTCCAGCAAAGTTTTGAGGCCTTCATAGGAAAACCATGAACTGCAAACCAACCGTTTTCCTAAGGAATAAAACACACTCCATTATAAAGGAAATATAAAGAAAATACATAAGGAATTCGTTATGGCAAAAGATTCATTATTCTGATTAAAAACATAGTCTAATTAGGTTTATTAATAATAATTATGTCTCTCTCATGTTATAAAGATAGGAAATAAGCATTTCACGAAACATTTTCCATAAGCGTTCTTGTTATTACTAATTCATATTTCTACGTGGATTCCTTCGTAATGTTTTAGTCCATATAAAAAACTTTATATTATTCATGCTTACTGCATGACTAATGCTACATTTCTTACTAAACGTGTTGTACTTTGTCTTGCACATTTTCACGTAATCTTGTAAAAAATCACCCATGTTAATAGTTTTCACACCATTAGTAATTTGTTTCATTAATAACACAAATATGAGCAGATTTCATCAAGCAGGATTATTTCGCAAAAATCATGGTTCATCAGTTCTGAAGGATCTGGCACAACTTTCTCATTTTCCTGCCGAGCCTCTGCAATTACTTTGAGACTTTCCTTACTAGGACGTTGGCAGTATTCTTTATGAATATGGTAAATAAATGTTATCTATATCTGAGCCTTCAATGCAAATTATGCTCTTTCCTCTGTAATGTTTTATTATTGATTCTGGATTAAACCCTTTTAACTTAAGTTGGATCTAGAACTCTGTTCTTGAGTGGTCCCAGTTTCCATTATGGTTCACTCTGCTAAATGTATGTCATTAATGAGGAGTGCTCTATGTTACAGCTAGATCAACGAGAGAGACACCAGAGCCAGATTGCCTAAGGTAACGTTTGGGGTGCACAAAACTAGTGGGATTCAGGAAATATTTGGGGTTTGGCTTCCACAACTCCATCCTCCAACAATCTTACACTTTGCACAGCGATGCACTTAAAGCATGTTGCAGACGTGTACATAAGTAAAACAAGTAGGACCAAGGCCAGTCCCCCATCCAATTTCCATTAGTAGAAACATTTTAATGTAGTGTGTTTCTATTTTTGTTATATGTTGATTTCAATTAATATTGGACAAAACATTGAATTTATTCTGCTTGACTATTCCAAAAGGTAAAGAAGAGAGACAGCTACCAAGCCGAAAAATTATTACTGCCTATTCAATGGTTCCATTACATTACAATTCTTGATGAATGGTTACGTTTATTTATATTGAGAAGAATCATTGGGACATTGGAAAACATATAACTCCTCCCCCTCATTAAAACCGGAAGCTGATTTATTTGTCCCTGAGTGTGAATGTTAATCTCAGGATAATTTTTGGGACCTAGGGGCATATTATCAAGAAACGGCGTTAAAATTATCGCCGCTTTAGCGGCAGAAGACTGCCGCTAAAGCGGCGATAATGGGCTTGATAATATGCCCTTGAGAATTCCAATAGAAGCCCATTTTCTGGTGTCAACATGGGCTTCTATTGGAATTCTCAAGGGCATATTATCAAGCCCATTATCGCCGCTTTAGCGGCAGTTTTCTGCCGCTAAAGTGGCGATAATTTTAACGCCGTTCTTGATAATATGCCCCAATAACTTTAAACTAAGATCACACTAGTCCCAGTAATTAGAGCTGCCGTCTGAAAAGAAGAGGAGGTAAACTGTACTTATTATTCAAATGGGGAAGATGAAGGAAGAAATTTGAACTCAGAATAAGCTGCCCCAATGTCCGACTTTTGAAATATATTGCTTTTAATACCTCATACCCTTTGGGCATTGTTCGGAATTAAGAGCACATTAAGCAATCTGTTTCTTGGTTAGGGTTTAAAAGTTAAAATGTATTTGTAGGAGGTTTACTAGTCATAAATAGTGTATAAGTCAGGAGGTAGGGACCATACTTGCAATGACTTTCTCAACTTATTAAACATGCCACCGTGAGATACCCTACTAAAAATGCAGCATATGCTTTGTAAATAGGAAAAGTAACACTACAAATCACCTCAAAGTAAAGGAGTTACCTAAACATCTGCCCACACAGTCTTTCAGGCCACTACCTACATGTGCATATTGCGCGGAAAAAGTGTTTGTTTTCCTTAGAACTTGTGAGTCCTAATAGTCACACATACAAAGCTGAAAAAGAGGGCACTAGACGAAAAGGAGAACAACGAAAGATCAGTTTCTCAGGCACCAGTAAAGAAGTTCCCTGTTGTAAGTTCATTCTCCCTCCTACTATTGTTTTCACTTTGCCAAACTTGGTACCTGAAGATAGAAAGAAGAAAGAGCATCAGGCCTCTCAAGAGAAACGTGCATAAAAGCAACACCAGGACAGCGGGGGTATCTTGAGTGTATGAGATCCCTTACAATATGCATATTAATGTGATGTTGTAGTATGCAGTTTAGGGCAAACAAAGCAAACACAAGGAGATGATGGACGGAGCGCTGAAACTTTTCAGACACTCACCCCCAGTCTCAGATCTGGGTTGAATCCATCATCGTTCTTTAGCTCACTTCTCCACCCCAGTTCAGACACAGCTATATGCAAATCAGTCTTGACCCTGTGCCTCATGGGAACAGTCCAGCCCGAACTGCCAAGCCATGTCTTCCCTGGACCGGAAACAAGCATCCTGGGACCGGTTTTGGACTAACAGCCCTCATCAGCCAGGCTAGCTTGAATCCAGTGGCAAAGTGAGCAAGGGACCCACGTCTGGGCATACCCTGCCAACTTAGGGCGAAAGCTTGTGTTTGCGTAGTATGCAGTTTGACACCCACCCTTTATGGGCACAAATGGTTGATCACAATTGAAATCAAGGGCAGTACTGAATAGGAGCATGTTCCTATTGATTGGCTCAACAAGTTCATGCCATCTCATATCTATGCCATACACTGGTTTAAAATGATAAGGGTATTCCCTCAGCCACCCGGTGTGGCTGATTTGAAATAAACTTTCACTACACATATTTGACATTCAGCACAATCTTGTTTTGAATAATGTTCTATAACACATAATTGTATCCCTCCTCATAGATGACTTTTTATTGATCTGAATTTGAAATTTCTATTTTGTGAGTCTCAACACAAAGGTGTCCTTCTGGGTGTATAAGTGCTTGTTAGACGTGTCATCCTTAGGGTGGACTCGCAAAAGTTTTGCCTACTTACCTCCACTTTTTGGTTTATCTTTTTGTTGGCCTTAGGACTCTGAGCACTCTATCACTGCTAACCAGTGTTAAAGTGCATGTGCATCTCCCCTAAATATGGTGACATTGGTGCATGCATGATTGGCATATATAGTTTACTTACAAGTCCCTTGTAAAGTGGTATGCCATATACCCAGGACCTGTAATCTAAGTACTACTTTTGGGCCTGTAGCACTGTTTGTGCCACCAACACAAGTAGCCTTTCAAACCTGCCTCAGGCCTGCCATTACAAGGCCTGTGTGTGCAGTTTACTGCCACTTCAAGTTGACACTTAAAACCACTTAGCAAGCCTTAAACTTTCTTTTTATTACACATACATCAATCCTAAGGTAGGCCCTAGATAGCCCAAAGGGAAGGGTGCTGTGTAACTAAAAGGTAGGAGCATTGGGAATTCCTTAAAACACGTTTAAGCTGTAATTCCTGATTAGAAAGGAGTAGCTGTTTTAGAAATGCCACTTTTAGTAAGTGTTTCAAAAAACAGGGGAGATATGAGGGGCTCATCTTCCTAATTATGTGTGTCTATAAAAAACAAAAGAGCTGGTCTGTACGCTGTATGCTAACCCTCCACACAGTGGGGAGAAAACTCTTGGTTTTCTTATATAACCCTCACCCAACATGGTTGCCCCTTAGTGATATGCTTCATCGTAGGGCTCCTCCTGTACCGCCACAGAATGGGGCATGCTGCGACCTGCAGGTTACATGGGATCACTGAGTGGTAGACTCTAAATGATGATAGGAATAGGAGTGGGAGGGGTTTGTGGTAGGAGGCTTTAAATACCTGCCTGGTAAGTAAGCAATAATTTTTAATCAATCCTAAGTGCGGTATGGTTAAAAACGGGGAGAGAACTAGAAAGTGCAGTTTATGATGTAGCTGCCCTTCAAGTGGTCTACATGTTCAAGCCAATCCCCATGGCAATTCTTCAGGACCAAGGATTTTTGGATTTTTGGAAGTGGACATTTCTGTGCTCTTAATGCTCTATTTGCCTTGCAGCCTGTCTCCACTACATGTTTGGGATGGGTGACAGCTACACTTCCCTCCAGAAAGCCACAAACACAGGAAGGGTGGGTATGACAGAAAACTCACCTGCATTTATCTACTTTCTGATAGCTCTTCCTGCGCAGGAAGAGGGAGGGGAAGCTGATACTCACACCTGAATAGACAGTGTCCTGTGTCTCAAACAAAGGGTTTATTACCCCTACAGATAGCCTGGCAGACAGGGCTGGGATGAAAGGGGATCTGTGTACTTCAAGGGCCTGCTTTGAAGTCACCCGCACTTCAAAGGCACTTTTGGGTTTAAGCACTGGGGCTTTGACCCTACCAAGACAGTACACTACTGGACATATGAAGAACTCTGCCAGAAGTAAGAACTGCTGTGCTACATGGATGACACTTTGCCTGACTGCTGCTCTGAAGGAACTGCTTTCTGCTTTGCTGAGATGATGTGCTGCCTGCTGATCTCTGCCCTGCTGAGGACAAGGACTAGACCCATCTCACTAGAAGCCAGAGTGACTCCAAGGGCTTGCTGGCTTACCCCTGTTCTGAAGTCTCAGGGTCATCAAAGACTTTCTTCAACTCTGCAAACAGCACCTGGACTCTGCCATCTGTGAGTTCTGCCCTGCCAAGTGTTGTCAATCCAGCCCTGGGTCCTTAAAAGGTGTTTTTCACTGTACAGAACCATCAAAATCGATGCAGTGATGACTTTGCACTGATCTTAACTGATGCATTGCCCTTCATCACTGATGCAGGAGCCAATTGATAACATTGCCTCGATGGACTTGTGTTTGTGCAATACTTTTTTAACTCATTGTTCACTACAACTCTCTACTAAGACTGTAGGAGAGTAGGATCTGCTTCACATGGGTACCCCCACGTTTTGCTGATGCTTCACTGTTTTTCGACCTTAGTCTGGCTGGGGCCCTGCTAATCAGAACCCCAGCCTAGCTGCTTCCTCTTTAAAATGGTTTCCATGTGCCTTAGGCACATCTCTGATTGGAATCTGGAGTGCCCTTATAAGTCCCTAGTATATGGTATACTATGTACCCAGGGCATAGGTACCTCAGAGGCCTACCAGGGGCTGCAGCATGTATTGTGCCACCCCTGGAAGGCCATCCAAACTGACACCACAGGTCTGCTACTGCAGCCTGGGTAAGGTGGTGCATGCACCCCTTACTGTGATATAGGCTACCTATATCACTACATACATACACACATATAAACCTATAAGTCACTCCTATGGCAGGCCTTATCAATCCTGAAGGCAGAGTGCGTGGTTCCTATGTGAGAGGGTGCCCCTGCATGAGCTGGGCCCCTCTGCAGCGTTCGGAGACCCTTCTCTGATGCTGTTTGTAGTGCAGCCCGACCATATACTCTTAAGCGCATTATAACCTCGCGTTAAATGCTAACTTTGGGATGGCTGCACGGAAACATGTCGTGTTTGGTGTCAAACATCTTGGAATACTACCCCCCCCGCCAGTTCTGGCGGCGGGGGTAGCATTCCACCTTTCTAGAGGGAAAGACATGTACACACCGGTATACCCGGTACTGACTTTCCAGAGCCCTGGCATCACAAAATGGATGCCGCTGCCACAGACACGAGTCTGGCCTCCTGCTGCTGACCGAAACTCTGGCAGGGGAGGCCTGGACAATAGGTTTCCTGTCCCAGGGAGGTGTGACCACCTCCCCAGACAGGATAGTGTGTATTGGGGCTGGGCGGGAGCACTCTCGGGTGCTTTGAAGTCCTGCACTGGGGGCACACTTGGTGTCCCTGTGCATACCCCAGTTCAAACCGGCTCAGGGCTTCCAGCCCCTGCTCTGGTGCGAAACTGGACAAAGGGAAAGGGTGTAACCACCCCTCTGCCCTGACCCTCCCATAGGTGGGGCCACAGAGTATGTCCAACCCCCTACCTTAGTATAAGTAGGGGACCCCAGTCCTTAGGACTTTAGATTTACCTGGACAAAACTCTGACACAGAATCCTGGACCTTCGACGCTCTACTTCAAGATTAGAGGACTGAAGAATCTCCCTTGGGGTCAAGGAGTGACTCCCCTGCTTGGCAGGCACCAAAGAAGCAATTGTCCGGTCTGCATCGCTGAAGCTCCCGTCGGACGCCGAAGTCTTTGCATCACCAGAGGTGGATTTCCAGACTTCCCTGAGGCTGCCCTGAGTCCCCAGCAAAGCTGAGGCCCGTAGCTGTCGTGGGTAACGTGGAACCGTGATCCCTGGACACCGAACACATTTGCAAGTGCATCCTCTTCTGGGTCTCCCACGAAGTTGTGCTTTGGCTCCGAGTAGCCCCAGCCTCCAGCACCAACTGCACTGAAGATCACTGGCCTCCACTCCACGAGTGTCCTGTGAGCCAGCTCCACGTGCATCGACTCGAGGCTCCTTCGCGGTCGCTAGTCCATTGGCTAGTAGGCCCTCCCGAAGGCCAATCTTCTTCTGCTTGGGCTCCCTGGTTGCTCCAGGCGTGCCCTGACTTACCCTCGCTGGGTGAGTCCCCCAGACCTTGCTGGTCTGCAACATCGTCCTTCTTCCATTTCCACAAGACTTGCCATTGCCAAGGCTTGTTGGGTCCAATCCGGTCGCAGACACCCCTGCAATCGACAGACTTCGTGGGACAGCTCGAATCCAGCTCCTGGTTGTCGTCGACGCCTCCTGGACCTTGTGGCTGAAGAGTCAAGACGACCGTCAACCTACCTGAAGCACTCGACATCGGTGGGCATCTGCTCATCGCCTTCCTGGTCACTGGCTAGTGACCCAGACTCTGTCCCCTCTGCTTTCAGGTTCTTCAGATCTTCGATCCACCTTTGGATCCACCCGAACACTTTCGACTTGGCCGCCAGCAGCACTTTGCAGCAGATCGCCATTGAAAGCGACGACGAAACCCGACCCCGAAAGACACCTATGCACCCGGCTCCCCTGGGTGAGGTAACTCGAGTACTCCAGTGCTCCCGTGGGTATTGACACTAGAACAGCTTAGTTCTCAAAGGGTTTGCTCCAAGTCCTCCTCTAAGTGTCCCTTTTCTTTTAAATTCTAATCGCGACTTTCCCCATAGAAGATAACGGTGGTTCGCGGCTGTGTTCACTACACTGCACGCGTCCCCCGTGGGTCCCCTGTGTCACTACCTTGGGTGGTTCCTTGTGGTCCAAGCACTTCTACAGGCTCTAGGCCTTGTGTCTAGCTCAGTCGTGGTTCTTAAACCACTTTATTGGTATATGGTTTGGTACGCCCCTGGGGCTCAAACGTGTATTTGTGCTATTACTGTAGATAACTAACTTATAATTTATGTACTTCGAACTCTAGCCTCATAAAGAGACTAGAGGGGTGTGTTTAGTAATAAATACATACATTTTGAATATATACCTGGTGCGGTCCTCTTTCATTTGGTCACTCAAGAGATTATAGACTGGTAAAACAAGCTGCTTTACATTCCTTCAAGACTTAGCCTGAAGGCTGCTCTCCATAGCTACCACTAGGATAGCTTTCAATAAAGGTTGTCTTTAACCTATCTCCAATAAGGGGTTGTTTGGACTGGTGCAAGGTGCCCACTATAACTAGTGGACAGCATATGCCAGTCCAACTTCTCACAAAGACCAATTTGAGCCTTTTTCAATTCTCCCTAATTGACTTTTTGATTTTTCTGCTAAAACCATGTCTCACTCTGGAGAAGCAGCAACTGTACCTGCAGTATTTGATTTTGATCTGGCCAGGTTAGGATCTTACTCTGTGCTCCAGCTGAAGGATTTCTGTAAGGATTTCATCGTGTCTACAAGAGGTTTCACCAGGAAGATGTAGATACAGAAGGCTTTGAGAGCCTTCTGCAGAGACCCAGGAAGCAGGGGATGACTACCCAGGGGAGGAAGAGCAGGAAATTCACCAGGAGCAGGATGACCTGATTCTGGTTCCAATGTGGATTTGGGAATGCCTGTAGATGGGGCCAACAACTTTCCAGAAGCAGTAGGGGTTCCCAGACCAGGGAGCAGTGTCTCCTCTAAGAACCTGTCTCCAGAGCAGCTGTCAGATAAGAGGGAGCAAAGAAAATTAAAACTGGAGCTTGCTAAGTTGGAGCAGGCTTGTGAAGAAAGGAGGATGGCCATGGAGGAGAGGAAACTGACCCATGAGCTTCGCCTTGAGGAGATGGATATTAGAGCCCTACAAGTGGGGTCCAGCAATATTACTGCTGGCAGCTTACCAGCAGTGTCCAATGGTGAGTCCAGACTCAGGATTCCAAAGGATTTGGTGCCCGTTTATGGGGTGGGGGATGACATAGAAAAACTGTTTGCAGCCTATGAAGTGGCACTGAGAATGCGCAAACGTGCCATAGGAGTTCTGGGGTGGTAGTTTAAGGAGGTATATGCCCACTGTTGGGAGGGACACACTCTCTACACTATAAGTAGAGGACCAGACATACTATACTGCTATGAAGGCCATCCTAGTCAGTAAGTTTGGATTGGCCCCTGAGAGGCATAGGCTCAGATTCAGGGGCAGTCACAAGATCTCATCACAAACATGAGAGGATTTCCTGGACTATTCCAGCAGGGCACTGAAGTGCTGAGTGAGGGGCAGGAAGGTTGATTAATATTCAGGGCTGTACAACTTAATTTTAATGGAGCACATATTTGATATTTGTTTTTCAGAGCTGCGCCAACACCTGGTTGATAGCAAGTTAACTGACCCCACAAAACTTGCAGAGGAGGCAGACATCTGGGTCAGCACCAGAGTGTACAAGAAGGCTTCATTGGGGACTCCCAAAAGGGAGGTCAGGGTTCCTACCAGAAGAAGGCGAGGGAGATAAAAAGACAGAGCTTTCTAAAGGCCCCCAAATATACTCACAGGGGAAAGGGTCTGGTTCATATTCCCAATCTGGCCAACAGAAGAAAAACTAACAAACTAAAGCGCAAAGGTGCACCACTTCGTAACAAGAGACAACAGACACATCACAAATCATCAAATCCGTGTCCATAATATTTTCCATATATTTTCTTCTTTATTTTTCGAAATATTCTTGATATGTAAAAAAACCACAGCCGACGCGTTTCGTCCAATAATGGACTTCTTCAGGGCATTGGGGCCAAAAGGGCGGACACTCTTGGAGATAAATCAGCATCCAAGTTCCACCCCCTGGGTGTATGTTGGTTCTTATCCTCCGTATGCTGTATCAATAGGATCAGGATAACTATTCCTTAATCAAGAAAAAGCAGGATTTATTTATAGGAATAGTACCCTCCACACGAATCCTTCCGGAGTGCGCCTCACTATAATATAGTGGGCCAACAGTTGCAACGGGCAATCTCCCAAAACAGCCTTAATATGGCTGAGAAAATACGGCGACCTCGAACAATCTCCTCCGAGAACGAAGACGGAAGAAGAAAAACTACCCTGACAAGAGGCAGCAGCCCAAGCCCATCAAGTGCTATGAGTGCCACGAGTATGGACACTACAAGGGGGATCCCAAGTGTACAAAAGGAGCACCACCTCCCACTGGAGAAAATAAACCAGGGGTGACTAGTGTAGTGCTGGGGGAGGAGTTTGTAACAGTTAATGGGGGAGTTTAGTGGGGTTACTCTAGTGTCCCTGGGTGATGGTGAGGTGGTTCCTAAGATCCATGTGCCCTCAAATACAGCAAAGTATAAGCAATGGTTATAGATAACTATCAATGGGTTAGGTGTTGCGCCTCTGATGGGTACAGGTGCCAGCATGACTATGGTAAGGAGTCAGCTGGTGTCCCCAGAGTAGGTTATTCCCAACGCATTCCACCAAGTTGTGGTGGCTAACAACAGAGAGGGTCACTACCCAGTGGCCTTTCTTCCATTTGAGTGCTGTGAGCCCTGTCGTGCCTGTGGTCTGTTTGCTTTGTAATGACCTTGAGCACACTATCTGGAAGGAAGTGGATCTCAAGTCTCACGTGAAGAAGCTGAGGTAACCTGATTGGATCTGAGCCACAACAAGGTCCAAAACTGCCCAGGATGGGAGTCAAAACGGTCTGTAGCCTGGAACAATGGCACAGCCATCTGCTAAAAATGGGAAACCAGACCTTAAGTGTCTTCCCAGTTGGGTGGTTGGGGCACCTGTGGTGGCCTTCCCAGAGCACTGAGGAGGGCGCTGCTCCCTTGGTGTCCTGCCTACACTTGCTTGATGGCATGTAGAAGGAGGATAAACTAAGGAATTCTGTAGGGCACAAAAGGAGTGCCCAAACCCCTTCAGGGCATGAGGCAACAAGCTGAAGCACAAGCAGCAGGTGATGTCTCTGGGAGTTATCACGTTTACTGGGAGGACAACTTTCTTCACAGTGAGCCTAAGGCTCCTGTGCATAGGACAACAAGTGCCCGGGTGGTCCCCCAATGCTAGAGGCCCTTCCTACTGGAGCTGAATCACGAGATTACCCTGGCAGGACACCTGAGCCAAGATAAGACCTTTGCAAGGCTTGTCCCCCACTTTTATTGGTCTAGGATCAATAATTCCTTAGATGCATCCTGTAGGACTAGGTTAACCTGCCAGGCCAGTGGGAAGACAAGTCAGAGGCTGAAAGCCCCCCTTAATTCCTTACCTGTCGTTGGAACGCACTTTGAGCAGGTGGACATCAACATTGTTTGACCTATGGATCACCAGAGTGCATCAGGCAGCAGGTTCATCCTGGTTCTGGTGGATCATGCCCCTAGGTACCCAGAGGGAATTCCTGTGAGGACCATGACTTCACCTGCAGTATCAGAGGCCCTGATGGGTATTGTTACACTAATGGGTTTCCCCAAGGAGGTTGTGTTTGACAGGGGCACAAACTTCAAGTCTGCATGCATGCAGCCAATGTGAAAGGAATATGGGGTAACCTACAAGTTCTCCACTCCATACCACCCAAAAACAAATTGGACCCAATTTCTAACAGTGCCTAAATAAAAAAACTAATAATGAAATGTCAGTAAATGCTGAGATGGCAAAAGCTTACACACACTGAACTCATAGCATGATTAATGTGATCAAACATTAAGGTATAGAATGATGGGTGGTGGCAATGGGGTGGTTGGCAAATACTAACGTCATCAATGTTTGTGCATCAATTGATTAGCTTACTCTTAAAAGACAGGATGTAGGGATTGTCTGTCACCTTTTTCAAGGAGAGCCTGATGAAGGGCAACCCCTCCGGGAAGCCTTACTATCTTCCCTGGATGTGCCCTGTGTTACCCGTAGACAAACATTGGAAAAGATTGCTCTTTCGTAAGAGTATCTAAGAAAGAGCTGAAAGATGAAGGCCCAACACCAAGCCTTGACAGCCTCTAGTAAGTTGCAATGATAAAGAGTTGCTGGTCCCTATGTCTCCATTGCTCATCAACACCAGCATTTTTCACCTACAATCCAACAGCAGCAGCAAACTCAAATTCAGACTTGGGTGAAAGAAACTGCAGTTTTATGGCAGAGGTGTGCTGCAAGTTGGATTCCCCTATAACTAGTTCAAAGTAGTCCATATTCAATGGGAGCCCTCTGAAGGTGAGAGAATTACTGAATGCCCTCTTGGTTCGGTTTTCATTTTGTCCAGTGCAGTTTCACTACAATCATGCCAAGGTGGGTTATTTGTGAACTAATATTAAAGACTCAGCTTTATCTTACACTACATCTCTTATGATCGCAGATGATCCCTGTGTACTAGATTATGCTACCACCTTGGCAAAGTTTAAATGCATGATAGTTCAACCCTCATGTCAAAGCTTCTTCAAAGAAGCAATTTCTGTTCACCAGCAGGGCGTTATGGTTTCTCTCACATATGCAGGTTAAATCAAGTAGCAACAGAGACTGGTTGAAATGCCAGCTGGTACTTCTCAGAAGGGTCCTTTGAGAAGAACTCAGAAATGAATTACCACCTTCGTCCCGCTTCCATTGCTGAATTGACTGAACTAATGTTGCAGGTTGAAAAAGGAATCAATAAAAGAAGAACAGAAGAGAAAAAAACACAAGAACATGAGGTGTCACCTTGATCTACAGTAAGCACTCCACCAAAATCCTGACTCTTTGGCTGTTTCACCTTGAAACCAGCAGTGCTTCATTGGTAAAAAAAAACATAAGTGCCAGGGCCCTTGTCAGGAGGTCGCTGCAGTTTGCACAACCCATAGCACCTGCCAACACTGCCAATGATGGTACCTACACAACTACTAACCATGACACGGCTACAACTGAGGGAATTCAGACGGTTAGAGGCCCCGAAAGCTCAAAGAATGGTATGGGCGACATGCATTAGTTCTTTTCAATTATTAAACAACTGTTGCCCTACTCATCTCCAAATTACACATACAGCTAGCAACTGTCACACGTGCCGATGTTGACAATTAAGTGCTGATGCTGAGCATCGGAAACCACCAGCTCAAATTACGCACTGGAAAATAGGCACTACTAATGAATGCCTTCAGGATGAAGAAACAGTTGGCAGATGTAACTTAAGGCTTTTTCTGTATTGTGGTAAGCAAAGACATTATTTCATGATGTCCTCGAATACACATCAAAAAGACAAAAGAATATATTCAGAGAGACTATGTCATTGTTACTTGCATTTTTATTTCGAGCATTGAAATTTAGGATAAAAACTCTAAGGAAGGCATACCAATAGGTGGAGGAGCATTGGCCAAAATGTTTTTATAGCCATTGTTCCTAACTGTTGCAATGGCTATGTCAATCCTTTTCATGGTAAGTAGGGACAAAAGTGTCTAATACTTTCGTTAGGTAGTCATTAGATAATCAGCAAGTTTTTATATTAAGTTAGAGAAATCTATGATCCACAATAAATTGTGGATATGTTGGGCTTTAGAAGGCTGAATTAGTGATGATTAACCCTTTTATTGCAGAGAATCAACCTTGAAATAGGAGATACTTTCTATAGAGGTAGTGATGCTGGGAGGAACCTGTCTGGTGTGGTAAGAGGCTCCCAGATTCTGACAGTCCTTGCTGCCTCCCCCCTCCAGCCAACTGCTCACACTCTCAGGCCCAGTATCCCCCTGTCTCACCCTAGACCTTCCCCTGCCTTTGCACTTCCCACTGGCTGCACTGCAGGTACCAGGGCGTGGGGAGGGGAGGGGGCCTAGGAGTCAAGGCCGGCTTACCTCAGAGGGAAATGCTGAGCAGAGTGGAGCAAAGCTGGAAAGGCACTTGACGTGCTGCTACTGATGCTGTCACTTGTGCCACACATACATCCGTCTTCTTTTTTACCAAAATGCCACAGAGTCCGGCGGCTGCAATAAAAGTACCACGATCCGGGGACGAGTGGGGCAAGTGGGGCTCGACAGGCAAGTGCAGGCTGCACCCGGAACTAACCGGGCCGCCTCCGCGACTGCCTGGGGCACGCTCTCGGTGGCTGCCGTCTAACGGCAGCCGCACTCGCACTCGGGAGTGAAGCCAGACCCACTCATGTTCGCGGGTGAAACCGGGCGAGCCTCCTCTGGCCGCGGGCTGGTGGTGTGATCACCACTAGTTTTCCTGCGCCCTCGGCCGTCAACAATGCCAGCGGGGGGGCCCGCGAGCCGAAGAAAAACAAAGACCGGGCAAAACGGCGGGTGGATGAAGGCTTCCGCGGCTTCCGTGGGTCTGCTGCTCCGCGGCTCCTCCAGTTCCCGTGGCTCCAGTGGCCCCTCCTCCTCCTTCATTGTACTGGGAGGAGGGTCAACCATTGACCCCCCCGAAGATTCAAGAATTCTAAGCTCGAATGCCTGGGGCCGGAGCACAGCTCCTTTCGATGCTCTCCTCTCCTCTGCACTTTCGCCCCGCCTCACGACTCACGTTTCCTTGCTTGTCTCCACAGTTCACGCTTGCAGCCTGCACAGGTCAGGAATGGCCAGTAACTCCTATTCCAAGGTTGATTCTCACCAATAAAATAACGGCGTACTCTCGGTGCAAAATCAGTGACTAAGCACAACACCAACCACCAAGTTAATAGCCATTCAGGTGCCCCCCTGTCTGCTTCTTTTTCTCACCATGGCTTATAAAAAAATTAAGATCACGAACGATCCATATGAAAAGACTGGCACACAACAATCAACGCAAAAGAGCTTGGGCAAGGCGGCGCTTATAGGTATATAAGTAAACTCTCGAATTGAGCAGGAAAAAGCACAGAAAACAGGAGCAGACAAAGTTGAGGACATCAGCATTCCTCCTCAAAACAACAAAGGTCATGCTAGAGAACAGGCAACTGATATCACACAATCAGCATCAGTAAAAATCGATGATTACTGAGAGCGCTGTGACTCACTTCCTCATCCATCAGAATCTGAGCTAAATCAAATTCCAGAAACAGATTTCACCTTCACAGACATAAATTTAAATGATAACCTCCCTCTCCAGGTCGCCAAAACAACAACGGAGCCATTACAAGTATACAACAGTACCCCACGTAAAACATCAGACTCAGTGGGAAACCTCTCTCACTCACCGGAATTTCCACTGTTCAACACTACGCAATCTCTGAATGGACAAAACCCCATCTCCTGTTCTTTATTCACTCTCCAAAGGATCCTGGAATCAGTATTAACTCTTTTAGAGAATTTAATGGAAACATTCCGACCAGATCTTGGAAACGCAAACAGGTATGCTACAATAGGAAAGGAAAAAAAAGGAAACAGCAACTCAAACAAAACCATCACTGCTCATTAACAAAAGGAGAAGAAAATGTCGCCGAAAGACAACAAATCCTTAAAGATTCCATAATAATTGATGATCTATCCCCAGTCAAGAAACAAATGGGACCCAAACTGGCCGGACAACACAAAAAGAAAAAAATAAGAAGTCCAAGGACGATAAAATCTATTCTCTTAGGAATCTATTCAAAGACTCCAATACTGTCAATGACTTGCATAAGGTTATCCCCTATTACCCAATCTTCAACCAGCGTAGACCTACGGAACCTTCTAATAATTAGCCTATAAGTAAAGAAGGAACACCAAAAATTTAAATCTTAGTCACAGATGCACCTGACTCGGTTTCAGCAAGAAAGGAAAAGAGAAACACCAATACAAAGCGGAAAAGAACCAAGAAAAGAGCAATCAGAAGAATCTCGAAACGGAAGGTGCAGAAGTTAAAATTCCTGAACCCTTTATCTCCATAACAAAAAACCCCAGAAAAAGAACAAACTATTAAACTTTTAAAAATTCCACACAATAGCGGTCATAGCCATTCAATAATCGAAGGAAGAGAAAATTACAAACAACTAAGGGGCATATTAACAATGCGACGATAAAAAATTATCGCCGCTTTTGCGTCCGTTTTCGGCCGAAAAGCGGCGATAATTATATCGCCTTATCAGCAAAGACACGCTATCGTGTGTTTTGCTGATTTTGCTCCGCTTCCAGCACGCCTAACTTCGCATCGCTAATGAGATGCAAAGTAGGCGTGTCTGTGGAAACAACATGGGTAAATATCGCGAAGGCAGCTTCGCGATATTTACAATGCGGGAAGCGATTATTTTAATCGCGTTAAGTATGTTTAACGCAGGAATTTAACGTCTGTTAAATTCCTGACTAAGGCATACTTAACATGGGAGGTGGATTCATGTGATACGACCACAGGGTCGTATCATCAAGTATATCGTCGTTTACATGGAACATCACTGGAAAACCAGCGATGTTCCATGGAAAAGGGCGCTATCGCTGGAATATACATCGCCATGGCGCTAAACGTTGTTAATACAACGCTAGCCTGGCGAAATATTCCAGCGATAGAAAAAAATGCGGTATACAAGGTCAGCGATAATTATCGCTGCCTGTTGCAAATATGCCCCCAAATCCTCAGGCCCCAAGTTTTTCCACGGCTTTGATTGACAATCTTCTACCTTTACTGTGTCCTGAACAACCGACCAAGCAGTTCTCTGGGGCCACACTTCTACAGGATCAGCAGGTCAAAACACGCTTTCTAGAAATCACAGACTTATTCCCCACAGGAAATGATCCATTGAACCGAGGGTGAATAGCGGATCTCATCCGTAAGATCCATTCGCTACACTCTAACAACATCGGAAATAAAATTAGTGGCCTTTCCGATTAGATCTAAAACCACAGTGGCCATTGTCAAATTCTGGTCCCATGTGATTCTTGCCATAATCCTAAAAGAAAGCGAGATCCTCTATAAAAATGCATATGACGTTGCAGCTGTAAACAACATAGAAAATCAAATACAGGAAAACTCCAAGGAGAAGAACGAAATGAAAACCCTTCACTATGACCAATTACCTTGCAGCACCAAAAATCTCTCCAAAGCCATCAACGAAAATTTAACCATCTTGATAAAGAATGGAGAGAGACAGATCTGGAATAAAAATTCAATAAAAAAGGAGATAACATCAAAGGAAAATCGCTGGTCCTGGATCTCGGGGAAATTAAATAGTCACAAACAAGGAAGGGAAAATAAACTCCCTTTTTAACAGATGCTTGAGGATCGCGTCTTGGAATATAGCACGGAAAAACCCGAAGAAGTTAGCACTAATTCTGGAAAACACTTTGGCGATGGTGACCCTACAAGAAACCTGGACAACAAAAACTTTTGATCAAAACGACTACTTTGTTTACGACATACCAGCAGAACCTGTAAGTAGGGGTCATGCTAAAGGCGGACTTGCTATTCTTCTACGTGAAGATTTTAATTGGGATCCAGAAGTTATCAATATGTGTCTGATGAACGTACAATGTATTAAGTTCAAGCACTGGAATGAAAATATGGACATCTCTCAAGATTTCATAATTTTCAATGTCTATATCCCCCCAGGCTCCAAAAAAGATGCTCTTATGCTAGGAGATCGAAATAATAGTAGAAGGAGAAGGATTCCCCTCAGTTATTCTAACAGGAGACTTCAATGGAAAAATCTCAAACGCACTCCTAGAAAAATGGGAGTACGGCGAACAAGAGGACGCTCTGTCAATCCCATTAACACTATTTCCCTCAGGGATAAAAGCAGATAAAGGTGGGAAAATATTACTCTCCTCTCTTCCAGCTCTAAATGGAGTTATCCTAAACGGATGCATAGAAGGAGATATTCCAGCGGCTTGCACGAGAAAAGGCAACTTTAGCTCATCGATCTTGGACTACATGATCTGTAGCCAAGATTTATTTGGGAGAGCTCTAAAATTAAGTAGCAAATTTACACAGGAAAGCGATCATGCACTATTATATCTCAATACAGGAATAATTCTGCAACCTACTTCTCCATGGTCCATTACACACTTGCACAGTACTGCCGTTGTAAACCAGGCTAAAGGGCGGTTGATATGGAATTCAACAACAATCAACAGCTAAAATTCTGCAGTCATCACTGCCCAAGTATTTCAGAGTGTCAACTCCTCAGACCCAATAATACATTTTGAAGTAGTCCTTAACAAAGTAGTGGCATCCCTGCAGGATATTCCAAAATGTCTGAAAACGCATGTGGGAAATTGGAAAAGAAGGAGCCGAGATCAAGGAATAAATTAATTTGACTGCAATTTCTACACTTTTCAGAGATCAGACACAAAGAAATCAAAAACATAAAGAATCTCCGCCGGAGGGTAAAATAAAAAACCTAAAGGCTCAACAGGATCAAAACTGGGTTGATATCCAAATAGCAACAAAACAAAAAAACAGTCGGGCATACTGGAGATTAATTGCCAAAGAAACAAGAACAAAGAAATCCCTGCAAGCCTCACCTGTTCTTCCATATGAATGGGAAAAATATATCCAAGACTTATATTAACCAAACACGAGGCAAGAAACCTTGAACCAAGCAATACGCAAAATAGGAAAAAAAATCCCAAGATATCTTCGCCCCTACAGTTCGGCAAATAGAACATCACATAAAGAATGCCAGATCTTCTGCTGCAATGGGTCCGGATCAGATTCCAATAAAAGTACTCCAAAGCAACCCAGAAGATTGGAGCAAGTTTTTAGCTCCCCTATATTCTTATTCTTATGCTACCGGGGAAATCCCTAAATCATGGCTGGGGAGCATTGTGATCCCAATTTTCAAAAAGGGCTCTATGTCGCTTCCCAGCTATTATTGACAAATTGCCTTGTTGGATGCTACAGGGAAGATCTTTGCGGCAAGCATCCTGCAACATCTGAAGGACTGGGCTTTCTCATGCGGAGTGATCCCTATAAATAAAGCTGGGTTTCGACCTAAACACTCCGTAACAGACAATTATAGACAAATATGTCTACTGTGTTTTCATCGACTTTACAACAGCCTTTGACAGAGTAAACAGACCAACAGTCTGGAAAAAATTTAAAAATTAGGAATGCCCAACAAACTTCTCAATATAATCATATCACTGTACACAGCAACATGGTGTCAAATACCAATGGGGAGAGAGAAGGGACTCACTCGACCAATAGCTACACCAAATGGCCTGAGGCAAGGTTGTCTTTTAGCCCGCCTCCTATTCTCTTTATACATAAGTGATCTCCCGCACTGTTTTACACAAATTATTAATTTCCCTCCAAAAATATCATCCTGTAAAATCCATACTCTTATGTACGCAGATGACGTGATTATCTTAGATCTTACACCATTCGGCCTACAAAGGAACTTACAGGTTTTAACCAGATATACAGAAGAAAATTTCTTAGTCCCAAACATATCCAAAAGGAAAATAGTTCCGTTTGGAGGAAGAAAGCAATATACAAAATACAACTGGTCAGTAGGAGGAAAAGCTTTAGAGGTGGTCAATGAATATACTTACTTGGGGCGAATTTTTACACAAACATTACAAAATACCCCTCATCTTCAGCACCCAGGCTGCAAAGCAGACGTACACGTAGGGGCACTTCAACGCTTCTACTCCTCTTCCGGACACAGGCACTTTCATTCCCTCTTAGAGGTTTTTAGTTCTAAAATTCCACCTATTTTATCGTATGCATTGGAATACATTCCAATAAAACAGTGGCAACAAATACAAATCAAAGAAGGGAAAATACTTTGTAAAATGATCAAAGTCCATCAAGCAGTTCCGGCACAAGCTCTGCGCCTCAAGCTCTCTCTTGTTAGCTCGTTCGCCAGAGCTATCACTAACATCATAAGATAGGCTTACAATCTTATACACGCTGAACAAGGAACCTTAAGATTTTTATTAAAAACTGAGACTTTTGGGGCTGAATCATCGCATCACATTTTTAGACAAAATTTAATTACAGCTTTTAATTTATCGAATTGTACAATTACACTCTTGAATTCTTGGACTCCTGCGCATTTGAGGCTTTTTTTAAAACACTTGACGCCGAGAATAAGTTACGACCTTGACTTCAAGCACTGCTCTCAATTAAAACATTATGAACAATATGCAGAGTCAATAGAATACAAATATCAGCAACAGTATATCCTTTTTACCTTAGTGCATGGAGTCCGGCGCTGCATTATCTTATTACAGCTTGGGATTCTCCCTCTAAAAGTATTTACTTCCAGATGGAACCTCAGTGAAAATGCCAACAGTATTTGTGATTTATGCGATGGAGGAGTGCAAGACTTACCGCACGTTCTGTTTGAATGCCCAAATGAGATATTAGTTGAGGCCAGACACCGGTTTTTAATACCTATTCAAATTAGATATAACATTATTACAGTCCAAGGCCTCATTTTGCTTCTTAAATTGCCGCCTGATGAATTTTTATGTCATAATTTCTTCAAATTTTTAAAGAGCTTTTTAAATTGTTTTGAAATGATCAACCTTTTAATGTTTTATAAACAAAAGTACGTTTAAAATTTGTTGTTCTCAGTAGAGAACTACATCAAATAAAAAATAAACTTGAACTTGTGATGATTAACCCAAAAGGCTTCAGGTGTAGCCTCACACTTAAAAGGTTCTCTAAACATCAGTTCAATATTTATTTGACCAAATATTGCCAGCCACTTCCGTGTGCAGAGCAAATGGGTTAGTTAAGCAAAGGGTATGATCTCTTCAGTGATCATTAAATTGGCCGAGTTGTGTATCTCTCAAGCAATGACACTCATAGTTAACAGAAGGTAAAAATTACACACATAGACTTTAAGGTATTCATAGAAATTATTTTTTGTTAGCTCAATCACTATCTATGATCGCAGATATTCTGCTCTCTCAGTGTTATCATTATCAGGTCATTTGGTTTCAGCTATTACTTTCTGTGATAATTTTGCAATTTTCCAGATTCTATACTGTTATGCCTGAGTCGGTTCGCCCATAATCCATACACAATTAGTTTAATCTTTTTAAGTAGGTAATTTCTACTGAAACAACCATTTTATGTACATCAAATAGAAGATTTGCACTATAAAATTCACTTTAAAATATAATCACAGTAATAGAGTGACTCGGGAAAAGAATCAAAGATATATATATTGTAGTGTCATATTTGCATCCTATATGCAAACAAAAAATCATGGCAGGTTATCTATAAATACATTGCAGGTATATGTTACTGCAAGTCAACACATTGTTCTCTACTTAATTCTGAGCAATGTTGTGCCGGGGGAAAACACAGCACAGAGGCATATCTAGTAAGAAAGGCCTGCCACTGGTGTCACCCCATGTGCTGACACTCAAACATGGCTTTTGCATTGTGGAGCAAAGATTGGTGTGTGCTGTCTAGCACATTATTTTTACTTGCAGCATATCCTTCCAGTACAACTTTCTATGAATAGATAACCTCAGAAGGTTTCCAATAGTGAGATTGTGTACTGTTCACTTTAGGCACATGCAGAGTGTCTTGTCTTTACTCTATGCAGATGACCTGGTCCTTATCAGCAAAACAAAGATTGGTCTACAACCCCTTTTTTGACACAACCGACACATTCTCCAATAGGAACGACCTGTGATAAACACAAGAAAACCAAGATTCTTGTGGTTCGAGTTGCCAGAACTCAAAAGCTAACATGGTCTTTCAACCAGGAGAAATTAGAAGCAACCAACTGCCAGAAGTATCTAGGCGTCCTTTTTAATGATAATGGCAGGTACGCGAGCCAGATGACGGAAATAAAAAAGAAAGGCAACACACTTTCATTTGCTCTCCGTTCTGCACATATAAAACTAAAAGGCCCTACTTTTGCACCGATCCTCCAGGTAGCTCAGGCAAAGGTTCTCCCAACCCTAACATATGGGTGTGAGGCTCTGAAAGGGTGAGAGAGCGTGACACTTGACAAAACGCTCACAAAGATCTACAGATCAGTTTTCCAGCTCCCCTCCCACACATCACCAGTGCAAATAAGTCTGGCATTCGGAATTTGTAGAAAGGTGCTGGCTCGCAAGGCGGCCTTTGCTATAAGCTGCCACAAGCTTAGGGCCTCCAAGGAAGACACCCTGGCCCACCACTTATGGATTGATTTGGCCATAAATCATATGTCGGTGGGAAACCACTATCTGACCCAAGCCCTCAGCCCACTTGGCTGTTACCCACCTGGGACTTACACACCAGCCATCAGGTATTCGGAAGGTTGGCAAAAACCAGCACAAAATGGCTCTCTCTTCAATAGAAGACAGGGCCAGTCTCTCTGCACAGAATCATGGCTGGATGACCCCATGCACCTATAAACAACTGACAACTCAGTGCTACTTAAACAACTCCTACAACGAAAGGACAAAGCTACAGTTTATGAAGCTGAGAATGGGGGTCATCCCCATTGCTGATCATCTCCCAGCCTGGAAAAGGGCCAAGGTTCAGGCAATGTGTCGGCTCTGCATTCAACACAAAGAGGACATAAAACATGTATTATGTCTGTGTCCCACCCTTCTAGAGGATAGAGGGGCTCTGCTACGAAAGGGTTGGATAGCTAAAGATATAAAATCCTGCCGAGGAGCAGTCCTGGCCTGCTTCGATCCTTAGAATATCATCCTAAATTGTGCCTGGGTTAAATTTATTGTCCGTTTTTCTAGGAAGATTGAGGCTCAGAATTGTGCATGCGATGGGCTGACAGATAATTTGACCACTACTGGGCCCTCGCCACTGACCCTTCCCCCCCAATGACATTCCCCCCTTTCTTTTGCCTACTGACCAACAGACACGTCCCAGCTCATATAAAAGGGTTATGCACAGAAGGTACTTATCTATTTGCCTAAACTTTCCATATAAACATATCCCATTCTCCCATTACAGTAACGATGGTAACTTCCTGTTTTTTAACGATACACATGTATGCACTTTATATTCTAGCCCCACGTGTTAGTAATTTGTAATGTAGGCCTTATATGACTCAACTTTTACTGTTTCAAACATGTATTTTAAAAAAAAGAGGCAACCTTATGAAATATGTAAACTGTGATCTGATGCCACCTTTTCATGTTGCAAAGGTTTTAACTAATCATGCAATAAAGTCTTTAATAGTAGAGAGTGTCTTGTCATTGTTTGAGAAATGAAATAATTTCCCTTATTTGCTCTTGCTTCAAGTAGGCGTTACTTTTTGAGGATAGGACTAATATGGATATCTTAGTAGATCGTGCTTTGCATAAAAAATGACGAGCGCTTGTGCTAATGCATCTCAGGAAGGCCCTCTTGACACAAAGTGGCATAAAGTATTTGTGTGCTAAGAAAAAAGCACATTTTCAGTACAAAATATATTTTGCTGTGGATAGTAATTTCTACCTCATACCGGCACAAAGCCTTAGTAAATCTGGGCCAAAGTGTGACATTTAGCAGGTGTGCAATTCCATTCTGAGTTTTGAACCCATGAACTGAGGGAATGCACTCTGAGGTGTAGATCATTGGAATGTGCGGTGCTAAACTGCACTTTTTGTGACATTTTTTCCAGCACAAACCATGCGGTGAAAACCAACAATTGTGCAATAAGCGTACCAGTTTATACTTCTCAGTTAATTTTTGCCCCAAATTTACCTGAAGCTTAAAATTAAGGGGGATATTTACAAGAAAATGCCGGAGCGCGGTGTTACACCAAACTTGGCAATGCCACCCTCCAACATTTTCAAAACGCAGTTATGCACCGTATTTATAAAAATACGGCACCCACCTGCATTTTCCCTAGCACTGGCACTAAAAACACTGCCTAGTGCTAGCGCAGGCACCCTTGCGCCATGTTGTAAGGGTGCCTGCGCTGCAGGAGCGATTGTTTATGTCCAGGAAGGGGCACCTTCCTGCACATCAACAATCAATAGTTGCGAGAGAGCAAAAAATAATTTCTCCTCGTATCGCCATGCTAAGACCAGGTATTACCTGGCCTTAGTTTTTGGTGCTGCTCCAGACTTGTTAATCTGGGGCAGCATCAAAAAGCAATGGGTATTGCGGTGGGACGCCAACAGTAGCACCCGTTGCCCGCTTATTTGCCGCAGCAGACTACTGCGGAAAGGGGCAGATTTACAAGGTGGCATTAAGCCACGTTAAGTGGCTTAGCACCACCTTGTAAAAATGGCGAGTGGAGCAACGCCACTGGAGCTTCGAAAGAAGTGACAGTCCGGTGGCATTAGGGGCTTGTAAATATGCCCCTAAGTCCTTACAATTATCACCAGGTGACTAAAAAGATGAAAGTGGAATGGCCCACTGAGACAGGCTGGTCCCTTACTATTTTGGAAACAAATAAAGTATATTTTGTATTTGGATCTAGTAACAAACTTCTGTTTATCATATGACAAATAGGTGTGCACATAATATTACTTGATTTAGGGGCCCATTACGATACCCGGCGTAAAAAAAAACGCCAGGCATGGAAGCGGCAAAAATCCGCCCGCACACACCGCCTGAACACCGACCACGCCATTATGAGTACACAAACCGAAAACCGCCATCGGCGGAAAAATCACACAAAATACCGCCCGCCATCGTCCGAGTCGGAGTCAAACCGCCCGCCACGGACGGAAACACGCACGACAACACAAAACCGCCCGCCCACACGGCCGACACACCGCACGTGAAATTACGATCGCACCGCCATGAGCGCGGAAAACAACAAATATACCGCCCGCAAGCGCAAACAACGCCGATGAGAATCGACACGGCAGAAGCCATGGCGCCCACGTACCTGCACAGAAACCATCCGCACACAAAACCAATAGCACACAACATGGCCAACAAGTCCACACAGCAAGGCACACACAAATACACAAGCACAGTACACATCCCGAAAACACCCCCGGACAAACAAAAAATACAAAGGCCAGAACCCCAGACACAACACACCTGAAAACAACAGACCATGAGGACACACCCACATAGGTGAGTACAAAAGCAGCACTCCCACAGACCACAACCCCTTGCTACATTGCAAACCAGAGAGGAGAGGAGAGGACACAGTGACACAGCAAGGACAGCAGCACACCACAGAAACGCACACATCACAACCACCACCACCACCACCACCACCACCAAACACCACCACCACCACCACCACCACCACCACCACCAAACACCGGCACCACAAACCCCCTGCACATTACACAACACACACCGCACCAGCACCACAAACACCATGGCACCACAAAGAATGCCCAAGTTCACGCCCATGGAGCTGACGGTCATGGTCGACGAGATCATCAAGGTGCACCCACAAATCTATGGGAACATGGTCCAGCACACACCACTAGCCACCAGAAACAGAATGTGGAACCGGATCGTAGACCAGGTCAATGCAGTCGGGACCCTGCCCAGGAACAGAGTCGAGATCAACAAACGTTGGAATGACGTAAAGAGCCTGGTCAAGAAGAAGGAGGGCAAAAACAGAGAGCTGGCTGCCGTCACTGGCGGAGGGAATCCCGCGCTCTTTAAGACCTTCAAAGCGTGGGAGGAGAAGGTGCGAGTCGTAATACATCCGGAGATCCTCGCCCGATTAGCAGGGGGAGTGGAGGCTGGTAAGTACAAACCAATGTATACTAGCACACCGCTATGTACTCACATGCGCAACCACCATGCCACAGCTCCCAGGGACAAACACCCCCATGTCCAGCACACAATACACAACACATCACACGCACATGCAACAGACACTACCACACACAGCCCAAACCGAACAACTGTAAGATGTGTGGGGACATGTGTACACTAAGCCAGCCACGTAACCACCAACAGGTCCCCAAATATGCCAGAAGCGCCACAACGAGCACCCACCACACCCATGTGTCCGCCACAGCTGCACTAACCGACAAGTAACAGGTAAGTGGCAGGAACACAAAGTGCAGTGGGTGGGACGGTGGACAGCCCAAGTACAACACACACCAGGCCCCAGTCCCACAGCACAGCAAGGAGGAGCATCCCCCACACCCCACAGCCACGTGTCAGCCACCGCAGTGCACAACGACAGCCGAAAGGCAGACATCACGGTCCACAGCAATCGGTGTCAGTGGGTGTACAGCCACCCCCACGACCCACTACACCCCCCCACCCCCACAGACCTGCAACATGGAGCACCCCCCGCTTAGAGCCATGTGGCATCCAGTACAGTGCACGCACGAACAACTTGCAGGTGGGAAACTGGACAGGGCTGGATTACTGGAGGCATGAGGACCATAACACCACCAACACATGGGACATGTCACGTAGCAGACGAACACGCAGCACCGCCCACCGTCACGAACAAGTGAACAATGTGCACACGGACATGAACAACAGACTCACACCCCACATGACCCATCACATACATAGCAACACCCAAGGAGCCACGTCTGCATGCACAAGCCACACTGAATATAGTCCCACACGGCAGCCACTGTGCAACTCATCACACACAACCGAAACACCATTGAAGTCCTGTCCATGTAGCCCCCACTGCCTGTCAACCCCACACCCCACAACTACGCCTATGTAAGACAAACAACACTAGACGCAACAGAGCGGAACAACAGAAATGCACACGAACACCACTGAACCCATCAAACTCACAGACACACCATGCACATACAACATACCATCCATCCCATCCGTCAGCCCCAGTCACATGAAAGGCATGTCATCCGCACAGCTGCCACACATACAGCAGTCACGCTAAGACACATGCCCATGACCAACCATGTGCCAGAAGTCAATTAAGCGCACGACACACTGTGAGCAACAACACACAACATGGGCCACACCCCCCGAGCACTGCAGTGATGCACATGGCACAGGGCAGCACGCACACCAAGGAGATGGGACAACTGCAATACGTTGGCTGGCACACAACTATCACTCACTCATAACGATGCGTCCAATGCCATGTCCAGTAACCACAACAGACAGCAAATATGCAGGGCATGTCAGGCATGCACACACCTCAGACCATGCACTGTCATGCTGCCACAACACATGTCACGTTCGGCACCCATGGCTCACAGCATGTACCCCAAAAGCATATCCCCTCCCAAATGCGAATCTGGGGCATGGCCCCCATGTTGCCATATGCGTTCCTAAGCGTTCCATTTGAACCCCAAAAGCATATCCCCTCCCAAATGCGAATCTGGGGCATGGCCCCCATGTTGCCATATGCGTTCCTAAGCGTTCCATATGAACTCCAAAAGCAAAGTACAAACCAGACCCAGGATGGGTCAGGAGCCCGCATACACCAGAGTCACAATGAGTAGGGGCAAAGCAACACACCCATCGGCATGGCCAATCCGTCCCATGCCACATGTGCACAGCACACAGTCCCATTGCCTAGCACACACAACTACAGATGCCACAGCCACACACTCGCCTCCGGGAAACCCATGTACGAGATTGCACGAACTGCCAATGTCAGACGACTAATACATACTTCGCCAGGTGCAACACAATAACAAATCTCATTTTCTCCACAGGTGACGAACTGCTGGACGCTGGGGATGGAGACAGCAGCCAGCACAGCCAGCCTACAAGCCCCCAACGAGGACACACGGATCTGGAGGATCTGTCCACCTCTTCGGACACGGACCACCAAGCTGGCCCATCTGGCGTGGCAGGGCCCAGCCGCTCCCCAGGACCCCTCCTACCCACCAACCCATCATCCAGGGATGCTGAACAGTCCCAGTCCCCTGCTGCCACTGTCGTTGCGGCCACACCCACGGTCATTGCGGCCACTACCACTGCCGCAACCGCCACCATCGCCGCACCGACCACCACCGCCTCCACCACCACCACGTCTTCGCTCGCACCAGCCCCAGCGCAGGTGGTGGCCCGGCCGACTGGATCCACCCTGGGAGCCACAGCGAGGACCGTGGTGTGCAATGTGGCTAGTGGGCAGGCCGGTGGCAGCAGGACTGGTAGGAGGAGCAGGGTCAGGGAAACGCCAGCCTCCCCTGGGAGCCATGCCCTGCCTCAAATGGCCAGAGTCCTTGGGGCCTATGAAGAGGCCCAAGGACAATGGGCCAGGTCTGCTACTGACACGCGGGAGGTGCTGGGGGTGCTGAGGTCCATGGACGCCCATATGGGCCAATTCGTGTCCCGTATGGACCAACTCGTGGACCTCATGGGCCAGCTGGTGGTGGCGGTGGGGTCACAGGCAAGGCCAGCAACACCACCTCCGCCACCACCTGCTAGGGCACAGGCTCGGCCAGCAGTGTCCACTTCCCCTGCGTCCACAGCCAGTGAGCACACCTCACCCACCACCAGCAGGTCGCCACCACACACCCCCTCCCAAACGTGGAAGGGGCCGTCCGAAGGGGAAACAGATCTCCCGGGAGGACTTCGCACGCTCCAGTCGCAAGTGAGGCAGCCAGCCAGCCTTCCGCCAGCCTTCCTTGACCAGCCACTGCATTGACTTGCTCTACGATCCCACTCCACACAGCCAGCTGGATGGCATGTGTGTGTTGGACTATGGACATAGAACCAGTGGGTACACCCTGATCATCACGCAGCCATGACCGACAGCTCATTGTCACTGCACGCACCACTTTTGTCATCACCTTACACACACTCACATGTCACAGTTTGTAATAAATGCACCTTTTTCACTAACTGCTGTTTGTGCCCTGTGTTTTATTTGTACGGAATACAACGGCCACCTTGGGCGGAAGGGCACCTGATGCGTGGCATGGCAATGGAATCCGGAGGGCCTGTAGGGACCTACGGGTGGGAGACAGAACAGGAGCACATTCAATGAGTGTGTCACACACCCATCACACAGTACATGTCAACAACTACAAGCAATGTACACACATCGCACGGAGCAATAGGGCACAATGCCACAGTCACCAACAGTGGCATACTACCCTGGCCATGGAGCGTTGACACACTGCACGCAGTGAACATATGGCCACCCTGACACAGCACACACACACCTGCACAGATACAGACACATCATCCGTCGTACATGGACACTCACCGTCAAGTGAAGTAGCGGGCGATGAGCTGCTGGCGCACAATCCCAGCTTCCTCCTCTCCGCTGTCCACCTCACTCGAGCTGTCCTGGTCTGCGGGCTGGGGCCCTGGTTGATCTCCGTCATCCACAATGAGGGGGATCTGCTTCCGAATGGCCAGATTGTGCAGCATGCAGCACGCCACCACTATCTGGCACACCTTCTGTGGGGAGTACGCCAGTGCACCCCCGGTGCGGTCCAGGCACCTGAACCTGGACTTGAGGAGGCCAAAGGTACGCTCGACCACACGTCTGGTCCTCCCATGTGCCTCATTGTAGCGATCGTCTGCTGGGGTGCGAGGATTCCTCAATGGACTGAGCAGCCATGCCCCATTCGGATACGCAGAGTCACCTGGGTGTGAGGGACACAGAGAACCGTTGCTATTCCAACTGGACAGGGGACAGCATCGCACAACCAGCACGCTACACCACTCCACATACTCACCGACGATACAGGCACGATCCTGTTGCAGATTGGCCATCAGTCGTGGCAAGATGCTGTTGCGCATTATGTGTGCGTCATGGGCCGAGCCTGGAAACTTGGCACACACGTGGGTGATCACCATGTCCGCAAGGCACACCACTTGCACATTCAGGGAGTGCGTGTGCTTCCTGTTGCGGTACAGGTGCTCAGTGGCCTGTGGTGGAACAAGGCCAACATGAGTGCAGTCAATGGCTCCCACGACGTGTGGGATTCTGCCAAGGGCATAGAATGCACCCTTCACTGCCGCCAATTCACGAGCCCTGGGGAAGCGGATGTACCTGTTCTGGTACAGCATCATGGCTGCCAGTACATCCCTCAGCACCTTGCTGAACATGGGCTGGGACATCCCTCCTCCACTGCCCACTGTGTGCTGGAATGACCCAGTGGCGAAGAAATGCATGGCGGCCATCACCTTAGCCGTGGGGGTGACAGCAGTCGGATACACCCTGCGGGGACGGAGATGGGGCTCTAACATGGCACACAGTCGATGCAGAGTTGGCCTGTCCAGCCGAAACTTCCTGATTACCTCTGTATCGTCCATGTCCGCCAGCAATTGGTATGGGCGGTCAATGTTCAGTCTCCGCCTAGGGACAATGGCAGAGGACACATGTCAAAGCAACACGGCACATAGCAATTTCGCATACACATCACTGACATGACTGAGCAAGCACATGAGCCACAGCCCAGCTGTCAAGCTGGGACGGCACGGCCACAATACACTTACACAGGTCTCCCAACAATGGCAATGGCAAGTGAGACATACCACTGCCATGTGCATGCACATGGGGATCTAGGCCCCAATGACTTGCGGGGCGTGCTGATGGGGACTGACTGCATATTCGTCAAGCGGCAACGCCACGGCAACATGAGTGTCTGCTGAGCGTGGAACTGCTTCCGAGGCTGGATGAGTATGGCACACGACGACGACGATGTGGGCACGGGCTGAGCGGCCAATACAAGTGGGACCTGTGGCACGAGGGGATATGAGACAGTAGTAGGTGTCAGCACTGCACCCTATGTACAGCACTGTACGGATCACAGCTCCCGAAACATTGACTGGTGTCCACATTGACAGCCCCATGCCAAGACGGCTGTGTGCTTGCAGTCACACGTCACAGGTGAGAGGTTACATTGCACGTGCCAGGTGGCAGACGTACATAGTGGGAGCTGGCATGTGTGTGCATGTGTCTCCTGTTCAGGATCCACCAGATGGGCGCTGACTCTGTACTGACCATTGGACACAGCATGTTCCGTGGAAGGCTTGTGTGTGTGGGATGGTGGCACTGGATGTGCCTCCGTTGGGTGGGGGGCCATGCACAGGGCTGGTACGTCGATGATTGCGCATTGTTGGTCACGGTGGGTGCACCAACTAAGATGTGTTGCCCTGTGTTCAATTCCTATGTCCGCATGATGATGGACTGTGGATGTGGGCAGACTACACATTGGTCGATGTGCTGTCTATATGCATGTGCCTTCACACCAGGCACAGCTGCCCCTGCACATGTGACCCCTGCTGGACTCGCTGCTGGGTCTGTGGAGCTGATGCACGTTCTGCGCGTGGGGCGGACAGCTCTCCTCACTTCCCTCATTGCGCATGTCATGTCTTTGCCGCAGGTGACATGGATCATGGAGGGCCCACATGTACGCGTGGGTAGGCTACACATGATTGTTCACTGGTCGCCACCCCCAGTCAGTGTTTCGAATGGGAAGGTTGTCGTGCTGGTGGTATGTTCGATGTGGCGGATGGGCGGGCCTAGGTGCGGGCTTACATTCCGGACATGGGGGTAGTTGTATTGGCGACTAGTTGCAGTACACACGGGACACGTCTCTTCCTTTCCACATCTGGGTCATCCCTTGTACTAACTGACAGTGATACAGTCATCTTCGCCCCAGCCCTCATGTCCTCCCCTCGCCCCCAATATGCATGCTCACCTGCGAGGCTAGCGCTTGCACAGGCAGCCCCAAGCTCGCACCAGAGAGGGCAAGGAGTGTATGTGTGGGTCCAGTTGCACGAGTGGGCTGTCTCAGGGTATGATGTGTGGCGGGACGCCGTCCACCTGCGTGGTGCCCCAAATGGAGACCCGGCCTGCATGGACTATGCATCACAGTCTTCGCCTTCCGGATCCGCCACCTGCGACACCCAGTGGCTGTGGCTGCCCTTGCGGCCAGGCCGCGTCCGTCTGTGGCTGTTGGCCCACACATTCACTCTTTGGCCTCTCTGGGGAGGGCTCGGGGTGGTGGCGCACGCGCTTGCACTTAGTCGCAATGGCATGTGTCGTGGTTGGTATGATGGGCAATGGATGGGATGGTGCGAGCCACCTCCCGTGACGTCAGTGCTGCTCGTGCTGTGGTGCGTCCCCCTACACTTCCATGTGACTTGTGCCATGCTAGACGTTGAGGTACTATTGCCTGCGTGATATGACCAGGAGGAGCGCGAGGAGACCTCTCACACACCATGCTCCACTGCCATCCCGTGCCCTGTATCGCCTGTGCGGATTGACTATGTTGGGGTTACACCTGGTCGACTGGGGCTGTGTGTGCCTTGTCAAGGGGCATGGCGGGCGCACAACAGGATCCAGCTTGTCCACAGAGGGTGGGCTGAGGTGCGCCTGGTACCGCTTTGTACGTGTGCCCGGCTGCTGTGCACACACGTGTTCACTCCCCCGACAGGTGTCCTCTCACAATGCCCAGGGAAGCGGTGGTGTACTGTTCATGACCCCTCCCAACACGGCGTGCTCCAACTTGGCATGTGCGCATCTACCCGTCGCACCCACCCACCTGAGCACTGCGTCCATACGACTTCACACGACACATGTGTGTCTTCCACAGTAGTGCTACTCATTTGCGTTGACATCCAATACCAGTGGACTACATGGTCATGTCACGACTGCCGTGTACTTCACATACTCTCATCCTCTCTCATTCGTACTTGTGAAATGAGTCAGCGGAGACAGTTTTGGTTTCAAACATTATATTGAGTCTTCTGTCCTCTGTGATGCAGTATAGTGGACACTACTGGCAGCGGAATACATGTTGAGGATATACTGAGCATGATAACAAATGGGATAGGGTGTGGGGTTACATCTGCTTGGCCAAGGCTGTGCTAATGTACATTTACGTATAGCTGCGGAGCTGCGGACTTTGACACAGACGGTATACATGTAGCCTACCAGACCGCTCGGCATCATGGGCACAGTCCATCTCAGTTCCATGTGACAGGTTTGCTGTGGTTGTTCCTCATGCACGCGTGCATGTGAGATGACATCAGGGCATGTGCTTGCGTGCATGCAGCGGCGTGCCACTTGTTGTTGCACTGTGGTGGTTACTGGACATGTCACAGTCACTGGGGTCGTGTTGTTGTTGTATGCACTTGTCGTCCATGCAAAGGTCCTGGTATGGGATTCCCGGGGCGGGGGTGGGAGGGGTGCAGCACCCACAGACTCCAGGCGACCTATTCATGTCCACTGAGCGGTGTGTGTGTCCATGTGCGCTGGATCCATGTCGTGTCCTGGTTGTTCGTGCAGTTCCGTCCATGTGGGTGCGATGCACAGAGCCCATGCCACTGCCTCCCACGATGCATGCGGTGTTCCTGGATGTGATGGGGAACAGTGTGCATGTCCCGGTCATATCCGATGTCATGGCGATGTCGTTGATGGTGTGGTTACAGTTGCCGGTCGTTTGGTATGGCTGTTGTGGTGGTGACTGGCCAGTCCGTGCGGAAGCTGAGCATGGGTGCGGGGTTGGACTTCATAGGTCACTCGGGGAACCTGCGTTGTGGTCCGACGTATTTACAGGTTGTCAGGTATGCGATGCCGTCCAGCAGGGCTTCCATGTCATTGGTGGTGTACATGTTTGCCAGCCAATGAAGCGGATGGTGGCTGTCAAGGTGTTGTTCGTAGGTTGTCCCTTGGAGGACCATGATGGGGCATGCTGGGTGACATTCGATGTAGCTGTTCTCGATGATCCGTCGTGTGGAGGCACAGTGGTTCCATTTCAGTGCGCGTGCGATGTTGGCCACATACGCCATGCCCCCATAGGCAGAGCAGGCCCTGTCGTGTGCGTCCAGAGGGAGGAGTAGTGGTAGCAGGTCCGCCTTCAGACATGCCGGGTTGGAGAGGCATATCTCGACGGGATGCTGGTAGGGACACCTCCGACAGTAGAAGACGGGCATGACGCAGCTGAACAATGTGATGCGGTAAGTCAGTCGGTAACTTACGTTCAGCAGGGACAGGAGATCGCATCCCAATGTATGTATCGTGTTGGTTTGGTACAGCTTGAGCTGTTCGGCGTAGTTGGGTAGGTGTGTTGCGGTTGCCATTTCGCAGCGGTTCGTAGAGGTGGCGTGCTCCGGCTGTGTGTGCAGTCTGCAATGTGCACGCTCCGGGGTTGCTGTGAGCTCTGTGTAGTCGTGGGGAGACAGGACTTGTGTTCTGTTGGCTTGTTTGGAGGACACGGGCCCTCTTCCCACATGCTTCTCAGACAGTTCAAGGTCGGTGCTGTGTGACTCCTTCCAATTAACTTGCATGTGGCCGACATGGGGGAGTGTTTTCTTCTTTCTTCCCCGTCCGTTGTGTGCTTCTGTGATATGCGCTATCTGCCCTGTGGTCGGTCTCCTCGGCATGCCTGTGTTGGTCTATTCTTGGACAATGGCTGTATTCACCGGCTTCTGTCGTAGGGCTGTGGTTTCGGAGTTGGAATGGAAGGTCATTCAGTGCTGTCTGCTCTCCCTTGTGTGGGCGGCAGGCTGCCTTTCCGCTCTGCGTTGGGCCTTGTGTGTGGATGTAATTCTTGGGCCACCTGTTGTCGGTCCCCGGGCTCTTTGGTGTTCCGTTTCATGTGTCTTGTTCATATGTGCAGGGTGGTATGGGTTTTTCAGTGTGGTACTGGCGTTCCTCTTCCCGAAGGGGCCCTGCTTCTCCTAGTTGGTGTTGCCGCCGCTGTGTGCTACGCCATGTTTGTTACACTGGGGTGTGTCCTGCAGTTGCGTGTCTTCACTGACATGTGTGCGTCGTTTGTGTGGCGTTGGGTGTTGTCCGTGAATTGGGCGTTGGGGACATGTCTGTGGCCGGCCTGTCACGTGTCATGTGCGTTCGGGGTGGGGCTGATGTGTGTGCTGCTTGGTTGTGTCCCTGTGTCTGTGTGCGACGCATGCATGGCGCTGCGGTTGGCCTCTGCGTTGTGCGCATGTGTGGCGGCGTCATCGGCGCTTTGGGGCCGTGACGGGGTGGTTGGTTCCTAGTCCCAGGTGGTGTGTACACATGTGTTCTGCGATGTTAGGATTTGGCCTGTGTGTCATATGTGGATGCGATGGTGGATGTGTAGTGTGCACGCGCTGGTGGGGGGTTGTCCGCTTTTTCCGCCCTTGCACTGTGTGCGCTGTTTGCGTGCACTTGTTGTGTGTGTGCCTACCTGCGTCTCCGCGGTACGTTGCGTCCTTGGTGGTGCATCAGCAGAAGCATGGGAAGGGCCTGCAGTGCTGGATTCATGCCCGGGTGCCGCTTCTTCGTTGTCCGTGCTCTGCGTCCGTGTTTCCGCCTCTCTTTCACGTGCGGTGTCTCTTAGCCGTGGGAGCCGTTTGTTTGCGGCATCGTAATTTATGCGCCGGGCGGGACGTGTTTCGTCGGACGGTGTGTGTCAGTTGTGCTGCGCCGCTACGTGAACGGGCGCACTTTGATGGCGGACGGTGTTGCTGGCTTGCCGGCGGTGTTTGGCCTACTTTTCGCATCGTAATTGGGCGGGCGTGTGGACTGCTGCGTGCCGGCGGTAACTGGTGGTTTTTGCATCCGCCAGCACGGCGGTTGTGCTTCCGCCCGCCATCGTAATGAGCCCCTTAGTTTCTTTTTTTTACCGTTCAGACTGTAAGAAAACTCAAAGACAACGAGCTTGTTTAATTCATTGTCCGGAGCTCCTCTGCAAAAGTACACTTCGTTTAACAAAACGTTTATGCCGTCTTTAAGGCATATCATTCTGCCTTGGGGCAAACCAGTCACAGAATCAGAAATCTACGTACAAAGAACCTGAATTTATCAGTGCTTAAAGTACACACTTTTTAATAAGACAGATAATGTGTAAGGATTACTACACCATTTGCATTTGAGTGAATAATGTAGAACTTTAGCAATTCAAATACAAAATCTAAATAATCCAAATGCAAATGATATTCAAATGAAGTGTCTCGTAGCTGCAACCATCCTAACAGATTTCCCCGGCATTGTGACCTTCTCCGTGAAGCATCTGTCACCCTTTTCCAGTTTGTAGTTCCCATGTGCCTTGTTGGCTTTCAAATTGACCTGGAAATAAAGTAGGTTAAAGTTTCAATTTATTCTTTGTTATATGAAGACGTCTAGCTGCCAATTGTTCAAATGAAAAGCAGCAGCCTGGATGTGTGAGCGTCAAGAAAACTGTATCACAAATACACGATTAAAGTGAGTTAGGAAATAAAGCGAGACTGAATGATGCGATGAAAAGACTGTCTTCATTGCTCGGCAGACCTATCTCTCATGGTGTTGATTTGAGTAAACATAGGGTTGCAGTTTCTTAAGCAGTCGTATGCTGAGCACCTTTACCGTGTTCCCAAATAGGAATTGATTTCTCTTTATTCAGGGTGCTGGATGGTCACAGCCACAATGATCTGCCTCTGATAAAAACACTGAGCATTCGGAAGGTTCCTCTCGTCTCAGTTGCCATTTCAGATGTCTCACATGGTTATAAATAAAGAAACGTCTGAAGTGAATCTGGCTGTTGTTGACCAAAGTCTTGTTGACAAGCCGACAACAATGCAGGAGCTCAGTGGAGGCGGTGGAAGTAGCCTTGCATAATCATTCACACATTCATTAGCTTTGCACATGAAGAGTGACTCTGGGCTGCTCATGCCCCACTCACCAGCAAATTAACCTATACCTATTCTGAAGCATCAGTGGTGCACAAAGTGTCATGTCAGCTGATCAGTTGGCTACCATTAGTTTTATGCTGAAGAGTCTGCACTGTTGCACTAGCCTTTGGTTCTACGAGGGGGGTACTAACTATAACCTGTGCCCCAGCCATGCACTGCTTATGACCTCACATATTGAATCACTCATGACATGCTCTATGACATCATTAATGACATCACTGATATATTCAGTGAAAAAAATAAAGGTTAATGTTATAGTGACATGTTCAGCAACAACGGAACGTTTTAAACTATAAAAACCATCCAAGTAACTATAACTCATGCCCTAAGGTATCTATATTTCGCTTCCCCGACATGCAGTTTTCTCATCAATAATTTCACTGAAAATGTTGCAGTGATAATATCAATGATGTCACAGCGAATGTCATGATTGATGTAATATGTGGGGTAATTAGTAGTGCATGGTGAGGGCACGAGGTATAGTTACCTTAGTGCATGAGTTATAGTTACTTGAGATAACTATAACTGGTGAATTTCAGTGGTTTGCAGACTTTAAAACTCGCTGTGCATGGCTGGGTGGCTGGCTGCAGGGTGTAGCCTGCAGTCATGCCCTGCAGCCAACCCCTCGCAAGCAGCCAACCCAACGCTGCGTGGTGGGGTGTTGGCCACAGAGCCTCACTCTTGGAGACCCAATCCCACAGTGCCTGTTTTTTGAAGTGAAGGGGGGCAGCTTGGCCCCCCTCCCCTAACCTATTATGGCCCTGGGGACAACATTTCCCAGGGCATATATATTTTAAAGGGAAGGGGGCTGTGTAGCCCCCCCTGAGCCTCATTAGGCCATGGCTCCCATCCGCCAGGGCCTTATTTATTTTAAAGGGAAGGGCAGCCTCATGTCCCCCCTTCCTGAGCCTTACTAGGCTCTAGGGAGCTTATGCCCCTGGGCCATTTTTATTAAGGGCAAGGGAGCCATGTATCCCCCCTGCCTGAGTCTTATTAGGCCTGGAGAACCTTTCCCCCTGGGCTGTGTTTTTCATTTAAAGCGGAGCGGGAAATGTGGCCTCCCTCCCCGAGCCTAATTAGGCCTTGAGACCCCATTCCCCAGGGCCACTACTTAAAAAAAAAGAGGGAGGATGGATGTACGGCCCCCCATCCCTGAGCCTTATTAGGCCCTTGGGACCCCAGCCACCAGGGTCAATACTGAACATAAAGGGGAGGGGGCCATGTGGCCCCACTCCCCTAGCCTTTATCAGCCCCAGGGACTCCATTGTCAGGGGCCCTCTTTTCCTAAAGGTGGGTGCCAGGTCACCCACCATATATTCGTTGGGGGCTGCGGGGGGGGCCCCAAAGCCCTTTTGGCTCGAGCCGGCTCCCTACATGCAGCAGGAGCCAGCATTGCTCACACCCACAGAGAGCAGCTTCTTATGGCTGCATCACTGTGGACAGAGAAACAGATCAAAGTCTGCTCCCAGCAAGAGAAATCATTTTCAAAGTCCCCTCCAGCTGGGAGCAGACTTTGCGTTTGCTCCTGCGTGTTGGGAGCATTGAAAATGCTTCTGCCTAGCTATAGTTAGTGAGCCGGCCCTGGGAGGTCATTAACTGTGGAAAAACTACTGAACAAATTTACACCAAATCACAAAAAAGCACTCTTTCTGGAACAAGATCTAGATTTCTGCCAAATGTGGTGTACATTCATTCAGCGGTTTGGGTTGTAGCTGTGTCTAAAGTTCCTATGGAAATATATATGTATACAGACACTGACAATCCAAAGGCGAAAGTGGAGTTATGATGATGCATTGCTTATGAACTAAAATATTACATCACTGACGGCATCTGAAATCTATCTTATACTTATGTTATCAGTTGCTAATAGCTGGTGAATTTTGGTGTTTGTTTTATTTAAAAAAAGTAGTTTATTACTATTACAAGACCTATGCATAACTCCACTTTAACCTTTGTTTTTCAATTGATATATTAAATTGTTTTGGTGTTGCTTCGGAGAAGTAACCAGGTTATTGAGCATGTTAAAGAAAAATTATTAATTTCACTGCTTGATGTGAAGACTCACATTCTAAGAGGGTACTGAAAAATACTTGGGGTTATTATTCAATTGTGCATGTCTTGAGACTATACTGTGGTGTTTCTTATTTTAAATAAGGGTGTTGAGCTCACATTATTGTAGTTTTTTATTTATTTATTTTAAGTTAATGTTCGCGAAAGTGACCAGCCACTATAGGAAAAGAAAACAATCATTGTGGCCATAACAATTAGTAAATGTTGCATATATTTGAATCCTCATTTAGCCACTGTTAATCGCTCTGAAGTTCAAAATTAAGATTACTTTGAGTAGAGGTTTTTCCATGCCTCCACCTTTTGGGGAGTGTTTCTCATTCAGTCCATACCAGGCTATCTGCCAAGTAAGAATGGTGCACAGACATAATATCGAGTTTTTTTTTCGACGTACAGAAATATTGAGTTGTAAATATCGGAGGGACAGAATACCGACATCAAGAATATCGGTGACCAGAATATCGACCTGAAGGTAAGAAATATCGTTTTTGTTAAAATCGAAGTTAGTAATATCGTTTGCAAAAATATCGTTGTTAATAATATCGATGTTTATATTAGTGTTATGTATTTTAGTATGTATTTTATATGTATGTGCTCCACATTTTTTGTTATGTTTTGTATTTTTTTTTAAATATATGTATTACATTTTTAGAAGTTAGTAATTTTTTTAAAGTAAATTTTGCGTTTTAGTACCGTAGCGGGTTGTGGGTTTATAGGGAATAGGGTGGAAGAGTCGATCCGTGTAGGAGTGCCGCCAGGCGTGACGTGGGGAGGGGCAGGGTGGGGGTAGCAGCATGGATTACGACCAATACAGGTAGGCAAACATTTAAAACAATGAAACGACTTCGCTGCGCGCACTGCATCGCATTTGGCGATGCAGCGCTCACAACGAAATTCGCTTTATTGATTTAAATGTTTACTTACCTGTATTGGTCCGTAATCCGTACTTTGCTACCCCCCACCCTGCCCCTCCCCCGCCCCACGTCACCGCCCGGCCGGCACTCCTACACGGACCGCGACTGGTGGGAAGTAATGTAATTATAATAAAGTAATTATTATTTTTTATTTTTTGGTCATGATCATTAATTTATTGTTAATTAATTATTAATTTTTATTAATTGATTAATTGAAAATTATATTAATTGTGTTAATTTAGTCTAGGAGCGGGTTGTGGGTTTATAGGGGAATAGGGTGGGAAGTAATTTATGATATTTAAGTAATTATTAATTTTTATTTATTGGTAATTAATTTTTATTAATTGATTAATTGATAATTATATTAATTGTGTTAATTCATTTTTTTCAGGTCGGGTTGTGGGTTTATAGGGGAATAGGGTGGGAAGTAAATGAGTAATAATACATTAATTATTAATTTTTATTTTTTGGTATTGAAAATTAATTTATTGTTTATTAGTTATTAATTGGTAATTCATTTTTAGTAATTGATTAATTGATAAATACAATAATTGTGTTAATTTAGTTTAGGAGCGGGTTGTGTGTTTTTAGGGGAATAGGGTGTGAAGTAATTTATTATAATTAAGTAATTATTAATTTTTATTTATTGGTATTGATAATTAATGTATTGTTAATTAATCAATAATTGGTAATTCATTTTTATTAATTGATTACATGTTTATTATATTAATTGTGTTAATTTATTTTAGGAGTGTGTTGTGGGTTTATAGGGGAATAGGGTGGGAAGTAATTTAATGTTATTAAAGTAATTATTAATTTTAATTTATTGGTATTCATAATTAATTTATTGTTAATTAATTATTAATTCGTTATTTAATTAAAAAATCATTTAATTGATAAGCATGTTAATTTTAACCTCTGCTATCCAACACTTTCCCTACAGTTATACTCTCTGGAGTGGGAATAGTAATTTTTACCCCTATGGTATCCAACACTTTCCCTACAGTTATACTCTCTGGAGTGAGAATAGTAATTTTTACCCCTATGGTATCCAACACTTTCCCTACTGTTGCACTCTCTGGAGTTGGAATAGTAATTTTTACCCCTACGCTATCCAACAATTTCCCTACTGTTGCACTGTCTGGAGTTGGAATAGTAATGTTTACCACTTCGCTATCCAACACTTTCCCTACTGTTGCACTCTCTGGAGTTGGAATAGTAATTTTAACCCCTTCTCTAACCAACACTTTCCCTACTGTTGCACTCTCTGGAGTGGGAATAGTAGTTTTAACCCTTACGCTATCCAACACTTTTCCTACTGTTGCAGTCACTGGAGTGGGAATAGTAATTTTTACCCCTTCTCTAACCAACACTTTCCCTACTGTTACACTCTCTGGAGTGGGAATAGTAATTTTTACCCCTGCGCTATCCAACATTTTCCCTACTGTTGCACTCTCTGGAGTGGGAATAGTAATTTTTACCCCTACGCCATCCAACACTTTCCCTACTGTTGCACTCTCTGGAGTGGAAATTGTAATTTTAACCCCTACGCTATCCAACACTTCCCCTACTGTTGTACTGATTAGAGTGGGAATAGTAATTTTTACCTCTTCGCTATCCAACACTTTCCCTACTGTTGCACTCACTGGAGTGGGAATTGTAATTTTTACCCCTACGCTATCCAACACTTTCCCTACTGTTGCACTCTCTGGAGTTGGAATAGTAATTTTAACCCCTACGCTATCCAACACTTTCCCTACTGTTGCATTCACTGGAGTGGGAATAGTAATTTTTACCCCATCGCTATCCAACACTTTCCCTACTGTTGCACTCTCTGGAGTTGGCATAGTAATTTTAACTCCTTCTCTAACCAACACTTTCCCTACTGTTGCACTCTCTGGAGTGGGAATAGTAATTTTAACCCTTACGCTATCCAATACTTTTCCTACTGTTGCACTCACTGGAGTGGGAATAGTAATTTTGTCCCCTTCTCGAACCAACACTTTCCCTACTGTTACACTCTCTGGAGTGGGAATAGTAATTTTTACCCCCACGCTATCCAACATTTTCCCTACTATTGCACTCTCTGGAGTGGGAATAGTAATTTTTACCCTTACGCTATCCAACACTTTCCCTACTGTTGCACTCACTGGAGTGGGAATAGTAATTTTTACCCCTACGCTATCCAATACTTTCCCTACTGTTGCACTCTCTGGAGTTGGAATAGTAATTTTAACCCCTACGCTATCCAACACTTTCCCTACTGTTGCACTCTCTGGAGTGGGAATAATAATTTTAACCCTTACGCTATCAAACACTTTTCCTACTGTTGCACTCACTGGAGTGGGAATAGTAATTGTTACCCCTTCTCTAACCAACACTTTCCCTACTGTTACACTCTCTGGAGTGGGAATAGTAATTTTTACCCCTACGCTATCCAACACTTTCCCTACTGTTGCACTCACTGGAGTGGGAATAGTAATTTTTACCCCTACGCAATCCAACACTTTCCCTACTGTTGCACTCTCTGGAGTTGTAATAGTAATTTTAACCCCTACGCTATCCAACACTTTCCCTACTGTTGCACTCTCTGGAGTGGGAATAGTAATTTTAACCCTTACGCTATCCAACACTTTTCCTACTGTTGCACTCACTGGAGTGGGAATAGTAATGTTTACCCCTTCTCTAACCAACACTTTCCCTACTGTTACACTCTCTGGAGTGGGAATAGTAATTTTTACCCATATGCTATCCAACATTTTCCCTACTGTTGCACTCTCTGGAGTGGGAATAGTAATTTTTACCCCTACGCTATCCAACACTTTCCCTACTGTTGCACTCACTGGAGTGGGAATAGTAATTTTTACCCATATGCTATCCAACACTTTCCCTACTGTTGCCCTCTCTGGATTTGGAATAGTAATTTTATTCCCTCCGCTGGCCAATATTTTCTCTACTGTTTTAGTTAATGTAGTGTATAATTTATTTTTAAAAAGAGTAAAAATATTCAAATTCTTTAATTTGTTATATATATTTTTATATTTTTATTTATATTATTGTTGTATGTGTATATATGTATTTATAATTTATAAAAGTTTTTTTAACAATTTATAAATTATTAAAGTAATTATTTATGAATTTTATTAAGAATATATATTATATTTTATATGTATATGTTTAATTTATTTTTACATTATATGTATTAGTTATCATTTTTAAACATTTTAAAATATGTTTAACTATGTTTCTTTTAATTATATGTATTATTTATTTTATTTTACATTATTTTTTTAACATTAAAAAAAACTATATTTTTAACAACGAAATTTTTGACAACAATATTTTTTTCTCGATATTTTTGTACTTACCATGATGTAGATAGGATGTCGATATTCTTGACTTCGATATTTTTGTCACAATATTTTTGTACCTCGATATTGTGGTAGTCGATATTTTGTCAGTGATTCGTAAGAATATTGTTAACCCGTGGTTCCATTCCATTCGACTTGTGTTGAGAAATCCTTTTACAAACCTCCTGGTTCTGTTTGTCAACAATGAACAAATTGCAGTGGCGCAAAATTTGATGGATTGCACGGTGGATGGTACATGAGGTTGCTGTTATGGATGAATTCCGTTCCTGTCAATGTTTGATTGCTTACACTTCACTGTGACTCCTATTGCTTCATCTTGTGGGGTGTTGGTATATAAATATTCAAACACATAACATGGAATGCTGCAAATAGCCTTGACTACTGGGAATAGCTCTAGGTAGCATTCCAGTCCATTGTTTTATTGCCCACCTAGCCACCTCAGATTAGACTCAGCTATATGCACATTAGCTTCTAAGAAACAGTCACTTGTAAAATAAATTTTTTCAGTGGCTGAGAAAGTTTCAGTTCTGTGATTTATTTTTGCAACATGCTAAGCTTACGAATGTTTGCAATTTCAACATGATCTGTTTTTGACCATCACATCAACAGTATCTTTAGACAATTCTAACCTCAAAATTTTACAGAGAAGGAATGATGCTCCCCATTGCACTCTGCTACACTAATCAAAGAAACTGAAATTGAAAATTATCCAATCAAATCCTTTCCCAGTACTAAACTGAGATAAACGTATAAGATTGCATAAGAGAATAGACATGATTTTCTTTCATGTGGAGATAGGGCTCAAATAGAAATTCTTCTATAGTGAGATGCCCCCCTACTGAAAAGATTCTCCTGCAACCTACAACATCTCAGGTAACCTACTGAAACTGGGCACATTTTATGCCCAGAAAGGACATCCAGTCAACCAAGACATTACCAATAGGTTACTTAACATTTAAATCGCAAGAAAACACAGAGGCAGGTTACTCAGTGTAGTTTCTATGTAATTTCGAAACATTAATTTCACAAGGATGTATTATACCAGTGATGCATTGTGCTAACATACATTCTCGTGGCATTTTTTTTTTATTATACAGGGATTCTTCCTGCCCCCCCACGAACACCATGCTTCCATCTCGCTCACCCCTCCCACCCAACATGCACCTTGTTCAGCTGCCACGCTTTTTCAGTACTATTCTGGTAAACCAGGGAAAAGCACCAAAATACAGGTGGGCAGAGAACCAATAATACAAGCTTTAATGTATTTTCACAGGCCTCATCCATCCTGTCGTCCTCCTCTTTTCCCTTTGACTGTGTTGTTCTTTGCAAGTTGAATTTCTGTTTAAAAAGGCAATAATCCGAACCCCTCATTCACACCTTATCTCTATTTTTCAATGGAATCCCTCACACAATCCTGTATCCTCAGAGTGCTTTTTTTTCTTTTTGGTGTGGGAGTTGTTGGCAGTAAGATTCCGGTGATGAAATCACCAGATCTGTGATGTAGCAATAAAGCATTTGCACACCCTGTAATTAAACGTCATAAGGTTCGTAAACATATATAGACCTCCAAGAGCTGCATACCAGCATTATTTGGAAATGCCTAGGTATTTTTCTTTGCAATTTTCTCAATAAGGGACATTCTTATAAAAGAGATAAAGTACATTCCTATATGATCACAGTCGTGTAGGTCGGCCGGCGGTGACGTGGCGGGAGGGCAGGGTGGTAGCATGGATTACGATCACATAGGTAAGTAAACATTTAAAACAATGAAATGAATTTCGTTGCGCGCACTGCATCGCATTTGGCGATGCAGCGCTCACAACGAAATTCGTTTTATTGATTTAAATGTTTACTTACCTGTATTGGTCCGTAATCCGTACTTTGCTACCCCCACCCTGCCCCTCCCCGCCCCACGCCACCGCCCGGCCGGCACTCCTACACGGACCGCGACTGCCTATGTTATCATGAGAACGCACTACAGATTTCTCTAGCTTGGCTCTAGCTCCACGCTTTAAGGTCACTTGTTTCAGTAGTCGATCATTCTTTGTTGCTACGGAAATACAATGGAATGGTCAGTCAAGATCATCTGTTTTTCAGGAAGGCTTTAAAATGTTCTCTTCATTCGTAAGGATTGCTCTCAATCTTTAATCTGCTTATATAACATATACCCACGTTAGGACACCCCTTATGGCAATTGCAGCACTTAACAAATGTAATAACATAACGTTTAAAGAGGAAATTGATTCAGCTTTCAGAATGGAAAGACCGAGAGATGTGTAAAGGGCTTATTTTTATTTATTTAGAGTTTTATAGAGCGCGAACCAGACCAGAGCGCTTTACAGGAATGAGAGGTAAACAAAGGGCTTAAGAGGGGAGGAAACAGTTGGGATGAAAACAGGGAGATACATTATACAAAGAAGCAGGCGGTTTCAATCCCAGGATACCTGTGGGAAAAAAACAGGTGAAAACATTTAGAACAACAGTCTCAGTGTGGGTCGGTATCATCCAGAAAGACCATTGATAATGCAGAAATAGAGGGTGGAATAGGGTCACTGAGGTGCATGTAATGTCAGGGTTAGGGGAGGAATTTGCCTATTAGGAAAGTGTTGGCCTCTTTTTTGAAGCGAGCCAGAGAGGGAAGTCTTCTGATGGCTTAAATTCGAGAACTCAGGATAGTACAGAGGAGGTCAACCACTTGACCCTGAAAGCAGCTCTAGCCGTGGGCTAAAAGCAGGAGTTAGGAGTCCTTGAGTCAACTTCCTCCAGCAGGGTCTTCTTTCTTCACTTATTGTCTTGAGGACGGTTCTGAGAGGGTGATTTTTCTCAAGTAGAGATGTGAGAAAAGTATTTTAATCACACCACTCCCTGGGAGATCTAGCTGAACCTACACATTGAATACAGCTAATGAGTATTTATTTCACTGTGAGGGCACACTCTGTAGTGTGCCAATTTTCATCTTTCATGTACCCAGTCATATAATCACAAAATGCACACTTTAGTGGTGACATATTGATATGTAAAAATACGTTTTCTATATGGCAAAGGCACTTCTCCTTTCCACGTGTTACTGTGGTGTTTGCAAATTGCAGCCTACACAAAGCAGTGTGGAGGCCCTGCCAGTCATACAGATTTGTCATATATGTGGGTGGGGTAAAAATATATAGCAGACCACACATGACCGCTAATCTTCATACAATTGGCTCACTCTATGCACCGTCTTCAATTGCCTTTAAGGAAAGTTAAATATGGCAAATACAGTAAATCCAATGTACAGGACAATTTTAGAGTCAGAGTACACAATCTGTGGTAGTGAATAGTAAAGTCATTGTACACAGATTGCTAAAAAAAAAAAAACTAGGGCCCAGAAAAAGGCAAAACATTACGGGTGAAGACATAGAAAAGGCAACTTTTCTACATCTGTTTTGCAGCAACGCACAACCAAGCTTTCCACTAGGACAACGTTTGTGCCCCTGCGTTTGCTTTTCTAAAATGGTACCCTTATGTCCCAGTCTCCACACTTTACCAGTGACCTTACATATGTTAAAAGTGGATAAAAGGTCTGCTTGACTAATGGTGCCATTAAGAGGACATAGCTGCTTAGTAATAACAGGAAAAAGCATCACAAGCAGCATGACACTCCCTACTTTCTAGAGCAGTGAATATTACTTTGATGTTCTGCTATTCTGAGGATGATGAGTATGGAGAACACTTGCATAAGGAAGATAGCTATTTAGAACTTGTTTAATCAGTTTGTATTTATGCACGGAGCATTGAATATGTTCATAGATTTACCAGTCTGCATCCGGAGATCCTTCCAATTAAATATAAATATTCTCTATTGATTAGGGGCTATAAAAACATCCGAACATCATTTTATCTGGTTGTTCAAAATGGCAAGAACTCTGACAGCAGCCATTTTTGTGCGCTTGAACAAGACCTGCAATGCATAGTATTACTTCTACTTGTTCAATCCAGTAACTTTATCTATGTGTCCATTAATAGCACTTTCTTTGCATCAGACTACATACACAGATTACGGGGATCTCCATTAACAGCACTGTGCTTGGATCAGAATGTATACACTCAATGGGTTTGCATAACCTTAATCTGAATATGTTTTAGGCATTTTAAAGAGGAGGAGGGTCCTGCTCCGTCTGTAATAATATTTTATATGTGTGTAACTTTTCTTCTGAAGTTTACATGTGGACATTTTCACCTTGTCTTATTGCAGTTTATTGTTTCCTGGACATTTTCAGTTTTACCATATCTTTTAGCTGCTTATTGTTTCTTTGCTATCTTGTCTAAAGAAGTAACTGTTGGATAGTTTCACTATTTTGTTAGCAACTGTTGCTAGATTTTCTGTATTTTTTTCATTTATCAGTAAATATTTCCAGTTCATTTTTTCTCAAAAATGCGTTTTGAATACACTTATAACACCTGTATTATTATTATTTTTTTATATTCTTTAGAATATTAATTTTCAATTGAGTGGAGTTCTGCCAAAATCGAAGACTTTCGAGTACATATGTATAAATCAAGCAGTGACTGAAATATAAGATTTTGCATTATGTGCATTATGTGTAATATAAAAGTGTTGTTCTAGGGCAGACTTTGCTAAAGAGCAATATGGTAACCAATCATGAAAATATGAGGGCATTGTAGTCTATCGTTCTGCATTCCATAGTAAAAAATGGGGTAGGTGGACTACCTAGCTCAGATGCCCACCAATTTACATCTCAAGGCGTATGTGGACAACCACATACAGATGTTCAATAAAGTCAGTATAAAGTTGTAATTTATTTTCAAACTTGTAGGAGAGTAGGATCTGCTTCACATGGGTACCCCCACTTTTTGCTGATGCTTCACTGTTTTTTGACTTTAGTCTGGCTGGGGCCCTGCTAATCAGAACCCCAGCCTAGCTGCTTCCTCTCTAAAATGGTTTCTATGTGCCCTAGGCACATCTCTGATTGGAATCTGGAGTGCCCTTGTAAGTTCCTAGTATATGGTATACTATATACCCAGGGCATAGGTACTCTCAGAGGACCTGCCAGGGGCTGAAGCATGTATTATGCCACCCCTGGAAGGCCAGCCAAAATGACACCACAGGTCTGCTACTGCAGCCTGGGTAAGGTGGTGCATGCACTCTTACTGTGATATAGGCTACCTATATCACTACATACATACACACATATAAACCTATAAGTCACTCCGATGGCAGGCCTTATCAATCCTGAAGGCAGAGTGTTTGGTTCCTATGTGAGAGGGTGCCCCTGCATGAGCAGAGCCCCTCTGCAGCGTTCGGAGACCCTTCTCTGATGCTGTTTGTAGTGCAGCCTGACCATATACTCTTAAGCGCATTATAACCTCGCTTTAATTGCTAACTTTGGGATGGCTGCACGGAAACATGTCATGTTTGGTGTCAAACATCTTGGAATACTACCCCCCCGCCAGTTCTGGCGGCGGGGGTAGCATTCCACCCTTCTAGAGGGAGAGACATGTATACCCGGTACTGACTTTCCAGAGCCCTGGCATCACAAAATGGATGCCGCTGCCACAGACACGAGTCTGGCTCCTGCTGCTGACCGAAACTCCGGCAGGGGAGGCCTGGACAATAGGTTTCCTGTCCCAGGGAGGTGTAACCACCTCCCCAGACAGGATAGTGTGTATTGGGGCTGGGCGGGAGCACTCTCTGGTGCTTTGAAGTCCTGCACTGGGGGCACATTTGGTGTCCCTGTGCATACCCCAGTTCAAACCGGCTCAGGGGCTTCCAGCCCCTGCTCTGGCACGAAACTGGACAAAGGGAAAGGGGTGTAACCACCCCTCTGCCCTGACCCTCCCATAGGTGGGTCCCCAGAGTATGTCCAACCCTCTATCTTAGTTTAAGTATGGGACCCCAGTCCTTAGGACTTTAGATTTACCTGGACGAAACTCTGACACAGAATCCTGGACCTTCGATGCTCTACTTTAAGATTAGAGGACTGAAGAATCTCCCTTGGGGTCAAGGAGTGACTCCCCTGCTTGGCAGGCACCAAAGAAGCAATTGTCCAGTCTGCATCACTGAAGCTCCCGCCAGACGCCGAAGTCTTTGCATCACCAGAGGTGGATTTCCAGACTTCCCCGAGGCTGCCCTGAGTCTCCAGCAAAGCTGAGGCCCGTAGCTGTCGTGGGTAACGTGGAACCGTGACCACTGGATACCAAGCACATTTGCAAGTGCATCCTCTTCCTGGTCTCCCACGAAGTTGTGCTTTGGGCTCCGAGTAGCCCCCGCCTCCAGCACCAACTGCTCCAAAGATCACTGACCTCCACTCCACGAGTGTCCCGTGAGCCAGCTCCAAGTGTGTCCACTCAAGGCTCCTTTGCGGTCAATAGTCCATTGGCTAGTAGGCCCTCCCGAAGGCCAATCTTCTTCTGCTTGGGCTTCCCTGGTTGCTCCAGGCGTGCCCTGACTTACCGTCACTGGGTGAGTCCCTCAGACTTTGCTGGTCTGCACCACCGTCCTTCTTCTATTTCCATGAGACTTGCCGTTGCCAAGGCTTGTTGGGTCCAATCCAGTCGCCGACACCTTAGCAATCGACAGACGTTGTGGGACAGCTCGAATCCAGCTCCTGGTTGTCATCAACGCCTCCTGAACCTCGTGGCTGAAGAGTCAAGATGACTGTCAACCTACCTGAAGCACTCGACATCGGTGGGCATCCGCTCATCGCCTTCCTGGTCACTGGCTAGTGACCCAGACTCTGTCCCCTCTGCTTTCAGGTTCTTCAGATCTTCAATCCACCTTTGGATCCACCCGAACACTTTCGACTTGGCCGCCAGCAGCACTTTGCAGCAGATCGCCATTGAAAACGACGACGAAACCCGACCCCGAAAGACACCTATACACCCGGCTTCCCTGGGTGAGGTAACACGAGTACTCCAGTGCTCCCATGGGTATAGACTCTAGAACGACCCAGTTCTAAAAGGGTTTGCTCCAAGTCCTCCTCTAAGTGTCCCTTTTCTTTAAAATTCAAACCGCGACTTTCCCCATAGAAGTCAACGGCGATTCGCGGCTGTGTTCTCACACTGCACGTGTCCCCCGTGGGTCCCCTGTGTCACTACCTTGGGTGGTTCCTTGTGTTCCAAGCACTTCTACAGGCTCTAGGCCTTGTGTCTAGCTCAGTCGTGGTTCTTATACCACTTTATTGGTATATGGTTTGGTACGCCCCTAGGGCTCAAACGTGTATTTGTGCTATTACTGTTGATAACTAACTTATAACTTATGTACTTTCGAACTCTAGCCTCATAAAGAGACTAGAGGGGTGTGTTTAGCAATAAATACATATATTTTGAATATATACCTGGTGTGGTCCTCTTTCATTTGGTCACTCAAGAGATTATAGGCTGGTAAAACAAGCTGCTTTACATTCCTTCAAGACTTAGCCTGAAGGCTGCTCTCCATAGCTACCACTAGGATAGCTTTCAATAAAGGTTGTCTTTAACCTATCTCCAATAAGGGGTTGTTTGGACTGGTGCAAGGTGCCCACTATAAATAGTGGACAGCATATACCAGGCCAACTTCTCACATTGGTGTGCAGCGTGTGGGATTCCAGCTTGCTATTGTTTTACCAGATAATCTCAATTGAATTGATCAACTGAAAACCACTAAGGGTACCTTAGGTACATATAAATCAAGCTTAGTATACAGTAAGTTCTACTGAACTTAGAGTTGTGTGTTAAGGGATAGCACACCCTTTCTACAACTCAAGAGAGTTTAGTAGGCCACACTAGAGTAGGTAGTGCATACACCACACCTCACTAGTAATGTCTTCAAAGCCAGGACCCAGTGAGTCCTTGCCAGAAGCCAGTGGGCTTCTTCCCTCCAAGTATGATAAACTCCCATTCTTGGAATTGAGAGCATTATGCAATACTAGGAAGCTGAAGGCAGGCAAAAGTGCTAGCACCCAACACCTCAGGGAGGTGTTACTGGCTGATGATCTCAGCAGGCCCCTAGGGTCTGAAGGGGTAGGCAGAGAGGGTGGGGCAGAAAATGAGGAAGGGGTCAGGGGTGAAGAAACCCAGGGCCCCCTCTGAAACTGGCCAGGAAGGTGAAAATGACCTTGACCTGGAAAACCCAATTCTTCCTGTGGAGGAGGAGGAGGATCAGAATGACCTCCCCTTTGTCCCCCAGGAAGAATTGTGAGTGTGCCCAGAAGGTCTAGATCTCCTTCTCAGGAGTCTAACCACTCTGACACCTCAGTAGGGACCTCTGTCTCCTCTCGTGGAAGGGAATCCTCTCATGAGAGGAGGAAGAGACTGATTCAGTATGAGCAAGCCCAGCTTGAACTCAGAAAACAGCAATTGGCTATAGACAGGGAGTCCCTAGATCTCTATAGAGAGAGAAAAAAGTTGGGACTACAGTCCCATGGTGGCAGCAATTTCCCCAGAGATAGGGAAAGGTCTTATGACCATAGAAACCTGAGCAAGATTGTCCCTCCCTACCAGAGTGGGGATGACATCCACAAATGGATAACTGCACTTGAGAGGGCCTGTAAAGTACAAAGGGTCCCCCAGGAGCAATGGGCAGCAATCTTGTGGCTCTCCTTTGCAGACAAAGGTAGAGACAAGCTCCTCACTGTAAGAGAAGAGGATGCTGACAATTACAAAGTCTTGAAGAGTGCTCTGATTGATGGGTTTGGCCTAACAACTGAACAATACAGGTTAAAGTTCAGAGATACCCAAAAGCACAGACTCAAGACTGGGTAGACTATGTGGATTGTTCTGCTAAGGCTCTGGAAGGTTGGTTGATGGGCAGTAAGGTGTGTGACTTCACAGGATTGTACAATCTTATCATGAGGGAGCAGATTCTTAATAACTGTCAAAATCAGCTGTTGCATCAGTACCTGGTGGACTCTGATCTGACCTCTCCCCAAGAATTGGGAAAGAAGGCAGACAAATGGGTCAGAACCAGGGTGAGGCAGAAGGTACAGAACCAAGGTGGTGACCCAAAGAAGCAAGATTCTAAGAACTCTGATAAGGGTGGGGAGAAGGGTAAAGACCAGAAGTCTTCACAAGGCACCCAAAAATCTTCTTCAGGTGGGGATTCACAGTCTAACAAAGGGAAAGGCCAAAAGAAACCATGGTGCAAGGTCTGTAAGCAAAAGACCCACTGGACCAGTGATTGCACCAAGTCCAAAGACTCTACTCCAGCCCCCACCAATGCCCCTAAGGCACCTGCTCCCCTAGTGCAGTTACAGTTGGTGGTGGGACTACACAAGCCAAGGGTTTAGTAGGGTTGACCCTGGGTAAGGAGATGAGCTCTGACCTAGTCAGAGAACTCACTCAGGCTGTCCTAGTCTGTGATGGAGGCATGGATATGACCTCCTCTGTGAGTCCCAGTAATCTGGGCAAGTACAGACAACAGCCCTTAATCAATGGAAAAGAGGCTTTGGCATTTAGGGACACAGGGGCAAGTGTCACCATGGTGACACAAGACCTTGTGAATCCTGGGCAGATTATACTTGGTGAAATGTACCAAGTGACCAATGCTAGCAATGTCAGAACAGACCATACTCTGGCAGTTGTTAACTTCTCCTGGGGAGGGGTAACTGGCCTTAAGAAGGTTGTGGTAAGTGCAGGCCTACCAGTTGAATGCTTGCTTGGCAATGATTTAGAAACTTCAGCTTGGGCAGAAGTGGAGCTCAGGACCCATGCAGAAATGCTGGGCATCCCTGCAGATGTGTTTGCTGTGACCAGGTCACAAGCCAAAATGTCTAACACTGAACAGGCCTTGGATTCTGGAATAATGGACCAAGTGCCCTCCAAGAAGAGGAGTAGTAGGGTAAAGGCAGTGCCTTCCCCTTGGCTCAGAAGGAAGATCAGTCTCTTGAGGGGGATGATCTCAGTCCTGAGGAAGGAACTGTCCCAGAGGAGCTTGAACCTGACCAGGTTGAGTTCTTGGGGACAGGGGCCCTTCCAGGGCAGATCTGAGCCAGGAGCAGCAGAGCTGCCCCTCTCTTGAACCCCTCAGACAGCAAGCTGCTGCTGAGGCTGCTGGGAAAGCTAGTGGTCCCCATACTGTGTATTGGGATGATGGACTCTTGTACTCAGAGTGTAGAGACCCCAAGCCTGGTGCCACCAGGAGGTTGGTCATACCTTTGAAGTTCAGGGGCTTCCTATTGACCTTAGCCCATGACATTCCCTTAGCAGGTCACCTGGGCCAGAACAAGACTTGGGACAGAATTGTCCCTCACTTTCACTGGCCCCACATGTCTGAAGACACCAAGGAGTTTTGTCGCTCCTGTGTAACCTGCCAGGCCAGTGGCAAGGCAGGTGGCACTACAAAGGCCCCCTGATACCACTACCTGTGGTGGGGGTTCCCTTTGAAAGGGTGGGGATTGACATTGTTGGTCCCATGGATCCCCAAACAGCATCTGGGCACAGGTTTATCCTGGTGGTAGTGGATCATGCCACCAGGTACCCAGAGGCTATTCCCCTTAGGACCACTACAGCACCTGTGGTGGCAAGGGCCCTCCTGGGAATTTTCTCAAGAGTGGGCTTCCCTAAGGAGGTTGTATCAGACAGGGGTGCTAACTTTATGTCTGGATACTTGAAAGCAATGTGGAAGGAGTGTGGAGTGACTTACAAGTTCACCACACCCTATCACCCACAATGCAATGGTTTAGTTGAGAGATTCAACAAAACCTTGAAGGGCATGATTAAAGGGCTCCCAGAAAAGCTTAGGCGAAGATGGGACATACTCTTGCCCTGCCTTTTATTTGCATACAGGGAGGTGCCTCAAAAGGGGTTGGCTACAGCCCTTTTGAACTTTTGTTTGGTCACCCTGTCAGGGGTCCATTGTGCTTGGTGAAGGAAGGATGGGAGTTACCTCTCAAGCCCCCAAAGCAAGACATAGTGGACTATGTACTTGGTCTCCGCTCCAGGATGGCTGAGTACATGAAAAGGCAACTAAAAACCTTGAGGCTAGCCAGGAACTTCAAAAGCCTGGCATGACCAAAGGCTGTACTGACTGTTTACCAGCCAGGACAGAAGGTGTGGGTGTTGGAGCCAGTGGCCCCAGCAGCTCTCCAAGACAAATGGAGTGGACCCCATACCATTGTTGAACAGAAGGGTGAGGTTACCTACTTAGTAGACCTAGGAACACCCAGGAGTCCCCACAGGGTTCTCCATGTCAACAGATTAAAACCATATGTGGACAGGGCAGACATGGGCTTGCTCATGGCTACTGATGAGGGACAGGAGGAAGAGAGTGACCCACTCCCTGACCTGCTCTCACAGAACCCTGATGATGGGTCAGTGGATGGTGTAGCCTTGGCAGGCAGCCTCACTGCCCAGCAGCAAACTGATTGCAGACAGGTGCTCAATCAGTTCAGACACATATTCTCACTGACACCCAGTCAGACCACCTGGTGCACTCATGAAGTGGACACTGGGGACAGTCTGCCTATTAAAAATAAGATTTATAGGCAACCTGACCATGTCAGGGACTGTATCAGGACAGAAGTCCAGAAGATGTTGGATTTGGGAGTTATTGAACCCTCAGATAGCCCTTGGGCTAGTCCAGTGGTCCTTGTGCCAAAACCTCACACCAATGGTGGGAAAAGAGAGATGAGGTTTTGTGTGGACTACAGGGGTCTCAATGCAGTCACTAGGACTGATGCCCATCCAATACCTAGGGCAGATGAGCTAATAGACACTTTGGCCTCAGCCAAGTATCTAAGCACATTTGACCTGACAGCTGGCTACTGGCAGATCAGACTAGCTGATGATGCAAAGCCAAAACAGCATTCTCAACCCCTAGTGGGCATTATCAATTTGTGGTGATGCCCTTTGGTCTGAAGAATGCACCTGCCACTTTTCAGAGGTTGGTGAATACAGTCCTTACAGGTCTGGAAGCCTATAGTGCAGCATATCTAGATGATATTGCTGTCTTTAGCTCCACCTGGGAGGATCACCTGGTCCACCTCAGAAATGTTTTACAGGCCCTGCAGAAAGCAGGCCTGACTATCAAGGCCACCAAGTGCCAGATAGGGCAGAGTCAGGTTGTGTACCTGGGCCACCTTGTGGGTGGAGGCCAGGTTCAACCATTGCAGAGCAAGATCCAGACCATCATGGACTGGACTGCTCCAACTACCCAGACTCAGGTGAGAGCCTTTTAGGCCTGACTGGGTACTATAGGAGATTTGTCAAGGGGTATGGCTCAATAGTGACACCCCTGAATGACTTAACTTCCAAGAAAATGCCCAAAAGGTTCAGTGGACAGTTAGCTGTCAAAAGGCATTTGATGACCTAAAGCACGCCATGTGCACTGATCCCAGGCTACAGAGTCCTGATTACTCCAAGAAGTTCATTGTCCAAACAGATGCATCTGAATTGGGGGTAGGGGCTGTACTGTCACAATTGAATGATGAAGGTCAGGATCAGCCAGTAGCTTTTATTAGCAGAAGGCTGACCCCTAGAGAGAAACGTTGGTCAGCCATTGAGAGGGAGGCCTTTGCTGTGGTCTGGGCTCTGAAGAAGTTGAGGCCATACTTGTTTGGTACTCATTTCCTTGTTCAAACAGACCATAAGCCCCTCTTATGGCTAAAACAAATGAAGGGTGAAAACCCCAAACTGCTTAGGTGGTCCAATTCCCTACAGGGGATGGACTTCACAGTGGAACATAGACCTGGGAGTAACCATGCCAATGCAGATGGACTCTCTAGGTACTTCCACTTAGAACATGAAGACTTAACTGGGCAAGGTTAGTTTAATGTCCCTACGTTTGGGGGGTTGTGTAGGAGAGTAGGATCTGCTTCACATGGGTACCCCCACTTTTTGCTGATGCTTCACTGTTTTTCGACTTTAGTCTGGCTGGGGCCCTGCTAATCAGAACCCCAGCCTAGCTGCTTCTTCTCTAAAATGGTTTCCATGTGCCCTAGGCACATCTCTGATTGGAATCTGGAGTGCCCTTGTAAGTCCCTAGTATATGGTATACTATGTACCCAGGGCATAGGTATCTCAGAGTCCTGCCAGGGGCTGAAGCATGTATTATGCCACCCCTGGAAGGCCAGCCAAAATGACACCACAGGTCTGATACTGCAGCCTGGGTAAGGTGGTGCATGCACCCCTTACTGTGATATAGGCTACCTATATCACTACATACATACACACATATAAACCTATAAGTCACTCCTATGGCAGGCCTTATCAATCCTGAAGGCAGAGTGCTTGGTTCCTATGTGAGAGGGTGCCCCTGCATGAGCAGAGCCCCTCTGCAGCATTCGGAGACCCTTCTCTGATGCTGTTTGTAGTGCAGCCTGACCATATACTCTTAAGCGCATTATAACCTCGCGTTAAATGCTAACTTTGGGATGGCTGCACGGAAACATGTCGTGTTTGGTGTCAAACATCTTGGAATACTACCCCCCACCAGTTCTGGCGGCGGGGGTAGCATTCCACCCTTGTAGAGGGAGAGACATGTACACACCGGTATACCCGGTACTGACTTTCCAGAGCCCTGGCATCACAAAATGGATGCCGCTGCCACAGACACGAGTCTGGCCTCCTGCTGCTGACCGAAACTCCGGCAGGGGAGGCCTGGACAATAGGTTTCCTGTCCCAGGGAGGTGTAACCACCTCCCCAGACAGGATAGTGTGTATTGGGGCTGGGCGGGAGCACTCTCTGGTGCTTTGAAGTCCTGCACGGGGGGCACATTTGGTGTCCCTGTGCATACCCCAGTTCAAACTGGCTCAGGGGCTTCCAGCCCCTGCTCTGGTGCGAAACTGGACAAAGGGAAAGGGGTGTAACCACCCCTCTGCCCTGACCCTCCCATAGGTGGGTCCCCAGAGTATGTCCAACCCCTATCTTAGTATAAGTATGGGACCCCAGTCCTTAGGACTTTAGATTTACCTGGACGAAACTCTGACACAGAATCCTGGACCTTCGACGCTCTACTTTAAGATTAGAGGACTGAAGAATCTCCCTTGGGGTCAAGGAGTGACTCCCCTGCTTGGCAGGCACCAAAGAAGCAATTGTCCGGTCTGCATCGCTGAAGCTCCCGCCGGACATCGAAGTCTTTGCATCACCAGAGGTAGATTTCCAGACTTCCCTGAGGCTGCCCTGAGTCCCCAGCAAAGCTGAGGCCCGTAGCTGTTGTGGGTGACGTGGAACTGTGACCCCTGGACACCGAGCACATTTGCAAGTGCATCCTCTTCCTGGTCTCCCACGAAGTTGTGCTTTGGGCTCCGAGTAGCCCCCGCCTCCAGCACCAACTGCATTGAAGATCACTGGCCTCCACCCACGAGTGTCCCGTGAGCCAGCTCCAAGTGCGTCCACTCAAGGCTCCTTCGCGGTTGCTAGTCTGTTGGCTAGTAGGCTCTCCCGAAGGCCAATCTTCTTCTGCTTGGGCTTCCCTAGTTGCTCCAGGCGTGCCCTGACTTACCTTTGCTGAGTGAGTCCCTCAGACCTTGCTGGTCTGCACCACCATCCTTCTTCTATTTCCACAAGACTTGCCGTTGCCAAGGCTTGTTGGGTCCAATCTGGTCGCCGACACCTCAGCAATCGACAGACGTTGTGGGACAGCTCGAATCCAGCTCCTGGTCATCATCGACGCCTCCTGGACCTCGTGGCTGAAGAGTCAAGACAACCGTCAACCTACCTGAAGCACTCAACATCGGTGGGCATCCGCTCATCGCCTTCCTGGTCACTGGCTAGTGACCCAGACTCTGTCCCCTCTGCTTTCAGGTTCTTCAGATCTTCGATCCACCTTTGGATCCACCCGAACACTTTCGACTTGGCCGCCAGCAGCACTTTGCAGCAGATCTCCATTGAAAACGACGACGAAACCCGACCCCGAAAGACACCTATGCACCCGGCTTCCCTGGGTGAGGTAACACGAGTACTCCGGTGCTCCCATGGGTATAGACTCTAGAACAACCCAGTTCTAAAAGGGTTTGCTCCAAGTCCTCCTCTAAGTGTCCCTTTTCTTTAAAATTCAAACCTCTACTTTCCCCATAGAAGTCAACGGCGATTCGCAGCTGTGTTCTCACACTGCACGCGTCCCCCGTGGGTCCCCTGTGTCACTACCTTGGGTGGTTCCTTGTGGTCCAAGCACTTCTACAGGCTCTAGGCCTTGTGTCTAGCTCAGTCGTGGTTCTTATACCACTTTATTGGTATATGGTTTGGTACGCCCTAGGGCTCAAACGTGTATTTGTGCTATTACTGTTGATAACTAACTTATAACTTATGTACTTTGAACTCTAGCCTCATAAAGAGACTAGAGGGTGTGTTTAGCAATAAATACATATATTTTGAATATATACCTGGTGTGGTCCTCTTTCATTTGGTCACTCAAGAGATTATAGGCTGGTAAAACAAGCTGCTTTACATTCCTTCAAGACTTAGCCTGAAGGCTGCTCTCCATAGCTACCACTAGGATAGCTTTCAATAAAGGTTGTCTTTAACCTATCTCCAATAAGGGGTTGTTTGGACTGGTGCAAGGTGTCCACTATAAATAGTGGACAACATATACCAGGCCAACTTCTCACAAAACTTACATGTCATTTTTTGGGGGAGGAAACTAGGGATACTCGCCCACAAAACCTCTGTACTGTTAGAAAAATGAGGGCTTAGAAACTTGCTGGGTCAAAGGTGAGATCATGTGGGAAGAGCAAAAGAACCCTGCAGGCTTTCTCCCTAAAAAACTGCAGAATTGAAGAGACCGACTAGAGACTCTTCGGTAACACACATGGACTCTTACCCCATTACCATTCCTTGCTGAAGTAATCATTCAACTAATTCCGTTCAGCACCACAACAGCAATTATCCATGGAGAGAGTTGTTAGGCAGGGCGCAGACTCTCAGAAAATGCTAAAAGAAAGGGTAAGAATTCTTAAAAATAATGTAGTCAGGAAGGAATGTGTGGACCACCAAAAATGATAGCATCGGGATGGAGTGGGAATTGCAGAAATCATTTCATCAGGATGGGCTGTGGACTTCTCCTACAGTGGCAGCTCGAGTTCAGGGCACAACATTCTGGACTTGATACAGAGTTCAAACACCCACAAATGGCGGCATCAGGACGTGGTGATGTCTCCAAACATTGAAAGTGTCCATTGGTGCAGCACATCAGTCTGAAGGAGTTTGGACAGAGCAAGGGAAGAGCTTCACCAAAAGGAGGGAGAGCAGAAGAGCCATGTTTACCTGACAAAGTGCTAAGCCATTTAATGGAAGTACCTTTCCTCTACTGAGCCGAATTTAAGATGACACAAAATTGGTGTTTTAAATGTATTTACATCCATTTTGTTTTTCAGAAAAATGAAAGCGTTGATGTGTGGTGTTTTTTACGTTGTTGTTTTAATGAACAGCCACACAGTTCCAATAACTAATGTTGGCATGTCCTGCCATAACATACACAGTTTTAGCCAAACAGAAAACACTTTCCCCGCTTACACAGCTTCGCATGGACCTTGGGATTAGACCAAATGCAGACGAAGCAGCTCTTAGACCTCTTTTATTCGACTGTGGAGTACCCCAGAATTGGTGGCATACAGGGAAGAGCTGAGTGAGGTGTTGAGCTTACATGGTGCGAGCAAATTATCATTGTTGGCTTTCATCAAGAACACTTTTGTGGCCATGGGAAGGGGCAACTTGTGGAAAAGCGCAGAAGAAACCTGTTCGATAACATCTAGGAAGGACCTGATAGAGAGCTACAGGGAGCACAAACAGTCCCGTTTACAGGGGAGCTCTATGTCTGGCTCACTGACTACAGTGTTTTTAGAAATAAAAGATCAGTACAGTCTAGAGCCTGCCCTGGATGATATCCAGTCGGCCCTTGCCAAGAAGTTATATCTGCAGTTTAGGCATGGGGTACTCCCGTTGCCTGCTTTTACAAACAAATGGGTGGGTCCATCCAATTTGGGGTGTCCGGCCTCTAGCAATGCAGCGGAGACGGAATATCATGTAATATTTTTCTGCCAAGGGTACAAGAAGGCTAGACACCGATGGCTAATACAGCTATGCAGAAATCTGGGATCTAAGCACTGCACTTAGGTTTTTAGGATACTGAAATATGACACCCACATGCATTTTGTGTTTTCAATATCACGTTTCTTATATTCTGTGTGGTGTGTACGAAGAGCCATCCTAAAGATGAGCCTATAGGTTCTGGCTGACCATTCTATCATATTTCATTAACTGAGGCTGGTACATTTTTGACAAGTATGAAAGTATTTTATGACCTCTAAATTAGTATTTCTTATTCAAATTATGTTGTATACCCCATTGTTGGTACCTTCTTATCTGCATATCCTTTTTTAATGTGACCACGTGATGGTTGTGATGTTAGTAACATGAACCCTTGTTTCTGGAAAATTGCTAGGGCTTTAATACTGCACATGTATTGCACACGCACTTTATTGGATCTTATACCCATAGGACAATTTTAGGACCTTGGAGGGTAGCATGCTGGATAGTAGAGTGTTTTATGTAATACCAATGCAATGCACATGTTCTTTTTGAGTTACTCTGCCCCTTATCCAGAGCAATGATAGTTTTTATCTTTTAGAAAGAAAAATTGAATTGAATGAAATGTATTGTATTTTTATCTGTGCTTTTATGGTCATATTGACCGAAATAAAGATTTTTGATGATGATGATGAAAACACTTGAACATAGAATGTGTTGCTTATAGATTAGAATGTAGATTAATTTGTTAAGAGTGTTTATGGAGCTCATGCACACCTTGAAATTAGTTTTGTTGAACCCAACATCAAATATGCAGGATGGGGCACAACATTTCTCTTTTGCGACAATACTTTGCATATTTTAAAACATGCATATTTCAGTAATCCTAAAAATGTTTAGGCATTGGATTTATGCACTTTTTTTAAGGCTCACCATAGACTTGGTAATAGCAATGGCGTTCGTTGTGTATTGATGACCTAGTTGAACTTAATATGCCTTTAGGTTGGAGTTCTTTTGACTAGCAGGTTATTTGTTCCCTTTCGTGTTTTGTTTCTTTTTCATTATTCTTGGAATTTTGGGAGCTGAGCCTTGCCTCTGGCTGCAGAAGTCGAAGCTTCGAACATATGCCCACATAGAGTAAATACTGAAATGTGTAAAACGACCCTTTCTTTTCTATAGATGTTTGCTTTTCGAGCTAATACGCTGCAGCTTACCTTGTTGTCAAGCTATTTCAATGTCCAATGTGCCTATTGAACATTTTTACACAGCCTGAAAGATATATCTGCTAGAGCTTCGTGCAACTAATATATGTGTGGATAAAATATAGAGACAGTCCAATGCAGAAGGAATCAGCTTCTGGGCAAGTTGTGCAGAATGGATCTGGAATGCAAAGAATCATAGATTTCTTTTCTTTGATGAGCTTTGGAGACAGAGCTGTACTCCATCATTCCTGTGAAATGAGAGAAAAGCTGTTGCTACACAATCTGCCTCTGGATGATATCATTCCAAACATGATGTATATTCTTGATGATATATGTTGACTTTGTGTCTTGTTACAAAAGACTCCCAGGCTTTCTCAGAGTTCATTTTTCACATGCCTAATCTAAAAAGTTAAAGAGATATCTTGAAGCACAATACCTGAACGTTTATCAGAAGCTTATTCCAGCATTTAGCAAGGAGATTGCATCTCTGACAGGAAAATATTTCTTCACCGAGCCAATTACTTGTAAGACTTAGTATTTCTTAGAGGGCAGTGTGGGTGCACTAATAAAAAATGGTGAGAAGAGTTCTAATTGAATAAGCCCCCATGTGTGTTCATCCATGGAGATGCAGGGCACAAACTAGTCGCCTTATATCAGAAACAAGTCCCCGTGTTGAGAAAAACGGATACGTCACTCGTGGATAATATAAATATTAAAACCTAAAATTTGAGGCGACATGATGGATGTTCAATAGCATATTCATTGTACTGCCTGACTTTGTTTAAACTTGTGTGAAAGTATATTCGTTCATTTCTCGAGTGTGGAATTCAAAACGTATTATGTTTTCACAACTGAACAGCAGAAATAAGTTTAAGTTGACCTTTGAAAGTAGCATTTCTACGTGGTTCATGTATTTTCTAAAGACACATGTTCAGCTTTACCTTGAGTCGCAACTTCCCTGAGCAAGCGTGGCCCGCAGTGTAATTTCCAATCCAATTATCAATATTGATTTCGCTCTCTGTATACGTTGACATTGCTGATGCCTTTAATAGGTAGTGAAACTCAAGAGAGGTCCTAAAATAAACAGCGTATTAGTTTTTCATGTTTCAAACAGTATTAAAGTTTTTAAATCTAGACATAGTGAGGACAAATGTATCTATCTTTTTTTTGTAGAGTTTTATATGGCACAAACTCGGCCCGAAGGTATCAGAGCGCTTTACATGAGCACCAGTTAGGTTACTACTGGATACATTCATTTTTGGTAGGCACAGGGCAATTAAGGGATTTTCCAAGAGTCACAGGATATTGAGAGTCCCTGCCGAGACTCAAACCTGGTTCCCCAGCTTCGAGGTCAACCGCTCTAGCTGTTAGGCTATATATCTATCTAATGTGTGTGTTTAATATATATATATATAAATATACAGATATATATATAATACCTACTGGCGGTCGCCAGTAGGTAGTTATAGTTAGGACCTTGTTTCCATTCAAAAAGCGTTTTTTCTTTTGCCAATATCTTTGTCGCCGTTTGACGAAACTTCGCGAAAGTTTCCAAACTAATGGTACATTCAGGTCAGCTGCAGCCTTGAACGTTTCGGGGTGATTCGTCAAGTGGGGGCCGAGAAAAAAGAGGGTCCCAAAACATGTTTTCCCCCATGTTAATTTCCATAGGAATTTTTGGAACAGGCTACAGCCCGAACTGCTGAATGGAATTACACCAAATTTGGCAAAAAGGTAGCTCTTGGTTCACAAAGCGACCTTTTTTTTAAATGGTGTAAATCCGTTCAGAAGTTGCTGAGAAATTAAAAAAATATTCATTTATATATGTGAGCACCGATGAGGATTCGCGAACCTTCCCGAGCACGAGCTTCATTCTGATTGGCTGCCAACACTCCAAACCAGAAAGTGTTGGCAGCCATCTTGTGACTCGGTAACTGAGTCACAAGAAAACAGTTTAAAAAAGTTATAAAACAAGAAAAGGGGGCAGGGTAGAAACACCCTGACCCCCTAGGCCTTCTCAGGGGGTCCCACAAGAAACCCCAGGGCCAAAAAAAGCATTTTTTTTCTCAAAAAATCGGCCAAATTCGCGCTGCGTGCGCGAATCCGGCAGAGACAAAAATAAATAAATGAAGACGGGGGCTTTTTCCTAAGCCCCCGGGTGGGCCAGGTGCCCGGGGCAATGTGTAATTATATAGTGGGGGCCCCCGGGGGCCACCGCAGCCCCGGGGACCGCCACCTCCCCAGGGCTTTTTTTATATATAGGCGGGGGTCTCACGGGCCCCCCCAAACCCCGGGGACTGCCACCTCCCCGGGGCTTTATTCAAATTGTCCATCGCCAAGCACAGCTCCACCACGTGTCCTCATAGTAAAAGAGGATCTACTCTGCCGAATACACCCGAACCCCATGCGGGGCCTTGGGGTTCCCAAAAGAGCCTGTTCCCGCTGCCGACTCGTACGCCATGCTGAGCCCAGGGCGCACGGAGCTGAGGTGAACGGAAGCACCACTAAGGAGCGAAGAGTTACAGATGTGGTGAATGTGTGATGTAGCGCTCACAGGAGGGCTCGTTTCACACCGCCTGCCACTTCTGCCCTCTTCCCTCATGGCTCAAAGGGCAGGACTGTCAAGCGCACCCCCAGATCCGAGCCATGCCCGTGTGTCATCCGGCACAGCGAGCTCGCACTTTTTTACATTCAAAATCCACACCTCAGGGGCTGAATTTAGAGTCACATCACAAGGTTAAAGGTCACCCTCTGCTGACACGATGAGCCCCGCCAGCTTTGGGGCCGGAACTTTCTGGCACTATGTGGCACGTAAGCGAGCAACAACGCCATTACTGGCTGAACAGTCACATCTGAGGGATTATTGAATTGAGACATACACTAACATTGGTGGAAACCAGGCATAAAAATCAGGATGTGAGGCCGGGAATGGAACTCCACCGAGAGGGCAATCATGCAAAAGTCGCGCGCACCCACACACATTTGTGTATTTTCAGCAATCTCTTGCAAGAAGCTTTCAACACATTAAACGTATGTGACACTACTAATGTAAAAGGTAAAAAACGAAGTGCTTTCCAGTGTGGGCAAAGGAAAGGTGCAGCCACACTTGCGTCGACACCCAAGGGAAGGGGTTTTTCCACCGGCAGTATTGTCGCGTTTCCGCGGTGCGTCCTTGAGTGCCCTCAGTGCCAAGCAGACGCGTGTGGTTGTCTCAGAAGGCACCCTCTCTGCTGCTGGGTGGGCTGGTGACCCCGCCGACCCTGAAGGATCACACACAGAGCTACCCGTCCTCGTGGAATCCTTGCCAGCCCTCGCCCACTCCTGCCCCGTGGTGCCCATGACAGCCTCGCCCACCCCCGCCTTGTGGTACCCGTGCCAGCCCTTGCCCACCCCGGCCTCGTGGTACCCATAACAGCCCTCGTCCACCCCTGCCCTGTGGTATCTGTGCCAGCCCTCATCCACTCCTGCCCTGTGGTATCCGTGCCAGCCCTCATCCACCCCTGCCCCGTGGTGCCCGTGACAGCCCTCATCCACCCCTGCCCCGTGGTGCCCATGCCAGCCCTCGCCCACTCCTGACCCATGGTATCCGTGCCAGCCCTCGTCCACCCCTGCCTGTGGTGCCCGTGACAGCCATCACCCACAAAGAGAAGTGCAAGGAAAGGTGAGGGGCATTCTGGGCCATGCAGACACGTGTGCACCCTCTCTGGTGTTGGTGTGGTGGTGACCCTGCTGAACTTTGCAGTAGTGGTGCATGACACTGTAGCCAAACTCAGCTTAAATCATTTCTCCCACTTGCAGCTTGAATGAGCCGACTGGTGCCCACTTGCGCTGCAATGAGTGTGATCTTGTACTGGATGTATTGAGTTGGGAGTTTTGTAACCACTTTTAAGCCTTCACATTTGCAACACCTTCTTTGATCACTTCCTTTGGAGAAGGACACGTATTTCAGCTTTTTTCCTTTCACACAAATGGAAATTTGCATTGATGACGTTTGTTTAAACGGTGAAGCATTTGTGTAAGCACTGGTTAACTGTGTGCAACACATTGTACTAGAAATGCATTAGACTAGCAGTGTGCTCCTCATGCATAAATTATACTCGCTGTGAGGTCATTAATGTATTCCTCTGATTGATTCATGCAAGACCATGAACTGATGGCACTGTCTTCTTAATACAAGAACCTTAGCAGGGGAGGCCCTTTTTTATGTTTACGGCATTTCAGGGCACAAATAAAATCTCGTAATTAAAACAACACACTTTGTTTGGTGCTATGTTATCCTGAAAGCACAACTTGTGTTTCTTAACAATATGAAAATAATTAGAAACTGAAAAGTTTATGTAAGGGAGAAAACCATTGCATTTGCAATGAAATGTACAGCTGTTATTTGACTGACAATCTGTAATGATTCAGGAAAAATTGTTGCTGATGTTGTTATATTGGCACCAGATTTAGCGCTCACATGAGGGCTCGCTTCACACCGCCTGCCACTTCTGCCCGCATCCCTCATGGTTCAAAGGGCAGGACTGTCAAGCGCACCCCCAGATCCGAGCTATGCCCATGTGCCATCCAGCACGGCAAGCTCATGCTTTTTACATTCAAAATCCACACCTCGGGCAGGGGCTAAATCTAGAGTCACATCACAAGGTTAAAGTTCACCCACTGCTGACACGATGAGCACTGCCAGCTTTGGGGCCGGAACTTTCTGGCACTCTGTGGGATGTAAGCGAGCAACAACGCCATTACTGGCTGAACAGTCACATCTGCGGGATTTTTTAAGTGAGACATACATTAACATTGGTGGAAACCAGGCATAAAAATCAGGATGTGAGGCCGGGAACGGAACTCCACCGAGGGGGCAAACATGCAAAAGCCGCGTGCACCCACACATATTTGTGTATTTTCAGCAATCTCTTGCAAGAAGCTTTCAACACATTAAACGTACGTGACACTACTAATGTAAAAGGTAAAAAACGAAGTGCTTTCCAGTGTGGGGAAAGGAAAGGTGCAGCCACACTTGCGTCGACACCCAAGGGAAGGGGTTTTTCTACCGGCAGTGTTGTTGCGTTTCCATGGTGCGACCTCAAGTGCCCTCAGTGCCAAACAGACACGTGTGGCTGTCTCAGAAGGCACCCTCTCTGCTGCTGGGTGGGCTGGTGACCCCGCCAACACTGAAGGATGACACATGGGGCTACCCGGCCTCGTGGAATCCGTGCCAGCCTTCACCCACTCCTGCCCCGTGGTGCCTGTGACAGCCTCACCCACTCCCGCCTCATGGTACCCATGCCAGCCCTTGCCCACCCCAGCCTCTCGGTACCCGTGTCAGCCCTTGCCCACCCCGGCCTCGCGGTACCCGTGACAGCCCTCGTCCACCCTGCCCCATGGTATCCGTGCCAGCCCTCATCCACCCCTGCCCCGTGATACTCGTGACAGCCCTCAAACACCCCTGCCCCGTGGTGCCAGTGCCAGCCCTCACCCACTCCTGCCCTGTGGTATCTGTGCCAGCCCTCATCCACCCCTGCCCCGTGGTGCCCGTGACAACCTTCACCCACAAAGAGAAGTGCGAGGAAAGGTGAGGGGCATTCTGGGCCGTGCAGACACGTGTGCATCTGGTGTTGGTGTGATGGTGACCCCGCCGACCTCTGCAGTAGTGGTGCTTGACACTGTAGCCAAACTCAGCTTAAATCATTTCTCCCACTTGCAGCTTGAACGAGCCAACTGGTGCCCACTTGCGCTGCAACAATGAGTGTGATCTTGTACTGGATGTATCGAGTTGGGAGTTTTGTAGCCAATTTTAAGTATTCACATTTCCAACACCTTCTTTGATCACCTCCACTGGAGAAGGACACGTATTTCACCTTTTTTTTCCTTTCACACGAATGGAAATTTGCATTGATGATGTTTGTTTAAACAGTGAAGCATTTGTGTAAGCACTGGTTATTTGTGTGCAACACATTGTACCAGAAATGCATTAGACTAGCAGCGTGCTCCTGATGCATTAATTGTACTCGCTGTGAGGTCATTAATGTATTCCTCTGATTGATTCATGCAAGACGATGAACTGATGGCACTGTCTTTTTAATAGAAGAACATTAGCAGTGGAGGCCCTTTTGATGTTTACAGCATTTCAGGGATCAAATAAAATCTTGTAATTACAACAACACACTTTGTTTGGTGCTATGTTATCCAGAAAGCACAACTTGTGTTTCTTAACAATGTTAAGATATTTGGAAACTGAAAAGTTTATGCAAGGGAGAAAACCATTGAATTTCCAATGAAATGTAAAGCTGTTATTTGACTGACAATCTGTAATGATTCAGAGAAAATTGTTGCTGATGTTGTTATATTGCGATACCAAAAGGGATGATGGACGGAGCGTTAGAGCAAATCAAACACTCACCCCCAGTCAAATGATCTGGGTTTAATCCATCATCATTCTTTAGCTCACTCCACCACCCCAGTTCAGACATGGCCATATGCAAATCAGTCTGACCCTGTGCCTCATGGGAACAGTCCAGCCCGAACTGCCAAGCCATGTCTTCCCTGGACCGGAAACAAGCATCCTGGGACCGGTTTCGGGTTCAAAACCCTCATCAGCCAGGCTATCTTGAATCCAGTTGCAAAGTGAGCAAGGGACCCACGTCTGGGCATACCCTGCCAACTTAGGGCGAACAAAGCGATACTAAAGGGATGATGGACGGAGCGTTAGAGCAAATCAAACACTCACCCCCAGTCAAATGATCTGGGTTTAATCCATCATCATTCTTTAGCTCACTCCACCACCCCAGTTCAGACATGGCCATATGCAAATCAGTCTGACCCTGTGCCTCATGGGAACAGTCCAGCCTGAACTGCCAAGCCATGTCTTCCCTGGACCGGAAACAAGCATCCTGGGACCGGTTTCGGGTTCAAAACCCTCATCAGCCAGGCTATCTTGAATCCAGTGGCAAAGTGAGCAAGGGACCCACGCCTGGGCATACCCTGCCAACTTAGGCGAACAAGCGATACCAAAGGGGATGATGGACGGAGCGCTAGAGCAAATCAAACACTCACCCCCAGTCAAATGATCTGGGTTTAATCCATCATCATTCTTTAGCTCACTCCACCACCCCAGTTCAGACATGGCCATATGCAAATCAGTCTGACCCTGTGCCTCTAGAGAACAGTCCAGCCCGAACTGCCAAGCCATGTCTTCCTGACCGGAAACAAGCATCCTGGGACCGGTTTCGGGTTCAAACCCTCATCAGCCAGGCTATCTTGAATCCAGTGGCAAAGTGAGCAAGGGACCCACGTCTGGGCATACCCTGCCAACTTAGGGCGAACAAAGCGATACCAAAGGGGATGATGGACGGAGCGCTAGAGCAAATCAAACACTCACCCCCAGTCAAATGATCTGGGTTTAATCCATCATCATTCTTTAGCTCACTCCACCACTCCAGTTCAGACATGGCCATATGCAAATCAGTCTGACCCTGTGCCTCATGGGAACAGTCCAGCCCGAACTGCCAAGCCATGTCTTCCTGGACCGGAAACAAGCATCCTGGGACCGGCTTCGGGTTCAAACCTCATCAGCCAGGCTATCTTGAATCCAGTGGCAAAGTGAGCAAGGGACCCACGTCTGGGCATACCCTGCCAACTTAGGGCGAACAAGCGATACTAAAGGGGATGATGGACGGAGCGTTAGAGCAAATCAAACACTCACCCCCAGTCAAATGATCTGGGTTTAATCCATCATCATTCTTTAGCTCACTCCACCACCCCAGTTCAGACATGGCCGTATGCAAATCAGTCTGACCCTGTGCCTCATGTGAACAGTCCATCCCTGGAGTGAGCTAAAGAATGATGATGGATTAAACCCAGATCAGTTGACTGGGGTGAGTGTTTGATTAGCTCAAGCGCTCCGTCCATCATCCCCTTTGGTATCGCTTTGTTCGCCCTAAGTTGGCAGGGTATGCCCAGACGTGGATCCCTTGCTCACTTTGCCACTGGATTCAAGCTAGCCTGGCTGATGACGGCTGAATAGCCAGAAACCGGTCCCAGGATGCTTGTTTCCGGTCCAGGGAAGACATGGCTTGGCAGTTCGGGCTGGACTGTTCCCATGAGGCACAGGGTCAGACTGATTTGCATATGGCCATGTCTGAACTGGGGTGGTGGAGTGAGCTAAAGAATGATGATGGATTAAACCCAGATCAGTTGACTGGGGGTGAGTGTTTGATTGGCTCAAACGTTCCGTCCATCATCCCCTTTTGTATCGCTTTGTTCGCCCTAAGTTGGCGGGGATATGCCCAGACGTGGGTCCCTTGCTCACTTTGCCACTGGATTCAAGCAAGCCTGGCTGATGACGGCTGGAATGCCAGAAACCGGTCCTAGGATGCTTGTTTCCGGTCCAGGGAAGACATGGCTTGGCAGTTCGGGCTGGACTGTTCCCATGAGGCACAGGGTCAGACTGATTTGCATATGGCCATGTCTGAACTGGGGTGGTGGAGTGAGCTAAAGAATGATGATGGATTAAACCCAGATCAGTTGACTGGGGGTGAGTGTTTGATTGGCTCAAACGTTCCGTCCATCATCCCCTTTTTGTATCGCTTGTTCGCCCTAAGTTGGCGGGGTATGCCCAGACGTGGGTCCCTTGCTCACTTTGCCACTGGATTCAAGCAAGCCTGGCTGATGACGGCTGGAATGCCAGAAACCGGTCCTAGGATGCTTGTTTCCGGTCCAGGGAAGACATGGCTTGGCAGTTTGGGCTGGACTGTTCCCATGAGGCACAGGGTCAGACTGATTTGCATATGGCCATGTCTGAACTGGGGTGGTGGAGTGAGCTAAAGAATGATGATGGATTAAACCCAGATCAGTTGACTGGGGGTGAGTGTTTGATTGGCTCAAACGTTCCGTCCATCATCCCCTTTTTGTATTGCGATGTTGTTATATTGGCACAAGATAATATTAGCTGCTATGACTTATTTCGATTAATCTATCTCTACTTGGCCTAAGATTATAAGATTTGTTTCACTTGTAATATATTTATATATGGCGGTCGCCAGTAGGTAGTTATAGTTAGGACCTTATTTCTATTCAAAAAGCGTTTTTTCTTTTGCCAATATCATTGGCACTGTTTGACGAATCTTCGCGAAATTTTCAAAACTAATGGTTCACTCAGGTCAGCATCTGTCTTGAAAGTTTCGGAGTGATTCGTCAGGCGGGCCCAAGAAAAAAGGGGGGTACCAAAACACGTTTTCTCCATTTTAATTTCCATAGCCCAAACTGGTGAACGGAATTACACCAAATTTGGCAAAAAAGTAGCTCTTGGTTCAGAAAGCACCCTTTTTTTTTAAATGGTGTAAATCCGTTCAGTAGTTGCTGAGAAATAAAAAAATAAAAATGTATATATCTGAGCACCGAGGAGGATTCGCGAACCCTCCCGAGCACAAGCTTCATTCTGATTGGTTGCCAACACTCCGAACCAGGAATTGTTGGCAGCCATCTTGGGACTCGGTAACCGAGTCCGCGCTTCATTTTTTTTTTTCTCGGCCGGATTCGCGCACCCAGCGTGAATTTGGCCAATTTATTTTTTAAAAAAAAGCTTTTTTGGGCCCTGGGGGTCCTTGTGCGACTCCCTGAGCAGGCCTAGGGGGTCAGGGTGTTTCTACCCTGCCCCCTATTCTTGTTTTTTATCATTTTTTTTAACTGTTTTCATGTGACTCGGTTTTCCTTAAGCCCCCGGGTGGGCCAGGTCCCGGGGGCAATGTGCAATTTTATAGCGGGGGCCCGTGGGGGCCACCTCCCCGGGGCTTTAAGCATAATGTGCAGAGGGGCCCGCAGCCCCCCCCGCAGCCCCGGGGACCGCCACCTCCCCGGGGCTTTATTTATATATAGGCAGGGGCCTCGTGGGCCCCCAAAAAGCCCCTGAGACCACCACCTCCACGGGGATTTATTAAAATAAGTGTGGGGGGCCTCGTGGGCCTCCCCAAGCCCCAGGGACCACCACCTCCCCAGGGCTTTATTCAAATTAGTGTGGGGGGCCTCACGGCCCCCCAAGCCCCGGGGTCCACCACCTCCCTGGGGCTTTATTAAAATAGGGTGGGGGGCCTCGCGGGCCCCCCAAGCCCCGGGGATTGCCACCTCCCTGGGGTGGTGACAGAATAATTAGTGTGGGGTGCTCGAGCCCCCCCACACTGCCCCGGGGACCACCACCTCCCCGGGGCATTGAATATGTAAATACGGGGGTCCGTTGCGGACCCCCAGCCCCGGAGACCACCACCTCCCCGGGGCTATTTTTGTGAAGGGAGGGGGGCTGCACGCCCCCCTCCTGGAGCCCTCAATGGCCCTGGGGACCGCCACCCCCCAGGGCCGGCTCTAGCAATGTCCCGGGGTGCCCACCCCCGGGACATTGCCGTTTGCTTTGGCAGGGCGGGAGCATGGCTCCTGCCCTACCATAGCAAACACTGCTTTGCTTCTTGGAAGCGAGAGCAGGAAACCTGCTCTCGCTTCCAAGAAGCAAGCAGAATTGCTTTGGACAAGGGAGCTGCATGTTAGCAGCCCCCTTGCCCAAAGCAATGCCGGCTCCCGCAGGAGGCGGGGAGCCGGCAGGGACCGTGGGGGCATTGGGGCTCCCCCCACAGTCCCCAACTTGAGGGACGGCCCCAAAGGATGGGGTCCTCGGGGCCAGAAGTGGCCCAGGGGAGGGTGGCCACGCGGCCCCCCTCCTGGGAAAAATAATATTTTTTTTTAAAAAGGAAGGCCGGTCCCAGGGGGATGGGGTCCCCAGGGCCATAATTGGCCTCAGGAGGGGGGCCACGTGGCCCCCCTCCCCAAAAAATTCCAGGCTGGCTGGGCCCTGGGGGATGGGGTCCCCAGGGCCAGAAGTGGCCAAGGAAAATGGGGCCACGTGGCCCCCCTCCCATATTAAAAAAGAGGCAATGTCCCAGGGGATGGGGTTCTCGGGCCATTATAGGCCTCAGGAGGGGGGCCACGTGGCCTCCCTCCCAATTTTTTTTTTTTTTTAAATGCTGGCCATGCCCCATGGGATGGGGTCCCCGGGGCCAATAGTGGCCCAGGGAAGGGAGGCCACGCGGCCCTCTTCCAGTTTAAAAAAAAAGGAAAAATTCTTAGGCCCTGGGGGATGGGGTCCCCAGGGCCTAAAAAATACTAAAAGAAGGGGGGCCACACAGCCCCCCTTCTAAAAATATTTAAAAAAAGAAAAGCCGGCATCTAGCCGGAGGCCCCGCCCCCTCCCTGCACCACGGTGCAAACGCGCTCCCTGGTGCGTTCTAAGTTGGAGGATTAACTCCCCTTCATTCCTGAGGGTCCCTGGTGGCCAACTAGCCCACCAGGTACCTCCAGTAAGCCCCACACAGTGGGATTGCTGAGAGGTGGTCCGAGGCCATGCCCCTTTTTACACCACTCTGCAAATGCAACTCTAGGCGCACTGCTGGTGGGGCGATGAGGTCCTCTTGTGTCCTGAGGACCTCAGGACACAAGTGGACTTCATCCCCCGAGCAGCAGTGTGCCAGGAGCCGCGTTTGCAGAGTGGTGTAAAAAGGGGGCGTGACCTTTGAGCACCCTCAGCAAACCAGCTGTATGGGGCTTACTGGAGGTAACAGGAGGGCTAGTTGGCCCCCAGGGAACCCTATTGAGGATAGGGGACTTCATCCCAAAACCAAGAGCGCACCAGGAAGAGAAAGGGGGCATGGCCTGTGTCCACCTCTCAGCAATCCCACTGTGTGGGGCTTACTGGAGGTAAGAGATAGGCTAGATGGCCCCTAAGGACCCCCAGCAGCACAGGGAACTTCAATCCCCATCCAAGAGCATGCCAGGGAGCGTGTTTGCAGAGTGGTGGGCAAAGGGGGCGTGGCCTGTTATGAGAACTTAGCAATCCTGCTGTGTGGTACTTACTAGAGTAATAGGAGGGGTAGTTGACCCCCAAGGATGTCCTTGGGGGCCAACTACCCCTCTTGTTACTCCCAGTAAGTCCCACACAGTAGGATTGCTCAGACGTCTTCAGAGGCCACGCCCCGTTTCACCACCACTCAGCAAACGCACCTCCTGGCAGACTACGGGATGGGGATGAAGTCCACTTTACTCCTGAGGGACTTTGGGGGCCAAGAAGCCCTCCTGGTACCTCCTGTAAGTCCTACGCAGCAGAATTCCTGAGCACTGGTCGGAGGCCTAGCACCCTTTCTCTACCACTCTGCAAATGTGACTACTAGTTAAAGAAGCATTTGCAATGTAATAGGTTTCGCATTAGCGAGGGTTAGAGCTATTGGTGTTTGTAAATGTAAAAGTTTTTTACTAATGTTTTTTGGTGTAGAGTGGATGTATGTTGTGTGTAGTGGAATTATGTGGAATGTTGTGCAGTGAAATTATGTGAATAGAAAGAATGTGGTATTTAGTGTATAGGAATTATGTGGAGTGGGATTATGTGTTTTGGAGAGTAATTATGTGGTATTGTAGTCTGTGTTGTGGAGTGGTAACCTCAGGTTTAGTCTTCCTCGTTTCCATAGAAGCTAAACTATAAACTTAATGAGACACAAAAAAAGAAGGAACCACTGAGGAGCACTTCTGGACCTAGTCGGAGGCATGAGCAGGGCCACTGAAATTATGTGACTGTTCGGCTGCACCAATTTTCACATAATTAAACATTTTACGCATTTGCCAAATATTCCATCATCTGCTGCCTAATCTGCAGATTTGAACAAAAAAAGCCTTATTTCTAGCTCAAATGATCCCAAAAATGCAGCTTCATGTGTTACAACGTGGTGGTGTTACTTGCTTCTTTCTGCATCCTTCTTGCCTCTTTCTGCACCCTTCTTGTCTCTTTCAGCACCTCTGTTGCTTCTTTCTGCACTTCTCTTCGTTCTTTCTGCAGCCCTCTTGCCTCTTTCTGTACTTGTCTTGCCTCTTTATGCACCTCTTCTACCCATTTCTGTACCCCTCTTGCCTCTTTTTGCACCTCTGTTGGTTCTTGCTGCACTGCTCTTGCTTCTTTCTGCACCTTACTTGCCTCTTTCTGCACTTCTCTTGCTTCTTTCTATACCTCTGTTGCTTCTTTCAGAAATTCTCTTGCCTCTTTCTGCACTTCTCTTCCTTCTTTCTGTACCCCTCCTGCCTCCTTCTGTATCTTTCTTGCCTCTTTGTGCACCTCTCCTACCTCTTTCTGCACCCCTCTTGTTTCTTTTTGCACCTCTGTTGGTTTTTCTGCACCCCTTGTGCCTGTTTCTGCAACTCTCTTGCCTCTTTCTGCAGTTTTCTTGCCTCCTTCTGCACCTCACTTGCCTCTTTCTCCACTTCTATTGCCTCTTTCTGCACCTCTCGTGCCTCTTTATGAACCTCACTCTCTTCTTTCTGTACCCCTCTTCCCTCTTTCTGCACCTCTCTTGCCTCTGTCTGCATACCTGTTCCCTCTTTCTGCACCCCTGTTGTCAATTTCTGCACCCCTGTTGTCTCTTTCTGCACTCGTATTCCCTCTTTCTGTACCTCACTTGCTTCTTTCTGCACTTCTCTTGCTTCTTTCCACACCTCTGTTTCTTCTTTCAGCAATTCTCTATCTGCACTTCTCTTGCTTGTTTCTGCACCTCTCTTGTGTCTTTGTGCACCTCTGTTGCCTCTTTCTGCACCTCACTTGCTTCTTTCTGCACCCTTCTTGCCTATTTTTGCACACATTTTTTCTCTTTCTGCACCTCTCTTGCATCTTTCTGCACCCCTGTTCCCTCTTTCTGCATCTTTCCTGCCTGTTTCTGCACCTCTCTTGCCTCTTTCTGTACCTCTGTTGCTTCTTTCTGCACTTCTCTTGCTCTTTCTGCACACTTCGTACCTCTTTCAGCACCTGTTGCTTCTTTCTGCACTTCTCTTCCTTCTTTCTTCACCCCTCCTGCCTCTTTCTGTACTTGTCTTGTCTCTTTGTGCACCTCTCCTACCTTTTTCTGCACCCCGCTTGCCTCTTTTTGCACCTCTGTTGGTTCTTTCTGCACTGCTCTTGCTTCTTTCTGCACCTTACTTGCCTCTTTGTGCACTTCTCTTGCTTCTTTCTATACCTCTGTTGCTTCTTTCAGCAATTCTCTTGCCTCTTTTTGCACTTCTCTTCCTTCTTTATGTACCCCTCCTGCCTCTTTCTGTACCTTTCTTGCCTCTTTGTGCACCTCTCCTACCTCTTTCTGAACCCCTCTTGCCTCTTTTTGCACCTATGTTGGTTCTTTCTGCACTGCTCTTGCTTCTTTCTGCACCTCACTTTCCTCTTTCTGCACTTCCCTTGCTTCTTTTTACACCACTGTTGCTTCTTTCAGCAATTCTCTTGCCTCTTTCTGCACTTCTCTTGCTTGTTTCTGCACTTCTCTTGCGTCTTTCTGCACCTCTGTTGCCTTTTTCTGCTCCTCACTTGCTTCTTTCTGCACCCCTCTTGCCTCTTTCTGCACCCCTCTTCCCTCTTTCTGCACTTCTCTTGCCTTTTTTTGCACCCTTGTTCCCTCTTTCTGGACCTTTCCTGCCTGTTTCTGCACCTCTCTTGCTTCTTTCTGTACCTCTGTTGCTTCTTTCTGCACTTCTCTTGCCTCTTTCTGCACCCTTCGTGCCTCTTTCAGCACCTCTTTTGCTTCTTTCTGCACTTGTCTTCCTTCTTTCTGCACCCCTCCTGCCTCTTTCTGTACCTCTCTTGCCAATTTTTGCATCTCTCCTACCTCTTTCTGTACCCCTCTTGCCTCTTTTTGCACCTCTGTTAGTTCTTTCTGCACTGTTCTTGCTTCTTTCTGCACCTCTTTTGCAAATTTCTGCATCCCTCATGCCTCTTTCTGTACCTTTCTTCCCTATTTCTCCACCTCTCTTGCTTCTTTCTGCACTTCTCTTGCTTCTTTCTGCACTGCTCTTGCTTCTTTCTGCACCTCTCTTACACATTTCTGTATCCCTCTTACCTCTTTCTGCACCCCTGTTCCCTCTTTCTGCACCTCTGTTGCTTCTTTCTGTACTTCTCTTGCCTCTTTCAGCACCCCTCTTGCCTCTTTAAGCACCTCTGTTACTTCTTTCTGCACGTCTCTTGCTTCTTTCTGCACCTCTGACTTAGAGGTAGTTTTAATCCCCCTGCCCTATTATATACTAGGGCCTTACAGGGGAGGTCATGCCAATCACAGGGATACCCCAACCCATAGTGTACCCTAGTATATGTAGGTGTTTTTACTGTATTCTAAGTGTCTTTTAGCATAGCACTGGCTCCAGGCCTGGTTAGTCAGAGTCAGTTACCACCAGTACCCATCAGCAAAAAGTTGGGGGCACAGGATGACTTTGCAACAAGGCCTCTTTCTGCACCTCTGTTGGTACTATATGCATATCTCTTGCTTCTTTCTGCACCTTTCTTTGTCTTTCTGGACTTCTGTTGCCTCTGTCTGCATTTCTCTTGCTTCTTTCTATGCCTTTCTTCCTCTTTCTGCATATGTCCTACCTATGTAGGCATAGGTTTCAGGGACGTTATAGTTAGAAATTATCATTTAAAAAACCTTTGAAGTTCACTGAAAAAAACATAGGTTTCAGGGACGTTATAGTTAGAAATTAGCATTTAAAAAACCTTAGAAATTCACAGAAAAAACCGCAGGTTTCGGGGACGTTATAGTTAGTTGGACATTTCACAAAACCAGAGATATTCAGCCGTTATAGTTAGTTGATGTAATTATAACTCGCGCCCCCACAATGCACTGCTGATGATGTCATATATTACATCACTCATGACATGGTCAGTGACATCACTGATGACATCTCAAATGACATCACTGATGACATCATCCACGTGATAGTCTGATTCACCTCCTCACACCCTAATATAACCTTTGATACAACCACTCTAAAATGAAGACTACCATTTTCGAAATCAAAAACACACCAATACCAGTTACTACATACCCACTCACTGATTCCTAGGTCTACACACACATCTACTCATTCACTCATACAGTCACTCATACATGCAGTCACTCATGCACGCCTACGAGGCGGGACTATAATTGAACGCTGTGAGCACGGCGTGAAACGATATGCAGCCTGCCCCCCATGGACTCCAGTGATCAAGGGCTTGGTAGCCAGAAACATGTTTGGAGAACGCTTTGGCTGTCTTAGGTGATGTTTGTCTCCCTGCAACCTGCCAATAAAGAAGGATTAAACGCGTTTGTGTGTGGCGCCTCAAGTGTTGGGCAGTTCATGTGGATATATATAAATATATATATATACGCAACGAAGATTACTTCTTATAGCCCCAATCTGAGGAATATTGGTGTTTTATTCTATCAGACTTGCAGCATTTCTTTCTCTGACGCGTTTCGGCTGTACAATCAGCCTTGTTCACAGGTGAGCTAAGTAATAGTGCAGAGTGATGTAGGCCTTAAATCCCATTAAACACGTGACCTTCTTGTCAGAAAATACAACTCCCACATTCCACCTGAAATGTAAATACATTCTGTGTAAGTACACTAGCACTTTTTGTTTTGCTTAATAGCATTCAAAACATCACGTTATCGTGTAGTCCAAGCACACATTATGTTCAGTTATAAAAAGTCACATTTTAGAGGGAGCCTTCATTTTGTATTTGCGTTCTCGCTCCATATCATGCTGCCGTACTCACATCCGTATTATAATGGTCAAACACCAGTCCTCAGAAATGGCAAGAGGAGACACTTCTCCACCTGCTCCCTTTCTCACCTCAGGGCTCCTTTTGCAAGACTTCATCATAGTGATGCAAAAAAGAGGCAAGCGGGACATGCTCCCCAAATAGATCCAAACAAACATCGCCTTTTGCTGGGAGCCCCCATCCCTGCAGGGCGGCTTCGTCAAGGCAGGTAAGGAGTGTCATGTCATTCAAACCACCACACAATGAAGGGGGTCGAGAAAAAAGGGGGTCCCGAAATATGTTTTCACCATGTTGATTTCCGTAGGAAACATTTGTCACAGCCACAGCCCGAACTGCTGAACGGAATTACACCAAATTTGGCAGAAATCTAGCTCTTGGTCCAGAGTGCACTCTTTGCTTTAAATGGTGTAAATCCGTTCAGTAGTTCCTGGGAAATTCATATTTAAAAAATATTGATATCTAGTGACCGCGGTGGATCCGCAAACCCTCCCAAGCACGAGCTTGACTCTGATTGGCTGCCAACACTTCAAACCAGGAAGTGTTGGCAGCCATCTTGTGACTCGGTTGAACCGAATCACAAGAAATAAGGTAAAAAAAAAGAAAAGTGGGCAGGGTAGGACACCCTGACCCCCTAGGCCTGCTCAGGGGGGTCCCACAGGGACCCCGAGAGCCCAAAAAAGCATTTAAAAAAAACAAAAAACAGTGCCATTAATGTAGGGTCTGCGAATCCGGCAGAAAATTAAAATAAATGAAGCGCGGACTCCGTTTAATTATGTACCGGGGCCCCCGCAGCCCTGGGGACCGCCACCTCCCCGGGGCTTTCTTTAAATAAAATGCGTGGTGTGGCTTCTGCCCCCCATGCTGCCCCTGGGAGTGCCACCTCCCCGGGGCTTTCATATTTAAATGCGGGGGCTCCTGCCCCCCCACACTGCCCAGGAGACCACCACCTCCCTCGGCATATCGATTATGCAAATATGGGCATCCGTTGCGGATCCCCGGCCCCGATGATCACCACCTCCCCCAGGGCCAGCTCTAGCCATGTCCTGGGGTGCCCAGCCCCAGGACATTGCAGTTTGCTATGGCAGGGCGGAAGCACTGCTCCAGCCCTGTCATAGCAAACATCTGCTTTGCTTCATGGAGGGGTAGTTGGCCCCCAAGGATGTCCTTGGGGCCAAATACCACTCCTGTTACCTCCAGTAAGTCCATACAGTGGGATTGCTAAGAGGTCTTCAGAGGTCACGCCCTCCTTAGTCCACCACTCTGCAATCGTGCCTCCTGGCACACTACTGGTTGGGGGATGAAGTCCACTTTACTCTTGAGGGACTTTGGGGGTCAAGAAGCCCTCCTGGTACCTCTTGTAAGTCCTACACAGCAGAATTCCTGAGCACTGGTTGGAGGCCCAGCCTCCTTTCTCCACCACTCTGCAAATGCGCTACTTGTTAAAGAAGAATTTGCAATGTAATAGGTCTCACATTTGCGAGAATTAGAGCTATTGACATTGTAAATGTAAAAGTTTTTAACTAATGTTTTTTGGAGTGAAGTGGATGTACGTTGTGTGTAGTGGAATTATGTGGTATGTTGTGCAGTGAAATTATGTGGATAGAAAGTATGTGGTATTTAGTGTATAGGAAATATGTAGAGTGGGATTATGTGGGATTATGTGTTATGGAGAATAATTATGTTGTATGGTAGTCTGTGTTGTGGAGTGGCAACCTCAGGTTTAATCTTCCTCATTTCCATAGAAGCTAAACTATAAACTCAATGAGACAAAAAATGAAGGAACCACTGAGGAGCACATCTGGACCTAGTTAGAGTTATGAGCAGGGCCACTGGAATTATGCGGCTGTTCGGCTGCACTGATTTTTGCATAATTATACATTTTCCACATTTGTCACATAATCCATCATCTTCTGCATAATCTGCAGTTTTGAACAAAAAAACCTTGTTTCTAGCTCAAACGGCTCAAAAGTTACCAAAAATGCAGCGACAAGTGTTACAGTGTGGTGGAAGGCCCTTTGCAAACCTGGAATCGTCACCTGTTACTTATTGCTAAATGTGGGTGTTAAATTGGTAATAATGGTGAGCAAACAACTCTTGCTTCTTTCTGCTCCTCTCTTGCCTCTTTCTGCATTTCTCTTGCTTCTTTCTGAACCTTTCTTCCTTTTTCTGCATTTATCTTGCCTCTTTCTGCACATCTCTTCCGCTTTCTGCACCCTCCCTTCTTTCTGCACCACTCTTGCTTCTTTCCTCTGCACCTCTCTTGCCTCTTTCTGCACCTCTGTTACTTCTTTCTGCACTTCTCTTGCCTATTTCTGCACCCTCTTTCTGCACCTCTCTTGTCTCTTTCTGCACCTCTCTTGCCTCTGTTTGCACTTCTCTTGCCTCTTTCTGCACCTTGCTTGCTTCTTTCTGTACTTTCCTTTGCTTCTTTCTTCACCTCTCTTGCTTCTTTCTGCACCCCTTTGCTTCATTCTGCACCTCTGGTTCTTCTTTCTGTACTTCTCTTGCTTCCTTCTGCAAAACTCTTGCTTCTTTCTGCACCCCTCTCCCCTCTTTCTGCACCTCTCTTGTGTCTTTCTGTTTCTGTTGCTTCTTTCTGCATTTCTGTTGCTTCTTACTGCACCCCTCTTGCCTCTTTCTGCACCTCTGTTGTTTCTCTCTGCAATTCTCTTGCTTCTTTCTGCAACCCTCTTGCCTCTTTCTGTACCCTTCCTTCTTCTTTGCACAGCTTTCTTGCCTCTTTCTGCATTTCTCTTGCTTCTTTCTGAACCTTTCTTCCTTTTTCTGCACTTATCTTGCCTCTTTCTGCACATCTCTTCCGCTTTCTGCACCTCCCTTCTTTCTGCACCACTCTTGCTTCTTTCCTCTGCACCTCTCTTGCCTCTTTCTACACCTCTGTTACTTCTTTCTGCACTTCTCTTGCCTATTTCTGCACCCTCTTTCTGCACCTCTCTTGCCTCTTTCTGCACCTCTCTTGCCTCTGTTTGCACTTCTCTTGCCTCTTTCTGCACCTTGCTTGCTTCTTTCTGTACTTCCCTTGCTTCTTTCTTCACCTCTCTTGCTTCTTTCTGCACCCCTTTTGCTTCATTCTGCACCTCTGGTTCTTCTTTCTGTACTTCTCTTGCTTCCTTCTGCAAAACTCTTGCTTCTTTCTGCACCCCTCTCCCCTCTTTCTGCACCTCTCTTGTGTCTTTCTGTTTCTGTTGCTTCTTTCTGCATTTCTGTTGCTTCTTACTGCACCCCTCTTGCCTCTTTCTGCACCTCTGTTGTTTCTCTCTGCAATTCTCTTGCTTCTTTCTGCAGTTCTCTTGCCTCTTTCGGCACCTCTGTTGTTTCTTCTGCACTTCTCTTGCTTTTTTACACAGGTCTCTTGCTTGTTTCTGCATCCCTCTTTCTGCACCCCTCTTGCCTCTTTCTGCACCCCTCTTTCATCTTTCTGCACCTCTCTTGCCTGTTTCTGCAACTATCTTACCTCCTTCTGTAGTTCTCTTGCCTGTTTATGTACCCCTGTTACTTCATTCTGCACTTCTTTTGCCTCTTTCGGCACTCCTCTTGCCTCTTTCTGCACCTCACTAGCCTGTTTCTGCACGTCTCTTGCCTCTTTCTGTACCTCTCTTGTGCCTTTCTGCACCTCACTTGCCTCTTTCTGCATTTCTCTTGCTTCTTTCTACACCTCTGTTGCCTCTTTCTGCACTTCTCTTGCTTCTTTCTACACCCCTGTTGCCTCTTTCTGCACCCCTGTTCCCTCTTTGTGCACCTCTCCTGCCTGTTTCTGCACCTCTCTTGCCTCGTTCTACACCTCTGTTGCTTCTTTCTATACTTTTCTTGCCTCTTTCTGCATCCCTCTTGCCTCTTTCTGCACTTCTCTTGCCTGTTCCTGCACATCTCTTGCTTCTTTCTGCACTTCTGTTGCTTCTTTCTGCACTTCTGTTTCTTCTTTTGCGTGTTTCTACACCTCTCTTCCCTGTTTCTGCACCCCTGTTCCCTCTTTCTGCACCTCTCTTGCCTGTTTCTGCAACTCTCTTGCCTCTTTCTGCAGTTCTCTTGCCTCCTTCTGTACCTCTGTCGCCTCTTTATGCACCTCTCTTGCCTCTCTCTGCACCACTCTTGCGTGTTTTTGCACCCCACTTGCCTCTTTCTGCACCTGTTCTTTCCTATTTCTGCACCTCTCTTGCCTCTTTCTGCACCTCATTTGCCTTTTCTGCAGTTCTCTTGCTTTTTTCTGCACCTCTCTGATTTCTTTCTGCAACTCTCTTGTCTCTTTCAAAACCTCTCTTGCCTCTTTCTGCACATCTGTTGCTTCTTTCTGCACCCCTCTTGCCTCTTTCTGCACACCTCTTGCCTCTTTCTGCACCCCTCTTCCCTCCTTCTGCAACTCTCTTGCCTCTGTCTGCACCCTTCTTCCCTCGTTCTGCACCTCTCTAGCCTGTTTCTGCACCTCTCTTGCCTCTTTCTACACTCCTGTTATCTCTTTCTGCACCTCTCTTGCCTGTTTCAGCAACCCTCTTGCCTCTTTCAACAGTTCTCTTGCTTCTTTCAGCAGTTCTCTTGCCTCCTTCTGCGCCTCTGTTGCTTCTTTCTGCACTTCCCTTGCCTCTTTCTGCACCCCTCTTGCATGTTTTTACACCTCACATGCCTCTTTCTGTACCTTTCTTGCCTCTTTCTGCACCTCACTTGCCTTTTTCTGCACTTCTCTTGCCTTTTTCTGCAACTCTTGTTTCTTTCTGCAACTCTCTTGTCTCTTTCATCACTTCTCTTGCTTCTTTCTGCACCTTCGTTGCTTCTTTCAGCACTTCTCCTGCCTCTTACAGCACTTCTCTAGCCTGTTTTAGCACTTATCTTGCCTCTTTCTACACCTCTGTTGCTTCTTTTTTCACCCCTCTTGCCTTTTTCTGCACCCCTCCTGCACTTCTCTTGCCTGTTCCTGCACCTCTCTTGCTTCTTTCTGCACCTCTCTTGCTCCTTTCTGCACCCCTCTTGCCTCTTTCTGCACCCTTTTTGCCTCCTTGTGCACCCCTGTTCCCTCTTTCTGCACCTCTCTTGCCTTTTTCTGCACCCCTGTTCCCTCTTTTTGCTCCTCTCCTGCCTGTTTATGCACTCGTCTTCTCTCTTTCTGCACTTATCTTGCCTCTTTTTTTGCATTTCTGTTGCTTCTTTCTTCACTTCTCTTGCCTCTTTCTGCACTCATCTAGCCTCTTTCTGCACCCCTGTTGCTTCTTTCTGTACTTCTCATGCTTCTTTCTGTACCTCTCTTGCTCCTCTCTGCACCCCTCTTGCCTCTTTCTGTACCCCTGTTCCCTCTTTCTTCACCTTTCTTGCCTCTTTCTGCAACTCTCTTGCTTCTTTCTGCACCCTTCTTCCCTCTTTCTGCACCTCTCTTGCCTCTTTCTGCACCTCTTGTGCGTCTATCTGTACCTCTGTTGATTCTTTCTATAATTCTCTTGCCTCTTTATGCACCCTCTGACCTCTTTCTGCACCTCTATTGGTTCTTTCTGCACTTATCTTGCTTCTTTCTGTACCTCTCTTGCTTCTTTCTGCACCCCTCTTGCCTCTTACTGTACCTCTCTTCCCTCTTTCTGTACCTCTCTTGCCTCTTTCTGCATCTCTTTTGCCTCTTTCCGCACCTCTCTTGCGTCTTTCTGCATTTCTGTTGCGTCTTTCTGCACTTCTCTTGCTTTTTTCTGCACCTCTATTGCTTCTTTCTGTACCTCTATTGCTTCTTTCTGCACCTCTCCTGCCTCTTTCTGTAGTTCTCTTGCCTCCTTCTGCACCTCTATTGTTTCTTTCTGCACTTCTCTTGCTTTTTTCCACAGATCTCCTGCTTCTTTCTGCACCCCTCTTGCCTCTTTCTGCATCCCTCTTTCCTCTTTGTGCACCTCTCTTGCCTGTTTCTGCAACTCTCATGCCTCTTTCTGTAGTTCTCCTGCCTCCTTCTGTACCCCTGTTGCTTTTTTCTGCACTTCTCTTGCCTCTTTCTTCACCACTCTTGCATCTTTCTGCACCTCATGTGCTTCCTTCTGCACTTCTCTTGCTTCTTTCTGCACCTCTGTTGCCTCTTTCTGCACCCCTCTTTCCCCTTTGTGCACCTCTACTGCCTGTTTCTGCAACTTTCTTGCCTACTTCTGCACCTCTGTTGCTTCTTTCTGCACTTCTCTTGCCTCTTTCTACACCCCTTCTGCCTCTTTCTGCACCTATGTTGCTTCTTTCTGCACTTCTCTTACATCTTTCTGCACCTCACTTGCCTCCTTCTGCACTTCTCTTGCTTCTTTCTACACCTCTGTTGCCTCTTTCTGCACCCCTGTTCCCTATTTGTGCACCTCTACTGCCTGTTTCTGCAACTTTCTTGCCTATTTCTGCACCTCTATTGCTTCTTTCTGCACTTCCCTTGCCTCTTTCTGCACTCCTCTTACCTCTTTCTGTACCCCTGTTGCCTCTTTCTTGCCTATTTCTGCACCCCTCTTCCCTCTTTCTGCAACTCTCTTGCCTCTGTCTGCACCCTTCTTCCCTCTTTCTGTACCTCTCTAGCCTGTTTCTGCACCTCTCTTGCCTCTTTCTACACTCCTGTTATCTCTTTCTGCACCTCGCTTGCCTGTTTCTGCAACCCTCTTGCCTCTTTCAGCAGTTCCCTTGCTTCTTTCAGCAGTTCTCGTGCTTCCTCCTGCACCTCTGTTGCTTCTTTCTGCAACTCTCTTGTCTCTTTCATGACTTCTCTTGCTTCTTTCTGCACCTCTGTTGCTTATGTCAGCACTTCTCTTGCCTCTTTTTGTACTTCTCTTGTCTGTTTCAGCACCTCTCTTGCCTCTTTCTACACCTCTGTTGCTTCTTTTTGCACCCCTCTTGCCTTTGTCTGCACCCCTCTTGCCTCTTTCTGCACTTCTCTTGCCTGTTCCTGCACCTCTCTTGCTTCTTTCTGCACCTCTGTTGCTTCTTTTTGCACCGCTATTGCCTCTTTCTGCACCCTTCTTTCTTCCTTGTGCACCCCTATTCCCTCTTTCTGCACCTCTCTTGCCTTTTTCTGCACCCCTGTTCCCTCTTTCTGCTCCACTCCTGCCTGTTTCTGCACTCGTCTTCCCTCTTTCTGCACTTCTCTTGCCTCATTTTGCATTTCTGTTGCTTCTTTCTTCACTTCTCTTGCCTCTTTCTGCACCCATCTAGCCTCTTTCTGCACCCCTGTTGCTTCTTTCTGTACTTCTCATGCTTCTTTCTGTACCTCTCTTGCTTCTTTTTGCACCCCTCTTGCCTCTTTCTGTACCCCTGTTCCCTCTTTCTTCACCTCTCTTGCCTCTTTCTTCACCTCTCTTTCTTCTTTCTGCACCCTTCTTCCCTATTTATGTACCTCTCTTGCCTCTTTCTGCACCTCTCTTGCATATTTCTGTACCTCTGTTGCTTCTTTCTGTAATTCTCCTGCCTATTTATGCACCCTCTTGCCTCTTTCTGCACCTCTATTGGTTGTTTCTGCATTTATCTTGCATCTTTCTGTACCTCTCTTGCTTCTTTCTGCACCCCTCTTGGACCTTACTGCACCTCTCTTCCCTCTTTCTGCACCTCTCTTGCATCTTTCTGCATTTCTGTTGCTTCTTTCTGTACTTCTCTTGCTTCTTTCTGCACCTCTATTGCTTCTTTCTGTGCCTCTATTGTTTCTTTCTGCACCTCTCTTGTCTCTTTCTGTAGTTCTCTTGCCTCTTTCTGCACCTCTGTTGTTTCTTTCTGCACTTCTCTTGCTTTTTTCCACAGATCTCTTGCTTGTTTCTGCACCCCTCTTGTCTCTTTCTGCACCCCTCTTGTTTCTTTCTGCACCCCTCTTTCCTCTTTGTGCACCTCTCTTGCCTGTTTCTGCAACTCTCATGCCTCTTTCTGTAGTTCTCCTTCTGTACCTCTGTTGCTTCTTTCTGCACTTCTCTTGCCTCTTTCTTCACCTCTCTTGCATCTTTCTGCACCTCACTTGCCTCCTAGTGCAACTTTCTTGCCTATTTCTGCACCTCTGTTGCTTCTTTCCGTACTTCTCTTGCCTCTTTCTGCACCCCTCTTGTCTCTTTCTGCACCTCTGTTGCTTCTTTCTCCACTTCTCTTGCTTCTTTCTGCACCTCACTTGCTCCTTTCTGCACCCCTATTTCTTCTTTCTGCACCCATCTTCCCTCTTTGTACAGATCTTGTGTCTCTTTCTGCACCTCTCTTGCCTTTTTCTGCAGTTCTCTTGCCTTTTTCTGCACCTCTTTTGTTTCTTTCTGCACTTCTCTTGCCTCTTTCTGCATGCTTCTTGTCTCTTTCTGCACCTCTGTTGGTTCTTTCTGCACTGCTCTTGCTTCTTTCTGTACCCCTCTTGCAAATTTCTGCATCCCTCTTGCTGCACCCCTCTTCCTTCTTTCTGCACCTCTCTTGCCACTGTCTGTATCCCTGTTCCCTCTTTCTGCACCTCTTTCGCCTGTTTCTGTGACCCTCTTGCATCTTTCTGCACTTCTCTCGCCTCTTTCTGTATCTCTCTTGCTTTTTTCTGCACCCCTCTTGCCTCTTTTTTCACCCTCTTCCCTCTTTCTGCACATCCAGTGCATCTTTCTGCACCTCTCTTGCCTCTTTCTGCACTTCTCTAGCCTCTTTCTGCACCTCTGTTGCTTTTTCCTACACTTCTGTTCCCTCTTTCTGCACCTCTCTTGCTTCTTTCTGCACCCATGCTACCTCCTTCTGTACTAGTCTTCCCTCTTTCTGCACCCCTCTTCCCTCTTTCTGCACCTCTCTTGCCTCTTTCTGCAGTTCTCTTACCTCTTTCTCCACCTCGCTTGCCTCCTTCTGCACCTCATTTGCCTCTTTCTGCACTTCTCTTGCTTCTTTCTACACCTCTGTTGCTTCTTTCAGCACTTCTCTTGCCTCTTTTTGCACTTCTCTTGCCTCTTTCTGCACCTCTCTTGCCTCTTTCTGCACCTCACTTGCTTCTTTCTGCACCCCTCTTGCCTCTTTCTGTACCCCTCTTCCCTCGTTGTGTACCTCTCTTGTCTCTGTCTGCACCCCTGTTCCCTCTTTCTGCATCTCTGTTGCTTCTTTCTGCACTTCTCTTGCTTCTTTCTGTACCTCTCTTGCTCCTTTCTACACCCCTGTTGCTTCTTTCTGCACTCGTCTTCCCTCTTTCTGCACCCCTCTTGCCTCTTTCTGCACCACTGTTTCCTCTTTCTGCACTCGCCTTCCCTCTTCCTGTACCCCTCTTGCCTCTTTCTGCACCCCTCTTCCCTCTTTCTTCACCTCTCTTGCCTCTTTCTGCAGTTCTCTTGCCTCTTTCAGCACCTCTCATGCCTATTTCTGCATCTCACTTGCCTCTTTCTGCACTTCTCTTGTTTCTTTCTACACCTCGGTTGCTTCTTTCAGCAATTATCTTGCCTCTTTCTGCACTTCTCTTGCTTGTTTCTGCACCTCTGTTGCCTCTTTCCCCACCTCTGTTGCCTCTTTCTGCACATCACCTGCTTCTTTCTGTACCCTTCTTAGCACTTTCTGAACCCCTCTTCCCTCTTTCTGCACCACTCTTGCATCTTTCTGCACCCCTGTTCCCTCTTTCTGCATCTCTGCTGCCTGTTTCAGTATCTCTCTTGCCTCTTTCTGCAACTCTGTTGGTTCTTTCTGCACTGCTCTTGCTTCTTTCTGCACCCCTCTTCCTTCTTTCTGCACCTCTCTTGCCACTGTCTGTACCCATGTTCCCTCTTTCTGCACCTCTTTCTCCTGTTTATGTGACTCTCTTGCATCTTTCTGCACTTATCTTGCCTCTTTCTGTATCTCTCTTGCTTTTTTCTGCACCACTCTTGCCTCTTTTTTCACCATCTTCCCTCTTTCTGCACATCCATTGCATCTTTCTGCACCTCTCTTGCCTCTTTCTGCACTTCTCTAGCCTCTTTCTGCACCTCTGTTGCTTCTTCCTACACTTCTGTTCCCTCTTTCTGCACCTCTCTTGCTTCTTTCTGCACCCATGCTGCCTCCTTCTGTACTAGTCTTCCCTCTGTTTGTACCTCTCTTGCCTCTTTCTGCACCCCTCTTGCCTCTTTCTGCACTTTTCTTGCCTCTTTCTGCACCTCTCTTGCCTCTTTATGCACCTCTCTTGCTTCTTTCTGCACTTCTCTTGTTTCTTTCTACACCTCTGTTTCTTCTTTCAGCACTTCTCTTGCCTCTTTTTGCACTTCTTTTGCCTCTTTCAGCACCTCTCATGCCTATTTCTGCATCTCACTTGCCTCTTTCTGCACTTCTATTGTTTATTTCTACACCTCTGTTGCTTCTTTCAGCAATTCTCTTGCCTCTTTCTGCACTTCTCTTGCTTGTTTCTGCACCTGTGTTGCCTCTTTCTCCATCTCTATTGCCTCTTTCTGCACATCACCTGCTTCTTTCTGCACCCTTTGTACCGCTTTCTGAACCCCTCTTCCCTCTTTCTGCAACTCTCTTGCATCTTTCTGCACCCCTGTTCCATCTTTCTGCATCTCTGCTGCCTGTTTCTGTATCTCTCTTGCCTCTTTCTGCACCTCTGTTGGTTCTTTCTGCTCTTCTCTTTCTTTTTTCTGCACCTCTCTTGCTTCTTTATGAAGCCCTCTTGCCTCTTTCTGCACTTCTCTTGTATCTTTCTGCACCTCTCTTGCCTCTTTCTGTACCTCACATGCCTCTTTCTGCACTTCTCTTCCTTCTTTCTACACCTCTGTTGCTTCTTTCAGCACTTCTCTTGCCTCTTTTTGCACTTATCTTGCTTCTTACTGCACCCCTCTTCCCTCTTTCTGTACCTCACTTGCTTCTTTCTGTACCCCTCTTGCCTCTTTCTGTACCCCTCTTACCTCTTTGTGTACCTCTCTTGTCTCTGTCTGCAACCCTGTTCCCTCTTTCTGCATCTCTGTTGCTTCTTTCTGCACTTCTCTTGCTTCTTTCTGTACCTCTCTTGCTCCTTTCTACACCCCTGTTGCTTCTTTCTGCACTCGTCTTCCCTCTTTCTGCACCCCTCTTGCCTCTTTCTGCACCACTGTTGCCTCTTTCTGCACTCGCCTTCCCTCTTTCTGTACCCCTCTTGCCTCTTTCTGCACCCCTCTTCCCTCTTTCTTCACCTCTCTTGCCTCTTTCTGCAGTTCTCTTGCCTCTTTCAGCACCTCTCATGCCTATTTCTGCATCTCACTTGCCTTTTTCTGCACTTCTCTTGTTTCTTTCTACACCTCGGTTGCTTCTTTCAGCAATTCTCTTGCCTCTTTCTGCACTTCTCTTGCTTGTTTCTGCACCTCTGTTGCCTCTTTCTCCACCTCTGTTGCCTCTTTCTGCACATCACCTGCTTCTTTCTGTACCCTTCTTAGCGCTTTCTGAACCCCTCTTCCCTCTTTCTGCACCTCTCTTGCATCTTTCTGCGCCCCTGTTCCCTCTTTCTGCATCTCTGCTGCCTGTTTCTGTATCTCTCTTGCCTCTTTCTGAACCTCTGTTGGTTCTTTCTGCTCTTCTCTTTCTTTTTTCTGCACCTCTCTTGCTTCTTTCTGCAGCCCTCTTGCCTCTTTCTGCACCCTTCTTCCCTCTTTGTGCACCTCTCACATCTTTCTGCACTTCTCGTGCTTTTTTCTGAAGTTCTTTTGCCTCTTTGAGCACCTCTTTTGCTTTTTATGTACTTCTCTTGCCTCTTTCTACAATCCTTTTGCCTCTTTCTGCACCTCTGTTGGTTCTTTCTGCACTGCTCTTGCTTCTTTCTGCACCTCTCTTGCAAATTTGTATACCCCTCTTGCCTCTTTCTTCACCCCTCATCCCCCTTTCTGCACCTCTCTTGCCTCTGTCTGTACCCCTGTACCCCTGTTCCCTCTTCCTGCACCTATTTTGCCTCTTTCTGCAGTTCTCTTGCCTCCTTCTTCACCTCTGTTGCTTCTTTTTGCACATCTCTTGCCTCTTTCTGCACCCATCTAGCCTCTATATGCACCCCTGTTGCTTCTTTCTGTACTTATCATGCTTCTTTCTGTCCCTCTCTTGCTTCTTGCTGCACCCCTCTTGCCTTTTCTGCATCCCTCTTCCCTTTTTCTTCACTTCTCTTGCCTCTTTCTGTACCTCTCTTGTCTCTTTCTGCACTTCTCTTGCCTCTTTCTTCACCTCTGTTGGTTGCTTCTTTCTGTCCTTTTCTTGCTTCTTTCTGCACCTCTTTTGCTTTTTTCTGCACCCCTGTTGCCTCTTTCTGCACTCGTCTTCTGTCTTTCTACACTTCTCTTGCCTCTTTCTGTACCCCTCTTGCCTCTTTCTGCACCTCTCCTGCTTTTTTATGCACTTCTTTTGGTTCTTTCTGCACCTCTCTTCCTTCTTTGTGCATCCTACTTCCCTCTTTCTGCATCTCTCTTGCCTCTTTCTGCACCTCTCTTGCGTCTTTCTGTACCTCTGTTGCTTCTTTCTGCCCTTCTCTTGCTTCTTTATGCACCCTCTTGCCTCTTGCCTCTTTCTGTATCTCTGTTGGTTCTTCCTGCACCTCTCTTGCCTCTTTCTGTACCTCTCTTGCCTCTTTCGCACTTCTCTTGCCTCTTCCTGCACTTCTCTTGCCTCTTTCTGCACTTCTCCTTCCTCTTTCTGCACATTTCTTACTCTTTCTGCACCTCTCTTGTTTTTTTCTGCACTTCTCTTGCTTCTTTCTGTACTTCTGTCACCTCTTTCTGTATTAAAATGGGAAGTGCAGTGTGTCAAGGTTAAAGTTCTGTGTGCTCTCTTGATTGAGGTATATGTCTACTTGTACATGTAGTCTCACATGTGTTATGTATCTGAAGATGGTAGCTTAAAAAGCAGGTAGTTTCTCCTATAGGTGGTCACATTTTCTCAGCTGTGCTCGCTCATTCAGTTGCACGGGCAGACATGTCTTATGTATATAAGTGTTATAGAGACCCTCAAATATACTATTGAATACCCATATGCTCTGTATTATGAGCAGAAACAAATACATACACCTTTTTGTACACAAATTTACAGAGTATGCTGTTTGAAACACAGGTATTCAAGTATTTCTATGTTTATTTTTATTTAACATGCCACTAGGTAAAAGAAGAGACGCACGCATGCATACCTTCACAAACTTGGTCAGACTTACAACAGTGATATGGTTAGGATTGCTGTTTTACATTTGGTAGGCCTAACATTCTGAGCAGTCAATGAATAGTGAACCTTCAAGAGAAAAGTGAGGTTTAAGACATCTTGGGAGAAGAATTAGTGATTAGGCTACTTTGTATGAGTCTGTTGGAAGGTACAGTCGAAGTAGGCCTCTTTCTGCACCTCTGTTGCTTCTTTCTGCAATTCTCTTCCATCTTTCTGCACTTCTCTTGCTTCTTTCTGCACCTTTCTTCCTCTTTCTGTACATGTCCTACCATTGTAGGCATAGTTAGAAATTAGCATTTAAACAACCTTAGAAATTCACTGAAAAAAATACAGGTTTCAGGGACGTTATAGTTAGTATTAACATTTAAAACACCTTATAAATTCACTGAAAAAACGATTGGTTTCAGGGACGTTATAGTTAAGAACTAGCATTTTAAAAACCTTAGATATTCACTGAAAAAAACACAGGTTTCAGGGATGTTATAGTTAGGCTGACATTTCACATCTTACAAAACCAGAGAAATTCACCAGAGTTAGCACAGCTAACTATAACTTGCACCCCGCAATGCACTGCTGATGACGTCACATATTATATCACTCAAGACATGGTCAATGACATCACTGATGACATCACTGATATCATCCACTTAATATCTGATTCACTACCTCAGAGCCTAATCTAACCATTCATACACCCACTCTAAATACAGACTACCATTCTCGAAACCATAGATACACCAATACCAGTTGGTACATACCCACTCACTGATTCATAGGTATACACACACATCCACTCACTCACCCATACCGTCACTCATACACGCAGTCACTCATCAATACAGCCACTGATATATGCACTCCTTCACCAATACAGACACTCAACACTGCCACTAACCTGTAAAGTTAAAATAATAATAAAAACAATTAAAAAAGAATCAATCACACTGCCATTTACTCACCTACTCACCTATACAGTTATACAGACACCAACTCACTTATTAATACAGATACTAACACATACTTACTCTCCTCTACAATCACTGACACAAGCACACACTCATTTATACAGCCACTCTCACAATCACTCTCTCTCACATATAGCCACTTATATACTCCAACACTCACATATACTGGCTTTCACATATGTAGTTACTCACACATATACCACTGAGACATCTATTCACTCACCAACATAGCCATAAGCACACTCACTCACCCATACAACCCCTCGCAGATTCACTCATGAACCCATATACCCAGTGAATCACCCACTCACACATCCATGCAGGGAGTCACACCCTCCCACCCATCCACACAGACACTCAGGCACCCATACAGGTACTCAGACAACCAATCATTAACCCATACAGACACTCATGTAGCTACTCACCAACCCATGCAGCCACTTACACACCAACTGACAGACTGATACAGACATTCACACAGATTATTCATTCACCCATGCATTCACTAAGACATGTTTAATCACTCACTTATACAGTCAGTCACGCGCCCACTAAATCATCCATTCAGACACTCATACACCCACTCATTCTTCAATACACCTTGGCATATATAATAAACATTTTAGAAACACTCAGTCACTGGATGATGTCACGAGTTATAGTTAGCTCAGCTAACTATAATGGCTGAATTTCTCTGGTTTTGAACTAGTGAAATGTCAGCCTAACTATAACGTCCCTGAAACCTGTGGTTTTGTCAGCGAATATATATATATATATATACATACAATACACACAATGGTTTTAACCAAAGCCAGCAACTGATGAAACTTTAAGCCTCTATGACCAAACCAAGTAATCTCCACATTTGGCAAACCCAAGTCCCTTTCAATAGCTCTCCTTTTTGCAGCCTCTTTAGCCCAATAGATATAGCTGTGGCCCACAATCCATACTCTAAGCATTTTGAAGTGAAGGAGCAATAGTAGTCAGGAGAAGGCTGGAGCTGAATGAGGTATTTTTTCAAAGGAAAAGCAGTTAAAATGGAGGTGTTTTTAAAAAAGAAAAAATATATATTTCAATGGATGCTGTCAGCATGAAAATTAATAAAATTAGGTAGTGTGTTGGATGTCTTAGCAAGAAGTCTGATTATTGGCTGTTTTAAAAAAAAGAAATGTAATACAGACATGGATATGCTTTTGAATATGTGGGTTAAAGCACACCTGCTGTATCTTATTTGGAAGTAGCATGTTCCTTCTAGAATGTGCTGTGAACTTGTAACCTGCTAGTCTCACTTGGTTGCTAGGTAGGCTGAGCTAAGATTGTATTGAGGCAAGGTTGATAATGAGGCAGAATTTCTTTTAAAAGTTGAGGAGTGATGATTCAATTTAAGTAATGGCAAGCTTTAATTGCCAACTCAGGACTGTGTAATAAACTGCTGTTCAGTATTTAAATAAAAAAAATATGAAGCTAGCAATCGGTTTGAACTCCCACTTTTTTCGCGATTACTCCACGATGATTGCAAAAACATTGTGAAAACGCGACGACAGGAACTTCGTTTTGAAAGAAAGGGAAAGGGTTAACAGATGCTAATCCTTCACAAGTGTAGATGCAGTAGTCTAAAATGAAAGACATGATTTCATTTGCTGCCTTTCTCATGATGATAGAGTGGAAAGTTCAAGAGGTTGCCATTTTAGAGATGCTTTGTATGAGTGTGGTGTACCATTACAAATCTTAACAGTCTCAAAACTATCCAGAAAGATCTAAAACAACAATATAATCTACGCACTCAATTCACTGGTATGCATATAACTTTTTAATTATATACAAAATTTACATTAGAAATGAAGATGTATATGGGAGTTTGATTAAAAAGAGTATAACAGTAATGTGAAAAAAATATATCAGATGAACTGTATCTGGCAGAGTGTATGTATTTAAGATGTTAGTACTGTTAAAAATTTTCATGAGCAATGCCTTTAACAATGAAACTATTTTAAATGTCTAAGCATTATGTGCAGAATAGAATCATCTATATTATTTGCATTCTGGGAGTTGTGGTAGTTTAAATCACATTATTAAACAGGAGTACTGTAGTCATGAATAAAATATAAGAAAATGTGCTGTGCCTGTATATAAATTATGAAGTAGTAATACTTGTTAGGTATGTATTAGGAAGTGTTTGTCAATGTGGCTTTTAAATTATATGATCAGTTTGCATAGGTTTAGAGGGTGAGATATAGTTTTTTCTGGATGCAGATAGTCATGTGTACGATGAGAGTGTTGAGTTTACTTAAAGATGCAGAGAACTATGTATTTTTGGAAAGATGGCCTGAAGGTGTATATCTTTTATGAAATCACATATATGTTTACATGGTTATCTATGTTCTTCAAGGCTGTTGAACATTTCATGTATATAGTGAGGGTGGTGCATTTTTTTCAACATGCTCTGTTTAAAATTTGGGATGGTAATATTGGGGTAAAAAGATAGGGACATAGAGGGCTTAAGACATGAGGAAGCTGTGGGGACTTTTATACCCCCCGCACCACGTGCAGACCTCAGACAAGGATAGCACAGATGGAGGAAGAAGTAATGCACACCGCTGACACACATACACTGGAAAGTAAGCGACTAGTTCACGGGGGAGGGAGGAAGGGGGATTGGGAGTTTGAACCGATTGAACATGTTGAACAGTTTACCTTGTTAAGACATTAAAACAGACAAGGGAAAGAGCACTGTACTGTAAACATGTGAACGAATGCTCATGAGAAATGCACAATTGAATGTTATCTGTTTTAAAGAAAAAGGATAGAAGAAGGAGACATGCAATGAAACAGAAAGAGCGAGTTGAAAGAGTAGTTGATAAGGCCTTTTCTCTGAAATTGAAGGTTTTTATTTTGATTCTAAACAGAATGAAGACTCTTGACAAAATGCTGTTGCACTTGAGGAGACAGAACCAGAAGAAAAAATTAGTGAATAGAAGTAACTTTTGTACAGTTTTTATTAGAGAATGCATACATACTTCTAGTACTGAGTCTTTCTTTAATGAAGAAAGCTATGTCCAGGATAATAGATTAGTTCATGCTATTGATTTTCTAATCTCTTCTTTAAAACTATCAACTGTAATATATATATGTCCTGTTCTGCAACTCCTTCTCTCAACAACTCTTCATTTTCCTAGAATCCTGCTCAGAACCAAAGAAACAAAACTGCACATCACGACAAACATTTCCTATGTCTGCCACAGTACCATGCAAAAGTGCTCTAGTCATTTCTACTAAACATAAAGCAGGAGTTTTCACATAGTGCACTCTCCTATCTAAAGTTTGCATTGTTGTGTGGTATACAGCTAACATTCTGAAATGATTAAAGGTGCTTTGGCACGTTTTGTTTGATATACAGGCTAGCAAGTGCCCCTGCAAATGTGTATGCTTTCTAATCTTGCAAGGATCCATTCCTTGTAAAGTAGTTATTTTCTGTTTTAAACTACGCCTTGGAAAGATATGCAGAATTGTCCTTAATATATCAACCGATTGCTGTTGTATACTACAAACACTACCACAATTCCATTTCTATGCAGGCGCCTCACTCCGCCTTCCCTGATCCTGTTCTCCTATAACTTGTTCTACATTTGTAGGTACCATTACCTCTTTCGCTTTAGGAGTGCCATTATTCATTTCATAACATTGTCCTCTGTAACCAGTAGCATGAAATAATCTATTATCCTGGAGATAGCTTTCATCATTAAAGAAAGACTTTGTACTAGAAATGTGTACGCATTCACCACTAAATACTGTACAAAAGTTACTTCTATTCACTAATCTTTTTTTCTGGTTTTGTCTCCTCATGCACAACACCAGTTTGTCAAGAGTCTTTATTCTATTTATAATCAAAATAAAAAAGCTTCCTTTTCAAAGCAAAGGCCTTAACAACTATTCTCTCAACTCGTTCTTTCTGATTCAGTGCCTCTGTCCTTCTTCTATACTTTTTCATAGTTCTCAGTAGATTTATGACTACTCTACTACGAAACATCCTGGACATGATTTCCTTAAACTGCTTCTGTCTCCTGGTTAAGGTATGTCCATCTTTGCCTCATTCTTTCCTGTTCTTGTAAAGATTTTGTCCACTTAGATTCTTTCTCTAAGTCTGAATTTTATTTTCATTATTTTATTATCTTTGAAAATGTCCACATATATTTTTAAGAAATGACTTCATCCTCTAACTAGTAGCTCTTTTTTCTTTCATCACTCTTTCTACATGTTGCCCCTTTTGTGTCTCAGTTCCTCATAGATACTATAGTTCCTTCTGTTCCTTTTTCCTCCAAGTTTTTGTAGGCATTCTTTCTGTAGTTATGCAGATATTGTTGTGTAAAAAAAAAATAAGTATAAACTTAAAAAAATGAAAGTACACCAGAAAGGAAATCGATATAGCAAATTTCAGTCCATCATCTTCTTTTATTAGTGAAGTTTTGTTGCATATGAATTAAAATCAGCCATCAGCCAACGCGTTTCATTCCTGTCAAAAAAGGAACTTTATCAGGGCTTCATATATTATACATGATAGCAGGCGATTCTACCACTACTGGGATTCCCAAGGACTCAGATTTCGAGCTGAGACTTATTGTGATTATATACCCTTATCCTCGGGTGATTATCCTGGTGACGACACAACGGTTCCAATGAAAAATTTGTGAACATACTATTTAATATATGAAGCCCTGGTGAAGTGCCTTTTGTAACAGGAACGAAACACGTTGGCTGATGGCTGATTTTAATTCTTATGCAACAAAATTTCACTAATAAAAGAAGATGCTGGACTGAAATTTGCTATATTGATTTCATTTCTGGTGCACCTTCCTTTTTTGAAGTTTATCATTTTCTTAGGTTTCCAGTGGCACTAAACGGCGGCAAGTGCAGGAAGAGGATTGCACAGGACAATAAATTAAATGTGACAGCGATTGAGGTGCAGAACCCAGGGTCCGCCGCTTGTAGCTTTGTGATTAGTCAAAAAAAAAAGTATATCTGATTTTTTATTCTAGCCAATGTACCAACTACTTTACCACTGGCTTACACATAATACAAAAACAGTTTTTATGTTATGTTGCAGTTTTAAATCTACAGATGAACCGCGCTGCATAACTACAAGCACTTACTTCAATGTACCAAACCAAAACACAAACCTAATTTATTAGTTACCTTTTACTATTATAGCACCCTCTTGTACAACACAGCTGCACCATATCTCAGTTCTCACTTATACACAGTAAAAGACCACTTCATCCTTTTTGGAGTAAATTTTAGAATAAACAACAACCAAAGTGTAAAAGTACATACAGTGTCTCAATACTGTAAATCCGAAAACACAACATAAGAGCTATTCGGTGCCTCTCTACCACTGTGTCACTGGTAGATTTGATGTTTCTGTACTTTTCTACTTAGATTGACGAAATTTAGATTTTGAGAAACACTGCATATCAAAATCTGCACATTAAACTGTATCACAGCATGTAGCTCTCTAATTCTTCCAAGTACATGCAAACAGAGTGTGACAGGTTGCATATATAATTCACCAGATGTTTCTAAAAGAGTACATATTCCTCACTAAAACTATATGTGTTTGTGGTTGAGTACAACAATACTCCCTGGATGATTGGGTGAGTGCATAGATAGTGCCTAGGTGATTCCCTCAGAATATAGGTAGTGCCTGCATGATTCCCTGAGTATGTAGGACCTACATCGGTGGTCCCATATCTGCATAGTTAGTGCCTGTGGATTCTCATGACTATATTGCTACTATCTGGGTGATCAGATGAATTTGTGGGTGTTGCCTACATAGTACAATGAGTACATAATTAGTGCCTGCATGATCGGAAGAGTGCATGTGTAGTGCCTGGGTGATTGAATAAGTCTAGATATCACACTTGATATATAATTCCATAAATGGCTCTCTAAGCGCATACATTGCTCTGTTACTCAGCGTGCACATGCATCAGTAAGTTTCTAAAACTGAAAACAACAATTCTCACTTTTTCAAAGCATAAAACCTTTCCTTAATGGCATACCTACATCATTTTGCATATATTTCTTGTGTCTTCAAAACATATATTCAGCATTTCTCAAAGAAAAGTTACACGACAAGTGAAGCTAGCACAAAAACTCTCAAGAGATGTTCTGCACTATTAACCCTCCTCAATTTTAAACATATCATTTTTAAAGAAATACTCCACGCTCACCATATACATGAAATTGTCAAAAGCCTTAAAGATCATAGATCACCATGTAAACATATATGTGATTTCATAATAGATATATACCATCAGATCATCTTTCCAAAAATATATAGTTCTCTGCATCTTTAAGTAATCTCAAAAGTCTCATTGTACATATAACTATCTGCAACCACAAAAACCATATCTCACCATCTAAGTATATTCAAACCGTTCATATAAGTTAAAAAACAAATTAACATCACTAATACATACCTAACATGTAATACTACTTTATAATTCATATACTGACACAGCACATTTTCTTATCTTTTATTTCTGACTACACTACTCCTGTTTAATAATGTGACTAAAACTACCACCACTCCCAGAATGCAAATAATATTGATGTATCTATTCTGCACGTAATGCTTAGACATTTCAAACATTGTCATTTTTAAAGGTATTGCTCATTGTAATTTTCTTTTTTACGTCAAATCTTTTTATTGAAGGACATAAACACATATCACAGTATAAAACTTATGACAGCCAGCTGATAATATCAATCATATCCTGAACATGGAAGGCATACATTAAAGGTGACTGTCATCTTGTATCACATATCCAGAAGCATAAGGACTATGGGCAGAGCCTTCTAAAGCCAGGGAAGAGGCAATTGTGGCAATAGGAAGAAATAACTCCCCCGTCTCAAAGGGGGGTCAACGCATTTGTCAACAGAATATGAAAACAGGGGGAGAGGAGAAGAGCCAGAGACACAGCAGGTGGAGCCCTGCACGGGCTAATAATGGGAAGAGTGGAAAAAAAGAGAATAAGAGACGAGAGAGAGAATAAAGAGATAAAAGGAGGACGAAAGAGATGGGGGGATGAAAAGAGAGGAAGGGGAAAAAAGAGTAAAAAAATAGGAGGGGTGAAGTATCATGGGCTGGACCATGTGGGATCTCTGCAGGAGGTTAGGGGGAGTGTATCAGAGTCTCTATGTTATGGGGTTGGGCATCCCTCAGAGACATTTCAGCTCCATGGGCTGGGAGGTCATCTTCAAAGAGTTGGAGGGCGCAGAGCAGGGGAGGAGTGAAGCAAGAGTATTCCAGTTTGGAGAACTGATCGATCAGTGACTGCCAATTGTGAGTGAATTTGGATTCTGTGTGCATCACTCTGCATAAGAGTTCCATCTCCATGACATGCCAGAGGCGTGTGAACCACAGAGCAATAGACGGTGCAGACATTTTTTTCCAGTGAGGGCGAGTAATTGCTTGGCCACACCCAGCATATGCACAATAAGGTACCAATTGGCATGGGTCACAAGTGTTGGGGGCCAGACACCCAGAATGGCCACAGTGTGTGAGTTCGGAGGGGGAAGCCTACAGTGTCTTTGATGTGGCTCAGGACTTCCTTCCAGTATATGGTGAGTAGTGGGCAGGACCACCAAATATGAATGAAATCACCAATCACTGGTTGACAATGCCAAAAGCGAGGGGAGGAGGTGGGGAACCTTTTCAGTAAGCGTGTCGGGATGTAGTACCACCTTGTCATGAGTTTATAGGCGGTTTCACGTTGGGGTATGCTCCTGTTTAGCTTAGGGATGTCGCGCCATAGCTGTTCCCATTGTTTCGGAGAGATTTCCTCTGTGGAGTCTGTGTGCCATTGTGTTTAGTAAGTGTAAAACTGGGAAGGGGTAGAGTGTTGTAGCACCTGGTTTGTGCGGGAGATCAAACCCTGTGTGCCATCAAAGGAGCACAACAGTGTCTCAAAAGGAGTAAGTGGCCGGACGTTCAGTGGTGTGAGCAGCCAATGTCGCAGTTGGTAATATTGCAGTCGGGATGTGTCTGTAATATGGAAGTGTCTCTGGCATTGGTCGAAGGTTTTAAGCCCGTCCCCCTCGAAGAGGTCTTAGATCGTGTGGCACTCACCCTCTTCCCAAGCTGAGAAGGATTGCGGTTGTAAGGCAGGGGGGAAATCAGGGTTGCGGGCCAGAGGAGTGTTGGGAGAGGGGAAGGAGGTGAGACCCGTAAAGATTGCAATCTTGTCCCAGATGTCAAGGACCTTTTTCATGGGGGTGCCTATATAAGTGCTACGGGGACGGAGACACCACAGGAGCCAAGTCAGGTCCCAAAGTGGCCTACAGGTCACTGCGCGATCCATTTGGAACAAGTGCTTTTCACTTTCGTGGACGACCCATTCAGAGATATATCGGAGATTCAATGCCGAATAGTACTCCAAGAAGTCAGGACATACCAGGCCCCCCCAATCCATGGGCAACATGAGAATTTTATTAGAGAATATTGGGCATCTCCCACCCCAGATAAAGGTGTTAACGTTGCATTGGAGGCGTAGGATAGCAGCCTGCGGAATAGAAGTAGGCAATGTTTGGAATAAATATAGGACTTTCGGCAGAATGGACATCTTGACCACTTTGAGACGGCCAAGCCAAGATATAGAAAGGGGTCTCCAGGTTTGCAGGTCTTCTAGAACAGATCTTCTACACTCCATCCAGTTTGCTTGGGTCCATGATGACAGAGAGGAAGTTAAATTCAGGCCTAGGTAGTGGAGCGAGTGTGAGGCCCATTGGAAGGGAGCAAGTGATTGTAAGTCAGGTATATCCTGTGGGCCTGGGATTTGCCCATATTAATATTGAATCCCGAGAGTTCTTCAAAGGATCGAAGAAGAGATACTAGTGTAGGCAGAGAGGTCCTAGGATTAGACAGAGTGACCAGAAGGGCGGCAGCAAATAAAGCAACCTTGTATTCTATGCCGCCAAAGGGGATGCACTTAATGTCTGCCGTTTGGCGTATGGCAATCGCCAGTGGTTCGACCACTAGGGCGAAAAGTAGGGGCAAGAGCGGGAAGCTCACCTGGTACCACTTTGTATGTATATGGGTGGGGAAAGCCGGCTGTTGACCCAAATCTGTGCTGTGGGAGAGGCATAAGATGCCATGATCAGAGATATCATAGCCTGACCCAAGCCAATTTTCCGCAGGATTACACGTAAGAAGATCCAACCAACTCTGTTGAAGGCTTTTTCAGCATCTAAGTATATTAAGGTAGGCATGCTGGGATGTCCCGATGGTGGACCTTCTTGACCAAGTGGGCTACCCGACGTATGTTATCTGCGCCCTGGCGCTGCCATATAAAGCCAACCTGATCTGGGTCAACCAGGCTGGGAAGATATGGTTCCAGGCGATTTACCAGGATTTTGGTATAAATCTTGGTGTCTGTATTAGGCCTGGGCGGTAAATTCCGCTCCGATTGCGGAATTTGCGGAATTTTGGCAATTCCGCGTTCCGCGGAGAACGAGAAATTGCCGAAAATTCCGCAATCCGCTGCGTAGCGAAATTGTTTCCTTGTTCGCGCTTTCAAAATGCGTGTTCACGTGCGCGGGAGCGACTTACCGGGATCCCTGCGTTCGCCGACGAGTTTTCCTATCCGTTTGCGTGCGCCACGAGATTTTGGTAGCCGGCCGCGCGATCCCGCGAGAGTGTGTGATCGCGAACACGTCATTTGGACGCGCCAAGGTACATCCGCGTTCGCGAACAGGAAACACGCATCGCGAGCGGGCGGGACTAGTGAAACAAGATGGCCGCACCAATTGGCGACCGCATGGGCAAGTTCGCAAGATATTTCCCCCCGAGCACGCAAACAGCGTCCCTGAACAGGAAAAACGCATCGCGAAGGGCGGAACAAGCAATTCCGCGTGCTCGCGGAATTCTGCGTAGCTCGCGAAGATTTTTTACCGTTTCGCGGAACTTTGCGTAACGCGCCTACGCAAATTCCACCCACCCCTAGTCTGTACTTAGCAGGACAATAGGGCGATAAGATGCGCACGAAGAGGGGTCCTTACCTGGATCAGGAATGAGGACTATTTCAGCCCTGGACATAGTGAGGGTGAGGCCTATGGAATCAGAGAACGAATTAAAAATTCTTAGTAAGTGGACCTGGAGCTGGGGCAAGAACATGCGATAAAATAAGACCGGGAGGCCATCTGGGCCAGGGGTTTTACCGACTGGCAGATCTCTGAGAGCACGTTACAATTTGGCTACGGTAATCAGAGCCTCTAGAAGTTGTGTATGGTGAGCGTCAAGTGGTATCCACTGACAGGAAGCCAAAAAAGAATTAATGTAATCTTGAGGGGGGGCTTTCCTTCTCATAGAGAGTTGTGTAGAAAGAGTGGAACACTTGCTGCTTATCGTGCCTCGAAATAGCCCATGTACCATCCGCGAGTTATCTTTGAGATATGGGCCCGTGCCGCCCACAGGGGGAGTCGACGGGCAAGAACGGATCCCACTTTATCTCCCCCCTCATAGTATCTCTGTTTCAATGCCAATAGTGATTGTTCCTGCTTGTTCGTTTGGTGTACCCGCAGTTGGCACTGAAGTAAAGCAAGCTGCTTCCTGAGACGTTTAGAGGGAACTGAGTGGTCCAGCCTTTCTAGGGCCTTGATGTCCTTAGTCAGACCAGTTTCCACTAGTCGAGCCTCCCAACTGCGGGCAATCATAATTGAGGTAATGGCGCTCCGAGTTGTCACCTTGAAGGCATCCCATAAAATAAAACTTGGGGTCTCGGGTAGGTCATTAGATTTAAAGTAGACTGAGATTTTCCACTGTATCTCAGCTACATTGACCTGGTCGCATAAGATATGGGGTAAGACGCCAGAGGGGGCAGGGTGATCATGCAGCACTTTGGCATCGCAGCACCACCTCCAAATGAGCATGGCCGGAGATGGAGATGTCTGAGATGAGGGTTGACTCCAGGTCCTGCGCTAGTGAGTGTGAGAGAAAGAAATAAGAAATAATCAATTCGTAATTATGAGCGGTGAACATGTGAATAGAAGGAATAGTCCTGAGTGTCCTGGAACTTGTGAGGCCCAGGTCTGTAAAATCCCTCTTCAGCGTAGCGGATATCGCACCCGTTCCCTAGAAAGGGGCAGCACTGCGTCCAGTTTAGGGTCCAAGTCCAAATTGAAATTCCCTTCCATAATTAAGCGGTCCCCCTCCTGTGACACCGGCTCTTTCAATAAAGTTCTGAGGTATGCGTCCTGTGACTGGTTAGGTGTGTAAACATTAAGCAGGGTGGGAGGCTGTGCATTGTGTCGGACCATGATCCGTAAAAATCACCCACATACCCTTAGAGCAGAATCCTGACTTGCATAGGACTGCAACCCCAGCCGTCTAAGGGGCATATTAACACGGGCCATATCACCGCTTTCCCGGCACATAGCGCCGGAAAAGCGGCGATTTACACATCGCACAATCATCAAGGCGGCACTAACATGCATTAGCGCATGTTAGCTGCCGTTTACGAGTCGCCTCGCATCTTAGCGATATACATCGCTAATCAGATGCAACATAGGCGTTCCCTCGAAAACCAACATGAAAAAAGTCGCTAAGGAAACACCGCGGTATTTACAACCCGGCCCCAAACACGCAAAGCGATAATTAAAGCCGCGCTAACCGCGGTTTTCGCCGGATTCCTACGTCTGCAAAAATCCCGACTTAGCTATAAGTTAAATGGGAGGTGGATTGCATGGTTAAGTCCACATCTCCCTATTTCCAACATTCTCATTAGCGCTGTTCTTATTTCGCTGTATTCCGCCGCTATTGATGTGTATCGCCATCTATCGCCGGGTTTCATATCGCCTGTCAGCAAAGTGTTGCAAATACGCCGCTAACACGGCGATGTGAACCGGCGATAGACGGCGATAATGCAAATCGCGATAATGCAAATCGCGCTAAGCGCGATTTGTGATGATTACCGCGGCCCCTTGATAATATGCCCCTTAGTTGGAGAGGGCGCCCAGTATTAAGTCGGGTATTTTGGGTGGGCCATTCGATGTATATCAGATTCTAAATGGTGAGTTTCTTGTGAGGAAATTACGTCTGGGTCGTGAGTATGTAGCGCCAGATCTGGCATCTCTTGTTTGGAGCACTGAAACCCCTCACATTAAGAAATTTGAAGTAAGATGTATCAGCCATTGTCTAGAGCGGGAGGGTCAGCTGCTATAGCGGGAAAAGCAGGGAAGGGCGCCCACCCCGTGTGTTAAAGGGCCCAATTTCAAGAGCCTCGGTGGGTATGTGTAGTGATCCGAGAGGTTGCCACCCGTGCGGGGGGGGTGAAAAAAGCGGTAAAGGGCAAGACCAAAGGCTGTGTCAGACTGTAAAATGAATAGTAACCCTCCCACAGAGCGAGCAGATACAGGAAGTAGTAAAAAAAAAAACACCCCCAACCCGCGATCCCACAAAGACAGGATACAGAAAGGGAAGGTAGAGAGGGAACAACATAAACAATAAGAGGCCAACTGGGCCCAAAAACTCTATTCAAGTCCTGGAATGGCCCACTAGTCTGGGCACGGGCCATTCTGGAGAAGTCACTCTCCAAGGGGGTGAATTGAGCAGGGGGGCACGGAGGGAGTCAGTGGATCCTCTAGTCTCCAGCCTCCACAGCCAGTGGTCATCAGGGCGAGGGGTTACCCTGCTGGGAAGCCAGAGTCAATGAGAGAAAAGCCCCAGGAGTGCTCCACAGGGGAGTCAAGGTGGCAAGTGTTAAGAAACAAGTGGGGGAGAATGTTGTAGCATGAAGCCAATAGTCCATGGGTGCATATCACATCAGTATGGCCCTGCCATGCATGCAGGATCAAGGGTAACATTGTGTCAGCAGCTGGAGCGTAATAACACCAAATAAACAGTCAGGGCCCCAGCCGAGGGTAGAGCGATCCTGCCTTCACCCGGAGGTCACATTAGAACAGGCTGGGGAGTGTGCACCAACCATTGCGCAGAGGTTTTGAATGATGTCTTGCTTGGCTTGAGAGGAGGACTATTCCTTTTTGTGGGTCTGTGTTTAGCAGGGGACACCGTGGACCTCTCAGGGTGTATGGCCTCTCAGGACAATATTGGAGGAGGGGATGGGCTAGTCTCGTGGGAGGCTGCTGGAACATGCAGAAATTGTTTAGCATCCCCTAACGAAGGAAGCACTCGGCGTCTGCAATCCCAAGTAAAGATCAAGGCAAAGGAGTGACCCCACTGATTTCTAATGTTGAGGTTGCATAGTTTGTCCGTAACAGGCTTGAAATCTCTGTGATGCCATAACATCACTGGAGCAAGGCCTTGAAATATTTGAACAGCTTGTCCCTTGTATAACAATTCCGCCGTATGTCTGAGGCTTGCAATATGGCTTCTTTTCATTGAAGAATTGCACTCATGTGAGTATATCAGGGATGAAATCCGGACGGCCCGGGCCATGGCAACTCAGTGGGCTCTGTCTAAAGCCAGTGGGGAGGCGTCCTTGTCGCCTCTAATTGTCTGGAGTAAATCCCCGGTTGGGAGGCGTCCTCGTCGCCTCTAATTGTCTGGAGTAAATCCCCTGTGAACGCCGTGATATCTGAGCCTTCAGCCCCCCTAGGTACGACTGTAATGCGGAGATTGTTTCTCCTGCTCCTGTTCTCCAAATCCTCCTGTTTCAGCTGGAGGTCAATGTGCTGCTCCTCAAGAGTGGCCATCCTGCACCACAGGTTCCCCTCATCCTCTGAGCGTGCATCCACTGTACGTTCCAGGTCATCGACGCGCCCCTCAATCTCCATGATCTCAATCTAAATGCCATGAAGAAAGGCCTTGAATTCGGTCTTGAGCGGACCAATTTCAGTTTTTATTTCCTGGTGGAAATTGTTCATGTAGGCCTGTGTAAGGGGGGCGGCTGTAAGTTCGTGGGCCGCGGCTGCCCCGGGGGGATCAGCAGGAGCTGGAGTCAGGGGGCTTGATTTGAGCCACATGGAGGTGACTGGGTTGTCCTTAGAAAGGCTGGCTGGAATGTCTTTGCCAGGTTTATTGCGTGGCATGATCAGAAGAAGGTACCTCCAATTGCATGTGTCCAATGAGTATTGTGGGGGAATGTTGTAGTGGGGCCGGTGGCTGGGTCTAGGATGAGCGTACCCTTGGTTCGGGTCCTCCGTAGTGCGAACCCTGTGCTGGTAGAAGATCCGCTGGGGCAAGGCGAAGTCCTTAGCGACCAGGCGCCATGTCCGGGGGGCCAAGGAGAGGGTATTGCGCAGCTCTACAGCCAAAACGGGTCCCCCAACGCCCCAGCCACAAGGCAGGATGTTCCAGGTCCCCCCAGCAACTAAGGAGGGCAGGCTGCCGTTTAGAGGAGGGCACAAGTGGGATCCCCCTGGAGTGAAGAGTTCCCCTTGTCCCAGCAGGGCCAGGGGTTCACTCAAGCACACTGACCCCCAAGAAGACTGCAGTCCTGTGAATTTCAAGTTAGGCCCCAAAGCCAAGCCATGAACACAGCAGGGGAGTCATCAGGAGAGCCAGCGGCCAGCGAAGTGTTCCTTAACAGCGTTAGGCTGAAGCCAAGGTGTAGGGTCAGTGGGACCCAAAGGTGCAGCTGCTAGGCTATGGAGTCAGAGGGCCGTATCAATGAGGTAGGTGATAGGCCTAAGGAGGAGATCCAGGATGAACAGCAACCAGAGCATCATGGTATCCAGGGATGCAGTGGGGTCTCATAAACAGGACCAAGGCAATGACCCAGAGGAAAGGGCGGGGAGGGAAGCCTGTGGTGCAATATCACAGCCGATCACCCCTTACCTCTGGTGTGGAGTCCCAGTGTTCAGTAGGGCCAGACTGTCTCAGGGATCCTCACTAAGGGCTGGTACATCAGCGACAGCTGGCCTCAATCTAGGCCTCAGGTGTCACTCCCCCATCAGCATACCCATTACAAATGAGGGACCGCAGTCCCCATCGCCCCCTCACAGCTGAGTGGCAGCTGCAGCAGTGTGCTGCAATGTCGGGTGGACCATCCTGCAGGGGCCAGGGAGCAGAGTTCAAGCCCTGCGGTGTCCACCGTTCGCGGCAATTGACGGAGTTGCAGGCTGCAAAATGGCATGCTGGGTCAGTCAGAATATGTGCTGCTGCAGTCGTAGAAGGTGCCGGAAGAGGGTGGTAGGTGTTGAGCTTGGCACCCCTGCAGGGGGTGAGCAGGCCTCCGCTGGAGCCCCAGGCTGCAAAAGATGATCCCCCTAAGGCCACCCAGAGGCGACAAGTGGTGCCGCCGCAGGCACCCCAGCAGCAATCGAGAGGGCCACTGATCACGAGTGGAGCCACCATTCCACTCGGTTCCCCCATTGAATGGAGGCCACAGCAGCATGCCACAGAGCTGGATGGGCCAGCCCGCAGAGGCAAAGAAGCAAAGTTCAAGCATCCCTGGCTATAGCAAGTGGCGTCCCTGGCTACAGCAAGTGGCGACGTTGCAGGCCGCAAGATGATGGGCTAGGAAAGTCAGGGTCCATGCAGCAGTGGCCATTGGAGGCATTGGGAGAGTGCAGTAGGTGCTCAACCCATCCCCTTCACAGTAGGGCAAGGCAGGTTGTCGCAAGGGCCTCAGGAGTCACGGAGTGGGGGGAGCAAGTCCACCCGGGGACGATAGGCGGCACCGCCACAGGCCTCAAAATGGTGGATCAGGTCCCCGGCAGCAACCGAAAGGTCCACTGATCAGTAGTGGAGGGCTTCTGCCTCGTTCCCCCAGCAGCAGGCAGCGGTACAGTACCAGGGGCAGCAGCGAAACAAGTCTCACTCCATCAATAGCTTTGTCACGCCCCAGCTCATTGTAATTTTCCACAGAACTAATATCTTAAACACATACGCTGCCTCAATTGATCTATTTTTTCACATCACTGTGATACTCATTTTAATCAAACTCCCATATACATCTTCATTGTTAATGTACATTTTTTAAATAATTAAAAAGTAATATACGTACCAGTGAATTGAGCTTGTAGATTATATTGTTGTTTTAGCTCTTTCTGGATAACTATGACAGTGTTAAGATTTGCAAAAACTAAGCAAAAGAATGGTACACCACTCTCATAGAAAGCAACTATAAAATGGCAACCTCTTCAACTTTCCTCTCTATGATCATGAGAAAGGCAGCAAATGAAATCATGCCATTCATTTTAGTCTACTGCGTCTACACTTGCTAAGGGTTAGCTTCTGTTAACCCTTTCCCTTTCTTTCAAAACGAGGTTCCTGTTGGCGCATTTTCACGGTTTTTGCAATCATCGTGTAGTAAACGCGAAAAAAGCGGCAGTTCAAACCGATTGCTAGCTACGTATTTTTTTTATTTAAATACTGAACAACAGTTTATTACACAGTCCTGAGTTGGCAATTAAAGCTTGCCATTACTTTCCCTCTGTTTCAAAATGAGGTTCCTATCCCCGCTTGTTCACGATGTTTTCGCGATGATCAAACCTATATTTAGCTTCAGTTTTTAAATGTACATACTGCACAACAGTTTATTACATAGCCATGAGTTGGAAATTAAAGTTTGTCATTACTTCAATTTTGTCATAACCCCTCAACTTTTAAAAAAGTTCTGTCTCTTTAACACCCATCCCCCCAATACACTTGTAGCTCAGTGTACCTAACAACTTAGTAGAACCAGTAGGTTCCAAGTTCACAGCACAATCTTAAAGGAACATGCTACTTCCAAATGAGATACAGCAGGTGTCATTAGTGATGTTATCAGTGATGTCACTGCCCATGTCATGAGTGATGTAATATGTGAGGTCATAAGCAGGGCATTGTTGAATTTCTCTGGTTTTGTACAAGTGAAATATCCACCTAACTATAACGTCCCTGTAACCTTTGGCTTTTTCAGTGAATTTCTAAGGTTTTTTTAAATGCTAATTCCTAACTATAATGTCCCCTGTAACCTTGTTTTTTTCAGTGAATTTCTAAGGATTTTTTTGTTCTATTTCTTAATTGTAACATCCTTTTTTTAAAGTGAGTCTCTGAGATTTTTATATTCTCTTTCTATAATTGGATATTGTGTATTATATTTATATCATGTACCACACATTTTTTGATTTTGTATGTGTTTACCAGAAAGTACATTAATAACTGGTTTTATTTTTAACAATTTTTTGAGTCAGCAAATATATTTCACATACTTTTTTGAATTTTTAAAATCCACGATGACGTCGTGTTGATCACTATCACATTGCAAATTCGCAAAACAAAAGCAGACTTTCAACAACCACCACCGCATTAAAAAATGTAACTTAAAAAATTAATTCTATTACAATACAGACATTAATAACCACATCACTGCTTTAAAAACATATTTGAACACATATATTTGTAGTAACTTTTTTAAAAACTGTGTTTGAACACTATGTCCCATTTTTGCAATTACACCGAGAGTCGCGATGACTCCTGTAACTACGACGATCGCGCCTTTTTTTTTAATAACAAATTTTATTTGCTTTTCCTGATGTAATATGGGCCTTAGCCCTACAAGTACCTGTAGAAAACAAAATAAGTCAGGAGTACCATAGCATTTAAACAATTGTAACTCCTGCAGAACTTGCAGGTCAAACAATATAAACACAGTGCAGACAGTTCTAGATCCCCGTGGTTGTATAAATGTTACATACGTACAAAGGCAGACTATTACATGATAGGGAATGATATGTTCAATAGACATTTGTATGAGTGGTGATTTCTATCAGGGGCCCATCGATGGGAGGGGGGGCAGGTCTATCCCACGGTACGTCGCCCAAAGGGTCCATATTTTTCTATGTTTCTGGGGGCAGCCATGGGCCAGAAACACCGCAATCTCCGCACCCATACACCTGTCCAGTTCAGCCTTCCATTTAACTATGGTCGGAGGGGAGACCCCCTTCCACAGCTGGGCTATGTCGCTTTTGGCAATGGTAAGAGCCAAAAAGAGCAGATGTTGTTTGTACTTGTTACCCCCTATCTCGTCAGTGCTGTGTAAAAGAAAAAGTCTCGGATCGAGTGGGAGCTCCCATTAGAGTATGTTGCTAAGGCAAGAAGCCACCCTCCTCCAGAACAGCTGCAACGCAGTACAGCTCCAGACCGTGTGTAAACACGTACCCTCCTCCCTCTCACATCTCAAGCAGGTAGGGGACTGGATAACCCCCATTTTCTAGAGTCGGGATCAGGTGTAGTATGCGCGATGTATATACTTGAATTGTATGAGGTGGTAGCGTGTGGACACAGCGGCGCCCCGAGGGCTGGCTATGGCTTCGACCCAGTCATCGTCCGTCAAGTCAGGAATATCGTCTTGACATGCTCTCCTAGTCTTGTTAAGTGTTGTTTGTGTGTGCGTTGTCAGTGTTTGATATATTTGCCTGATTTTATGTAGCCCTAGGTCTCCCATCAGTAGGCGAACCTTAAGTGGGTGGAATTCTGGTAGGGTTTCTAGAGCGTGAATCTGAAGGCCCAACGCATGGCATAGCTGAAGATATTTATAAAATTGCGTCCTATGTAAGTGAAATTCCTCTTGTAACTGTTGAAAGGATTTCAACGTAGTGCCCTGCATTACGTCTCCCAACGTAGATATTCCTACCAAATCCCATTGATGAAACCCCTTCAGGGCCATCACTGGGCGCAAGTATGTGCCTTGCCACAGAGGGGTTGCCTGGGTCAAGGTCCCGCGCCACCCCATCTGCCTTACCATGTTCCGCCAGAGCTGAATCACATTTCTACTTGCCGGGGGTAATATATTTAGATTTCTGGAGCCATTCAGGAGCTGAAGAAGGGGAGCCCCCTCCATTGCTGCATGTTCCATCGCAAAAGCTGGGACGGTTGGGGAATTATACCACCATGCATTTATTATTAACAGGTGAGAGGCAACATAGTATGCGTATATGTCCGCTGCTGCAATTCCCCCACAATACGTGGATTGTGCGCATGTGTGTAGTGCCACCCGGATCGCCCTACCATTCCACAGGAATTTATTGTGTATGGCATTGACTTGTGCGAACCAGGATTGTGGTATGTTGTAAGGGAAGTTTTGTAATCGATAGAGAATTCTAGGCGGAGAGACCATCTTAAAGATGGCGGACCGCCCATATAACAATAGTGGAAGTGAGGACCATATTGTTGTTTCATTATTTAGACTTGTAAATAGCGGTTTAATATTGTGTGTCCATGAAAGCTTTGGACAAGGCGACACGAAGATGCCCAAATATTTAAAATCCCCAGTCGCGTGTGATAGCTGCGTCACCCAGGTGCCCCGCCCCTGGTTTCCACATACTGGAAAAAGCACGGATTTAGCAGGGTTAGTGTGAAGGCCTGCAGTTTCCCCAAACACTCTGAGGATTTTTAAGAGACGTGGGCCCGAGAACCACGGGTCAGTCAAAAAGAAGAGGACGTCATCCACATATAGCGCGATGCGATCCGATCTGGACTGAGACCACTCAAATCCTCCGTGGAACACAGGGTCGCTCCGAACCCATGCCGCCAGAGGCTCCACTGCCAAAGTGAATAGCAGGGGGACAGGGGGCACCCCTGCCTTTTACCCCTGTATATAGGGAAGGGGTCTGAGCGATGTCCTGCTATACGGACCTAGGCCGTCAAGTTAGTGTAAAGCAAACGGACATATGCTATAAACCTAGGGCCAAAATTAACCGCTTCGAGTAATTAGAAGAGATAGACCCAGCTAAGAGAATCAAATGCTTTGTCTATGTCGGCTAATAGTATAGCCACTGGGCGTCCTAGTTCTGGGGCTAGTGCCATGGCATTATGCACCCTTCGGACATTGTGACGGGTGGCACGGAATGGCATAAAGCCGGATTGATCTGGGTGAATTAAATCCGACACACAAGTCCGTAGGCGATCCACCAGGACCTTCCCTAAAAGTTTTGGTTCGAAGTTAATAAGGGAGATAGGGCGGTATGAAGAGGGCTCCTCCGGAGGGCGACCCGGTTTGAGGAATAAAACAATCTCCGTGTGGCACCACTCCCGGTGTAGTATACTCTGTTCTTGGGCATCCTGTATTGCCGCCAGCAAGTGTGGCCCCAACGTGTGCATGTGCGGTCGCAGGAATTCTATAGGGAATCCATTGGGTCAGGGGCCCGCCCTGGACGCATGGCGTGTAGGACCCGCTCAACTCGTCTAGTGTAATGGGGGCTTCTAGTTGATCCTGCATATGGTCTGTGAGTCTGCGGGGTGGGATATCTCTAAGGAATTCCGCTATTTGAGCCTCTGAGAGCTGCTCATGACGTTCATATAGTGAGGAGAAGTGCCGTGCAAATTCCTGAGCTACCCTCGCCGGGGACGAACAAAGGCCCCCATCAGCGTCCCGTAGGGTAGGGACTGCAGCGGGGGATTTGTCCACTTGGCATAGTCTGTGCAGCATTTTACTTGACTTGTCTCCCCACTGATATATCCTGTGTTGCGATGCCTCTCAGATTTCCTTTGCTTCGCCCATTAGGTATTGTTGTATAGCTTGTTGCACCTGCAGCAAATTGTGCTGGAGCGAGGGGCTAGGGTCTAGATTAAGTTGCGCCGCCAGGCTCACTTGGCGTGACTCTAGGTCCGCCAACTGCGCTTGTCCCGCGCGTTTCTCTTTGGTGCAGTAGCTAATTTCTGCCCCCCGGACCGTGGGCTTTAGGGCTTCCCAGAGGATACCTTTCGATGGAGCCAAAGCTACATTAGTTTCAAGATATTCGGATACTACCTTAGCTAGCATGTCTTGATAGTCTGGGTCTCAAAGGTGCCACGAGGGCATTCGCCACCTAAAGGTGGGTCTGCTGGACCCTGTATGAAATTTGAGAGTAACTGGGGAGTGATCCGAAAGCCCTCTGGAGAGGTGAGATATCTGTGAGAACCTATGAATATATGTGTGAGGTGTAAAGAAGTGGTCTAGTCGGGACTGCGAACCATGTACCGCGGACATATAGGTGTAACTTCGTTCAACAGGGTGATATTCACGCCAGATGTCTGCCCATCCCAAAGTAGAGGCAAGGAGGTTCAGTTTGGAGGGGCCTGCAGGCGACGGGTGGTCTGAGCTGTGCTGTCTATCTGCCGGGGCCATGGTGTCATTCCAATCTCCGCCCAGGAGGGTTAAGCCCTCTGGACGTTCCCCCCAAAGCCTAGAGATCCTGTCAACAAAGGCAGTCCCCAATGGGGGAGGAGCATAGATACTGCCCATGGTGACATGCTCACTGTAAAGCGTGCCCGTGACAATCACATAGCGGCCTCCTGGGACCACCCAGTGCTTTGTGTGTACGAAAGGAACTCTGCAGTGGATTAAAATGGCCGTTCCCTGCGATCCCCTGGCGAACCCTGCATGGTATATAGTATGGTAACCAAATCTGGCCAGGCAAGGGGTTTTGGTGCCAAGAAGGTGGGTCTCTTGTAAGAGTAGTATATCGGCCTCATATCGCTTGGCTTGGCGTAGGACCGCACCCTGTTTCATTTTATTAAGCAGACCCCTGACATTCCAAGAAAGCACAATAAGGTCCCCGAGAGGGGCTGTGCCCATCTGTGCCGTCATCCCGTATCTATGAGAACACTGTGTGTAATGAGTCGGGATCTAGATAATGTGTCTGCACGTATAAAAACAATGAAACTGCCCCCATGGACCACCCCCAAAATTTCCCTAACAACCCCCCTCCCCCCACCCGATACTGGCATGAACGAGGAGCATCTGTCACGGCGAAGGGCACGCTCGGCCCCCAACGGGGGGAACCAGGGCCCGCTGCCAAAAGTACCCCACCCACCCACCAAACATTTAACATGTCCCGGGCTAGGCAGCCCCATGGCTGGGCATCAATGCCCGTTCGGAGGTCAGTGAAGAGCAGGGTAATCACAATGAAACATATTCTATGGCTACGGTGGTCAGCCGAACACTGGCTGTCCGGCTGGTTCAGGATACATGTTCTGGACTGGAGGAGCGCCTGTCTGAGCCGGATCTATGACCTCGCTTTGATTTGGTCCATCGGGGTCTGGTCCGCCGCGAGCACCGGGAAGAGTCAGAGTCCTGTGGCGGAGGCATATGGGGCTTGAGATGAGTGCGTTCGTCTGTCCATGCAAATACAGCTTCAGGCGTATCAAAGAAATGTGATTCGGACTTAAATATAACTCTCATCCTGGCTGGGTACAAGAGCATGTATTGCATGTTGAGGTCTCGTAATCTACGCTTCGCTGCCACAAAAGACTGGCGTTGCTGTTGGACCAAGCATGTGTAGTCAGGAAATATCATTATGGGCTTCGAGTCATAGTGGAGTTTATCTTTATGTGATCTAGCGAACTGCAGGATGGCATCTCGATCTGCATAGATCAGCAGCCGTGCGATCACTGGTCTAGGATTCTCGCCTGGGGGAGGTTTCCTTTTCAGTGCTTGGTGAGCCCTCTCACATTTCCTTTGGCATGAGATCTCCGAGCCACTGGGCGATAAAGCGGGTCATGGAGGAACCTTCACATCCCTCCGGGAGGCCCACAAAGTGCAGGTTATTGCGCCTTGCGCGTCCTTCTGCGTCTTCCACTCTGGAGGCAAGTTCCTGTGACACAAACGTTAGCTTGTTGACTTTTTTTGCAAGGTAGTCACCGAGTCTTCAACAGTCGATGCACGCGCCTCGGCCTCAGTGATACGGTCCACCGCTTTCCTGAGGTCCTGGCGTAGGAACGAGACTTCGGCCCCCACTGCGCCAATCTTGACATCAAGCTTGTCTCTGGTGTCATGGATCACCACTAGGAGTGCAGCATTGTCCGGCACCGTACCCTCCACATCGCCCCCAGCGGCACCCCTTGTAGACGTGGCATACTGGTCCAGGGTACTTTGCTTGGAGCTTGCCCCACCTGGTTTGTCCTTGCCCATAGTTGTATGCGAGGGTGGGTAGGTGCGGGGCCCCCGGAAATTCTGCTGTCAGGATGATGCCTATTTGATGGAAGGGAGCACCACCTCGTCAAGGAAGGCCATGAAGATGGCGTCAGGCCCATAGTGGGGATGCACTGCCGGCAGGCCCTCTCAGAATCAGGCATGTCCTGGGCCACAAGCCACACTGAGCCTAGCTCAGCCGCCTCCGCAGCCCACAACTGCCCGCCAAGTAGGCCCCGTAGTGGAACCAGAGTCGCCGGACCACCCACCTACAGTGCTCCCAAGTAAACGTCTAGTTTTCAGGCACCAGTGTCTCACCTAAGGCTCTCGGGGGCCGAATACACCCCAGGTCCCGTAGGTGAAGGAAGATGGAGTGCCCTGGGCCACTCAGTCATTCAGGGGGGATCGGTCCTCCCTTACGATTCCTCCGGAGCCCCCATGCGGTCCTGTTCCCTGAGACGCGGTCGGTGGGGCGCAAACGGGGCCAGTTCATTGCCATCCACATGGGCCTCCGCCTTTACCAATAAGTTCCCCCTCGCAGGTGTGATAATGAGGGAGGGGAGCGGGAGCCGGGCCAAAGCACCGGGTTCTAGGCAGGGCTGCTATGCGGGCTGCGGCGATTCCCAATATGGTGCCCCGCGCTTCAAATACAGTTAAGCCCTCACCGGGCACTCAACACAGGGCCGTGGGGGGTGCCGGGTCTCTGCCGCGGTGCGGGTGCAGCAGGGAGTCTCCACTGATGACCTTTCCGGGTATCCGGCAGCACCGGGGGGGCCGGCCCCTTCTCCTGCAGGCCCCTCACAGCCTCAGGATGTCTGCCGTGGGTCGGCACTCACCGCCGCACCCCCTTGCACCATGCACCGCCACTCACCTTCTGGGCCTCGACCCGGCCCCACATCCCCCCGCAGCACCACGGCAGCAGGCTTGATTTCTGATGGGGGAAGCCGCCTACTCCAGGCTCCGGTCTGCAACCCTCCCTTGGAGTCTCCACGACATGGAGCGCCCGCTCAGGCTCAGCGACAGCCGACTATCGGGAAAAGGCACTCCAGGCTCTGCCGGGGTCAGGGTCTTCACTGATCCGAACCTCCAAACAGGATTTTAGACAGATTTCAGTCGGATTATGGCGTGGACGCGCGGAGCTCGTTTAAGCTGCGCCCGCCATGTTGGCTATCCAAGCCACGCCCCGCACCTTTTTTAGGTGTTGCAAAACACACATATGCACACATTTTACAGTATTTTAGACACTAGGGGTTTATTACTGCACTGATAAAGTCACATATTTGTATGGAGTTTGCATAAAAACAACCATTTAAACCGATTTTCCATTTTCACGGTCACGCCTGGCATCGCGTAGATATCGGTAGCCGTGATCACCGCGAATATGTCACGGAATACCAAAACAAATGCAGACATTCAATAGCGTCCACTACATTCAAAACTTATAACTGCAAAATGAATTATAACTAGCACACCAAACACATAACTATCTAAACGACTGTATAATAGCATGTACACCTCCCTCAATCTCTCTATAACACAGTGCATAACTTTTTCAGTGTAATCTATCTCTGCATGCATCACTGTATCACTAAGTGTCTCTTTCACTGTATAAGTATTTAACAGGATCTATGAGATGATGCATCAGTCTATCAATACTTCTGTAACTAAATGTGTGACTGCCTTAGTACATCTAAGAGTGGGTGCATCAGTGTCACAATGGGTCTGTGATTGGTTGCGTAAGTCTCTCATTCAGTCTGTGAGTAGGTGCATGAGTGCCTTTGTACATTTGTAAGTAAGTATATGACAATCTGACTGGATCTGTGTGTGTCTGAATGGGTGTGTGAGTGGGCATATGAGTGTCTCAGTGAATCTGTGAGAACATACGTGAGTGTGTGAGTGGGTCTGTAAGTGGGTGCATGAGTCTCTGAGTGGTTCTCTACATGGGTGCGTCACTCTCCGAGTAAGTCTGTAAGTGGGTGCATTAGTACCTGAATGGGTATGTGACTGGATGTATAAGTGTGTGAGTCGATATGTGAATGGGTGTATAAGTGTCTGAATGAGTTTGTGAGTTCATACATGAGTCTGTTACAGTGACCAGCGAGTGTGTACAAGTATGTATATATTTTTTAAAATATTTCCCCAATATTCGTGACGACGCCGGTAGTCGCGATATCCCTGCGATCGTACACTGGGGGGGCGCGCTGGAGGTCGCGGCGTCATCGTTAATATCGTGCAATTAAAAAAATCTATTTTGGACACATAACTTGTGTCACTAACACACCCATTTCTCAAACATGGGGTGAGAGTATCTCCACCCTGACCCCTTATGTTAGCTTTCCCATACATTTTCAGCCCCTGGAACTGTCCCTGGACAATAAAATGTCAGCCACAACTTTCTATTCAGGTTGGGTCCAGCCAATCAGGACATTCCCGTTGGCATGTGCATTCGTGATTCATCGTGAAACCATCGCGAATTATCCATGGCCAGAGGTATATCGATAATTTTCAGCTTAAATTTCTCGAAAGCTATTGTACAGATTTGCACGAAATAACAAAAAGCACAATCTGCATAACAACATCTACCTTTCTTCCAAACTTCAGGCTGTAGGTTTGACAATGCGTTCCTATGGAATTAACTTTACAAACACACCCTTTTTTTGCTCCCCTATATCTCAGTCCCAACTTCACTGATCACCCCTAAACTTTTCATGACTCACAGAACCTACTTTGACACTTTCTTTGGAAAATTTCATGCAGATTGGTCAAATGAAGCCAAAGATATAGGCCATACATATATACATATAGTTTAGGTTAGGACTTAGTTTCCACAGGAAAAGCATTTTTTGACTTGGCTATAACTGTGGCGTCCTTTGATCAATCTGCATGAAATTTTGCCCAAGAAAGTGTCACGGTTATTACTATTTATTGGAAAGGTTTGGGGGTGATCCATGCAGTGGGGACTGAGAATTTCAGGCACGAAATTAGGGCGCATTTATAATGTAAATTCCCATAGGAAAGTTTAGCCACCTCCACAGCCCGAACCGCTGAATTGACTTACACCAAATTTGGCAGGGAGGTAGATGTCGGTTCAAGGAGGTGCCTTTTGCTTATTTGGTGTAAATCCTTTCAGTAGTTTTTGAGAAATTCAAGTTTCAAATTATAGTGATATCTCTAGCAGCGGATATTTCGAAGTGGTTTCGCGATGAATCATGAATGCAGATGCCAACGGGAATGCTATGATTGGCTGGTCGCAACCTGACTAGAAAATTCCTGCCACCATATTGGGAATGGGTCCCGGGGCTGAAAATGTGTGTGCAAGCCCACATAAGGGGTCAGGGTGGAGATACTCTGACCTCATGTTTGACAAATGGAGGTGTTGGTGACACAAGTGATGTGTCCAAAATTAATTTTTTTAATCGTGCGCAATATTCGTGACAATGATGTGACCACCAGCATGGCCCCTCGTGTACTGTCGCGGGGTCATTTCGACTGTCAACGTCGTCGTGAACATTGGTGAATCATTAATGCTCATTCTTATAGAGATATTGAGATTCTGATAAATGTTTTTATTGAGTTTTTTATATAGTGAGTTATATACTGTGATGGTTAGAATTAATTATATAGTTATAATTTTTGTATGTGGTGGTGGCTATTGAAATCCTGATTTTGCTTTTTTTTGCAAAGTTTAATATAGCGCGACCTTGACCCGAATCGTGTATCAGAGTGCTTTACATAGCACCAGTTACATTACATGAGGACACACATTCATTTTTTGTTAGGCACGGGGAGATTAAGTGATTTGCCCAGAATCACAGGATGTTCAGCGTCATTGCCGAGACTCGAACCCGGTTCCCCAGATTCGAGGTCGACCGCCCTAGCCGTTAGGCCAACTCCTCTACTTTTGCGACGTAACCATGGGAACCGTGATGAGTGATGCCATCTCGAACTCTGGAGTCACTGCGAAAATGGAAAATAGGTTTGAGAGATGGTTGTTCTAGAAATACACTTGAAAATCATGAGTTTGAAGTGTACAGTAATAAACCTCTAGTATGTAGAATACTGTAATGTGTGTCCATTTCTGTGTTTTCACTTTATGGAAAAGGCGCGATCATCGCGGTTAACGATGTCACTGTGACTCCCGTTTTTTTTCGCGATTTCTCCGCAATGATCGCGAGAACATCACGAACACACATAGATAGGAATCTCTTTTTGAAAGAGAGGGAAAGGGTTAACAGATACTAACCATCCACAATAGGAGATAGTGTAGTCAAAAATGAAAGACATGATTTCATTGGCTGCCTTTCTTATGATCACACAGTGCAAAGTTGAAGAGGTTGCCATTTTATGGTTGCTTTGTATGAGAGTGGTGTACCATTCTTGTGCTTAGTTTCCAGAAAACCTAACAGGGTCAAAACTATCCACAAAGAGTTAAAACAACAATATAGTCTACAAAATAAAATCACTGGTATGTACATAACTTTTTAATTCTTTAAAAAATTTACATCAGAAAAGATGTATATGGGAGTTTGATAAAACAACATTATCACAGTGATATGAAAAGATATATCACAGGACTAATGTAGTCACAATTAAAAGATAAGAACATGTTGTCCACCTGTATATGAATTAGAAAGAAGTAATACTTGTTATGTATGTATTGGGTAGTGTTTGTCAATGTGGTTTTTAACTTATATGACCGCTTTGCATATGCTTAGATGGTGAGATATGGTTCTTGTGGTTGCACATAGCTATATATACGGTAGGACTTTTGAGTTTGCTTAAAGATGCAGAGAGGTATATATTTTTAGAAAGATGGCTTGAAGGTGTACATCAATTAAGAAATCGCATAAATGCTTACATGGTGATCTATGTTCAGTAAGGCTGATGAAAATGTCATGTATATGGTGAGGATGGTGTTTTTCTTTAAACATTGTTTGTCTGAAATTGAGATGGATTAATAGTGAAGAATGCCTTGAGAGTTCTTGTTCTAGCTGCCTTTGGTGTAACAATTGTTTGGAAAATGCTGAATATATGTTTTAGGGGCAGAAGGAGTGTTTGAGAAATGATGCAGCTATACCATTTTCAAAAGGTTTTGTGCTTTGAACATTTTTTAAATGTTGTTTTCCATTTCAGAACCTTACTGATGCATGTGGATGCTCAGTAACAAAGCTATGTATGCTGCTAGAGAGCTATGTATGCAATTATATACCAAGTGTGATATCTAGACTTCAGTCACACAGTAGAAAAGCATATATATAGTAAAACAGGTAGCTTGATAGTGACAGAAGGAGTTAACCAATGAGTCAGATACATAGTCACAACTGTTATGTATATAACAGTAATGAAGATACTTTCATAGTCAGTCAGGGAGTACTCAGGTACTCATGCATTCATCCAACCACTATTGAGGCAGTCATCAAATCAGTGATTCAGTATCCATGGAGTTATTCTATTACCTAGACAAGGGGTCTACAAACTTTTTGTAATAAGAGCTACTTATGTTCAATGAAGAGCATCCCAAGCTACTAATATTGTTAGAGATGTATTAGTTACCACATCAGACAAGAGTATTTTAGGGGCTTCCAGACCCACAAATTACCAGCAGTGATCATTTCAGTGCATCAGGTACGGTTACTAACAGTAATGGAAAAATGCTTTGTCAGTGTGGAATGCCTCTAGTTGGGTATTACATAACTGCCATAGTTGAAAAGCCCCTAGCACCAAGTTAATAATATTAGTAATAAGTCACCCCAACACTGGTTGATGTTCATCACTCAACAAGGAGCTTTAAATATATTTTGGAAATTCAGCCATTTTTCTGCAAACATCAGCATATGAATTCTGAACAGACACCCATTTTATCCTTGAATACCTGCTTTTCAATTTTGGTATACATGTATTAATTCAAACAGGCAAAAGCTTCTAATTTAATTGACTAGACTGCAGATAGGAGAGCTACCTACAGGTAGCTGGAGAGCTACCAGTAGCTCACGAGCTACTCGTTGGAGAAGCCTGACCTAGATACTACAATTGTACTCTTGCAATCAGGCAGGCAGAAATTATTTAGTCATTCAAATATGGAGGCACTACTTATACATTCATCTAATCACCAAGACACTAACCATTTACTTATTCATTTAACAAGGCTGTAACTATGCAGTCATTGTAACACTTGCGCAGAAGCTAGGCAGTTATCTAAGCATACACTTACAATGCATGCAGTCATTGAAATACTGAGGCACACGCATGAACTCATGCAAACACTCCAAGTACTACTCATGCAGTCATCTAATTATGTAGAGAGTACGATTGTAGTACACCTGTTATTCATCCAGTAGCTAGGTACTCGTTTAATTAATGAGAGAATACTCTTGCACTAATACAATCACCCCAGCAGTACACTTACTTTCATCCAATTTCTCGAGGTTTAACCCCTTCTGTGCTCATGACGAGCTGGACTCGTCATGGCACACAGTGGTCGTGTGCTCATGGCGAGTCCAGCTCGTCATGACACACAACCCGGAATCCCTCTGGTGCGCGCACCAGAGGGATTCCCTTATGCCAAAGAGCCTCGGGAGCTGGGGAAGAGCTTCCCCAGCTCCCGAGGCCCCCCTTGGTTTCCCTGAAATGACGATCGGCTCATTTCAGTTTCAGTTTCTACGTGCTCAGGGGGATATCTCAGCCCCCTGAGCACGTAGAAACTCAGGAGAGGCTATCGTTGGAAAGGGAGAATCTCCCTTTCCAGTGGTACCCCTCCTAGTGGATCCCTGGCTTAGGGATCGCCCCAGGAGGGCGATCCCCAAGCAGAGATCCACCCACTAGGCACCAGGGAGGGAGCGGCCCCTTGGTCAAGGGCCTTTGCTCCCCCATAAAAATGTTGGCATGATTAGTCTTTCTGCCCCCTGGGAGTAGATGGGGGCAGTAGCCCCCAATCTGCCCCCCGGGGGGGGTAGAAAGCCCACTAGACACCAGGGATTTTTTATGGGATATCTATTAGGGGTGGGGGCTGCCCAAACGGGCATGCCGATGCCTACACACCCCCGGCCACAAAATTAGTTTTTCTGCCCCCCCCTGGGGGGCAGATGGGGCAGTATCCCCCAATCTTCCCCCCCGGGGGGGCAGAAAGCCCACTAGATACCAGGGATTTTTTTTTAAATGATAGTTAGGGGTGGGGGCTGCCCAATATGGGCATGCCAATGCCCCCACCCCCGCCGCAAAGGTACAGTCTTTCTGCCCCTCCTGGGGGGCAGAAAGCCCACTAGATACCAGGGATTTTTTTTCAATTATAATTTGGGGTAGGGGCTGTCCAATATGGGCATGCCAATGCCCCCACCCCCGATGCAAGAGTACAGTCTTTCTGCCCCTCCTGGGTGGCAGATGGGGGCAGTAGCCCCCAATCTGCCCCCGGGAGCAGAAAGCCCACTAGACACCAGGGTTTTTTCCCCTCGATACATTTAGGGGTGGGGTTGCCCAAGATGGGCATGCCAATGCCCCCACCCATCCCCCACGAAATTCCATCTTTTTGCCCCCCCGGGGGGGGGAAGATGGTGGCTGTGGCCACCAATCTGCCCCCGGGAGTTCAGAAACACCCTAGATGCCAGGGATTATTTTTTTATAGGCCCGGGGTGGGGGCTGCCCAGAATGGACATGCAAATGCCCCCACCCTACCCCCAAAGAAAAAAAAGACTTTATGCCCCCCAGGAGGCAGATGGGGGCAATAGCCCTGATCTGCCCCCGAGGAGTGGGCAGAAAGCCCACTAAGCGCCAGGGATTTTTTTTTTATTTAGGTAGGGGTGGGGGCTGCCCAGAATGGGCATGTCAATGCCCCCACCCCAAAAAAATGCTACAGTCTTTCTGCCCCCCTGGGAGGCAGATGGGGCAATAGCACCTTATCTGTACCCCTGAGAGGCAGAAAGCCCACTAGCCACCAGGGATTTTTTTTTTTACAAAGTTCGGGGTGGGGGCTGCCAAGAATGGACATTCCAATGCCCCCACCCACCACAAAAAAGATGCCACTGTCTTTCTGCCCCTCCCAGGAGGCAGATGGGGGCAGCAGCCCCTGATCTGCCCCTGGGGGGGGCAAAAAGCCCACTATGTGCCAGCGATTATGCTGACTTTTTTATATGCAGGGGTGGGGGCTGACCAGAATGGGCATCCCAATGCCCCCGACCACCCAAAAGAATAGCCACAGTCTTTCTGCCCCCCTCGGGGGCATATCGGGGCAATAGCCCCTGATTTCCCCCCTCCCCAGGGCGGCAAAAAGCCCACTAGGCACTGACTTTTTTTCGGAATGTGCCTACCTATTGAATTTGGTTCCTAGCTCTGCCGGCACCTAGGGAAACCTAGCAAACCTATACATTTTTTAAAACTAGACACCCAGGGGAATCCAGGATGGGCTGACTTGACTGGCTCTCACCAGGTTCTGTTACCCAGAATCCCTTGCAAACCTAAAAATTTGTCAAAAAAACCACATTTTCCTCACATTTCTGTGGTGGAAAGTTCTGGAATCTGCGTGGATCCACAAATTTCCACCCATCCCGCGTTCCCCAAAGTCTTCCGAGAAAAATGGCACCTAACATGTGTGGGTAGGCCTAGTGCCCGTGACAGGAAACGGCCCAAACGCAACGTGGACACACCACATTTTCACAGTGAAAACTGACCCTTTTTTTGCAAAGTGCCTAGCTGTAGATTTTGAACCCTAACACTGCCAGCACCTAGGGAAACCTAGCAAACTTATACATTATTGAAAACTAGACACCCAGGGGAATCCAGGATGGGGTGACTTGACTGGCTCTCACCAGGATCTGTTACCCAGAATCCCTTGCAAACCTAAAAATATGTCCAAAAAACCACATTTTCCTCACATTTCTGTGGTGGAAAGTTCTGGAATCTGCGTGGATGTACAAAATTCCACCCACCCCACGTCCCCCAAAGTCTTCCGTGAAAAATGGTACCTCACTTGTGTGGATGGGTCAAGTACCCGCGACAGGCAAGGGCCCAAAACCTATTGAGGAGACATCAAAATTACCTATCACAAAACAACCTGGTTTTGCAAGGGGGTCACCTGGGTTTTGGCCCCGGGCTCAGCGGCCATCTTGGGAACCTACCAAACCCACACATTTCTGAAAACTAGACACCCGGGGAGTCCAGCGAGGTATGGTTTGCATGGGTCCCCAAACGTTTTCCTACCCAGAATGCCCTGCAAACCTCAAATTTAGCTGAAAAAATCACTTTTTACTCAAATTTCTGTGTGGGAAAGTTCTGGAATCTGCGTGGATCCACAAATTTCCTACCACCCTGCGTTCCCCCAGGGCTCCCGATAAAAATGGTACCTCACTTGTGTGGGTAGGCATAGTGGCCAAGCAGGAAATGGCCCAAACCATATTGTGGAGACTTCAAAATTACCTATAACAAAACTACCTGGTTTTGGGGTGGGGCACCTGGTTTTTTGGCCCCGGGCTCGTCGCCATCTAGGGAAACCTACCAATCCCACATGTTTCTGAAAACTAGACACCCTGGGGAGTCCAATGAGGTATGGCTTGCGTGGATCCCCCAACGTTTCCCTACCCAGAATCCCCTGAAACCCTCAAATTTAGCTGAAAAAAACATATTTTCCACATATTTTTGCGTGGAATCACCGTGCTGGCACAAATGTCCTACCACTAACCCTGGGCGTAGTTCGCGAAGTAACGCTTCGCGAAGCTACGCAAAGTGCAGTTCGCACTACGCGAGCTACGCGTAGCACTACGCGAACTGCGTAGTGCGTGTTCGCAATGATTGCACAGTGCCAGATGCTTGTCCGCACTGTGCAATCATTGAAAACGGCATCTTGCACAGTGCGAGCTGTCTTTTACTGCCGCTCGAGTAGATTTTTACTCGAGCGGCAGCTTTCTCAACGCGGACTGGTAGTTTCTCATCGCGGCGGTCGCGAGCATACGCGACCACTCGCAATGAGAAACCTGACCTCCCGCGTTGAGAATCTCGCCGGGAGGTTTATTTTCCACGCTCGCGATCGGCAACTTGATGTTGCTGATCGCGAACAAGGAAACAGTCTCGCCGAAATGTCATTTTGCTTGCTCGCGGTCGCCAACTTGACGTTGAGGACCGCGAGCAAGCAAAAAATGACCGCTGCACTACGCTACGCACGTTCGCACTGTGCTACGTGCAATTCGCGTAGTGCGAAGTAGCGCAAACTTCGCAAACTACGCGAGCGTAGCGTAGTTTTCCGCCCAGGCCTACCTACCACCCAGCGTTGCCCTTGTTCCCCCGAGTAAAATGATACCTCACTTGTGTTTGTGTCCAAAGCAGATCTGGCTAAAAAAGTATTTTTAATAAAATGTAGCGCTTAGAATTCTCGGTTTTATACCCTAAATCCCTATGTTTTGGGCTCTTCGCAGTCACAGGCCTTTGGCCCACCCACACAAGTGAGGTATCATTTTACTCGGGAGAACAAGGGGAACGCTGGGTGGTAGGAAATTTGTGCCGGCACAGTGATCCCACGCAAAAACTATGGAAAAAGTGATTTATTCAGCTAAATTTGAGGTTTGCAGGGGATTCTGGGTAGGAAAACGTTGTGGGACCCACACAAGCCATACCTCGCTGGACTCCCACGGGTGTCTAGCTTTCAGAAATGTTTGGGTTTGGTAGTTTCCCAAGATGGCCGCCGAGCCCGGGGACAAAAACCCAGGTGACCCCTCTTGCAAAACCAGGTTGTTTTGTGATAGGTAATTTTGATGTCGCCTCAATAGGTTTTGGGCCCTTTTCTGTCGCGAGTACTTGACCCACCCACGCGAGTGAGGTATCATTTTTATCAGGAGACCCGGGGGAACGCTGGGTGGGAGGAAATTTGTGGATCCACGTAGATTCCAGAACTTTCCCACACAGAAATTTGAGAAAAAAGTGATTTTTTCACCTAATTTGAGGTTTGCAGGGTATTCTGGGTAGGAAAACGTTAGGGGACCCACGCAAGCCATACCTCGCTGGACTCCCCCGGGTGTCTAGTTTTCATAAATGTGTGGGTTTGGTAGGTTTTCCTAGATGGCCACCGAGCCCAGGGCCAAAAACTCATGGGACCCCCCTTGCAAAACCAGGTTGTTTTGTGATAGGTAATTTTGATGTTGCCTCAATAGGTTTTGGGCCCTTTCCTGTCGCGGGTACTTGACCCACCCACGCGAGTGAGGTATCATTTTTATCGGGAGACATGGGGAACACTGTGTGGTAGGAAATTTGAGGATCCACGTAGATTCCAGAACTTTCCCACACAGAAATCTGAGAAAAAAGTGATTTTTTCAGCTAAATTTGAGGTTTGCAGGGCATTCTGGGTAGGAAAACGTTGGGGATCCACGCAATCCATACCTCGCTGGACTCCCCGGGTGTCTAGTTTTCAGAAATGTGTGGGTTTGGTAGGTTTCCCAAGATGGCCGCCGAGCCCAGGGCCAAAACCCAGGTGACTCCCCTTGCAAAACCAGCTTGTTTTGTGATACATCATTTTGATGTCTCCTCAATACATTTTGGGCCCTTGCCTGTTGCGGGTACTTGAACCACCCACACCAGTGAGGTTTTTGGCTCTGGGCTCAGCGGCCATCTTAGGAAACCTACCGAACCCACACATTTCTGAAAACTAGACACTCGGGGGAGTCCAGCGAGGTATGGCTTGCGTGGGTCCCCCAACGTTTTCCTAGCCAGAATCCCCTGCAAACCTGAAATTTTGCTGAAAAAATTCACTTTTTTCACACATTTTTGAGTGGGAAAGTTGTGGCATCACAGGGCTGACACAAATTTCCTACCACCCAGCGTTCCCCCAGGTTTCCTGATAAAAATGGTGCATCACTCGGGTGGGAGGTCCAAGTACGCGCGACAGGCAAGGGCCCAAAACGTATTGAGGCGACATCAAAATTGCCTATCACAAAACGACCTGGTTTTGCAATGGGGGTCCCATGACGTTTTGGCCCGGGGCTCGGCGGCCACCTAGGGAAACCTACCAAACCCACACATTTCTGAAAATTAGACACCCAGAGGATTCCAGGGAGGTATGGCTTGCGTGGATCCCCCAACGTTTTCTTACCCAGAATCCCCTGCAAACCTGAAATTTGGCTGAAAAAATCACTTTTTTCACACATTTTTGTGTGGTAAAGTTGTGGCATCACGGGGCTGACACAAATTTCCTACCACCCAGCGTTCCCCCAGGTCTCCCGATAAAAATGGTGCCTCACTCGGGTGGGAGGCCCAAGTACCCGCGACAGGCAAGGGCCCACAACGTATTGAGGCGACCTCAAAATGGCCTATCACAAAGCGACCTGGTTTTGCAAGGGGTCCCATGACGTTTTGGCCCGTGGCTGCCGGCCACCTAGGGAAACCTACCAAACCCACACATTTCTGAAAAGTAGACACCCGGGGATTCCAGGGAGGTATGGCTTGCGTGGATCCCCCAACGTTTTCTTACCCAGAATCCCCTGCAAACCTGAAATTTGGCTGAAAAAATCACTTTTTTCACACATTTTTGTGTGGTAAAGTTGTGGCATCACGGGGCTGACACAAATTTCCTACCACCCAGCGTTCCCCCAGGTCTCCCGATAAAAATGGTGCCTCACTCGGGTGGGAGGCCCAAGTACCCGCGACAGGCAAGGGCCCACAACGTATTGAGGCGACCTCAAAATGGCCTATCACAAAGCGACCTGGTTTTGCAAGGGGGGTCCCATGACGTTTTGGCCCGGGGCTCGGCGGCCACCTAAGGAAACCTACCAAACCCACACATTTCTGAAAAGTAGACACCCGGGGGATTCCAGGGAGGTATGGCTTGCGTGGATCCCCCAACGTTTTCTTACCCAGAATCCCCTGCAAACCTGAAATTTGGCTGAAAAAATCACTTTTTCACAATTTTTGTGTGGTAAAGTTGTTTCATCACGGGGCTGACACAAATTTCCTACCACCCAGCGTTCCCCCAGGTCTCCTGATAAAAATTGTGCCTCACTCGGGTGGTAGGCCCAAGTACCCACGACAGGCAAGGGCCCACAACGTATTGAGGCGACCTCAAAATGGCCTATCACAAAACGACCTGGTTTTGCAAGGGGGGTCCCATGATGTTTTGGCCCGGGGCTCGGTGGCCACCTAGGGAAACCTACCAAACCCACACATTTCTGAAAAGTAGACATCCGGGGGATTCCAGGGAGGTATGGCTTGCGTGGATCCCCCAACGTTTTCTTACCCAGAATCCCCTGCAAACCTGATATTTGGCTGAAAAAATCACTTTTTTCACACATTTTTGTGTGGTAAAGTTGTGGCATCACGGGGCTGACTCAAATTTCCTACCACCCAGCGTTCCTCCAGGACTCCCAATAAAAATGGTGCCTCACTCGGGTGGGAGGCCCAAGTACCCGCGACAGGCAAGGGCCCACAACGTATTGAGGCGACCTCAAAATGGCCTATCACAAAACGACCTGGTTTTGCAAGGGGGGTCCCATGACGTTTTGGCCCGTGGCTCGGCGGCCACCTAGGGAAACCTACCAAACCCACACATTTCTGAAAAGTAGACACCCGGGGATTCCAGGGAGGTATGGCTTGCGTGGATCCCCCAACGTTTTATTACCCAGAATCCCCTGCAAACCTGAAATTTGGCTGAAAAAAATCACTTTTTTCACATATTTTTGTGTGGTAAAGTTGTGGCATCACGGGGCTGACACAAATTTCCTACCACCCAGCGTTCCCCCAGGTCTCCCGATAAAAATGGTGCCTCACTCGGGTGGGAGGCCCAAGTACCCGCGACAGGCAAGGGCCCACAACGTATTGAGGCGACCTCAAAATGGCCTATCACAAAACGACCTGGTTTTGCAAGGGGGGTTCCATGACATTTTGGCCCGGGGCTCGGCGGCCACCTAGGGAAACCTACCAAACCCACACATTTCTGAAAAGTAGACACCCGGGGGATTCCAGGGAGGTATGGCTTGCGTGGATCCCCCAACGTTTTCTTACCCAGAATCCCCTGCAAACCTGAAATTTGGCTGAAAGAATCACTTTTTTCACACATTTTTGTGTGGTAAAGTTGTTTCATCACGGGGCTGACACAAATTTCCTACCACCCAGCGTTCCCCCAGGTCTCCCGATAAAAATTGTGCCTCACTCGGGTGGTAGGCCCAAGTACCCACGACAGGCAAGGGCCCACAACGTATTGAGACGACCTCAAAATGGCCTATCACAAAACGACCTGGTTTTGCAAGGGGTCCCATGATGTTTTGGCCCGGGGCTCGGTGGCCACCTAGGAAACCTACCAAACCCACACATTTCTGAAAAGTAGACACCCGGGATTCCAGGGAGGTATGGCTTGCGTGGATCCCCCAACGTTTTCTTACCCAGAATCCCCTGCAAACCTGAAATTTGGCTGAAAAAATCACTTTTTTCACATATTTTTGTGTGGTAAAGTTGTGGCATCACGGGGCTGACACAAATTTCCTACCACCCAGCGTTCCCCAGGTCTCCCAATAAAAATGGTGCCTCACTCGGGTGGGAGGCCCAAGTACCCGCGACAGGCAAGGGCCCATAACGTATTGAGGTGACCTCAAAATGGCCTATCACAAAGCGACCTGGTTTTGCAAGGGGGTCCCTTGACGTTTTGGCCCGGGGCTCGGCGGCCACCTAGGAAACCTACCAAACCCACACATTTCTGAAAAGTAGACACCCGGGGGATTCCAGGGAGGTATGGCTTGCGTGGATCCCCCAACGTTTTCTTACCCAGAATCCCTGCAAACCTGAAATTTGGCTGAAAAATCACTTTTTCACACATTTTTGTGTGGTAAAGTTGTTTCATCACGGGGCTGACACAAATTTCCCTACCACCCAGCGTTCTCCAGGTCTCCCGATAAAAATTGTGCCTCACTCGGGTGGTAGGCCCAAGTACCACGACAGGCAAGGGCCCACAACGTATTGAGGCGACCTCAAAATGGCCTATCACAAAACCACCTGGTTTTGCAAGGGGGGTCCCATGATGTTTTGGCCCGGGGCTCGGTGGCCACCTAGGCAAACCTACCAAACCCACACATTTCTGAAAAGTAGACATCCGGGGGATTCCAGGGAGGTATGGCTTGCGTGGATCCCCCAACGTTTTCTTACCCAGAATCCTCTGCAAACCGGATATTTGGCTGAAAAAATCACTTTTTTCACACATTTTTGTGTGGTAAAGTTGTGGCATCACGGGGCTGACTCAAATTTCCTACCACCCAGCGTTCCTCCAGGTCTCCCGATAAAAATGGTGCCTCACTCGGGTGGGAGGCCCAAGTACCCGCGACAGGCAAGGGCCCAAAACATTTTGTGATAGGCAATTTTGATGTTGCCTCAATACGTTGTGGGCCCTTGCCTGTCGCGGGTACTTGGGCCTCCCACCCGAGTGAGGCACCATTTCTATCGGGAGACCTGGGGGAATGCTGGGTGGTAGGACATTTGTGTCAGCCCCGTGATGCCACAACTTACCACACAAAATGTGTGAAAAAAGGGATTTTTCAGCAAAATGTCAGGTTTGCAGGGGATTCTGGGTAAGAAAACGTTGGGCGAACCACGCAAGCCATACCTCCCTGGAATCCCCAGGTGTCTACTTTTCAGAAATGTGTGGGTTTGGTAGGTTTCCTAGGTGGCCGCCAAGCCCCGGGCCAAAGCGTCATGGGACCCCCTTGCAAAACCAGGTCGTTTTGTGATAGGCCATTTTGAGGTAAGCCTCAATACGTTGTGGGCCCTTGCCTGTCGTGGTACTTGGGCCTCCACCCGAGTGAGGCACCATTTCATCGGGAGACCTGAGGAACGCTGGGTGGTAGAAATTTGTGTCAGCCCCGTGATGCCACAACTTTACCACACAAAAATGTGTGAAAAAGGGATTTTTTCAGCAAAATGTCAGGTTTGCAGGGATTCTGGGTAAGAAAACGTTGAGGATCCACGCAAACCATACCTCCCTGGAATCCCGGGTGTCTACTTTTCAGACATGTGTGGGTTTGGTAGGTTTCCTAGGTGGCCGCCGAGCCCCGGGACAAACGTCATGGGACCCCCTTGCAAAACCAGGTCGTTTTGTGATAGGCCATTTTGAGGTCGCCTCAATAGGTTGTGGGCCCTTGCCTGTCGCGGTACTTGGGCCTCCCACCCGAGTGAGGCACCATTTTTATCGGGAGACCTGGAGGAACGCTGGGTGGTAGGAAATTTGTGTCAGTCCCGTGATGCCACAACTTACCACACAAAAATGTGTGAAAAGGGATTTTCAGCAAAATGTCAGGTTTGCAGGGGATTCTGGGTAAGAAACGTTGGGGGATCCACCCAAGCCATACCTCCTGGAATCCCCGGATGTCTACTTTTCAGAAATGTGTGGGTTTGGTAGGTTTCCCTAGGTGGCCGCCGAGCCCCGGGCCAAAACGTCATGGGACTCCCTTGCAAAACCAGGTCGTTTTGTGATAGGCCATTTTGAGGTCGCCTCAATACGTTGTGAGCCCTTGCTTGTCGCGGTACTTGGGCCTCCCACCGAGTGAGGCACCATTTTTATCGGGAGACCTGGGAGAACGCTGGTTGGTAGGAAATTTGTGTCAGTCCCATGATGCCACAACTTTACCGCACAAAAATGTGTGAAAAAGGGATTTTTCAGCAAAATGTCAGGTTTGCAGGGGATTCTGAGTAAGAAACGTTGGGGGATCCACGCAGCCATACCTCCCTGGAATCCCCGGGTGTCTACTTTTCAGAAATGTGTGGGTTTGGTAGGTTTCCTAGGTGGCCGCCGAGCTCCGGCCAAAACGTCATGGGACCCCCTTGCAAAACCAGGTCGTTTTGTGATAGGCCATTTTGAGGTCGCCTCAATGCGTTGTGGGCCCTTGCCTGTCGAGGTACTTGGGCCTACCACCCGAGTGAGGCACCATTTTCTTCGGAAGACCTTGGGGAACGCGGGGTGGGTGGAATTTTATGGATCCACACAGAATCCAGAACTTTCCACCACAGAAAAGTGAGGAAAATGTGTTTTTTTTGCCAATTTTTTAGGTTTGCAAGGGATTCTGGGTAACAGAACCTGGTGAGAGCCAGTCAAGTCACCCCATCCTGGATTCCCCTGGGTGTCTACTTTTAAAAATGTATAGGTTTGCTAGGTTTCCCTAAGTGCCGGCAGAGCTAGGGTTCAAAAACTACAGCTAGGCACTTTGCAAAAAAAGCGTCATTTTTCACTGTGAAAATGTGGTGCGTCCACGTTGCGTTTTGCGCTGCTTCCTGTCGCAGGCACTAGGCCTACCCACACAAGTGAGGTACCATTGTTTTCGGAAGACCTTGGGGAATTCGGGGTGGGTGGAATTTTGTGGATCCACGCAGATTCCAGAACTTTCCACCACAGAAAAGTGAGGAAAATGTGTTTTTTTTGCCAATTTGTTAGGTTTGCAAGGGATTCTAGGTAACAGAACCTGGTGAGAGCCAGTCAAGTCACCCCATCCTGGATTCCCCTGGGTGTCTACTTTTCAAAAATGTATAGGTTTGCTAGGTTTCCCTAAGTGCCGGCAGAGCTATGGTTCATAAACTACAGCTAGGCACTTTGCAAAAAAAGGGTCATTTTTCACTGAAAATGTGGAGCGTCCACGTTGCGTTTTGCGCTGCTTCCTGTCGCGGGCACTAAACCTACCCACACTAGTGAGGTACCATTTTTTTCGGAGGACCTTGGGGAACGCGGGGTGTGTGGAATTTTGTGGAGTCACGCAGATTCCAGAACTTTCCACCACAGAAAAGTGAGGAGAATGTGTTTTATTTGCCAATTTTTTAGGTTTGCAAGGGATTCTGGATAACAGAACCTGGAGACAGCCAGTCAAGTCACCCCATCCTGGATTCCCCTGGGTGTCTACTTTTCAAAAATGTATAGGTTTGCTAGGTTTCCCTAAGTGCCGGCAGAGCTAGGGTTCAAAAACTACAGCTAGGCTCTTTGCAAAAAAAGGGTCATTTTTCACTGTGAAAATGTGGTGCGTCCACGTTGCGTTTTGCGCTGCTTCCTGTCGCGGGCACTAGGCCTACCCACACAAGTGAGGTACCATTTTTTTCGGAAGACCTTGGGGAACGCGGGGTGGGTGGAATTTTGTGGATCCACGCAGATTCCAGAACTTTCCACCACAGAAAAGTGAGGAAAATGTGTTTTGTTTGCCAATTTTTAGGTTTGCAAGGGATTCTGGGTAACAGAACCTGGTGAGAGCCAGTCAAGTCACCCCATCCTTGATTCCTCTGGGTGTCTACTTTTCAAAAATGTATAGGTTTGCTAGGTTTCCCTAAGTGCCGGCAGAGCTAGGGTTCAAAAACAACAGCTGGGCACTTTGCAAAAAAAGGGTCAATTTCACTGTGAAAATGTGGTGCGTCCACGTTGCGTTTTGCGCTGCTTCCTGTCACAGGCACTAAGCCTACCCACACAAGTGAGGTACCATTTTTTTCAGAAGACCTTGGGGAACGCGGGGTGGGTGGATTTTTGTGGATCCACACAGATTCCAGAACTTTCCACCACAGAAAAGTGAGGAAAATGTGTTTTTTTGCCAATTTTTTAGGTTTGCAAGGGATTTTGGGTAACAGAACCTGGTGAGAGCCAGTCAAGTCACCCCATCCTGGATTCCCCTGGGTGTCTAACTTTCAAAAATGTATAGGTTTGCTAGGTTTCCCTAAGTGCCGGCAGAGCTAGGGTTCAAAAACTACAGCTAGGCACTTTGCAAAAAAAGGGTCATTTTTCACTGTGAAAATGAGGTGCGTCCACGTTGCATTGTGCGCTGCTTCCTGTCGCGGGCACTAGGCCTACCCACACAAGTGAGGCACCATTTATTTCGGAAGACCTTGGGGAACGCGGGGTGGGTGGAATTTTATGGATCCACGCAGATTCCAGAACTTTCCACCACAGAAAAGTGAGGAAAATGTGTTTTTTTTTGCCAATTTTTTAGGTTTGCAAGGGATTCTGGGTAACAGAACCTGGTGAGAGCCAGTCAAGTCACCCCATCCTTGAATCCCTTGGGTGTCTACTTTTCAAAAATGTATAGGTTTGCTAGGTTTCCCTAAGTGCTGGCAGAGCTAGGGTTCAAAAACTATAGCTAGGCACTTTGCAAAAAAAGGGTCATTTTTCACTGTGAAAATGTGGTGCGTCCACGTTGCGTTTTGCGCTGCTTCCTGTCGCGGGCACTAGGCCTACCCACACAAGTGAGGTACCATTTTTTTTGGAAGACCTTGGAGAACGCAGGGTGGGTGGAATTTTGTGGATCCACGCAGATTCCAGAACTTTCCACCACAGAAAATTGAGGAAAATGTGTTTTTTTTAGGTTTGCAAGGGATTCTGGGTAACAGAACCTGGAGAGAGCCAGTCAAGTCACCCCATCCTGAATTCCCCTGGGTGTCTAGTTTTCAAAAATGTATAGGTTTGCTAGGTTTCCCTAAGTGCCCGCAGAGCTAGGGTTCAAAAACTACAGCTAAGCACTTTGCAAAAAAAGGGTAATTTTTCATTGTGAAAATGTGGTACGTCCACGTTGCATTTTGAGCCATTTCCTGTTGTGGGCACAAGGCCTACCCACACAAGTGAGGTACCATTTTTATCGGGAGACTTAGGGTAACACAGAATTGTAGAGCAACTGTTATTACCTATTGACTTTCAATGCATTTCTGCCTTCCAAATGAAAGACAATGTGTAAAAAATAAGTCATTTTGAAAAATGACCTATAATTCTCATGCTAGTATGGGTACTCCCAATTTCGGAAATGTGCAAATATCTACTGTTTCTAAAATCTACATTTTGTTCCCATTTCAGAAATACATAGGTGTCTTTCATAACAATTTTTCCATGTATACATTTTCCCAAAATAATTGCTATATACCCGGTACATAATAAAAAACCATTGCAAGATGCTGACAGTTATTGGCTCTGGGTTCGTCGGGTTCTTGGTGAAACTACAAGTCCTATATATCCCCACAACCAGAAAGGTCCAGCGGATATAATGGTATATTGCTTTCAAATAGCTGTCATAATTAGAAGAAGTTACAGGTGAAAACATTGACACAAATGGCTGTTTTTTTCAACTAATTTTCAATGTTTTCTTTATTTAACTGTTAGTTCAAACAAGGAAAACTTTAAGGATCTACACAAATGACCCCTTGCTGAATTCAGAATTTTGTCTACTTTTCAGAAATGTATGGCTTTCCAGGATCCATTATTTGTTTCATACCCATTTCTACCATTAACTGGAAGGAGGTTAAAAGCACAAAAAATAGCAAAAATAGGCTATGTCCAAGAAAAATGCCAAAACTGTGTAAAAAAGTTGGTTTTCTGACAAAAGTCTGCTTGTCCCTGAAAGCTGGGAAGATGGTGATTTCAGCACCACAACCCCTTTTTTGATGCTATTTGCAGGGAAAAAACAAGACGCTTTCATCTGTAGCCCTTTTTTGCATTTTTCCCCAAAAAAACAAAATGTTGCTGTATTTTGGCTAATTTCTGGGTCCCCTCCAGGGGAATCCACAAACCCTGGGTACCTTTACAATCCCCGTGATGTTAGAAAAAAAGGACGCAAATTTGGCGTGGATACCTTATGTGGTCAAAAAGTTACAGGGGCCTAAGCGCGCACTACCCCAAATAGCCAAAAAAGGCTTTGCACGGGGGGGAAAAGGCCTAGCAGTGAAGGGGTTAACAATGGAGTCATGGAATCACTCAGACACTAGTCATGCCTTCATGTCATCAGCCAGACATTACTAATGCACTCATTGAATTATCCAGGCACTACCCATGTAGTTATCTAAACACCCAGGCACTACCTGTTTACTGAACCAATAATACATGGGCAGCAGCCAAGTAGTCATGCAATCACTGAAACACTACTGATGCACTCATCCAAATCTGCTAGGTGCTATGCATGTACTTAAATAATCATGTATGTACTTTCCATGAACCCCTTAAATCATCTATATACTATTTATGCACTCCTGCAATCATCCAGACACTAACGCTGCACTCATTTAATCATCCAACCAGTATCTATGCATGTATTGAATTATTGAGCCATTAGTCATGCACTTATCTAATCATTCAGACACTACTCATGCACTCATGCAAACCCCCAGATAGTAGTGATGTACTTATGTAAACATGAAGGCAGTAAATATGCAGATATGGAACAACCCATGGAGTTCTGATATACTCAGGCAATAATCTAGGCAGTATCTGTTTCCTGAAAGAATCACGTAGGTACTATGTATGCACAAATTCAATCATCTAGGAAGTATTCATGTATTCAACCACAAACACATGTTTTTACAAGTTTTACTGAAGAATATGTAGTCTTTTAGAACCATCTGGTGAATTATATATGCAAGATGTGTGACATACTCTTTGGATGTAGTTGGAAGAATTAGTGAGGTATATGCTTTGATAGACATTCATGTAAACATTGTTATATGCACCATTTACTAAAATTTGTGGGGCAGATTTACAAGCCCCTTGCGCCACCAGTACGTCACTTTTTGCGACGTACTGGTGGCGTATTGTACTGCTCCATATTTACAAGGACAGGTAAAGCCACTCTGCGTGGCTTTTCCTATCCTTGTAAATATGGCCCCTTTACACGCAGCAGTTTGCGTGAAAGGGGCGTTCCATGGGTGTTGCTGTGGGTGTTCCCATGCAACACCCATGGAACCAGACACAGTTCCAGATTTACGAGGAATCGTAAATCTGGAAATGCGTGTGAATGCTAAGCCTCCCCAGGGGAGGCGTAGGGAGGCGCAACGAGGAGAAATGTTCTGATTTCTCCTCATTATTTCCTCTTTCAATGCATGCTGCATTCTACAGCACGCATTGAAAGAGGAAAATGCCTTTAGTGATTGTTTTTGTGCAGGAAGGTGCCCCTTCCTGCACAGAAACAATCTCCCCACGACGCAGGCATCCTTGCACCATGGTGCAAGGGTGCCTGCGCCGGCGCATGGCAGCAGTTTGTGTGCCAGCGCAGGGGGAAGCACAGAGATGCAACATATTGTTGTAAATATGTCGCATCCCTGTGCTTTGAAAGTGACTCAGTGCAGCGCAGCCAAATGGCTTGCGTTCAGCACTGAGTCATTTTCTTGTAAATCTGCCCCTAAATCTGATACATTTAAGTAGAACAGTACTGAGATGATAAATAGACCACTAACACAGTGGTAGAGAGGCATCCACTAGCTCTTATGTTGTGTTTTTGTATTTATAGTGTTGAGACACTGTATGTACGTGTACACTTGGGGCTAAATTTAGAAGAAAGCCATGCAGTGCAGAGCTGCAAGCCATTTGGCTGTGCCATGCTGCATTACTTTCAAAGCACAGGGATGCGTCATATTTACAACAATATGATCAATCCTCATGCTCTCCCCTGTGCTGCTGCAGAACTGGCTGCCATGCACCAATGGAGACACCCTTGCACCATAGTGCAAGGGTGGCTGTGTAGTGGGGATTATTGTTTTTGTGCAGGAAGGGACACTTTCCTGCACAAAAACAATCACATGAGTTATTTTCCTTTTTGTATGTGTGCTGTAGAATGCAGCATGCATACAAATAAGAAAAAATTAGGAGAAAGAAAAGTATTTCTCCTCGTTGCATCTCCCTATAACTTCCCTGGGGAGGTGTAGGATTCTGACACATTGCCAGGTTTACAAATTGTTGTAAATTTGGGTATGTGGCAGAAACCATGGGTGTTGCATGGGAACATCCACAGAAGCACCCATGACATGCTTCTTTCACACAACGTGCTGCCTGAAAAGCGCCTATATTTATATGGCCATGAAAAGCTGCGCAGAGTGTATTTTCGTGGCTTTGTAAATATGGAGCAGCACATTATGGCACTGGTGTGTCAAAAAAGATGCTCTGGAAAGTGCATGGTGCTTGTAAAAAGGCCTCCTTGCTGTGATGTTCATTTTAAAATTTACTGCAGAAGGGATAAACTGTTCTTTCACCATATATAAGTGAGAAGTGAGATATGTTGTAGCTGTGTTGTACAAGAGAGTGCTAAAATGTTAAAAGGTAACTAATAAATAAAGCTTTGAGGTGTGCTCTGGGTTTGTTATATTGAAGTAAGTGCATGTAGTAATATTTCTAGGTTCATCTGTAGATTTAAAACTGCAACATAACATGAAAACTGTTTTTGTATTATGTGTAAGTCATTAGTAAAGTAGTTGGTAGATTGGCTAGGGTACAAATTAAAATCTACTTTTTTTTTTTACATAACTATACACAGTTGCAATGCCTTCTAAAGCTTGGACAAAAAAGTACCAGAAGCAACTACAGTATGTTTGCAGAAATAATTTACAAAAATGCAGAAAAAGTGGTGAAAGAAAAAAGTAGCTTCTGGTAAGAGGACAAAAACATTTCTTAAAAGTATATGCACACATTTCTGAAGATTAGAAAATAAAGAAAATGAAATTATGCCTTTGAGAAATAACAAGAGTGGCCAAACTGTACACTGCAAGAACAGAAAAGATTATAAAAGACATGGACACATGTTAAACAGGAGACAGAAGCAGTATAAGGAAATCGGAGCCAGAATATTTTGTAGTAAAGTGGTTATAAATCTACAAAGAACTATGAAAACGTATAGAAGAAGGAGAGAGGCACTTAAACAGAAAGAACGAGTTGAGAGAGTATTTGATAGGGCCTTTGCTTTGAAGAGGAAGCTTTTCATTTTGATTCTAAAGAGAATGAAGACTCTTGACAAAATAGTGTTGTGCATGAAGAGACAAAACCAGAAGAAAAGATTACGTGAAAAGAAGTAACTTCTGTGCAGTTTTTAGTGGACAATGGATGCATACTTCTAGTACAGAGCCTTTCTTTAATGAAGAAAGCTAGCTCCAAGATAACAGATTAGTTCATGCTATTGATGAAAGTGAATGATGTTATGAAATAAAGAATGGCAGTCCTAGAGCAAAAGAGGGGATGGTACCTAGACATGTAGAAGAAGTTATTGCAGAAGAGTTTCAAGGGAGTCGTAGTCAGGCCCCCGTGTACAAATGTAATTGTAGAAGTGTTTGTAGTATTAGACAACAATCAATTGATATATTAAGGATGTTCCTATGTATATTTCCAAGGCAAAGTTTAAAAGACAAAATTAGTACTTTACACGGTTTGGATGCTTGCTGAGAAAGCATAAAAATTTGCAGGGACACTCACGAGCTTGTTTATCAAAGACAGTGTACCAATGTACCTTTCATCTTTTTAGGATGTTAGCTGTACACCACTCAACAATGCAAACTTTAGTTAGGAGGCTGTAATATGTGAAACTCCTGCTTTATGTTTAGGAGAAATAAATAGGGCAGTTTTGCATGGTACTGTGGAAGAGGAAGAAATGGTTTGTGATGATGTGCAGTTTCGTTTCTTTGGTCCAGAACAGGACTGTAGGGACATTGAAGATTTGATAACAGTAGGAGTTGTAGAACAGGACACAGGTACTGCAGTTGATAGTTTTGAAAAAGAGATTACAAAATTTAAGACAGCATGTGCTGAAAAACCAGAGTATGTTTGTATATGCTGTCGATGCACTCACTTCAAGAATCCAACACAGACTGTTGACTTATATTTAAAAAGTGAAATGGGGAATAATGATAACTGGCAAAAGTTTGCACTGTATTTATTTGCAGAAGAAAGATTTCACTTTTCCACAAGACAAGTTATATGTAAGTACTGCTACAATAAATTATAGGATAATAAGATGCCTGCTAGAGCTGTGCCTAACAAGTTAGAACTGGTTCCCATTCCAGAAGCACTTCAAGGTTTAAATATTTATGAGTACATTCTTATTCAAGCTATACATCCATTTCAGGCTTTAGTACGTATGGAGCCAAAGACAGGTCTAAAAGTTAGAGTAGTCTATTTGCAATTAGATGTCAAGAAAAACATTGAAACGGTAGGGGTAGAGATTTACAGGAAAGACTAATAATTCTTATAAATGGTGTGCCTACCAAGAACAAAAAGATATGGCAGGAGTTAGTAGATGTTACCAAGGTTAAAAAGCAACTTTATATCTGGTACAAAACAATGTTTACTATAGAAATGTGGAATCCTGCAAGATATCACACATATGGAGGATCAGGAATAGGAATGTCTTTATTTGCATGATTAATTAAAACTGTTGCAATAATTTACTTAAAAATAGAATGAATAAGCAAAAGAGTCAAATTGTGCAATTTTACAGTAACATATTTTCACATAGAAAATCAATAAAAATTGGTTAACATTTGAGGAATGGCGTCACTGGAATATTGAGGTTCCAAGTCCCCAGCAAAAATGGGCGTGTTTTGTGTGCAAAAGTAGCAATAGCGGGATTTCAAGAGCCATATTATACAATTAAAAAATAATGGTAGCAGCAACATTTAATTTGTAGCTCGGTCGGCTCATCTGCTGCAGTTTTGTTAAGAGGCTTGTCCACCCGAGGTCGTCTTTAAGTTTATGTGGTTATGCCATTGTATTATCGTATATTGGTTATTTATCTTTTCTCTTTGTCTCCAATATGGTCAGGAATTTTTCCAGACAGCAAATCAGCTGCATGTCCTCTCCAGTGAAGCTTGCTATCACTGCTTGTCTGCAAGACTGTATGTTTTTCCTGTTAAACAGTGGTCTAAGTGATTCTCGACGCTCCCTTAGTAGTTCCGTGCAAATAGTTAGGAGCTGTAGAATGTCCTCCTTCCCCGCAGAGTCATCAGGTTGCTGGCATCAGAGGGCGTAACCACAGCAGCAAGTGGAATGCAGATGGTAGTATACCTGTGCTCTCTCTGACAGGATGGCTGTATCCTTTATCCTGTATAAGAGACTCTCTTTTGACAGTTTTGTTGACTATTTTTTTTTAAGCTCACGTAGGCCCCCGATGTCTTCCAGAGGCCACGTAGGCCTAGTTGATCGAGCGAGTCTTCCAAATAGCGTCTAGCTAAGCCTGCCTCCTTAGCTTGCGGTTCTTTCCATAAGTAGGCATTTAGGGTTTCTGGGTCCCCCTTTCTGATTTAATACCAGCTCTTGTTTTTAAATCCCAAACTCTAATCTCAATTGTGAGGGTGACGTATATTTCGGCAAACCATAGATCATTCGTAGGGCTTTTGCTATAGTGCCATCCAGTATTTATGCATTTCTTCCTCTCATGGCCTCACTTCTGTAGGTGATAGACGATGTGAGTTTCGCCTATATTACCCAAATCAGCGAGGAGAAACTTGTGCCAGAGATCTTATGTTTTAGATTTCTTAGTGCCACTGCTGTCACAATTCCGTTCTTTTTTATGGCCTCTCGCTGGGCGGAAAAATTCCCTTTGCTGTCGATAATGACTCCCAGATATTTATAATCCTGTACAATTTCCAGCTGGTGTGTTGCCAGGTGCCAGGGATGGAATGACTTTGCTCGGCGTGCATTCATGCACATGACCTTTACTTTTTCTCGGTTAATGCTCAGTCCATTGTCTTCTGAGTAACAAGATGTTGCATCGAGCAGGCGCTGTAGGCAAATTGGGGTCCGGCTAATGAGCACAAGATCATCTGCGTAAAATAGTTTTGATAAGCCAAGCCTCCCAGATTCGGGGTATGTGAGTTGCATGCGTGCAGCCTGGCTGATAAATCTTCTATAAATAGATTGAAAAGTATTAGGGCTATCACGCAGCCCTGCTTCAGTCCTGAGGTCGTAGGAATCTTCTTTGTTAAGTAATCTCCTGTGCCTAATTTTACTTGCACCCGCGTATTGGAGTGTAGGAGAATTAACTGTTTTAAGAGTAATGATGGAATTTTCAATTTTTGTAGCTTTTGTCATAGCATGTTTCTGTTAATGTGGTCAAATGCCAAACTGTAGTCAATAAGGCATATATACAAGGGTTGTTTGAGTGCAATTGTGGCGTCTATCATCATAGAGAGGGTTAAATTATTAGTAGTGGTCCCCATGTTTTTACAGAAGCCTGTTTGAGTTGGTGGAATTGCTGCAATTTCTGTGGCCCAAGTCGTTAGTTCTTGTAGTGTTAGCCCTGCATAGTTTTTGGCTTTGTTGTCCAGTAAGGTTACTAACCAGTAGTTTTTTGGATCGTTCCTACTACCTTTTTTATAGATTGCCGAGATAATAGAGCCCCTCCATGATGCTGGAATGGTCGATGTTTGCAGGATTGCTACGAAGATCGGTTTTAATGCTTTAGCCCAATATTCTTGATCAAGTTTGAACAGAGTTGGCGGGATCCCATTAGGGCCTAGTGCGCTCTCTTGCTTGCCCTTAGAAATTCTTTTACAAATTTGTTTTCCGTGATGGTTAATAACTGCTCCGGTGTGGGGATAAGATCTGTTTGGGACGATAATACTTCTAAATTAATCTAAGGTGTGTTTATGCTGGTTTGAGTCCCTAGATCTCTGTTAAAATGAAGTTGGAGAAAAGTTGTCCAGACATCTTCTGTTAAATGTGAATTGATGCCTTGGATTGATGGGTTGGTCAAAGTATTGATTGTTATTGTTATTGCCAGAAACATGAGTTGTTGTTGGCTTAATATCGTACAGAAGTTTTGCCCACAGAGACTCTTCTCCTTCCTTTTTGAGGCGCCAAATTAGTTTTTTACGTGTAGCTTTTATTTGCCTCAGTTCGTTCAAAGCAGAAAGGTCTTGACCACATTTTTTTAATTTCTGAAGTGCACGATTTAGGATGCCTTTTAAGATGTTTTACTTGTGCGTTTTTTCCAATGGTGAAGGTGAGGGATCTGCTTTGAGGACAAACTGCTCTCCTGTTTTGTTGTTGTTCCTTTTTACCTCCAAGTATGTTGCCTAGATTTTTTGTGAATATCTCCCAGCTTTTTATTGTGTCAGGCTCTGCAGCTTGAGCTTCTCTGAGAAATTGTTTTGCAAGGGCCAAAAGGCCTTCCGGGTCATCGGTTTTGCATTTTACTCTCTGTTGTTAGTTGTATTTGCTGGGCAATGTGCTTTTGCTGGCAGTGATCAAGTTGTTGCCAACATTTTTCTTGTAGTTTCTTGCGGCAAGTGATTGCTATGGTCCAGGGTTCCGATTTGGTAGTCCTCTACTTTTGCAAACATAGGAAGAGAGATAAAAGTATAATTGATTGTCGTACTTACTACTGTATTATGGAATGTTGCAGTCTGTGGACGATCTCCTGGGAATCTGCCATTTAGTGCGTGGAAGCCCAGCTGCTCTAGGGTCACAAGAAACTTCTGCGTTAACTTAGTATGTCTTCTGCAAGTATTGGTATAGTCCATGCGAATGGGTCATCTTCCGTATAGTTATCATCGACTATTGAGCTCAGCATGTGTAGATTAAAGGCCCCAGTAATAATCATATTGGTTGTTTTCTCCACCATTAGTATTTTCATCAATTCTTCCCCCAACTGATTGGTGCCCTTGATTTTATCACGCAGGTGTAGGTACACGTTTATTAGTAACACATATTGGTTTTTGTTCGCCCCCTGTGTCATTATTCTAAGCACTTGCATTGCGTTGGGGGGTAATAAATTGTAGGACAGTGGTTCCACAGCATAAATGCTCCTTATAGAGCTATAAGTGGCAAGACCTCCCTTCCTATGGCCAAATGTAGCACTCCTCGTGGCTACTAAATGATGTAGATTACATCCTTGCAGTTCAATTGGTGATTGGCACCACGTTTCCTGCAACAAAATAATGTCAAATGTTTGAAGATATAATTACAGCTCCGGGTCCGAGGTCTTGTCTCCCATACCGTTAATGTTCCAGGAAAAGAGTTTTAGAGTATTTTTTGTATTTGATGTAATAGACGGATTATGTCAAAGATTATGACTTTTAGGGGCCGATTCCGATCTCGGTCGGAGGCGCACCCAATACCATTCGGTCGGGAAAAAAGCCATGCGAAAGCCTGTTTCCCGACCGAACCGTACGCGGGTCCGGCCGGCGAGTCACGATGCGAGTCGCCGACCGACTCGTCCGGGCGACCCGACCGCTCCGACCGACTCGTACCCGGACCGTACCGCTCCGACCGACTCGGTCGGACCCGGTCGCACCGCGCAATGGAGACGTTTTCCGGCCGGGTAAGTACGATGCGCACCTCGACCGCTCCGACCGACTCGCGCCCGTCCGACTCGAACTCGCTGTCGGAGCCGTACTTTGGGGGTCCGTGTCGGACCCCCTGTACTGCGTACCCGTGCGAGGCGCACACAGGGGGACCCATGGGTCCCCCTACCTGTGCGTGTACGCCGCGGCGCTTCGCGGCGTACTCGCTGTAGAGGCGCCCTTGTCCGCCTCGCACCCATTGAGGCAATGGGAGCCCGCGTACGCGTTGTACGACCGGCTCCCATTGAGTTCAATGGGAGTCCGACCGACTCGTGTCCGATAACATACGGACGCATCGGACTCGTTCGGTCGGACTGCACGGGTCCGATTCGGTCGGAAATCTCTCCGGGTCCGGCTCGGTCGGGGAAATTTCCGGCCCGAATCGGAATCGACCCCTTAGTGTTTATAGTCCTGGATAGCCATCCCCACTCTTGTGGGGCTATAATTCCAGCTTTGTTTATCCTAAAATCAGGAGGATCAGACATTCCCTCAACAGGTCAGATTGAGAAGGTGGATCAGTCAAGGACAGAAGAAATTTATGAACATTATAGCATCCATCCTTTGCATTATAAAAAGGTTATTGGTGATGCCGTTGAGCTGTTTCAAATGAAGGAGCTCCATCAAGTGTGTGGGAAAAAGTTTAGAACCTCAGTGTCTCCCACATCTTTTTCCTACTGGAGCAGGTGGCAGGTATGAGGAGCAGCCTCTGCAAATAACTGCAGCTGAGTATAGATGTAGTAGACTTTCTTCATAATACCCTAGATTCTGTCAGTGTATTCCATATATATTCCACCTATTATTTGAGAGTGACTTGTCTGGCCTCTCATATGCTGTAAATCATATTCTAAAAATAGGAGTTAATTTGCATAATATATCAGCAAGAGTACTTTTGGAAAAAGTTCAAGGAAATTATGAGTACTTGGAATATAATTTAATAAACCTAATGGCATGTCACCGTGGGACTAATGAATAATGGTATCTGCGTCATGGTGAACTCAAGTGCATGTTGAGGAACCTTGGAGCACCTAATTGGTTCCTGATGCTGAGTTGTGCTGAATAACCCTGGGCGGTGAACTCCGCTCCGCTCGCGGAGTTTGCGTAGTTTCCTGCACTCCACGTTACGCGGAGATCGCGGAGTTCCGAAAAACTCTGCTTCACGTTGCGTAGGGGAGTTTTTTTCCTTGCTTGCGTTGGTCAGCGTCAAGTTGGCGACCGCGAGCGAGGAAAATCAACCTCCCGGCGAGATTTTACCTTGTTCGCGATCATCAACATCAAGTTGGGGAGCGCGAGCGTGGAAAATCAACCTCCCGGCGAGATTTCTCAACGCGGGGTGGTCAGGTTTCTCATTGCGAGTGGTCGCGTATGCTCACGACAGCTCGCGTTGAGAAACTGCCCGTTTGCGTTCAGAAAGCTGCAGCTCGAGTAAAAATCTACTCGAGCGGCAGAAAAGGAAAGCAGGGACCACTTGCACTGTGCAAGGTGCCGTTCGCAATGATTGCACAGTGCGGACAAGCATCCGGCACTGTGCAATCACAGCGAACAGCATTTTTCTATTGTACTCCGCCACTCGCGTAGCTCCGCGTAGTGCGGCAGAGTTTTTTTTTGCACTTTGCGTAGTGCAGCTTAGTGCAACTCCACGAACTCCGCCCAGGGTTAGTGCTGAATACGCTTGGGATGACCTGCTAGAATTCTTGCAGGAGGCAAATTCATATATAAAAGACATTCATCTGAAGGCGCCAGGAGAATTGTACTCACTAGACCCTCCAAATGTTGCAGATACTTTAATCACAGATTTCAAGCAATGATGGCTTTCATCTTGAATAAATCAAAACCTCCTCTTGGTGAAGTGATTGATTTCTTTTGGCGTAAAGAGTACCACGCCAGAGGTGCTCCCCATATTAACATGCTGTTGTGGGTAAAATATGTCCCAAAGTTTGGAACAGACAGAGATTAATGAGTCTGTGTTGTCTTTTATTGAGCAGTATGTAACTTGCTCCATCCCAAGGAGAGTAGTGACAACATTTAAGACAACAAGTTCTACGATTCCAAAATCATAGATGCAGAAAATACTGTCAGCGAAGATACAGAGCAAAAGGGAAATTTAATATGAGACATTGTTTGGATTCCCACGACCTGTCATCTCACAAGGAAGATTCAACAAAGTTTTGTCTGCAGTCAGACATACACTAACAAGGGAATCACCGAAAAATACGTACAACCTAAGTAGAACAGAGGCCTCCAAGAACATTGATCAATGCAATCCTGTGATTCTGAAGACGTGGAATGCAAACATGGATGTGCAGTTTGTTGCAGACAACTCAAATGCTGTTGCTTTGTATGTTAGATCTTACATAACAAAGTCAGAGAAAACTGAAAAGAAAGAGATGTAGGAGGAGGTTTCAGCAGAAAAGAGTCTTGCAAAGAAATTGTACAGTTTTAGTTTGAAAATGCTTTCTCACAGAGAGAGAGGCTCCTATGAATGTGTAGACCGGTTAAGCTCAGCTAGTTTGTTTTCTAAATCTTTAGGAGTTCTATGGGTGAGTTTAGGGCTTGCTAAGACTCGTAAGGGAGTACTGAAGTCTTTTCCTGAAATTCAATATCTTGCAGAATTTGAGCCACACACTACAGATATTCTGAAGAGTAACATGCTGGATACGTACTATTCAAGAAGAAGTCATCATCTGTAAAGCATATGTCCTTATGAAATACTTCAACATTATACTTTCAGAAGTAATGTCATTGAAAACATATATGAAGGAAAATTTGCTGTGGCTGGATGCGAAGGATGTTTGGTGAGACATAACAAAGGAAATTTAATCAACCATCGAAAACTTAGGGTGATCTTCTCCAGAACGTGTGATAATTATCGCAAAATTAGCTTAACCCAACTTTGCACATCGCAGTCCATCGCGGGAAAATAACACTGTGTTAACGTTGTATTCTCAACCCGGCGGCACCATGCAATAGTCTCACGATAATGCGCCAAATGACTGCGTTAAAATTAACGTGACGCCGAAAAAATGCAAAACACGAACGCGAAAAAAGTAGCAATGCCCCAAATCGCGATACAAAAATCAGCGATAACCAGCGACAGGCCTGCAATTCCCACGGGTCATGCGGGAAAATGCACTATAAAAGCAGAAAAATAAAAAAGACAAAACAAATTAAACTGCGTAGCACCATGGATGCACCCGGACCGAGTGCAGAGGACAACGCGAACCCCACAAGCCCCACAGACGACCAGCAAGGAACCTCGGGGTCGGGGAAGGGCAAGGAGTTGAGGAAAAGGAAGAAGGGGTTCAGTCCGCAGGAAAATAGGATAATCGTCACGGAGGTGATAGAACACTACCAACAACTGTTCGTCACCTCCACTGTGTCATTGGCGACACAAACGGAAATATGGCAGTCGATCGTGAACAACGTGAATGCAGTTGGAGTGTTGAGGAGGTCAATGGAGGAGGTCAAGAGGGGTTCGAATGATATGAATAGCCAAACCAAGCAGAAACTCGCTGCACACCGGAAGGCAGCAATGGCGACTGGAGGTGGGAGTCCTGCGCCACAAGAGGAGTTGGATGAGCTGGAGGAAATGGTGGCCACAGTCATCAGTGTGGAGACGGTGCAAGGAGTTGGGGGTCCGGACACTGCTCGACATGACCTGACCCAACAACAACAGGGTGAGTAACGACCAGGGACTGGGGGGACGGGGGTGATGGGCACAATGGTACAGATGCACAATTATGTGTAGCACACTGCACACCCACAATGATTGTGGAACATGTCCCTGATACCCTTGGCACACTGCAGCACACATAGAAACACCAAGTAGGCCCCCGTCCACTATGTGCGCAAATGGGCCCCCCTCCATATCACCAATCTCACAACCTACCCATGCACATGTGCTGAATCCAGCAAAGCAGCAGCTCTGTGAGCCACACTGACAATGCAAGTGACACTGCATGACCAATAGCATGGCTGCAGTCAAAATACATGACATGGTGCACGACACAACACTGAGGGGGCCCAGTGTGGATCACATTCTCAAAGGAGCAGGTCATACTCTGACACATCCATGTGCACATACAACCCCTGACGTCAACAACACATCTGCAGACAAACAATGCACAAGAGTACAAAAACCGTCCAAGAGCACAAATGACCCAAGTCGCCAACATCTCAGCACCTTAAAAGCACACAAGTCAAAGGCACACCGCCTCAAAGGGATAAGGGGCCGCTAAATCAGAGCTGCAGGGGCGACTCTCCCACAATGCAGCACACACACATAGCAATCACAGCACATTAACATTGACGACAATGTGGTACAAAGTGCAACATTTTCACTACAGAACAGAGGACACAACTGGTGCCGCTTGTGCGTAGAAGCTGGCCAATCACATCTGGCATAGCAGGAACCTGTGAGATGATCATGTACGAGTACAACCTCACATCTGTCATGTAGTCGAAATGTCCACTGTCTCCCATCAAATAGCCATCTCATCCAAAACAGTCTCAATGTACATTGTCATGCAGTCTGTATGTAAACATGTACAATGCGTCAACATACATGGAACACACTGTTAACCTGCAACTCCCCTCTACATTGCAGAGGGACAATCAATACCTCCTGCAGAGCAGACCAGACATCTCTTCAGTGATGATGAGGAGGACCCCCTGGCCATCAGCTCCGACACCCTCCAATGGGTCGTGGACAGCCTCTGCACCCCACCACCAGGAACAGGGCAGCCCAGCTGCATTGAGGTGACCCCACCCCCTGCACAGCCCACACAGGAGGAAGCACCCACCACCACGGCAGGCTCCCAGCACCTCACAGAAAGACACATGGCATTCCAACACAATGTGTCAGACTGCCAGAGGGGGCTGGCTGAACAGGTGCGGGTGGGCTTAGACCTCATGGCAGCCAAACTTGATGCCATACGTGGGTGTATGAGTCCCATCAGGGACCACTTACAGTCCCTAACGGACACCCACAGTCCGTTCCATGCTCTACAACAATTCTTGGCTGACCTCGCTGGAGCCATTACTCGGATACAAGAACTGTCTAGTCAGACAGGCTCCAGCGATGACAGCACAGAGTTGGCACAGATGCGGAGGACAATGGAGAACATGGAGCGGATGCAGGCTGGAAGGATGGCTGCCACGGCTGTACACCAGTAAGATGTAGCTGGGATCTTCCATGCCCTGCAGAACCTCATCTTGCCATTGCTGCCACAGAGCCTGTCCCAGATGACTGCCGCAGGAACTTCGACACACACATCTCCGCCACCTGATGTGTCAGTGGCACACAGTGATGCAGCCATACCACCTCCACCACCTGATGTGTCAGTGGCACACAGTGATGCAGCCATACCACCTCCACCACCTGATGTGTCAGTGGCACACAGTGATGCAGCCATACCACCTCCGCCACCTGATGTGTCAGTGGCACACAGTGATGCAGCCATACCACCTCCACCACCTGATGTGTCAGTGGCACACGGTGATGCAGCCATACCACCTCCCCCACCTGATGTGTCAGTGGCACACAGTGATGCAGCCATAACACCACCACACACACCTGACACACCTGACACAGAAGACATATCAGAGGACTAAGATGTGGATGGCAATGACTCTGTGTGAGAGAGGAGGTTGTAGCATTCATCCCCGCCATATGGCCTGTTCCTGCTTGGTTCAGCCCTCTGCATCATGCCCGGGAACAACACCTTCCTCTGCCCCCGAAACACTCTGCGACATTCACCTGGACCCCGACATGGACTGCCATATCTGCTCTGGTTACCAATGACACAGCAATCAGGCTGCAGACTGAACTCTTTCGATTAAATTGTCATTCCCCAAAGGACTCTGGTTGGCCCTCCACTGGGCAACCATGTAATGTGGGGTTTGCATGGCCATGTACTGCTCCAGCTCCGACACTCCACAGAATGTGAATAAAACATTCCAAATCACACAGATGAGTCATGTCTATGTTCAATCAAGTATATAAGTATGGATGAATGTAGGGACATTGATTGCACAAAAAGGTACACTCTGGGAAATGACATCAATGCGCATGTTTGACCCTGACCCACATGGCCAATTAGAAGACTGGGAAGGTGTGAACTAGCTGTGGCCTCATTACTCATGAATACCAATCTCGCAACCCCCCAACATAGCCCCGCGTCCATGTATTAAATGGGGCTGTGTGTAAAAATTTCTAATTCGGTAGCATGCCTAAAGTAGTGTCCCCCATCACATGTGACAACAGAACATCTCTTCGCATACCTACTCACACTCAACTGTGTGGACACAGCCTGTTTTGATGGATCACATTGATCCACATGGCAAGAAGTTGGACACCATACTCACATTGCTGAAGACACGTAAGAGCACAGGTCTACCAACAACTATCCCAACCACAATGTCTGGCTCACAGAGGTGGAGCTGGCAATAGGGACTCACCCCTAAGTGAAATGCGTCAGTCAGTCCCTCCCTGTGTACGGACAATGCTCATTGAGGCACACGATTTGTCATTCTAATCAACACTCATCACAGTTGAACACTAGTGAAGTGGCGTAGACTTTATTAGCTTGTGCGTGTCAGTACGGGCAAGACAAGGGCCACAACATGCAGACCAATGCTTCAGACACTAACAGGCAGCATGGGAACATGTAGGGGTGCAAGACATGGGGAGGCACAAATGAACACCAATCATTACGGATGGCAACGGTCTCAGCCCACCTTGCCTTGCAGGACGAGTCATGTGATGTTTGACGTATGCTCATTGCCCCTTGTCAGGGGTCACGACTCACAGCCCATGGGATCTGCATAGTGCTGTACCACCGGACTGCACAGACTGTCTGCTCTGCTGACAGTGAGCAGGTGAAAGGGTCCAACAAGGTCACATGTAGTACTACATTGCCATGTGTGTACTCTCCCTCCAGCAGTATGTCATATTTAGGCACCTTGCCAAGCGACGCTGTGCAGCTCCGCCCATGGGACTGCCTCACCTTGCACAGGTGTGTGTCAACACACGTAGGTGCACGCACATGCATTCTGAGTCCAGGCAAATGCAGCCATGTCCACTGTTGTGGTGGGATATGTGACCATTTCTCCAAGATGCAACAAGGTGTTGGGACCCGTGCTCTGGGTTACAAGCAGTTGTGGCTGCAGGAACGTAGTTACTCATCCATGAATGCGAGCACAGCTTCCTGGGCAATCAGTTCCAAGAGTACGTCGTTGTCGACTTCAACGAACACGAGGGCGAGCCAATCCATTAACTTGTCCGGACAGATGTGCTCCGTCTACGCCGTTTCACCAATTCGCAACACAGCCCAATAGGGGAGCGCTTCGATGTGGTCACTGCACACGAGGAGTTGTGCAATTTCCCATGCCCAACTGCCAGCACATACGCCAAATATCAAGGCATCCCATGAACGGGTATCACGGTTACAGTCCTGGTCGTGGGCCAACAGGGGGCGCACACACAAGTCATAATCCAGTTCAACTACCGTTGTGTTGGATAGGCAGACATCCATGGGCCACTCGAATATGCATGATCGACAGTGGAACCAGGGCTGGACGCAGGTGACGTACGCAAGACGGAAGCTCAGACGGTAACTGATGCGCAACACTGCCAGTGGCAGTGCCCACAACAAATGCAGCATACGTTCACGGTACAGTTCCATGTGACAAGGGTTGTGCATGTGCCCGGGATGTTCTGCCGTTGCGTTGGTGGCTCTCGTAGAACCAGCACTCTTCTGACCTGTGGCAGTTATGTGGATGATATGCCACAGCTCGGAGCAATGAGTCGTATGTGTGTGCAACGTTTGGACGTATGGGTTGTTGTGTACGTAAGTGTCAAGGGCATTCCATGCAAGAGTACCTCGAGCAAGGACTTCTATGTGTGGGGTGTGGATACGTTGGTCTTTCATTAGCGCTGTGTGTAGTGTGGGAGTCGTCATCATCTGGTATGGTATCTCTCTCAGGGGTGCCTGCTGCATGCAAGACCAAGGTCGGAGGTGCAGATGTCCTTCCGCCTTATGTATTGAGACAAAGGAGCTTTCATCCCTAATGTTAGTCTCACTACTTCTTGCATTCTGGAAATGTGATGTGGCTTTCGCGCTGCAATTGAGGCTAGGCCTTAGGCTTATGGTGCACCAATAGCGATACACACACAACAGTTGGCATGCATGAGCCAAGAGCCCGAGTGGCCTTGCGCTCCTTGTACAATCCCTTCGTGCGCGGCTGCCCTCCGGGTGCATGCAAAATTGCAACATTGTCGATTGCGGGCCGTGTGGCGCAGACACTGCAACAGAGACACACGCATCAGTTGGTTTCCTGTCCAGCCCAGAAATGAACCACGCCCAGAGCCCAGGGATAATTATTCACATCCCTACGCTGGCCTGGCATACGCCGACCCAACCCACTCGGCGTACGTATAAAGGGGGGGGATGACGCTACGTGTCCCAGTTCTTCCCCACTGCCGGAGGTGACATGGCTGCATACGCCTGGCATATCACGAGACTCAATCAGAAAGGGTCCATGACTTGCGTTGTACAGAGTTGGTGGCACCAGAAACACTGCGGTCGGCACAGGCCTACCGCCATGGGACGGTGACTTTCGGTGCACTGAGGTAGGGGGCGGGGCACCTTAGGTGCTGAGCAGGTGTGCAGCCTGCGATGATGCGCCGTCCTGGCGGTCCGGACTGGTAAGGGTTTGTGTGAGACCTGCTGGCCTGCAGTGTAGGCCTGAGCCAGCAGGCAGCGCGGGCCTACTGCCACGTGGCGTTGCCTTGCGGTTCACAGGGTTAGTGGCACCTATAGGGCTGAGCAGGTGTGCAGCCTGCGATGTTGCCGTGTGCACTGATATGATCTCTGCCATTGCGAAATCAAGACCCGGAATCACGTGTGTGACATGGTGGCCTGCGGGGCGGGGCTGCATGATGTGGAGGCTGCCAAGGTCGCGGGCCCCGGGCTTGGAGCTTGCACCGGCACGTGGTGGGCCCTCTTGGAGACACGCTGGTGGCGGAAGGTGAGTAGTGAGGCCTGGGTGCGCAGGGGCGGACAAACACCGCTGGGCGGCGGGAGGGGCTGGGGTGCAGCAGCCTGTGTGCGCAGGGGCAGCCAAGCGATGATGGCGTGTGCAATGATATGGACTCTGCCATTCATGAATCTGGACTCTGTTTCAGATAAGGGACCTGGTGGATTGCAGTGTATACAGGCACGTGGTTGGAGACACACCGGTGGCAGCAGGTGAGCAGTGAGGCCTGGGTCCGCAGTGTCGGCACTCTCTCTCCCTCTCTTCCTTTCACTGTCTCTCTCTCTTCCTCTGTCACTCTCTCTCTCCTTCTCCTTCTCTTCCTTTCAATGTCTCTCTCTCTCTTCCTCTGTTTCTCTCTCTCTCCTTCTCCCTCTCTCCCCCTTTCTCTCTCTTTCTCTCTCTCCCTCTCTTTCACTCTCTCTCTCCCTTTCTTTCTCTCTCTCTCTCTCTGTCCTTTGATGAGCGCATGACACACCTTCTTATCTTGAATTTTGTGTTGCAGGCTGTGTCTTACAGATTGTCCAGTGAAGACCCGCCATGACTCTTCCAAATAGTTGTTTTGAGTTAAATTTGAATAAAATTATTTGTTTGGAAATTCAAAGATGAATGAATGATTCTCCTTTTTCTGACCACACATGAATGTTAATTGTTGTACTTGTGCGACATCAGGCGAATTGTTTTGTTCATGATTTCGTAAGGTGGATGTAAAATATCTTTGTCCGGGGTAGGGCCCGGGAGGGAAGGGAGTCCTGGGGGGTGGCGGTGGGTGTTGTGGCCCTCTTGGGGCTCCGAGCTGCATGATCAGTAGCTCCATGGCATCTGTTGTTCTTCAGGTGTGGCTCTGGTCTGGGCTCCCTTTTGTGGTGCAGGTTGTCGTCCGACTTAACACCAGGTAAGAGCAGGTGTTAAATCCCTGCTGCTAACGCGCCTTATCGCCTGTTTTGGGATATTATCGCCGATCTGGCTGGTTGTAGAGAATATTGCGAAGTGTTGTTTTCGCGGCTTTTTGCACAGGAACGCCTACTCTGCATCTCAATAGCGTTAGTTGCCGGTGTCATCCGTGGCGATGTTTTTTGCTGCTGTTATCGCAGGAAAACTGGCGATATCAGCTGTTAGCACCAGCTTGTGAATGGTGCGATAAATCTATCGCCACTTTGGCTGCGATAAAGTGCCGCTAACTCGGCGATAAGTCCTTGAGAATATGTCCCTAAGTTGCCAAACTCCAGACAAAAGAGAGTTTTTCTCTTTAGCCTTGTTACAATTGTTTAAGCCATGGCGAACTGAAAGTGATCTACTTGGAGAATTTGACTGTTATGAAGACTCTTTGAACACTGTGAAAGACGACAGCATTGAGTGCTCTGTGCTTCCAGTGTATCTTCAAATGTTGAGAGATGAGATTGAACAAGAAGAAACAATTGCTGCTGAGATAGCAAGAGAGAGTTCTCAAAGCAGTCAAAGTTCAGCACCTGGAAGTCAAAATCTTCTTGGACAGCCAATCATTGAAAATGAAGCTGCAATAGCTATGAATGGGGTGGAGAATGCAATGCAGCAAGTAAGACAGGAAAATGTGAATCTAGAACTACTAATACAGCAATTGAATGCAGATCAGAATTAAATTCTTGAAGAGGTAAAAGGTAAAGTAGAACATGGGTTTCTCCATGAGAATAAAAAGTGTGCATGTTCTACATATAAACCCGTTTTATTGTACATAAGTGGTCAAGCTGAAACTGGAAAAAGCTTCTTTATTAAAGTACTGACAAGTTACAGACAGAAGAGAACAGATTCCAATTTGTCATGTGTAGTCACTTCACTAACAGGCTTAGCTGCTCATAATGTTAAAGGAGTTACTCTTCATCGATTGTTAATGCTGCCTGTTGAACATGACATCACATTACAATACAGCAAATTATCTGGTGATGCTTGTCAGGAAGTGGCAAGAGTATTAAAGAAATTAAAGCTACTAATTATTGATTAAGTCAGCATGGTGTCTAACCTAATGCTAGCTTTTATACATTTAGGAATGCAGCAAATATTAAACACTGACTATGATGTCCTTTTTGGAGGAAAACACTTAATAGTCTTTGGAGACCTGCTACAACTGACTCCAGTAAAAGGACAACCTGTATTCAAGAAACTACTACATAATGAAACAAGGAATTCTTTAGGAAGTATTGGAAATGCAAACATTTGGGAAAACTTTCAATACAAAGAGTTAATCCAAAATATGCGCCAAGCATCTGGTATGCATTCTGCACATGTACTAAAGGATATAAGAGTTGAAGTCCTCACAAAAGAGGGAAAGACAGTATTGCAAACCCGTCTCATTAAAAATTTGCTAGTAGTGTACTCAAAGAAGGAACGTCAAATGTTGCTTTGTAGCAAATTAGAAAATTGTCTGGTTTATTTCTGATTGATTTTGATTAGAAGAAAGTAAGTGCAAGAAAGTAAGTGCTGATGTGAGCTGTGTAACGGAGTATAATCGGTTAAGAGCTCAATATGCACCTCATTTAGGCCAGTATCCTGTGGTTCAAAAAGTAATACTGTGTCCAAAGTGGAAAATACCTAAACAGTCCATCACACTGGAACAGAAAGATGAACAAAAAGAAAATCAACAAGGAGGAAAGAAAAGAAAACTAGAGCACAATGAGGAAATAAAAGGCTATCACTTTGATAATAAATCTGGAGTGAACTGTTATGCAAATGTAGTGTTTAATGGACTATATCATTTGCCTCATTTTAAAGAAAAGGTAGATAAAATAATGCCTCCCCAACTGTGTAGTTTACTTGAAGAAGTGATAGAAGAAAACTCACTGATGACTGTTCTGGATGAGTAGTGTTCTCTCACAATCTTCAGCACGATGCTCAAGAATTTCTAATGGTCATGCTAAGACTATTAGATGAAAAAGATGTGAATATCAATGAATTATTTGGTTTAACTTATAAATGGACCCATAACTATGAATATTGTGAATTTATGTCTAGCACTGAAATCAATAAAGAACGATTCCTCTACTTGACATTACCAGATTATGAAGTTGTGCCGTTTGAAGATTTAACAACAAATGCCCATCAAGATATGACCTGTCCAAACTTCAGATGAGGACTTAGGTCAACGTTGTTTCTACAGAGGTATGAAAGATATATCATAGTCATGCTACAATGATGCAGAGTGGATGGTACTAAGTTACAAACTGAAATTACAAACTTTAAGCTGCACAAATTTCCATCTCAAAAAGAACTTTAACAACTATAGCACTCATATTTCTTGAAGGATGTAATATAACTTCTGGACACTACACACTGGGGCATATTCTCAAGAACGTGTGATAACCATCCCAAAAGTAACTTAACGCAACCTTCAACAAACGGTGAGATGACAACGTACGAGCACAACCCCACAGCTGTGACGCAGAACAAATGACCATTGTCCAAATCAGATAGGCAGTTCCCCACAAACAGCCACAATATACATTGACATGCATTCAGTATGTAACCTGCGCCAACGAGGAAACAAACGTGGAACACACTGTGAAACCGCATCTCCTCTTCACATTGCAGAGGGACAAACAACACCCCCTGCACACCTACGTGCCATGTCCATGACCAAACAATAATGAAAGCATGGACCAATGTAGGGGCAGTGACTCCCCCATGTACATGTCGCCCATGTCACGGGACTTGAGTCACAGGGTGCATCCCTGCATCATGGCGGCACATATCAGAGCCCAAAAGAAGCCCTCTTGTCACTTGTAGGCCACAAATGACAGCCAAAATGGAATGAATTGGGACACATGGGAAACGCCGAAGAGTGGGATACCGTAACAACTGTGCCACACAGAACTGGCAGTTCGAATACGTGACACCCTAAACAGCCTCACTGCACAGAGGTGACACACCCACCATCCATTAACAAATTCCTAATTTGTCAGCACAACATGTCGCACCCACACGTGTCTGAGTGAAGTGCCTGTACAGATGAGTGACATGCACGCAGGGAATGTGTTTCGGAATGCATTTATTAGCACATGCTGTGCCTGTGGTCAGTCAACGTACTGTGCCATTACTGCTAAGGACCCTCACAATGCGACGTCAACCAGAGAAGAAATTGTCAATGATGTAGTCCCTACGGGCAATTCCTGCTGCGGCTGCAGTGGGGTGTGGCCCACCTGCCTCATCTTCATCATCATCGTCCGGTGCATCTGGCACTGGTATCCATGGGGCTCTGCTGCATACACATATGTTGTGCAACACACAACATGCAACGATCATCTTGCAGACGAGGCCTGGGCTGTACAGGAGCCTTCCACCTGTGACGTCCAGGCACCTGAAACGTGACTTCAACACGCCAAATGTGCGCTCCACGATGCCCCTGGTGCGTTTGTGGGAAAATTGTACTGCCTCTGGGGCTGTGTGTTCGGGGATCTGAGGGGTGTCATCATCCAAGCGCAGAGTGCATATCCTTGGTCTCCTGTGACAGTGCAGAGAGACATGAGTCAAGACTACGTACTGCATGATGTGTTGGCAGGCTCACTGGTTCATTGGTGTGTGATATGTGTGACTTAGTGATTCCCGTATGACATGTACTGCGTGTTGCTGATGAGCGGTATCACTGTGTATTACGTAGCCTCACTGCTGCACCTCACCCCCGAGCACATTCACTACTGTGCGCAGCACGATTGCATCACATGCACCCCTACGGCACACCATTTTCATGCCTGTCTGCGCATGTCCACAAGCCTGACTACGACACAGTGATGATGCTGCGCAGAATGTGGCCGGCCACATGTGTGTTGGCCCATTGCAAGGACAGGGCTGACACAGATGTAGAGCACCTGCCTGGCTGAACCCGACATGCAGTTGAGGGTACATCTTTGGCTCATGCAGCGATAATAGCGACACACACACAACAGTTGGCATGTGTGATCCATGACCCCTAGCGGGCATGCCCTCCCCCATGTACCCCTTTGGCCGAGCACGCACACCGGGGGCATGCCACATGGCAACATTGTTCATTGCGGGACTGGTGGCACAGACACTACAACAGAGACACACGCATCAGCCACATCCTTGGCAAGGCCTACACTGCACCACACCCAGATCCATGTGTGGAGTAGCCACACCCCTACGCAGTACCGACGTACGCCTGTCCACCCCGCTTACGCTCACAGGGAGGTACAACACGGTTTCATGTCCCAGGTCTACACCACTGCCTGCGGTGACGACATGGATGCGCACGCTTTACACAGCACAATGTCATGTGGAATGACCCCGGTCCCTCATGCATACATAATAACCACACGGACACACTGAGTGAGTTCGTGGGACTGGGCACGTTTGCCCGGCCCCTTTTATTGCCAGGCTCACATCTCCAGTGACGCCTGTGCTGGATGGGTGTTGGGTAGTGTAAGCCACCACTCAGGGATTGGTTGGTGCTGGCAAAGACCACAACAGTGAGCAGACAATCAGCAGTACAAGGTACGTACATCATGGGTCCCTGACTTGAGCAGCACAGAGTTTGTGGCCCCGGATGAACAGCGGCCGGCACAGGCACACCGCCACGGGACGGTGACTTGCGGTGCACTGAGGTAGTGCCACGCGAGCTGAGTGTGTACTCGTCAATGTCCAAGGGGAATTTCACGGAGGTCTGCGGAGGACAGTGGAAGGTGTCCTTCCAGGGCATGATGCAGAGAGCAGAAGCAAGCAGGAACAGGCAGATGGCGGAGTTGAATGCTACAGACCCCACTTTTCCACCTTGTCAGTATCAGCTACATGTAGATGAAGACAGCCTCCGGCCCATGGGCTCAGACGCCACCAATGTCCAAACAGAGATTGCCCATGGATTTCAGGGCACACACTCAGTGGTGCCAGAGCTGGAAGGGGATGCAGTCTGCGATGAGGCCTGTACAATGACATGGACTCTGCTATGTAGAGAGCAAGACTCAGTTCAAATCGTGTGACCTACTCCACCGCAGTGTGTGCTGGAGGCAGCGGTCAGCAGGGACCCACAGCCACGTGTGGTAGGCATGCGCTGAACAGAGTCAGTGGCACCAGTGCAGTTGTTGGTAGTGTCCCATCACCTCTGTAAAGGTGAGCCTTTTCTCCTCCGGACTGAAGCGCGTTTTCCTCTTACTCCTCTCCTTGCGTACTGTGACATGAACAATGCCATGAAAAAATCAAGACTCAGTTCCAAAAGTGCGACCTAGTTGGCCGCAGTGTCAGCCGGAGGCAGGGGTCAGCGCGGGCCAACCGCTGTCCAGCCATCTCCTCCTGGATCTCTCACACATGACATTGGAATGTCATTTGTATTAGATTTGTGGCTGACATAGGTAGTGGCACCAGAGCTGAGCGGGTGTGCGGCCGGCGAGGAGGCCGTGTCCTGCCTGTGACGGACTGCATTGGATTGTTGTGAGGCCTGCAGGACCGCAGCGCAGGCCGAAGGCCGGAGTCAGCAAGGGCCCACAGACACGTTTGGTGGGAGTCCTATGCACAGACTTGGTGGCACCACATCGGAGGGAGTATACTGACATGAACTCAGCCTTAAATCATGTACTCTGCCATGGTGTAATCAAGGCTCAGTTCCAAATGTGTGTCCTACTTGTCCGCTGTGTATGCCGGTGGAGTACGTCAACGTGAAAGGAGTTCCGCGGGCCTGTGTCGCGGAGGCCATGATGGTCCGAGGAGTCTGCCAAGGTCGGGGGCCTCGGGCTTGGAGCTTGCACTGGCACGTGGTAGGCCCTCTTTGACACACGCCGGTGTCGGCAGGTGAGCAGTGATGCCTGGATGCGCAGGAGCGGCCATGACGTCCTCGGGGACCAGAGGCCTGGGGTGCAGCAGGCGCACAGGATCCCAGGCAACCCCGCTCACAGCGTAGGCCTCGTGGCGGGGTGAGAGGCACTGCCCTGGCAGGGATGTTGGGCATTCCGGAAGAGGACCACACCCAGGGCTACGTGCTTTTTATTCACAACCATACGCTGACATGGCGTACACCGGGCCAGCCCACTCCTCTCACGCTTACAGGGGGGGACCTAACAAGCTAGATTTCCTTGATCTCCCCCACTGGCTGGGGTGACATGGTTGCGTCCACTGTCCACTACACCAAACACCAGCGGTGTATGTCGACATGGATATCTGTGTGGTCTGCATACTGCAGTCTGTCCAACACATCCACGCCACACTTGGCATTGTGTGCAGTCCCATTCATCGGTCACATCACCTCCTTCGCACATGCTTGGTTCCCTCCTCTTCCCACATTCTGCTAATGTGTGGCTGAGGTGCCATGACGTTGATGGCTCATGTACATGGCTAGGCCAGGTTCCCACGGTGAGTTGTGCTGTCGTGTCTGGTGGGTGGGCATGTTGTTTGGCATGTTGTATGTGGGTTGTGACGTGTGCATTCCCAGAGTTGTGAGTTGTATGATTGTGGATTTAAGGTGTGTGGTGTGTTCATTTGGTACTTACCAACGAGCACTGCATTTCCATAGGTGCCATCCTGGAAGCGCCGGTTGATGATGGACTGTCGGAAGATGTATGAATCATGCACACTGCCTGGGTAGTTGGCGAAGACATTGGTGAAGAGTCCCCGGTGGTCCACTATTGCCTGCACATTGATGGAATGCGTGTGCTTTCTGTTGCGGTAATTGTGTGCAGTGTCGGCAGGGGGCACAAGTAGGACATGTGTGCAGTCTATTGCCCCCAACACGTGCGGGAATCCAGCTATGGCGTAGAATCCTTGCTTGGTCTCCAGCTGTTCCTGCGCAGTGTGGGGGAAGTATAGGTACTGGGGTACCAAGCTGATGATGGCATCCAAGACAGGTGTGAGGAACTTTGATAGGGCTGGCTGTGAGACTCCTCCGACTCTGGCGGTTGTTGGTTGGAATGTCCCAGAGGCCAACAGGTGCAGCACAGCCAGCAGCTTTGTCTGCGGAGGGATGTTGGTTGTCTGCTGTGTTGTTACAGTCAGCCTGTGGGCAATGATGTTCAGGATGCGGAGGATGGTTGTCCTTTTGAGCCTCTAGTGGGCAATGACATACTCTGGTGTCATGTCTGTGAGGCTGGTGCATTTTCTGAAGGTCCACGGTCTGTGTCTGCGCTGCCTCCGTGGTGGTACGGGGTGTGTTGCGGGGGGTCCGGGGGTGGTGGCGGGCCTGGGGGTGGTGGCGGTGGGTGTTGTGGCCCTCTTGGGGCTCCGAGCTGCTTGATGAGTAGCTCCATGGCATCTGTTGTCCTTCAGGTGTGGCTGTGGGCTGGGCTCCCTTTTCTGGTGCCGGGTGCCGGCTGCCGTCCGACTTTACACCAGGTCAGAGCAGGTGTTAGTTTCCTGCTGCTAACGTGCCATATCGTATATTTTGTGGACTTATCGCTGATCTGGCTGGTCGTTGAGAATGTTGCGGAGTGGTGTTTTCGTGGCTTTTTGCACGGGTACGCCTACTCTGCATCTCATTAGCGATAGTTGTCGGGGTCATCTGTGGCGATGTTTTTTTAGGCTGCTATCGCGGGTAAACTGGTGTTATGGGCTGTTAACACCAGCTTGTGAATGAGACGATGTATTTATCGCAACTTTGGCTGCGATAAAGTGCTGTTAACTCGGCGATAGCTCCTTGAGAATATGCCCCACTATATTTAAGATGTCAAACAGGATGGACAGAGTGCAATGACTTACAAGTGACAATCAAATTAAGACTACCCAAAAAGTTACAAACTCATCTCTGCTGTTCCTAGAACTGAAGTTCTAAGGAAATGTAAGATAAGAAAATGTGGTATTGTGTTGATATATATATGGATTATGTGTTTCTCAGACAATATTCGGCCTATTGGGGGTATTGTCTACAGCAAGCTGTTGGAAATGAAGGACTCTTAAATGAAGGAATCTATAAATATTTGAGGACTACATTGTGTTACTACAGATAAAAAGTAAATGGAGGTACTATAATACTAGTAGCCTTACGTTGCATGTGAAAAGTCTCTTCACCATTAAGAAAAAGTCCCCTTTGTTTCTGCTACAGCAACTTTTGTGTTGTACTATGAGTTATGTTTTTCATACATGGACTAAGAACAGCTTAGACATCATTTGGACTAACAGGGATGATGTTTACAAAAGGATGCACAAAAATGAAGACTGCTTCCTAATTGTTGGACATTTTGTACCAGATATAATAATATCAGCAACAACTTTCCCATGTAGTTGTTTCATTAAGGTAGTAAGCTATCAGCAAGCCAGTATTCAAAAACGTATAGTGAGTGCAGTGAACAGTATGGCATAGTTATAATGATCTACTGTGGACATATTTTTTTTTTTTTACAATCTATTGATTGTTTTTTCCCACTGTTTTATGATGAGCTGAAAAGAGGAAAAAACAGTAAAACATTTGTCTATGTTGAATTAAAGTTTTGGTAAAGAAATATTGTATGTTGCTTGGTTGCCTAATGTTCGAAATAAAATTCGAATATATTTCTGTCTTTTTTTATTTCTTCACAGTGGTTGGAGGTCGAGATATATTACGTGTGCCAAATTACTAATCTAGTAATGGATTCATTGAGTTACTACTCATGTACTCATCCCATCTCCCATGAACAACAGTTGCACTAGTCCAATCATCCAGTCACTATCTAAGCAGTCATCCAATCACTCAGGGACTGCACTTGAATTCATCTAACCTCCCAGCCACTACTCAGGCACTCATCCAATACCCAGGCGCTACCCATGCACTATGGAAACACCCAGACACTATGTATGCACTCATCCATTTACTGAGGCACTGTCCATGCACTCATCCAGTCACCCAGGTGGTACTGATGCACTCATGCAATTACCCAGGCACTATCCATGCACTCACCCAATCATGCAGATAGTATCTAAGCATTCACCCAATCACACAGACCCTATCTGTGTACTCACCCAATCACCAAGCCACTACCCTTGCACTCATCCAATGACCCAGGGTCTACACTTACACTCATCCAATCACCCAGGCGCTACTCTTGCAGATATCTACTCACCTATGTGCTACTGATGCACTCATACAATCAACCAGGCACTACCCATGCACTTATCCAATTACCCAAGCAGTACCCATGTCCTCATACATTCACTCAGGCACTATCTATGCACTCACATAATCTCTAACACACTATCCATGCACTCTTCTAATCAACCAGACACTACCCTTGCAGTCATCCATTCACTGAGGCACTAACCATGCACTCATCCATTCACCCAGGCACTACCCATGCACTAATTCATTCACCCAGTCATTATCCATGCACTTATCCATTGACTCAGGCACTAGCCTTGTACTCATCCATTCACTGAGGCACTACCCAAGCACTCCTTCATTCACCCAAGCACTACCCATCTACTTATCCAATCACCTAGGCCTTACCCTTGCAGTCATGCATTTACTCACACACTACCCATGCACTCATCCATTTACTTGCCCACTACCCATGCACTCATCTATTCACCCAGGTACCAACCATGCACATATCAAATCACCCAGGCACTACCCTTCTACTCATCCATTCACCCAGGCAGTACCCATGCACTCATCTATTCACCCAGCCACTATACATGCACTCATCCAATCACCTAGGCACTACCCATACACTCGTTCAATCACCCAGACATTACCCATGCAGTTATTCATTCACTCAGGCAGTACTGATGCACTCATCTATTCACTCAGGCACTACCCATGCACTCATCCACTCACCCAGGCACTATCCATGTACTCAACCAATCATGCAAGCACTGTGGATTCATTCACCCAATCACCCAGGCACTATCTATGCACTCACCCAATCACCCAGCCACTACCCTTGCGCTAATTCAATTACTGAGGCACTATCTTTCACTCATCCAATCACTCAGGCGTTAGCCTTCCAGTCATTCATTTACTTAGGCACTACCGTTGCACTGATCCATTCACTTGCGCACTACCCATGCACTCATCTATTCACCCAGGTACCAACCACGCACATATCAAATCACCCAGGCACTAGCCTTCTCCTCATCCATTCACCCAGGCAGTACCCGTGCACTCATCTATTCACCCAGCCACTATACATGCACTCATCCAATCACCCAGGCACTACCCATACACTCATTCATTCAGCCAGGCATTACCCATGCAGTCATCCATTCACTCAGGCAGTACTGAGGCACTCATCCAATCAACCAGGCACTACTCATTCATTCACCCAATCACCCAGGCACTACCCTTGTACTGATTCATTCACCTAGGCAGTATGCATGCGGTCATCCATTCAGTCAGGCACTACCCATCCACTCATCAAATGAGTCATGCACTACCCATGCACTTATTCATTCACTCTGGCATTATCCATGCACTCATCCATTCACCCAGGCACTATGCATGCACCCATCCACTTACCCAGGCAGTACCCTTTCACTTATCCGTTCACTGAGGCACTATCCAAACACTTGTCTAATGACCTAATGACTTGCACTCATCCATTCACTCATGCACTCATACATTCACCAGGCACTAACCATTCACATATTGAATCACTCAGCCAGTACCCATTCACTCATCTATTCACTCAGGCACTACCCATGCACTCAACCATTTACCCAGCCACTACCCATGGACACATCCAATCACTCAGGAACTACCCTTGCACTCATCTGTTCACTCAGATACTATGCATGCGCTCATCCATTCACCCAGGCACTACCCATGCACTGATTCATTCACTCAGCCATTATCCATGAACTCATCCACTCACTCAGGCACTAGCCTTGCACTCATCCATTCACTTTGTCACTACCCATGCACTCACTCAATCACCCTGGCACTATACATGCACTCACCCAATCATGCAGGGACTATGCATTCATTCACCCAATGACCCAGGTACTACCCTTGCACTGATGCAATTACTGAGGCACTACCTTGCACTCATCCAATCACTCAGGTACTACTGTTGCACTGATATATTCACTTGTGCACTACCTATGCACTCATCTAATCACCCAAGCAGTACTTATGCACTCATCCATTCTCTCAGGCACTATCTATGCACTCTACCAATTGCCTAGGCACTGTCCATGCACTCATGCAATCACCCAGGCATTACTCATGCACTCATTCACTCATCCAATCACCCAGGCATTACTTATGCGCTCATCCCATCAATCAGGCACTACTGTTGCACTCATCCATTTACTCAGGCAGTATACATGTGCTCATCCATTCACTCATGTAAAAAAAACAATTGATGGACGGAATGCTGGACAATGCAAACATTCACCCCAGTCACAAGGATCTGTGTTTAATCCATCATTCTTTTGCTCACCACACCACCCTAGTTTGGACCCAGCCAAATGCAAATCAGTCTTGACCCTGTTCCTTATGGGAACAGTCCAGGCCGAACTGCCAAGCCAGGTCCTCCCTGGACCGGAAACAAGCATCCTGGGACCGGTTTCAGGGCATCACCCTTCATCAGCCAGGCTAGCTTATATCCAATCACCCAGGCATTACCCTTCCACTCATCCATTCACTCAGGCACTATGCATGCATTCATCCATTCACTCAGGCACTATCCAAACACTCGTCTAATGACCCAGGCACTATACTTGCACTCATCCATTCATTCATGCATTCACCCAGGCACTAACCATGCACACATCGAATCACTCAGCCAGTACCCATGCACTCACCTATTCACTCAGGCACAGCTATGAGTGACTGACAGTGTATGAGTGGATGTATGAATGGATATATAATTGGCTGCATTAGTGAGTGAGTTGGTTTATTAGTGGCTATATGGGTAACTGAGTGGAGGTTTGTGAAGACCTCTGAATCAGTGAGTGGGTGTGTAAGTACTGGTACGGGTGTCTTAATGGTTTTAAGAATGGTAGTGGATGTTGGAGTGTGTGTATAAAGGTTATATTGGGGTGTGAGTGGGTGTGTCAGAGATTCTGTGGATGATGTAATCAGTGATGCCATTAGTGATGTCATTTGAGATGTCATCATTGATGGTATCAGTGATGTCACTGACCATGTCATGAGCGATGTAATATGTGAGGTCATAAGCAGAGCATTGCGGGGTTGTGAGTTATAGTTAGCTCAGCTAACTATAACTGCTGACTTTCTCTGGTTTTATATGAGTGAAATGTCCTCCTAACTATAACGTCCCTGTAACCTTTGTTTTTTCAGTGAATTTCTAACTTTTTTAAATTCTATTTCCTAACCATAACCCCCTTGTAACCTTTGGCTTTTTCAGTGATTTTTAAGGTTTTTAAATGCTAATTCCTAACTATGATGTCCCCTGTTTCCTTTGTTTCTTTCAGTGAATTTCTAAGGTTTTTTTAAAATTCGATTTCTTAATTGTAACATCCATTTTTTAAGTGAGCCTCTAAGATTGTCATATTCTGTTTCTATAATTGTATATTATATTTATATTATGTACCGCTCATTTTCTGATTTGGTATGTGCTTTTCAGACCACTGACTCTTTGTCAGTGAAATTGCTCTCCCACCCTCGCAGCTCCACCATTGAGTGAGGCCTCCCCCAGCCCCTGCACTCTCTAGTGTGAGTGTTCGAGGCCCTCCTTCACCCGCAGGTTCACCTGCGCCTCATCCCTGGTGGTCCAGTGGACCTCTGTCACCCTTTTCTCGCTCCGCTTTCCGCTCCGTTTTTCACTCGTTTTTCACTCGTTTTCACCCTCTTTCCTCAATCTATTTTTCTGCACTTTTTCTGCTTTCTGCACTTTCCTGCATTTCTGCTTGTTTCTCTGTTTTTTATTCCTCCTTTCCCTTCTTTCCCGCCCGTTTTCCCCCGCCGCTGCTACCCCCGCAGCCCCTCCCCCCAGCACGACCAGCGAGACCAATCCAGCTCCCCTCCTGCCTCCCAGCTGTCCAGCCCTCCCTGACCCCTACTTAATGGCGGCCGCTGTGCGGCTGCACTGCTGGCGCACCAGAGGCGCGCCAAAGGCAATCCCCGTCCGCGACTAGCGCCAGGAACCCTGGACCTCCGCCCACCAACTATATGACCCAGCAGCACTCCACGCACTCAACCCAGGCCGCAACAACAACTGCAAGCTAGTATCACCAGCCGACACCCGCAGACCCTTCAGCTGTCACCGCTGCCGGCACACCTGCAGCACCGCCAAGAACACGGATCCAGCACAACCCGCCCACAAGAACACAACTGAACCGAAGACCCTGCAATGTATCCTCCTCAACGTCCGATCCCTCCACAAACACGCCACCAAAATCTGGGACCTCCTCGACAGCACCACCCCGGACGTAGCGTTCTTCACCGAAACCTGGACCAACCCCACCTCGGAACCAGACATCGCCATTGCCATCCCCCAAGGACAAAAGATCTCCAGGAAGGACCGCCCCACCCGCCCGGGAGGAGGAATCGCCATTGTCCACAAATCCACCTTCCACCTGAGCACAATCCCCGACGAGCCCACAGACCTGATGGAACACCTTCACTTCAAGATACTGGCCAGCCCCATTGCCACCCTCCGAGGAACCCTCATCTACTGACCCCCTGGACCCCGTGGACCCTTCGCCAACTCCATCACGGACATCATCTCCCCGCAGGCCATCGCATCCACCAACTACACCCTGCTGGGAGACCTCAACTTCCACCTCGACAACCAACTGGACCCCAACATCACATCCCTCCTGGACAACCTCCACAACATTGGACTCCGCCAGATCGTGACCGAGCCCACGCACTCAGCATGACACACCCTCGACCCCTTCTTCACTACAGGAAACTCCATCACCTTCAGCCACACCACCGAACTCCCATGGACTGACAATCGTTGCGTCCACTTCACCTTCAGAACACCCACCATCCACAGACACCAGCACCTGCTCCCACGAAGAAACTGGACCAAAATCACGAACGACCAGCTCACCTCCTCACTCAACAATTCCACCCCAACCATCGCGGAAAACAATGACCCCAACACCGCAGCCCGAACCCTGCATAGATGGATCTCGGACAGCGCCAACACCATAGCCCCCCTCAAGAAAAACAACAATACTCGCGCCAAGAAAGCCAGATGGTTTACCACTGAACTCCAGATGCACTTGCCGCCACCTCAAAAAGGCCTGGAGGAACACCAAATCCACAGAAGCCCACAACAACTTCAGAGCCGCCACCAACGCCCACCACCAACTCATCAGAGAAACAAGGAAAAAAGCGATTGAAGACAGAATCTCCACCCACGCGCACAACAGCAAAGAACTCTTCACCATCATCAAGGAGTTCGCCCAACCCACCAGCGAGTCTACTGACATCCCTCCCTCACAGGACCTCTGCGACAAACTCAGCACCTTTTTCCACCACAAAATCAAGAGCATCTATGACAACTTTGACGAAGACAACCAACACACTGAACCCTCACCAACCACCCCCGACACCCGGAGACCAGCGATTGACAACTGGACAGCCCTCACCACCGAAGACACACTGAAGACAATTAATTCCATCCACTCAGGGGCCCCCACGGACCCCTGCCCCCACACACATCTTCAACAGAGCCACTGACACCATCGCACCCATGCTCCGCCACACCATCAACCGCTCCCTGGCAACCGCCTCGTTCCCCGACGACTGGAAACACGCAGAGGTCAACCCCCTCCTGAAGAAACCCTCGGTGGACCCCACCGACCTCAAAAACTACAGACCCATCTCCCTGCTCCCGTTCCCAGCGAAAGTCATCGAGAAAGCCATCAACAGCCAACTCGCCACATTCATCGAAGAGCACAACATCCTCGACTCCTCCCAATCCGGCTTCAGAAAAAAACACAGTACGGAAACCGCCCTCCTCGCCGCAACAGACGACATCCGCACCCTACTGGACAAAGGAGAAACAGTAGCCCTCATCCTCCTCGACCTCTCAGCGGCGTTCGACACAGTCTCTCACCGCACCCTAATACACAGACTCCATGACGCAGAAATCTAGGACAAGGCCCTCAACTGGATCCGCTCCTTCCTCTCCGGCAGAACGCAGTGGGTCAGATTCCCCCCTTTCCTCTCGGACCCTATACCTACCACCTGGGGAGTCCACCAGGGCTCCTCCCTCAGCCCGACGCTCTTCAACATCTACATTGGTCCACTCGCCCCCATCATCAGAACCTACCGACTCAACATTTTGTCATACGCAGACGACACCCAACTCATCATCTCCCTATCCAACGAACCGAACACCGCCAGACACAACTTTTGAGAAAGCATGGAAGCCGTCGCCAAATGGATGAAAAACAGCTGCCTACAACTAAACACCAACAAAACAGAAGTACTCATCATGGGCCCAAACTCCAACGCCTGGAGCGACACCTGGTGGCCCCCGCCCACAGAAACCCGCCAACCCCCACGGACCACGCATGCAACCTGGGAATCATCCTGGACTCCGAGCTCAAAATGGACCGCCAGATCAACTCCGTCTCGTCTTCCTGCTTCCACACCCTCCGCCTCCTTCGTAAGACCTTCAAATGGATCCCCCTCGAACACAGAAAGACCGTCACTCACGCCCTGGTCACCAGCAGACTCGACTACGGCAAAGCACTCTAGCCGGAATAAACAAAAACCTCACCCGCAAGCTACAGAACATCCAGAAGGCCGCCGCAAGACTGGTCCTCAACCTGCCAAAACACTGCCACATCTCGCATTACCTGCGCACACTCCACTGGATCCCCGTTGAGGCTAGAATCACCTTCAAGATAATCACCCACGCACACAAGGCCCTCCACGACACCGGACCAGCATACCTGAACAGCCGACTCAAATTCCATGCATCCCAAAGGACCCTACGATCAGCCCAGCTCTCCTACGCCGTGGTCCCCCGCACCAGAAAGACCAAATTGGGAGGCTGCTCCTTCTCCTTCCTCGCGGCCAAAGCCTGGAACGACCTTCCGCTCCACCTCAGACAGACAACATCGCTCCCCATCTTCGCAAGAAACTTCAAAACCAGGCTCTTCGACAGACCCCCTCCTTAATGTACTGGAACCTGCACCCCCCCCCATCCCTAGCGCCTTGAGACCCTTACGGGAGAGTAGTCGCGCTTAACAAACGCCTGATTGATTGATGATTACATTAATAACTGGTTTTATTTTTAACAATTTTTTGAGTCTGCACAACACTGCTGCATTTACTGTGTAGAATCTGTGATCAGCAAATGTATTTCACATACTTTTTTGAATTTTTATAATCTGCCACAACGTGGCATTGATCGCGATCATGTTGCAAAATTGCGAAACAAAAGCAGACATTCAACAACCACCATCGCATTCAAAAATGTTGACTTAAAAATAAATTCTAACTATTACAATACACATATTACTAACCATATCACTGCTTTAAAAACATATTTGAACATATATATTTGTAGTAACCTTTTAAAAAACTGTGTTTGAACCCTACTTCCTGTTTTTGTGACAACACCGAGAGTCGCGATAACTCTGCTAAATGCGATGATCGCGCCTTTTTTAGACACTAGGGGTTTATTACTGCACTGTTTAAAGTCATATTTTTGTAGAGAGTTTGCATAAAAACAACCATTTAAACCAATGTACCATTTTCACGGTCACGCTGGGCATTGCGTAGATATCGGTAGCCGCGATCACCCCGAATACGTCGGGGAATGACAAAACAAATGCAGACATTCAATAGCCTCCACCACATTCAAAACTTATAACTACAAAATGAATTATAACTAGCACACTAAACACATAACTATCTAAACGACTCTATAATAGTATGTACAACTCCCTTAATATATCTATAACACAGTGCAAAACTTTTTCAGTATAATCTTTGACTGCATGCATTACTGTATCACTAAGTGTCTCATTCACTGTTTAAGTATTTAACAGGATCTACGAGACAATGCATCAGTCTATCAATACTTCTGTAACAAAACGCGAGACTGCCGCAGTACATCTATGAGTGGGTGCATCGGAGTCACAATGGGTCTGTGATTGGTTGCGTAAGTCTATCACTCAATCTGTGCGTAGATGCATGAGTGCCTTTGTACATTTATAAGTAAGTATTTGATGATCTGACTGGGTCTGTGAGTGGGTGTATGAATGTCTCAGTGGGTCTGTGATAACATACATGAGTTTGTGAGGATGTCTGTAAGTGGGTGCATGTGTCTCTGAGTGGGTCTGTACATGGGTGCGTCACTCTCCGAGTAAGTCTGCAAGTGGGTGCATAAGTATCTGAGTGGGTATGTGACTGGATGTATGCGTGTGAGTCGATATTTGAATGGGGGTATTTGAAGAGGCCGGGCTGGGCCACCTTTCTGACACCCATCATCAAGGGAATATTCCCCACATCCGAGTTTCAAGGTAATACGAAGCCAATTGTTATAAACTGCTTGTTAGTGTGCCATCTTGCGGTGTTATATTTGGACCGTTCTGAGTTTTTGGAACGATGAGTAAACGCAAAGGAGTAGCCGGGACATTAGACGCTTTTATTGTGAGGGCAGAGTCCCTGCTGACCCATGAAATCAAATTGACAGAGCGACGGCTGTCCATGGACCCTGTAACACTACATTCCCGTCTATCATTAGGCGGTCCGAATATTGACAGTGTAACACGCGAAACCCCCAATAAATCACTGCCAACGGAAGCATGCTCTGTTTCCCTAGACTCATCACTGCCATGCCCGGGAGCCCCCAATACGGACGTCCCGGATGTAGCTGGCATTAACACTAGAGCACGGGCGGCATGTCCTCAAAGGAACGTTAAAGTGAAAATACAACCTGCAAAAAGAAAGAGGAATGTAGGGATGACTAAGCCTAAAAATTCTAAAGGTTGCCAACCCGTTAATAATGTAATAAACTCGGTGGTTACCCGCTCTGTTTCAGTGGGCACACAGACTGATGCTTTTTCCAACCCTGCCCATAATGATACTAACATAGATGTTGGGGGAGATGTTGTTGTTGCCTCCTCTGCATTGAAACCTATTGAAAATGCCCTGGTTGACACTAAGAATGTAATCGACAAGAATTTTAATTTATTGTGGGGGAAATTTGAATGTTTGAACTCTGAATTGGTTAATTTAATGGGCAGGAATGTGAACTCAGTTCCAAATATTGGCGGGGGTGGATTATTTCCATCTTCTATGAGTAATATACTTGGGTTAGAGTCACATCCTAGTTCTGTCTCCCACAAAGATACCACTTCTGCTATCTCGCATACAAATTGCAGTAATATAAATGCATTCCCTGGGCTAAATTCCCATAGCGAACAAAGGGATAGACAGGATGTTCCTCTAAGAAATATAGACAATTCAAACCTAGCCTTAGGAAGAAGTTGTCTTACTCATATACGCCCTAGCGCACCTGCAAGTGATATAAGTTTAAGCAGGGATATTCCCAATTGCCCTAGGAACGCCTGTTCGAGACCAAATACTGACGCGCTAAGTTTACCCCCTGCCTCCTGTCCCTATGTGTTAGTTTTAGCTGGGGTTCCCAACCTAGCTGGGGATCAAAGGGAGTCTTGATCAGATTTGCGTAATAAGTCTGTAGATTGGCTTTGCAAACACAAGGGGTTTCATCCTTCCAACATGAACGATATCCTTATGGTCAGAAGAGTAGGGTGGGTTGGTCATTCTGCCAAGAATATAAATGGCGATTGCGTTGTCCTCAATTTCCGTAGACCCCACATGGTTCGTCGTTTACTGAGTATCTTTGAGCAATCCTCCACGCAAAATACCTGCATTAGTGCACTCCCTTTGGATTAATTTTACAAGCCACCTCCTAAACCCTCTAGGGATGCCCACGTTTTGCCTCTGATAACCAATAGGTTTGACGCACTCTCGAGTTTAGATGCACAGGATTGACAACCACCATTGATGGTTGTTCAGCAGCTTCAGCAGCATCATTTGGAGAATTCCTCTGTAATCACAGTAACAACCGATATTGATAATGCCGAGCGATCCCCATCTAGAGTTAACAGTGGAGCAGATTTGAACATTCTTAGTTGGAATGTAGCAGGGTTACAGTCTAAGCTTGACGATCAGGATTGGCTGCGCTTAGTTAAAGAACAAGACATAGTAATGTTTCAGGAGACTTGGGCTATACATGATCTACACATTGAGGGGTTTCACTGTATCAGTGTACCGGCATCTCGCCATAAATTGGGCCGACCATCAGGGGGCCTTTTATTGGGCTTAATGTAGCAGCTGGAGGAAGTTTTAAGACACTCCCAACTAACAGTTGCAACTTTCAAATTGTACTTTACAAGAGAAGAGTTTCTTTATATTTGGTAAATTTTTATAATAATGATTTCTTTTCTATCCCCAATAAGAATTTCATTGAGCTTTTTGATTTTATCTCTAATTTAGACTATCAGCAATGTTCGGGTAATATTATTGGGATTATTTTAGGAGGAGATTTTAATGCAAAACTTAACGATACGCACCTTGGTGCAGGGCCATATAATCTAAGTCCTCCCTTCCGTAGGGGCGTAGAGCTGGCAGTGTTTTTGAGTTCGCATAACCTGGTCAATGTCATGGATCAGATGGGTACATCACATGCGACTAACAATCACCATCCGACATTTAGAGGCAGGGGCTATTCGTCTACAATAGATTTTGTTTTTATTTCCTACTTGCTCGCGGATTATCTAATTACCGCAGAGGTTGTTGCTACTATCCATGGGGATCACAACCCTATTAAAATAGCTTTGAGATTGGCTTCACGACCCGCGTTCTCATCCGAATGCGGGGCCAGAGACTTAATGCCATCGATTGACAATTTAAGACTAATATGGAGGGGCATTGACAATGGGGATTTGTTTAAGTCACTAGCAAAGGATAACTTGCCCCTCATTAATTCCTGTTTGTCATTCCAAACCCCGCATCCAGAGGTAGTCTATGATTTCTCTAAACTTTTCCTGGCTATTAAAACCCTTGTGTCGAAGCCTGCATCTTTGAGAAAACAGGGCCCTAGATGGTTTGATTCTGAATGTTCATGGCCAATAGGAATTTGCGTAGGGTATTGTCAGTTGAACCTAGGTGTGCTTTAGATGTGAAATTGGCTAGGCAGAAGTATAATACAGCAGTTAATAATCGGAAGGGAGTACTCTTAAGGGACCGCTGGGAAACCCTATCGCAGGCTGCAACTGATAAAAAGGGTAAATCGTTTTGGTCTGCTGTAAGGGATCTTCGATCTATGGGACAGTTATTAACTCCCATCAGCTGCACTATTTCCAGTCAATCCTGGGAAACTCACTTCTCTAAAATCTATGCTACCCCCCTATCGGAGACTGACCAGTATGAGCATGGTTCATTTACCAATTTTCAGTTAACTCTTTCCGAAGTAGAAGAAGCTATTCACCAGAGTATTGGGAACAAGGCCCCTGGCCCTGACGGGCTACCAATAGATTTTATTAAATGGAAACCGGACTTTTGGGCCCGCTTCTTTTGAACGTCTTCAACAATCTAATGTATGCTCCGTTACCTGACACCTGGGCAAAGAGTATTATTGTCCCAATATTTAAAAAGGGGGATCGGTCGCAGCCCAATAACTATAGGCCCATTTCATTGATCGATAATACCCTTAAAATATTGGGCAGAGTTTTATACAATAAGATCCTGGAATGGTCGGAGGAATGTAGTATTTTAGAGCCCTGCCAGCTAGGCTTTCGCAGCAAGGTTGGCACTAACGAACAATGTCTCAACCTCAGCCTTGTAATTGGGAAATACACCATTGCACGGAACTCTCCAGTCTATTTGGCCTTCATGGATTTGTCCTCAGCTTTTGACTTTGTTAATAGGTCAAAGCTGTGGGCTATCCTGTTGGCCTATGGTCTGGATGAGCCTTTGGTCCATTTTTTGGCATATCTCCACAAAGATCTCCAGGCACAAGTGAGGATCGGCAGAGGTGGAGAGGTTTCAGGACCCATTAAGGTTGGAAGGGGGTCAGGCAGGGATGTGTCTTGGCCCCCCTTCTTTTATTATTTATATTAATGGATTGAATAAATCATTAGTATCCATGACCCAAGACGTTCCTATGATCAATGGGAAACCCCTTCCTGTGCTATTATATGCAGACGATGCGGTTCTTATGTGCCGCACCCCAAACTCTCTGCGCATTCTAGTACAGTCTTTTGTCAAATACATGGATAGCTTGGACCTAAGAGTTAATTTTAATAAATCATTTTTAATGTCATGCGGCCCCCGGAAACGCCAGCTCAGCTCCATTACTGTTGGCAGTCAAAAATTGATAAACACCTGTAAATTCCCCTACCTTGGGGTGGTTTCTGCTGCGAACGGCTCCTGGACTGAGCACCTCACCCATTCCAGGAGCAAGTTCTCAAAGACCATCAATTCAATTTTTAGTTTTCCCCGTCCAAAGAATACAGGCGCTATTTTAGCCATTTAAAAAATGTTTAAACTACAATGTGTTCCAGTAGCCACTTATGGAGCTGAGATTTGGGGTACTGCAAATAGTTCCTGCATCCAGCAGGAAGAAAACAGATTCTGTAGGAAACTGTTGGGCATCCCAATCTCCACACCACAATATATCTGTCACAAAGAATTAAACTTAAATTATGTAACCGATTTTATACGTGCTCGACCAGCCCTTTTCTGGTTATCGGTCTGGAAGAATGAGGCAGCGACTCTAACTAGAGACATTATTACTGACTGTTTGAAGTGTGAGAAGGGGATGGATATTCCTTGGCTATCTGGAGTATATCAGACTTTATGGAGCATCAATCAAGGCTGTATTTTCTTAAATCCTAGCAAAGCCGAAACTCTGCACAAAAAAGAACTCAGAAGCGCACTTTATTTTTATACAGCACAGAAAGAATCGCGCTGTAATTGAAGAAACCCTCTGTTTCTAGTTATATGTCTCTTGAGCGGCACTGCTACCCTTTACCAAATTATCTTATTTTACCTATGAGTTACTGGGAAAGGTGCCTCCTATTTCGCTTAAGAGCAGGGGCAGTTAAATTTGCATTGTGTTTCCCTCTTGGTTACCATTCGAAACTTGATTTAGTACCCTGCCCATGTGACGGGGTTAGTGGACAATCAACCCTACATTTTTTGCTCTTCTGTAAATATTACATGATATACAGTAAGGGGCTTCTTTACCCTTATTTTAATAGGAGCAGGCCTATTAGCTTGGATTTTGCATATTTAAGTATGCTTGCTTTGACCGACGAAGAGCTTGTTCTTCGTTTAAGCACATTTTTGAGAACTGCTACTCGGGCACGTAAGACAATGCTCAACCCTTGAGTTTTTAAGCCATGAATGGATAAGCTTGTAATTGTTGATAATGAATTTTCCATTTTATTTACAACCTAAAATCTGTGATATTGTGTTTTATAACTGTAAATTTTTATTAACATTTATTGTTACTCTTCTTTTGACTTTTATACTTATTTTATCATACTGCACTTTTATGGATACAATGTTTATCCGAATAAAGTTTATGAACTGAACTGAATGGGGGTATAAGTGTCTGAGTGAGTTTGTGCGTGTCTACATGAGTCCGTGACAGTGGCAGGCGAGTGAGTACAAATATGTATATATTGTTTTTTAAGATTGTTCCCAAAATTTGTGACGACGCCAGTAGTCGTGACATCCCTGCGATGGTACATGGGGGGGGTGCCCTGGTGGTCGCGGCATCATCATGAATATTGAGCAATAAAAAAAAATCAATTTTGAACACATAACTTGTGTCAGTAACACAACCATTTCTCAAACATGGGGTCAGAGTATCTCCACCCTGACCGCTTATGTTAGCTTTCACACAAATTTTCAATTCAGGTTGCGTCCAGACAATCAGGACATTCCCATTGGGGCATGCATTCATGATTCATCGCTAAATCGTTACGAAATATCCATGACCAGAGATATATCTATCATCTTCAGCTTAAATTTCTCAAAAATTATTGGAGTGATTTGCACCAAATAACAAAAATCATAATCTGCGTAACAACATCTACCTTACTGCCAAACTTGGTGTGATTCCACCCAGTAGTTTGGGCTGTAGGTTTGACAACGCGTTCCTATGGGAATTAAAATTACAATTTTTTGCTCCCTTATTTGTCAGTCCCCACTGCATGGATCACCCTTAAACTTTCCATGACACACAGAACCTACAGTGACACTTTTTGGGGAAAATATCGTGAAGATTGGTCAAACGACGCTCTGTCCATCATCTCCTTGTGTTTGCTCGCCCCATATTGGCAGGGTATGCCCAGATGTGGGACCCTTGCTCACTTTGCCAAGGAATTCAAGCTAGCCTGGCTGATGAGGGGTATTACCCCGAAACCCGTCCTAGGATGCTTGTTTCCATTCCAGGGAAGACCTGGGTTGGCAGTTCGGGCTGGACAGTTCCCATTGGGAACAGGGTCAAGACTGATTTGCATATGGCTGGGTCGGACTGGGGTGGTGAAGTGAGCTAAAGAACAAAGATGGATTCAACCCAGATCTGTGATTGGGGGTGAGTGACTGAAAGGTTTCAGTGCTCCGTCCATCGTCTCCTTGTGTTTGCTTTGTTCACCACAAGTTGGCAGGGTATGCCCAGATGTGGGTCACTTTCTAACTGTGCCACTGGATTCAAGGTAGCCTGGCTGATGAGGGGTGTTACCCTGAGACCGGTCCCATGATGCTTGTTTCCATTCCAGGGAAGACCTGGCTTGGCAGTTTGGCTAGACTCTTCCCACGAGGAACAGGGTTAAGATTGATTTGCATACGGCTTGGTCTGAACTGGGGTGGTGAAGTGAGCTAAAGATCGATGATGGATTCAACCCATATCTGTGACTGGGGTGAGTGTCTCAAAAGTTTCAGAGCTCCATCCATCATCTCCTTGTGTTTTCTTTAAATATATATGCTGCGCCATTTTGTGTATGTATTTATAGTGCTCATGTGACTAACTGACAAAGACAACGTACTCATAAATGAGCTCCGTGTAAAGATACTTCAATATTCATTGTAATTTCAATATCAGATTTATTTCCAATTAAACTAAACATCATAATATTTGCATAAATATCACATTCACAGTTTAGAGCCGCAAACTCTAAAAAAGCCATTAATCTAAAGAGAAAATAGAAACCTTTGTTGTGCCTGCACACAATTGAGTAAATAGAGAATTTTGTCATGACTGCACACAATTACATCATATTACATCATATTATATTACGTCATATGCATCTCTTTTAGTGAGCTAACTAACATAGACAAAGTACACATAATTTAGCTTTTTGCATCAATTTAGCAATTTTAAGCCTCATCTCTATTTACCACCTTCAAATTCATATGCCATGATAACACAATTTATGGCCACTAGAGCTTTTCACAAGGCAACTGAATATCTATCTTAATCATATTTCATTATCCATTCAACATCAGAATTAATTCCTATATTTAAGCTGTACCTGAATACATATCACGTTCCAAATTTAAACCTGAAATTACCAGAATATATATTTAAAATTAAGATTAAAAATAAAACTATTGTCACAACTACACAGTAATTCATCATATATGACAGATATCATATTAACAATAATATCCTTGTCGGCATCAAGAGTAAATATGAAAAAAATACCTATTGGCATGCTGAAAAAGAAAAATAACAGCTCAGTTGTAATTACAAAAATGTATGCAAGTCTTTCTCTGTGTTAAGGCCATAAGGCCATTAGAAACCTTACTGTCCAAATTTACAATATATTTTGCAGTAAGTGACATAAAGTAAGCTCACGGTTACCATCCCTATATCTCCTTTGTACGGCATCAATGACAATGACATAGCATTGTAACTGTTCAGTATCACTGTTGTGGTACTGCTCAAAGTGTTTAGCTACTGGGTAAGGACTGTTTTTGTTTTTTATGGCCCTAACATGTTGTAAAACCTTTGCATGTACTTGAAAAACCCTGCTACCCACATACCTAATACTACAAGAGCATATTAACACGTAAACTGCAAATTCTGTTTTACAGTGAGAAGCACCAGATATTTTTATATGTTTGTCGCAAAGTTCAGTATTCTGTAGTGTTTACTCCAAATTGGCATGCCTTATATTTACTACATTTACGAAACCCTCTGCTTACGCGGGGTCAGGTTTTTTTCATAGTTTCCTCAGGACTACTTTTAACAAGATCATCTCGCATCAATCATGCCCATCTGAATGTGATGTTGTGAGAACTAGGTATTATTTAGCCAATTAGTGGATCACCCCAAACGAGGTGTTACCGCAGAATACCCCTTTGGGCTTTCTTTTGATTGTTAAATGCTGTGATTAATCTCACTTTGTGGTTACACTTACTTTTTCTATTTGCAGATTTTTTCTGCAATATTAGGGAATCCTTATTCTTCTAACTGACTTTATGTTTGGGTTTCATTATTAGACCATATAGGTAGCCCTATCTCCAAATCTGTCAAGCATTCCCTGCTCACAAAGTCCCAAGTCATCATCAAGGCTACAGTTTCTTATCAACCTCAACAATTCCCAATAAAGTAAAGTAATTTTAAAAATTTTAGAATTAAGACTTTTTGTGGTAATGGGTTATTGCCTGCTCTGAGTTTTCTGAATAATTTTGCTGCACTTTAATGAGCCTTATTGTACACTGTGGACTCCAAGAAATTCAGTTTGTTCTAACTAATGTGGCCAGTAAAATGCAGATTCCAACTGTTCACAATAATCACTGATACAAATGCTTTCACATATTAACTGGAGCTCATACAAATCACAAAAAGGTTGTCTATATAACGAACCTGTAAAACCACATGCTCATTGCAATCTATCATGTGCTCTACTTGGAGCACCTGCTCCTCCCACCAGTCCATATGCAAACAAGCATAGTTCAGGGCGAAGCAGGTGCCCATTGAAGTACCTCTCCCTTGACAAATTAACCTTTGTTAAATAGACAGAAATTGTCCCATAAGCACCATTTGATCATATCCAAAAGCATTTGTGTATGCATATTAAGCTTCAAAGGTCTCACTCTAAGAAAGAGTCTCACTCCATTAAGGTGATTACCATGACAGATACTTGTGTACAAACTTGTGACATCTAATGATATGAGCAAATATTCCTATTGCCAGGGGATATCAGTAAGTATGTTTATTGTTTGATAAATAAAATCATTACAATTGGTATAAAAGCAACAATTAACTTTTTACACATTGCATTTATATATTAATATATACAATGGATAGAAGTTCCCTTCTAAAACAAGATAGCCATCATATGACAGCAAGAGCAGGGTTACTCTAAAGTGCATACGGGAACATAAACAAGTGCAGGGTCATGGTAATAGGACACTGGGGTGCTTAAAAACCAAGTGACCCGGCTACTAATTAGTCCGATGATAAAATAATTAGAAAAAAGTCTAAAAAAAGTTCAAATGTTCCGTAAAAAGCTACAGCAGTTTATTCAGGGCAATCAGGGTTGCACTGAGTTGGTGGTGAGATGCAAATACCCAAGCCTCTAATGATCTAGAATCCAGCTGACAACGGCGGCTAATGCTTTTGTGTGCCATCCGTTGTAACCAGCTGTGGCAGTAGCCTAGTTTTGCCTTGATTTTGTTAATAACTGGTGGGCTACTTGAACTTACGATAAGCCTGGTGGATAAAAGTAATTTGGTCGATGTTTAGAGCCATGTTCTCTGTTTTCAAAGCAGCAATGATGCCCTGCCTGCAGGTCTGGACTCCCAGTTTGTTCCACTCAGGCCTCAACTTTATTGTGCGCAGAGCCAACAAGGCTGGGCAGATGCATACAACATGCTCCAGAGATTTGACTGATTTGCTGCAACCCCTGCACAAAAGGTCATCTGTAGCGCGCCGCCAGGGAGGTAGCTGTTTCAGAAAAAGCCACTCGCCCAGCCTGAGGGCCAAAAATCTCTGTTTTAGATATAAAGAATATGAGCAGGCCAGGTGTGGCAAGGGAGGGGCCAGCTAGTACGAATTTATTACTGCCCATGCATGCTTACATTTGGCTAAAGTCTCTCTGTCTAACATACTGGAACAAAGTTGGATTCGCTTTTTCATGCTTGATTTAAATGCTTTTTTGCTAGGATTGACGGACCACGGTTCATTTGCTGATAGTTGTGATATGCATTCATTAAAGTACCTACTGTGTGACCCACCAGAAATATTGGCACTGATGTCAGACCATAGCAGGCATTCGAGTGAGCCATCTCTGACCTGTCTCAACTTCTGGCATAGGTTAAGAAAGGCCCCCGTGCTTTGCAAGACATAGTTTGCGAGGCCTAGCTCTAATCGAATCTGTGCAGCAGATGAAGATTTTGACATCCGGAGCACCATTTTGTAGATTTTAATCACATGTTGATTGAGTGCAATGCTGAGATTGCCGAGAAAGATTTCAAAGCAGTACGACAAGGTGGGGCCTATGTTGTCTAGCATTACTTCCAACGTTGAAGCTAAACTGGGACCAGTCAGTTTTTTGGAAAGCTTGGAGAGACTGACTTGAAGAGCCATGACTTTCAAGGCAGTTTCATTATGATGTTTAGTTAGAGTGCCCCTAGAGTCAATGTGGAGTCCCAGATAGCTATAGGTTTCTGATTAAAAAGCAGGGGAGCTAGCACGCATTCCTGTTTCACACCCCTTGACGTAGGTATTGTTCTTGATAGATGCGATCCGGTGTCAATCTTGACTTGAATCCAGGTATTCCCCATTTAGTTACCTTGGCCCAGAGATACTCTCTTGGTACACGATCAAATGCCACGTTGAAGGCCACAAAGCAGCAAAAAAGTGTTGTAGAAGATGTGTTCACTTTGTCGATGAGGAGAGATAAGGCTTAGGAGGTTGGTCAGTGTACTGTAGTTTGCCACAAACCCTGTTTGGTTTTAAGGGATCAGTCCTTTTGAGTCAGCCCAACTTTTCAGATCTTCTAGCAGCAAGCTGGCAAGGAACTTTGCCTCATTATCCAGTGATGCTATCAGCCTGTAGTTACTTGGAGCTGATCAAGAGCCAGTCTTATAAAGAGGCTGGATTATCACGCCACGCCAAGAGAAAGGTATGGTTGAGCTATGTAGAGAGTAATCAAACAGGCTGGTTAGCTGCTTAGACTAGAAAGGTATGTTCTTTTTGAACAGGGCCTGTGGCAGGCTATTTGGGCCCGGCGCTCTATCCAATCTGGCTTTAGTTAGTATTTTGACCACCACTGAGATTGGAAAAGAGATTTTTTCTGTTGGATTTTGCTGTGCTCCTTGTGAGTTGACCTGATGCTCCCGAAAAGAATTAGTAAGTAGAGGTACCATTATCTCATCCGCCTTGAAGTGACCGGCCAGAAAGTTTGCCCATTTCTGCTCTGATATGTTTGAACTTCCCAGGCTGAGATTTCCATTAGTTTGGTCATTTACTAACGCCCGTAATTTTCTGGGATTCCGGCTCTTGCTTGCACAATGGAGAGATCACCAACATTGTTGAAGATGATGTTGTTTGTTGGTTCGACGTACCTGTCTATTATTCTTTTAGTGCAATTTTGTAGCTGTTCAATAGTTCTTCTGATTCAGGGTATCTCCTTGCTGCCCTAAGGGAGGTGTTTCTGGTTTTCTTTTGCGCCATTGTTTGGGTTGAAAGAGGTGCCTGCTTGTTACTAGGACTGACACAATGTTGCAGTGGTAGTTGGAATTGCTTTAAAAGATGAGAGCAAAAGTGTGTCCAGTCATTTACTGGGGAGACGGACCGCTGGTTAAGGCATATTATTTGTTGCTTGCACTCTTCCATGATCTTTGTACTAATGTCATCATTCCATTTTAGACGTTTTAGATTCTCGGAGTGAACTTCTGTGTGTGTAGGATTAGCAAGGTTGTGGTGCTCTAAGTTCAAGGCAATGGTAGTAACTTGAGGACAATGATCTCTTTCAGAGAGTGTTATTATACTATAGTTTTCTATTGATAGAAGCAGTTCTGATCTGCAAATAGTGTAATCAAGGTAAGAGCACTTGCAACCGTTTGAACATGACCAGTTTGGAGGGATGTCCTGTGGGAATCTCCCACTCAGTACAATGAAACCCACACTGTAAAGATACAAAACCCAGTGTTCTCCTAGGCTACAGCGTTTTTGCTGTGTGGGTTTTACCTGTAACTTCAATTCTGATGGAGGAAATGGAAGCATGCTTACTAAGGGGCATATTATCAAGAACGGCGTTAAAAACTATCGGCGCTTTAGCGGCAGAAAACTGCTGCTAAAGCGGCGATAATGGGCTTGATAATATGCCCTTGAGAATTCCAATAGAAGTCCATGTTCTGGTGTGAACATGGGCTTCTATTGGAATTCTCCAGGCAGACTGTCTCCAATACACTTCTGGGTTTGGTGACAGCTACACTTTGACATTCCGCTAGACAGCCACAAACAGGTGAGGCTCATTGGGCATTCTGAGCACTCATCTGCATTCTGATGGGTCTTCCTGGGCAGGAAGGAATGGGCGGGGCTGACACTTAAATTTCAGTAGGTAGTGTCCTGTCCACACACAAAGCACTGATTCACCCTACACAAATAGCATGGCAGACAGGTCTGGGTTGAAAGGGATTCTTGTGCACTTCAGAGAGTTGCTTTGAAGTCATTCCTTACATCAAAGGCACTTTTCGATATAAGTACTGGGGCTCTGACTCTACCAAATTAGTACACTACTGGACCTGGGAAGAACTCTGCTGGAGTAGAGACTGCTGTGCTGTAAGGATTACCGCTCTGCCTTGATTGACTGTTCAGAGGAACTGCTTATCTGCTTTGCTGAGCGGCCCTGCTGCTTGCTGATCACTGCCCTGCTGAGGAAAAGGACGGGACTCTTCTCCCTTGAACCCAGAGTGACTCCAAGGGCTTGCTGGCTTGCCTTCTGTTTTTTAAAGTCTCAGGGACACAAAAGACGTCCTGCAATCCTTCTGGTGTTGCTGGACACTGCCATCTGACCATTTGTGAGTCTGTTGGAAAGTGGGTTATTAGTAGTGGTAAATGTGCATCTACCACTGGCAATAAGGCCACTAACACAGTCTAGGGCTCAGTATAGGTCTCAATAAATTATTTCCATGCTCAACCCTTGGTACCTTTGCTGCGAGCAGGCAGACTTAACTTAAGAGACAGGTATGTGAAGCATTCAAAAACACCAGTTCAGTAAATAATGAAGACAACACACAACAAAAATCCAACTCCAATTTATAGAAATAGGAAATATTTGTATCTTTAAAATGACACTAAAAATTTAATGTAGGGAACCAGAAATAAGAATTTTGAAAGATTTAGCACTATATAGCACTTAGAAACTTACAGTGCCACATTTGGACATCTTGTCATGCTTGAGTGGGACAAAGCCAAAGTTTCAGGCTTACGTTAATGGATCCCTGCTCGGATACCCCTCGCAGTAGGCCTTGGTCGAGATTTTACCATTGGACTTAGAAACATTTCTAGAGCTTTTTCTGCCGGGGTCCCTTGATGCTCTTCACAGGTCTGGATTTGGTGAGGGTTTGCCGTCTTGCTTTACAGGGAGCTTCTGGTCAAACCCTGGAAGTGGAACCTCCAGAGCTTTTCAGCAGGATGAACCAGCAAGGTAGTCCGGCTTGCGGTTCAAGGTGGCTGGCTTGGCTATCAAGGTTGAGTCAGTCCCCTTTTCCAAAGTTCCTCCAAACTTCTCCAGAGTCAGGAGAATGGTATTGACAAATCCAACAATATGCCTTTGTTGAATTTATTCTAAAGTATACAGAAAAAAGTTAAAAGACTTTCTTGTCTGTAAGCCAAAATTCAGCCTTCCTGCCCTCTTCCCTCATTGGTCAGAGTTAACTGGATTAGCCAGGCTGCTTTGATGAAGGTATAAGTTGCTCACTCAGGGAGAGTCTATCTCGTAGAAAGAGTTCTGTTACATAGGACTGCCAGAGCATGGGGGAGGAGTTGTAAAGCATGAAGCTTCAAAAGGGGATATGGCAGGTAGGGAATGCCAGGCCCATCTACCCACCGTCACCTCTGACCAAGCCAGAGTGCAGGCTCAAGACAGGAATTTGCAGATGGTAGGGGGGAGAGCTATGGAAATGAGCCTCACTGGAGGTTGGTTTAACTAGTTCTTGCTCCTCTGCTGAGATTTCAGCCATACTGATTTTTGGAGGATAGTGCTTTCTGGGAGTAGATTATGCCACACTTTGGAGGATGTGGTCATGCTCTGGGGTGTTGCCCTACACCTCATTGGACAGGAGTGCTCTCCAGCTTTACCTCAGAGAACACTGAATACATTTTTCAGAGGTTCAGAGCCTCTCAGATCTGCTGCTTGAAACTAAAAGAAGAAAAAGGCTTGTCAAGCTGGAAACTTTGGGGCATATTAACAAGGGCCATATCGCCGCTTTCCCGGCACATAGCACCGGAAAAGCGGCGATTTACACATCGCACAATCATCAAGGCGGCGCTAACATGCATTAGCTGCCGTTTACGAGACGCCTCGCATCTCAGATGCAAAATAGGCGTTCCCTCAAAAACCAACATGAAAAAAGTCGCTAAGGAAACACCGCAGTATTTACAACCCGGCCCCAAACACGGGAAGCGATAATTAAAGCCGCGCTAACCACGGTTTTTGCCGGATTCCTACGTCTGCAAAAATCCCGACTTAGCTATAAGTTAAATGGGAGGTGGATTGCATGGTTAAGTCCACATTTCCTTATTTACAACATTCTCATTAGCGCTGTTCTTATTTCGCTGTATTCCGCCGCTATTGATGTGTATCGCCATCTATCGCCGGGTTTCATATCGCCTGTCAGCAAAGTGTCGCAAATACGCCGCTAACACGGCAATGTGAACCGGCGATAGACGGCGATAATGCAAATCGCGCTAAGCGCGATTTGCGATGATTACCGCGGCCCCTTGATAATATGCCCCTTGGTTTGCATAATCAGGCCCTGCATCCTGATTGACTGTGCCTGCTGCATTTACTGAGACTAGAGCTCTTTGGATATACCTTGATTCAAGAGGAATAAGGAGCTCACCTGGACTATCAACACCAAGAATCCTCTGCCTGGAGTGTGCCCAGTGGATTTGTAAGTGTTTTATCCAGGCGCATTGTAGGAATTTTGGTCCCAACCTTTCAAGGACCATCTTGGAGATTACAGAACCTTGGATTGTGTTTTTGGACACTTTAGAATCTCAAGAGGAACTTGAGGAAGAAGTTCTGGAAGTTTGGAGAAGTGTGGAGCAACTTTGGAAAAAAGTTCCATGAGTGGACCGTCTCAACCGCGGGAACTAAGCCGGCCACCTTCAACCGTGCGTCAGCCTGCCCTGCTGGTTTGCCCTGCTGAAAAGCTCTGGAGGGCCCACTTCCAGAGTTTGACTGAATATCTGGACTCTCAGGGGTGAGTGAGTGGGTGCATAACTGTCTGAATGGGTCTGTGATTGGGTGCATAAGTGTCTGAGTGGGTCTGTGAGTGGGTGCATGAGTATCTGAGTGGGAATGTGAGTGGTGTGAGGGTCTTTGTGGGTCTGCAAGTGGGTGTTTAAGTGTCTGAGTGGGACTGTGAGTGGGTGCATGAGAATATGAGTAGGTGTGTTAGTGTGAATGGGTGCAGGAGTCTCTGAGTGGGTGCATCAGTCCATGTGTGACCCCCAAATGTGGCAGAAAGCTAGATGTTGGTCCAGAAAGCATGCTTTTTGTGATTTGGTGTAAATCCGCTCAGTAGTTTCAGAGAAATTTAAGTTAACAAAATATAGATATGTGGTAGCCCAACAGCCTACTGAAACCGTACTGAAATTTGATTGGCTGTCAACACTTCAACCAGGCAGTGTTGGCAGCCATCTATCTTGGGACTCGGTTGAATCAAGTCCCAGAAAAAAAGTAAAAAAAAGAACAGGGGAGCAGGGTAGAAAAACCCTGACCACCTAGGCCTCTTGGGCTAAAAAAAGCATTATTTTTTTTATTTTTTGGCAGTCTTCATTATTAATTGCCCCCCCCAGTGGGCCAGGTCCTGGGGCAGTGTACAAATAAAGGAGGAGGTTATACAAGGTCCCCCTCCTGGGGCTTATTATGCCCCAGGGAACACCACCTCTTTGAGGCTTCATTTAAATAATAGTGTGGAGTTGCCCTTGCAGCAACCTCCACACCCTGGGGACAGCCACCTTCCCAGGGCAAAATGTTAATTTTAATGTGGGGGGCCCACCCAGCCCCCCACAGCCCCTGGGACTGCCACCTCCTCAGGGCAAAAGAAAACATTGATGCAGGAGGGCTACACACACCCCTGCAGCAGCCCCAGGGATCAGCACCTCCCCGGGGTTTCATTCACTCAATAGTGTGGGGTTTGCTCTCACAATAACCCCCGTGCCCTGGGGACCGCCACCTCTCAAAGGCCTAAATGTTAATTTTAATGCCACCACCTCCCCAGGGCAAAATAAAACATTAATGAAGGGGGGCTGACCCTCCCTGGGGGTAAATTAACATTGGTGGGGGCTGCATGGCCCCACTCCTGGAGCCAATAATGGTCCTGGTGATCACCACCCCCCAGGGCTGGGACCTGCAATGTCTTGGGGTCCCCATCCTGGGACATTGCTGTTTGCTATGGCTTGGTGGGAGCACCGCTCCCACCAAGCCATAGCAAACACTTCTCCGCTACTAGTAAGCGAGAGCAGAAAATGCTCTTGCTTACTAGAAGCTGAGCAGAATTGTTTTTGGAAAAGGTAGCTGCATGTTAGCAGCTCCCTCTGTCCAAAGGAAATGCAAGCTCATGCAGGATGTGGGTAGCATGCAGGGACCACGGCTGCCTTCAGGCTCCCCCACATTCCCCAACATTTAAAAAGGGGGTTCCCTGGGTGGGACCAGGGTACCCAGTAGAGAGGCCAGGCCTCGGAGGATGGGGTCCCCGGGGCTGAAATTGGCATAGGAGGGGGACCCTGTCCCGTAATTATTTGAAAACAAATGGGAAGGCTCCAGGGAATGGGGTCCCTGGGTCCAATGTAAGCCCGGAAGGGGGGCCGCGGGGTCCCCTTCCTTCTTTATTTAAAAAATAAATGAATAGAAAGGGGCAGGCCCCGGGAGATGAGTTTCCCGGGGCTGAAATAGGCCTGGGAGGGGGGCCGCGTGGCCCCCTTCCTTTTAAAAAAAAGGAAATGAAAGGCCGGGTATGGTATCCTGCTCTCATTTATGTTTAGTCCATTCTCTGTATTCTGTGCCCTGCTGCTCAGCCATTGTGTGAGTGATGTCATAGAGTATTCCTGTCTGTATGGTTGAGTGAATTATCAGTTGGTGATGTGGGCTGAGCAGCTGGGATGCTGCTCCCGGTGGGGCTGATACTACTACAACTATCTTATCATCTAATGGTCCTGTCCTGATTAAACTGAAGATTAAATCTACCTTTTGGATATAACATCATCTCAGCGTACTTTCTTTCATGCATTTCAGACTGGCGACAAGCGGAAAAGGACCTACAGTGCAGAAAAGGCCATTACTGAAATTAAAGAAGAGTCATTATTGCTGCACCAGGGGAGGAGATACATTAAGGGGCATATTCTCAAGGAACTATCGCCTAGTTAACAGCACTTTATCTCAGCCAAAGTCGCGATAAAATCATTGCCCTATTCACAAGCTGGTGCAAACAGCCGATATCACCACTTTACCTGCAATAGCACACGCAAAAATCATCGCCACAGATGAGCCTGGCAACTAACGCTAATGATATGCAGAGTAGGCGTTCCTGTGCAAAAAGCCACGACAACACCACTCCACAACATTCTCAACAGCCAGCCCGATCGGCGATAAGATCAGAAAACATGCGCTAAGGCGCGTTAGCAGCAGGAAATTAACACCTGCTCTTACCTGGTGTAAAGTCGGACGCCAACCTGCACTAGACAAGGGAGCACAGCCCATAGCCACACATGAAGAACAACAGATGCCATGGAGCCACTGACCATGCATCCCGGAGCCCGAAGAGGGCAACAACACCCACCGCCACCACACCCAGGACCCCCCCCCCCGGGCCCCACTCCGGGCACCCCCCACCCACACCCGGACAAAGATATGTCACATCAACGTCACGAAATCATAAACAAAACAATGTGCCTGATGTCGCACAATTACAACACCTAACATACATGTGTCGTCAGAAAAATGAGAATCATACATTCATCTTAGACTTAGCAAATAATTTGTTTCATTGAGAATAAACACAAAAAAACTATTTTGAAGAGTCATGGCGGGTCCTCTCAGGACAACCTGTAAGTCACAGCCTGCAAAACAAAATTCCAGATAAGAAGGTGTGTCATGCGCTCATCAAAGGACAGAGAGAGCGAAAGTGAGAGAGAGAGAGATAGAGATACAGAGAGTGAGAGAAAGAGAGGAAGAGGGAGAGGGAGTGAGAGAGAGAAAGAGAGAGATTGTACAAGGAGCGCAAGGCCAATCGGGCTCTTGGCTCATACATGCCAACTGGTGTGTGTGTATCGCTATTGGTGCACACTAAGTCAAAGGCCTGGCATCAATAGCAACGCGAAGGCCACATCACATTTCAAAAATGCAAGCAGTAGTCAGACCAACATCAGGAATGAAAGCTCCTTTGTCTCAATACACAAGGCTGAAGGACATCTGAACCCCCGACCTTGGTCCTGAATGCGGCTGGCACTCCCTGCGAGAGATACCATACCAGATCGCGACAACTCCCACACCACGAACTGCGCGAATGAAAGACCAACGTGTCCACACCCCACACACACTTGTCCCTGCTTGAGGCACACCTGCTTGGGATGCCCCTGACACATAAGTAAAAAACAACCCATACGCCCAAACGTTGCACACAAATACGACTCATTGCTCTGAGCAGTGGCATATCATCCACATAACTGCCGCCTGTCAGAAGAGTGCCGGTGCTACGAGACCAACAAAGGCAATGGCTGGCAATCCCGGGCACATGCACAACCACTGTCATGTGGAACTGTACCGTGCTCGAATGCTGCATCTGTTGGGATCACTGCCACTGGCAGTGTTGCGCATCAGTTACTGTCTGAGTTTCCGTCTTGCGTACGTCACCTGCGTCCAGCCCTGGTTCCACTGTCGATCATGCACATTCGAGTGGCCCATGGATGTCTGCCTATCCAACACAACGGTAGCTGAACTGGATTATGACACGTGTGTGCGCCCCCTATTGGCCCACGAACAGGAGTGTAACTGTGATACCCGTGCATGGGATGCCTTGATATTTGGCGTATGTGCAGGCAGTTGGGCATGGGAGATTGCACAACTCCTTGTGTGCAGTGACCAAATCGAGGAGCTCCCCTATTGGGCTGTGTTGCGGATTGGTGAAACGGCATGGACGGAGCACAGCTGCCCGGAGCAGGTAATGGATTGGCTCGCCCTTGTGTACCTTGACCTCGACAACGATGTACTCTTGGAACAGATTGCCCATGAAGCAGCGCTCGCATACATGGACGAGTAACTACGTTCCTGCAGCCACACCTGATTGTCATCCACAGCACAGGTCCCCACACCTTGTAGCATCTTGGAGGAATGGTCACATATCCCACCACAACAGTGGACATGTCTGCCTTTGCCTGGACTCAGAATGCATGTGCGTGGACCTACGCGTGTGTACACACACCTGTGCAAGGTGATGCAGTCCCATGGGCGGAGCTGCACAGCGTCGCCTGGCAACGTTTTAAAATCGGAGAAACTGCTGGGGAGAGAGTACACACATGGCAATGTAGTACAACATGTGACCTTGTAGGATCCTTTCACCTGCTCACTGTCAGCAGAGCACACAGTCAGCGCAGTCCGGTGCTACAGCACTATGCAGATCCCATGGGCTGTGAGTCGTGTCCCCTGACACGGGCCAATGAGCAGACGCAAAACATCACATGACTCGTCCAGCAAGGCAAGGTGGGTAGAGACCGTTGACATCTGTGATGATTGGTGTACATTTCTGCCACCCCATTACTTGCACCTCGACATGTTCCTAAGCTGACTGTAAGTGTCTTAAACATTGGTCTGCATGTTGTGGCCCTTGCCTTGCACGTACTGACACGCACATGCTAATAAAGTCTACGCAACTTCACCTGTGTACAACTGTGATGAGTGTTGATTATAATGACAGATCTTGTGCCTACATGTGCATTGTCTGTACACAGGGAGGGATTGACTGACGCTTGTGAATTGGGGGTGAGTCCCTATTGACAGCTCCACCTCTGCGAGCCAGACATTGTTGCTGGGATAGTTGCTGGCAGACCTGGGCTCTTCCGTGTCCCCAGCAATGTGCGTATGGTGTCCAACTTCTTGCCATGTAGATCAAGGTCATCCATCAAAACAGACTGTGTCCACACAGATGTGTGTGAGTAGGCATGCGAAGAGACGTTCTGTTGTCACATGTGATGGGGGACACCACTACAGGACTGCTACCGAATTTGACATTTCCACACACAGCCCTATTTAATACATGGACTTGGGGCTACGTTGGGGCGCAACAAGATTGTTGTTACTGTGCAATGAGACTACAGCTAGTTCACACCTTCACAGTCATCTAAGTGGCCATGTGGGTCAGGGTCAAACATGCGCATTTATAACATTTACCAGGGTGTACCTTTTAGTGCAATCAATGTCCCTACATTCATCCAAACATTTATACATGAGTGAACATAGACATGACACATCTGTGTGATTTGGAATGTTTTATTCACATTCTGGGGTGTGTCGGAGCTGGAGCAGTACATGGCCACTTCAAGCCCACATGACATGGTTGCCCAGTGGTGGGCCAACGAGAGTCCTTGTGGCAAGGCAAAGTTAATCTGAAGAGGAAGAGTTCAGTCCGCCGCCGGATTGCTGTGTCATTGGTACCAGAGCAGATATGGCAGTCCATGTCGGGGTCCATGTGAAGGTCGCAGAGTGTTTCGGGGGACAGTGGGAGGTGTTGTTCCAGGGCATGATGCAGAGAGCACAACCAGGCAGGGAATGCCATATGGCGGGGACGGATGCTACTACCTCCTTCCTCACACAGTCATTACCCTCCACATCTTACTCCTCTGAGATGTCTTCTGTGTCCGGTGTGTCAGGTGTGTGTGGTGGTGTTATGGCTGCGTCACTGTGTGCCACTGACACATCAGGGGGCGGAGATGTGTGTGTCGAGGTTCCTGCAGCAGTCATCTGGAACAGGCTCAGTGGCAGCAATGGCAAGATGAGGATCTGCAAGGCATGGAAGATCGCAGCTACATCTCGCTGGTGTTCAGCAGTGGCAGCCATACTTCCAGCCTGCATCGTCTCCATGGTCTCCATTGTCCTCCGCATCTGTGCCAACTCTGTGCTGTCCTCGCTGGAGCCTGTCTGCCTAGACAGTTCTTGTATCCGAGTAATGAACCCAGCGATGTCAGCCAAGGATTGTTTGTGAGCATGGTGCGGAGAGTGGGTATCCGTTAGGGACTGTAGGTGCTCCCTGATGGGACTCAGGCACCCACGTATGGCATCGAGTTTGGCTGCCGTGAGCTCGAAACCCAGTCGCAGCTGATCTGCCATCTTCTCCTGGCACCCTAACACACGGCGTTTGAAATCCATGTGTTGGTCGTGGGGGTCCTGGGAGGCAGCCGTGGTGGTGTGTGCTTCCTGCTGTGTGGTCTGTGCAGGGAGTGGGCTCACCGCGATGAAGCTGGGTTGCCCTGCTCCTGGAGGTGGGGTGCCGAGGCTGTCCACGAGCTGTTGGAGTGTGTCTGGGCAAATGGGCAGGGTGTCCTCTTCATCGTCACTGAAGAGATTTGTGGTCTGCTCTGCAGGAGGTGTTGATTGTCCCTCTGCAATGTAAAGGGGAGATGCAGGTTAACAGTGTGTTCCACGTATGTTGACGCATTGTAGATGTTTACATTCAGACTGCATGACGATGTACATTGTGACTGTTTTGGTGAAGCTGGCTATTTGATGGGAGTCAGTGGACATTTCGACTACATGACGGATGTGTGGTTGTACTCGTACATTATCATCTCACAGTGTCATGCATTGCCAGATGTGATTGGCCAGTTTCTACGCACGAGCGGCACCAGTTGTGTCCTCTGTCCTGTAGTGTAGGGGTTGCGCTCTGTCCCCCATTGTCGTCAATGTTGATGTACTGTGATTGCTATGTGTGTGTGCTGCATTGTTGGCGATTCGCCCCTGCAGCTCTGCATTGGCGGACCCTTATCCCTTTGAGTCGGTGTGCACTTGACTTGTGTGCTTTTCGGGTGCTGGGATGTTTGCGACTTGGGTCATTTGTGCTACTGGAGATATTTGGTACTCTTGTGCATTGTTTGTCTGCAGATGTGTTTTTGACGTCATGGGTCGTAGGTGCATGTGGATGTGTCAGAGTGTGACCTGCTCCTTTACGGATGTGGTCCACACTCAGCCACCTCAGTGTGCACCATGTCATGTATTGTGACTTCAGCCATGCTATCTGTCATGCAGTGTCACTTGCATTGTCAGTGTGTCTCAGAGCCGCTGCTTTTCTGGATTCAGCACATGTGCATGGGTAGGTTGTGGCATTGGTGATATGGAGGGGGGCCCATTTGTGCACATTGTGGATGGGGGCCTACTTGGTGTTTCTATGTGTGCTGCAGTGTGCCAAGGGTATCAGGGACATGTTCCACACTCATTGTGGGTGTGCAGTGTGCTGCACATGATTGTGCATGTGTGCCATTGTGCCCATCTGTCCCCGTCCCCCCAGGTCCTGGTCATTACTCACCCTGTTGCTGTTGGGTCAGGTCATATCGGGCTGTGTCCAGACCCCCAACTCCTTGCACCATCTCCACACTGATGACTGTGGCCACCATTTCCTCCAGCTCATCCAGCTCCTCCTGTGGCGCAGGACTCCCACCTCCAGTCCCCTTTGCTGCCTTCATGTTGGCAGCGAGTTTCTGTTTGGTTTGGCTGTGCACTTCACGCCAGCGCCTCTTGACCTCCTCCATTGACCTCCTCGACACTCCGACTGCATTCACTTTGGTGACGATGGACTGCCATATTTCCGTTTGTGTTGCCAATGACGCAGTGGAGGTGCCGAACAGTTGTTGGTAGTGTTCTATCACCTCTGTGACGGTGATCCGGTCTTCCTGCGGACTGAACCCCGTCTTCCTCTTCTCCTTGCCCTTCCCTGAACACGGGGTTCCTGGCTGGTCCTCCGTGGGCCTTGTGGGGTTCGGGTTGTCCTCTGCACTCGGTATGGGTGCATCCATGGTGCTACGCATTTTGATTTGGTTTTGGTGTGCTTTTTTGGTTGCTTTTATAGTGCATTTTCCCGCATGACGCGTGGGAATTGCAGGCCTGTGGCTGGTTGTCGCTGATTTTTGTATCGCGATTTGGGGCATCGCAGGTTTTTTCACGTTCGTGTTTCGCATTTTTTCTGCGTCGCGTTAGTTTTTGGGCGGTCATTTGGCGCATTATCCTGCTACTATCACATGGTGCCGCCGGATTGGGAAAGCCACGTTAACACAGTGTTATTTTCCCGCAATAGACTGCGATGTGAATGGTTGCATTAAGCAACTTTTGCGGTAGTTATCACACGTTCTTGAGAATATGCCCCTAAGAGTACTTTCAAGGTTACTGGTTCTAGTCTGCTAAGAGGATTTGCACCTGGGAGCCCCACCAGTGTCTGTTTTCATCAGAAAGCCTCAGCCCAGGGCATTTGAGTAGACTCACATGAAGTAACAGTTCTTTGGAGCCATCCAGAGAGGGCACTAGCACTACTGATAATTTATGGAGCCTTCTGTTGAACATCTAACTATTGGCTGATTGAAACAGGCACTGCTGAACTGGCACAGTACTGATTCTGTGTGATCCTACAGTTCCTTGAGAAAATATTTACAGTGTGTTGCCTGCGAGTATTTTGTACCTTTGCCTTTTCACATATGAGAGCCTGCAAAGCTCCTTATGGATAAGATTGTTAATGTCTGCCCTTTTTTATATATATATATATATTTATATTTTTATATTTCCATGTTTTTTCCTCCCTCTATTCTTGTCTTCAACCCCTACTCTTCCGCCCCCCCATTTTCTTTTTCCCCTTCACCCTATTTTGTCTGTTTTTTCTTCAACTTGAAGTGACATATTGTCGACCATGAATTTCCATTTTTGTTTTGTATTTTTCCCACCCCCCATTAGGTTTCCTTTCTTGTGTTTAGAGTCACCTTCTAAAGAAATAACCTTTGCCTTTGTATATAGTTTCTCTCTCGTTTTTAAAGTAAAAGCATATTGTGTGAATACACCATATGTATATATATTTTTATACTTATGTTTTCTTTTATGTATTATAACTTTCAGCCCTGAAGAAGTTCATTTTATGTATGAACGAAACGCGTTGGCTGGAATTTGCACATTTTGATATTGAAAATAAAGGATTGATAAACCACTATACAAAATGAACATTTGGATTTATTGAAGAAAACTCTTTGGTAGTGCACCGCTCCACTATTTTCACAGTTTTCTCTCTGCTTGGCAGCTGGCATCCAACAACGGCAGGTGCAGGAGCTGTATGTGCACACCCAATCATACTATCCATTACAATTTCTTAAACAAGAAAAGGAATAAAGCAGGGAGGTGCGGTTACTCAGATCCGCCGTTGCTCATTCATTCTCCTTATGGATATGTAATTTAAACTAGAGTGCTACACCAAACTTTTTCATGGTCGAGGAGTACACGCAAGGTAGCGAACATGAAGGAAAGAATCAGCATTTAAACTTCCTGTACCAGCAGCTGAGTTTGACCTCATGATTTCATAACTAGCAGCCCATGGTATAATTGTTTTGTGGCCCGCATGGTGTGCTAGTTTGTGGAACGCAAAGGAAAATACATATTTCGTCTCGATTTGGGCCTATTCCCTGTGTGGCGCTTACTTGGATTTACCTTTAAATATCATGAAGACTAACTGCCTTTCAAATGCTGGAACGTGGTTACGCCTCATGAGTAATCATTTGATAGGCCCGCGAGCACTGGATTGTGCAGGCACTGTAGAGCACTTACCTCTCGTCGGCGGTGGTTGTTAAGGTAATGGTGAATGTGCTGCCTTTCTGAGAAGCCGCGAAGTGGGCTGGGTGTTTTCCCTCTGCGTGGCGTTCCACTGAGCTGCGCGACAGCTTTGACGTAGATGTCGCAACCTTTCTTCATGGATTTCCGTCTTTCCTTGTTGACGTGCGCAGGCTGTCGGCACACCTAATTAATACTGCGTCACATCCCTGGTGACCAGCGGCTGTGAATAAACTGCAAAAGTGCAGAAGAAATGGATTATGGCGGGATGACTGCTGGACTGCTCCACAGTCTGGAAGTGGACTTTCATGTACAGTTTTTGATTTATTTCAACTTGCGGCTGATGGCGAGAGTTTGTGGTACAAAACTGAGTGATTGTACTATTCGGGTGAGTAATCGCTCACCGGCGGAAGTGACTCCCTGTGCTCCACTTCCTAAGTTAATTGACACCTGAAGTTTTATCTAGTACTTTGCTTTTACAGTGGAGAGGAGTGTGTTGGAAGGATCTATACCCAAAGCCGTGAGAGATATTTTGAAATGCTATTCTGTTGTTCTTCTCTGGTCGGTGCTTTTGATTGCATTTTTGTGGTCACATGATGCACATGCGATCTTTTCTGGTCCTTTCTTACTTATCCAGTTACTCATTCTTCTTATGTGTTTACTGCTGCTGATGTTCTCATGTGCTGTTGGTACGGTACTGCATTAATTGGTTCTGCAGGTGATTTACATGAAGGTATGATTTGTGTACCTTGTGCTTGTATCTTTAAGGGTATTTTGGATAAGTGTTTCACACAAACATTATATGTCTTTTATAGCGTTCTCTTACGTTTTGTGCCAGTGGTATTGGGAAATTGTTATCCAAGTTTTATATACTGGCATTTGATGGTGTTGGGATACGTTGGCACATTTGTGATGTTAAAATTTGTTGGTGATGGGCAATTATTCTGCTCAAACCATTTTACATTTAAGTCTACTAGTGCTGAGATTGCTGATAGTGTGCATCCAAAACTATTCGCCTTTTATTGTGACACCAAGTCTTACTTGAATTCAGTTTATGAGCATGTTGTTGTGCTGAACCTTTTCTTACATTGACTGGTGGTGAGCGTTAAATTTGAGCTCATACTACTGATGATGGGGCATTTTGCGTCCCCGAATTCGCTTGTGTTTTTCAGGTGGTGGACATATTTGCTACGTTCAAGCCTTTTCTGAATGGTGTTGGGTTCTACTGTGCTTAAATTCTCAAACCACATTGAGGGGGCACTTTCGCTCCACCTTTTCATTTTCTGATATGCTGTTTGATGCGCAATTCTTTCTTGAAGTTCTGAGTGTTGGGACACTTTTGTGGGCTCAAACTCCTTTGCGGGGTTATGTTTCTTTCTCGTGTGTGTGTGGTGTGTTTCTTCATTTCTCCATTCCTTTGTGACTTTTGTGTTGCATTCTTTACTGCACACCTAGTCTAATTGTTGTAAGAGGGTGTGTGTGTGTATGTGTTGCATTCTTTCCTGTACACCTATTTCTATTGCTGAAAGGGTGTGTGTGTGTGTGTTGTTCGTCCTGCATTTCCTCTCTCTTTAAGTATTTGTTCTCATCTCCCTTCCATATGCTTCCTTGCCTGTTATTGTCTCCCTAATGTTCCTGTCCTGATTGAAGTGGAGAATAAATATACCTTTTGGACATAACATCATCTCGGCGTACTTTCTTTCATGCATGGGGTTTCGGGGCTGAAATAGGCCCAGGAGGGGGGCTGCTTGGCCCCCCTCCCTTTTACAAAAAAGGAAATGAAAGGCCGGGCCCCAGGGGATGGGGTCCCCAGGGCCGTAATCAGACCGGGGAGGGGAGCCATGCATCCCTCCTCCCAATTTCATAAAAGACTGGCCCTGGGGGATGGAGTCCCCGGGGCCGAAGTCAGCCCAGGTAAGTGGGCTATGCAGCCCCTATTCCCTAACAAAAGAAAAACACATTTTTAAAAGGCTCCGGCAAGTTGGCGGAGGCCATGCCCCCTTCACCACCACTCTGCAAACGCACCTCCTGGCACAGCCGTGGTTGGGGAATGAATTCCCCTTGAATGCTGAGGGTCTTTTGGGGCCTAAAAGCCCTCCTGTTACCTCCAGTAAGTCATGAGTGATGTAATATGTGAGGTAATAAGCAGTGCATTGCAGGGGTGTAAGTTATAGTTCGCTCAGGTATCTATAACTGCCGAATTTCACTGGTTTTGTATGAGTGAAATCTGATCCTAACTATCACGTCCCTGTAACCTTTGTTTTTTCTAGTGAATATATATATATATATTTATATATTTATATATTTCTTTGGTTTTGTACGAGTACAATTTCAGTTTAACTATAACGTCCCTGTAACCTTTGTTTGTTTCAGTGAATGTATACATATTCACTGAAAAAACAAAGGTTACAGGGACGTTATAGTTAGGCTGACGTTTTACTCAAATAAAAACAGAGAAATTCAGCAGTTATAGTTAGCTGAGCTAACTATAACTTGCACCCCCGCAATGCACTGCTTATGAACTTGCATATTTTTTCACTCATGCCATGGTCAGTGACATCACTGATGACATCACTGATGATATCTCAAATGACATCACTGATGACAACATCCATTGACTGTGAGTGTTTTTAAAATGTTCATGAGTGTTAAATATATATACCAAGGTGTATTGGTGAATCAGTGGGTGTATGAGTGCCTGTATAGATTATTCAGTGGGTGTACGACTGACTGTATAAGTGAATGATTAGGTGTCTCAGTGAATGTATGAATGAGTGGCTGGTTGTGTGAATGTTTGTATCTGTCTGTATGTTGGTGTCTAAGTGGCTGTATGGGTGTGTGAGTGGGGGTACATGAGTGGCTGTATGGGTGACTGATTGGTTGTTTGAGTACCTGTATGGCTGTATGAGTATCTGTGTGGGTGGGTGAGGGTGAGTATGACTGGCTGCATGGATGAGTCAGTGGGTGAGTCAGTGGCTGCATGGGTTAGCGAGTACATCAGTGAGGGGTTCTATTGGTGACTGAGTGTGTGTAAGGCTGTTTTGGTGAGTGAATGGATGTGTCAGTGGTATATGGGTGAGTAACTGCATATGTAAAAGGCAGTATAGGTGAGTGTTGGAGTATATGAGTGATTGTATGTCTGAGTGAGTGATTGTGAGAGTGGATGTAAGGGTGAGTGTGCACTTGTGTTACTGACAATATGGGTGAGTGAGTATGTGTTAGCATCTATATGAATAAGTGAGAAGGTGTGTGTATAAATGTATAGGTGAGTAACTGCCTGTGTGATTGACTCTATGGGTAAGTGAGTAGATGTGTCAGTAGCTCTATGGGTGACTGCCAGAGTGTGAGTGATGGTATGGGTGTATGAGTGGATTTATCATTGGTTGTATTAGTGAGTGAGTGGGTGTATGAGTAGCGGTATGCCTTTATGAGTGGATGTGTGTGTAGAACTACGAATCAGTGAGTAGGTGTGTAAGTACTGGTATGGGTGTATCAATGTTTTTGAGTATGGTAGTGTGAAAGTTGAAGTTGGTATGAAAGATTATATTGGGGTGTGTGTGGGAGCATCAGATATTTTGTCGATGACGTCATCAGTGATGTCATTTGACACCTCATCAGTGATGTCATCAGTGATGTCACTGACCATGTCATGAGTGATGTAATATGTGAGGTCATAAGTGCATTGTTTACCTTTGTTTTTTTCAGGGAATTTCTAAGGTTTATTTATTTTAAATGCTAATTCGTAACTATAATGTCACTGTAACCTTTGTTTTTTTGGTGAATTTCTAAGTTTTTTTTAAATGTTAATTCCTAACTATAACATCCCTGTAACATTTATTTTTTTTCAGTGAATTTCTATGGTTTTTAAATAGTTTTTACTTATTAAAAGATTTCTGTAATTATTCTTTCTTTAAATTTTGGAAATATTTTCTATTTATTTTTAAAAAGTTTAAAAACCTTTATAATCACTTATTTAAAATATATGTAAGGTTAGCTGATTTCATATTGGTACTGGTATTTATTTCAAAGTTTAGAATTTTTAGAAAATGTTTTAATTTTGCAGAGCATGTTATTATATGATACAATTAAGCTTAGAAAGAGAAAATTTGTGCTCACTGTTTTGGGATCATTTTATTTACTGTTTTCTTCAAAATTAATTTTTGTATTGTTACTGTTAACAGTTGTCACCAGCCCAATAACCACGGACGACCGCACTGCTCTGATATAGCTTTTATTGAGGTACAACTGGGCTGGATACAGAGCCACAAGGGGCTGGTTGTTGCTCCGACTCGTCCCGGCTTCCTGTGCTGCCGCGGGTCCCTGTGATCCACTCTTCTTTCTTGCTCCCTGGTCCCTTAGGCAGCGGTCATCCCCTCAGTAAAGAAGAGAGAGAGGCTGTTAGTGTGTGGTCCCTTTTCCCTCTTCTGGCCCCCTGCTTGCCTGCACTCTCCCTCCCTGGTCTCTTTCTCTTTATGAGAGGCCCCTGGGTTTTCACCCACCCCAGTGGGAGATCAAATGTAGAAACCCTGGGGAGCCTTCACTTCAGGTATTCTCCAGAGTGCAATGCCCCGTTTGACCTGCCTCGCGGTCTGTTGGCCTTGTGGCCCAGTCCCCTTTTTTTTAATAGTGAACCTAGGAAATCAAACACAAACTGCCTGTGCAAACACTGGGAAAAAGGGTAGTCTTCTCCTTTTTTCTCACTAGCCGGTTTCATATGCTCCCTCCCCTATGTCTCATAACCCTATGAAGAGCGATTGCGTGTGCAGGCACCTTCCCAGCCGGCGCCTGGTCCCCCTGATCACTTGCCTGAAGCCGTGACCCACTGACAGGGTCGCGGCCGCCTTGTCCAGCTCGCCTTCCTCTGGGGACGCCTCTTCCCAGGGTTGAGTGGTTGATCCGCCATCCTCTGGGCTTCCTGCGTCTTCGGTCCCGTCTTCGGCGGCCTCCGCTTTCTCACCCGCAGCCGTCCTCTAGTCTTCCTCCCGCTGTGGTCTTCGGCTTCTCCGCTCGCGGTCGCATTCTCCAACGCCTCCCTCCGCGTCTTCCGGGTTCTTCACTGCTGCCTGGCTCTGCCCCCCTGACATCCATGGAGATGGTGCTGGTCGATGTTCGCTGGTGCCCCTGGGGCGTCCCCCGCCATCCTCCTGGGGCTCCCTGCCACACAGTGTAAATTATGTATTGTTGTGTCATTATCAACCATATTTTGTTTATATAAGTATTTTTTTTGTTTAAAATATGGCATCACACACAGGTTGTGGACTTATACGTTTGGTGCACAAATCCGTTATACGAATGCAAGTGTAAAACACATATTTACACATGAATAATATATATTTTTAAGGCAGAGGTTTATTACTGAACGTAAAAAATAGTATTATTGTACTTGTAAAATATTTTGTAGACGTTTAGAACAAATTATTATGGACGGGGTGTCATTGCTTACCCATCCCATCAGGGTTGCGACCACTCGTATTTTTTACAGTGTTAAATACAGTTAAAATAATCTTTTACACATTTATATTGTGCTAAATTACACCTAGAGTAGTGAAATTAAATTGAAGATATTTTAAAGTTAATTTAAAAGTGATTCTTAAGTATATTATAGAACTGCGATGGTGTCGCGCACCGGGCCAGCACGTATTTCTGGGATCAGTAGGGGTCGCAACTTTGGCGTGATTTCTAAAACCACGAAATATGGCTGTGCAAAGTTTAAATATCGGCTTTAGTTAAAGACTTTTCACTAAAATACATAAAAATCAATTTACTAATGGTAATTGATACTTTTAAATGAAATTTACTGCATTTTACGGGTGTGCAACGTATAAGCGATGGGGTTGCGACCCTGTCGCAATGTCATGTCACATGGAAAGAACGCTTTTGATTGGTTAAAAAGCTTTTCATTCTGTTAGAAGAAAGATCCAACACCTGTTTCTTTCTTCTTCTTTTTGGTGTGTCTGCATCTGTGGACATCGTTTTGTATTGTCTGCACCTATATTCTATCTTTTTGGGTGTTTTGACCTACTGGTTTACAAAAAGGAAATGGCATCTCCACATTGCAAGAAGAAGAAGAACTGGAAGTCATTGAGAAGGTTGAAGAACCAGTAAAAAAACAAAAAGTAAGCATTGATTGGACATTTTTCAGTGTCCCTGAAGGTGAGAAAAAGGTGAATGTGAGGAAGGTCACATGCTCCCTATGCGGCAAGGTGTTGTCAAGAGGATCAAAGAAGAAGTATTCATGTGTCTATGAAAAAACATCTAGAGACAATGCACCCAACTCGCCTTACAAGGGAAGTTATGGCTAGGGAGAAGAGGGAGCAAGCTGCACAAGGCGAATTAGGTCAGCCTTCTACATCTGGTGCAGCTGTACTCACAGCACCACAAACACAGATCTTTCCTTAAATGGCAGATGCTGGAGTGCACTGTAGAAAGTGCTAAACCATTTTATGTGTTGGCGAACAGTCGATCAATGCTATTATTACTCTCCTTAAAGGACACAAATGTTATTTTTTTTATTTATTTATAAAGTTTTATTGGTTTTTGCAAAACAGTGGTAACAAACATATCAGGCATGTCATATGTAAACATATCAGTACACAGTGCATCTTTAACATTTTCTTGTACTTATAATACTACATTTAGTATAGTTGGATATACCTAGAATACATAACTTCACATCGTACCTTCCTTTAGCATATCAGGGTGGGCTCTTAAGTAGATTGTCAATGGCTCCCAAAAGTTTGTAGGCTTGGAAGCTGATGGTAGTTCCTCTGCGTATTATAGGAAATTGTCTCTACAATATATCAAGTCCATCACCCAGCGTTCAACTGTGGGAGATGTTTTACTGTCCCAGTGCATGGAAACTCTTCTCTTTGCAATTATCAATGCTATAGCAGCAAATTTCTTCTTGATGGATTTCAAATGCGTCAAACATCCCAACAAACAGAATTTCATTGAGCATTCAACGTTACAATTCAACATGCCCCCCAATAGTTGCACTACCCGTTCCCAATACGCACTGACTTTAACACAGTACCATGCAAGGTGCACAAAATCTGCGTCGCCTGCTCCACATCTGCGACATTTGGCTTCTTCACGTAAACCATATCTCTACAGCTTTAGTGGTGTGTGATATGCTTGGTGTATGTACTTATAGTGCATGATACGTAAGTTTCCATTGGGGGGTCAACATTTCTGTTAATGCACAGCAGGATTGCCATTGTTCTGCTTCCAGTGGGGTGTCCAGCACTGCATTCCATCTCTCATGCACCTTGCCTGTCCCTCCGCCCAATTCAGCCTGCATGGCCCTGTACAAATTCGTTACTATATGAGTGTTGTCAGGGGTTGTTATTATCATTTGTAGCGGTGCTAGTGTGGGTGGCTCATTTGGGTAGGTCGGATAGAGCTTTTTAATAGCCTCACGCAGTCTGTTATATGTGAATCTAAATAATAGCGTCTGGTTACTCACGTATGAGAGGTTGTCAGTAGCAAGGAATACTCCATTATTATATAAGTCTCCCATTACCACTAAGCCCACTTGCTGCAACAGCTCCATACTGCCTTTATCTTGTGACAGAAAGTGATGGATGTTGATTTAGAGGCATACAATGGGTATCTATTGGCCATACGGCCCATTTGTTGCCATGCCAAGGACGTTGTTTGTATTGTGTTTATTTCATTTTTGGATAGATGGGATCTTTGGTGCGATATTATGCTGCGTAGTGAGATGGGATTGGCGTCTCCATCCTCTACCGCCAGATGCTGCATATAGCATACTGGGTGGTACCAATAGTGTGCATATTGTGCCTGTGCACATAAATAATACAGTAATAACTTTGGTACTGTGAAACCCCCATGTATGTATGGCAGGGTCAGTGTCTGTAATCCTATGCACGTCTGCTTTCCTGCCCATATTAGTCTTTTAAGGTTTGCATTCAATCTTTTGAAGATTGGGGCTGATGGGGTTATAGGAATGTTAGTGAATAAGTACAGAAATGTGGGTAATATTACCATCTTTATGAGAGATATCCTATCTGCGAGAGACAATGGCAAAGTAATCCATCTGCTTATTTGTGTTTCAAGTTTATCTATTGCCGCCCCATAGTTGGCTCTTAGTACCGTTTCTGGATTTCTATGTATCCATATTCCTAACTATTTAATTGATTCCTCCTGCCAGGCTAGGGGGAATTCCATGTGATGTTGTTTTGTGACCTCCGTCAACGGAAGAACTGCAGATTTACTCCAATTGATTTTCAGTCCAGATTGCCTCCCAAATTTAATATATTCTCTCAATACGGGCGTCAGGTTAACGCGAGGGTAACGTATATATAATACCATATCGTCCGCATACAGTGAGATACCTATGGGGCGTAGATGAAACTTCAGCGCTGTGTGTGCATGTTGTTGCCTTATTTTGCATGCTAGGGGTTCAAGCGCAATGGAAAACAGCAAGGGGGACAATGGACATCCTTGCCGCATCCCTCTCTGCATAGGTATGACGTCCGATATGTGCCTGTTTACTTTAATGCGTGCTGTAGGTTTTGTGTAGAGGAGCTTGATCCAGTTTAGTAGGATAGGTGGTAGTCCTATTCTTTGCAGTATCACAAATAAATATGTCCACTCTACTGAATCAAACGCTTTAGCTGCGTCCAGTAACACAGCTGTGGCTTCTAGCTTTGGGTTTAATTGGTGCAGAAGCGTGAATATGGTACGTATATTATGTGCTGTTGATCTCGCCGGTATGAAACCAGATTGATCAGGCAACACAATGGCCTGCATGAGTGGTTGCAGCCTAGTAGCTATAATCTTGGCTAATATTTTGGCATCGTTATTGATTAGGGATAGCGGCCTACATGATTCGCTTTGTTCCGGGTCTTTGTTTGGTTTCAATAACGCCACTATTAACGCTTCGGGTAGCGTTGGTGGGAGAATCTGCTGATTATAAGAGTCCTCATACATTTCAGCAATGTAGGGACTGAGCAGTTCTGAATATTCTTTATAAAATTCTCCTGTAAAGCCATCAGGGCCAGGAGTTTTGCCATTAGTTAAAGTTTTTATGGCATCTTGGATTTCTTCAACTGTAATTGGTTGTGCCATGTATTCCCGTTGGCCGTCCGATAGCCATGTCCGCTGTATTACATGACTCATATAATGCGCCGTATGTTTCCATGATGGTCCCCAGGATGCCTTTAGTGTCGTAATGCGCTTTACCTTTTGCGTCTATAATTTTTAAGTCTGCTGTTTGTATTCAACCCGCACTTTTTCTGCTGATACATGACCTGGTCTGCCGCCTTCACCCATCACTCTGGCCGTGTGTCGGCGTGTCAGATATTTCAGTTCGCTGTCGGCCAAGTTGCTGTAGTTGGTTAGTTCTTCTCTAATGTTCTCCAAGATGTCTGTGCTGTGAGTTCTTTCATATTCTGCTTCTAATTTCTTAATAGTGTTTTCGCTTTTCTTTAACTGCGTGCGTATGTCTTTTAATATCCCTGCATTAGTACTGATACATATCCCTTTTAATGTCGCCTTAAACGCTTTCATAGCACACTCGCATTTTCTACTGAGTTTTTGTTTATGTTAAAAAAATCTTCCACTGCGGTTCTGATAGTGTCGTTATATATTGGGTCCAATAGGGCTTTGGTGTTAAATCTCCATACATATGGTGGCGGGACATAAGTCGGGATATCTAGAGCTAGGAATACTGGTTTGTGATCTGATGTGTTTTGGGAAGGTGAATAACCTCCCGTGTCCATGTACTGGCTACATCTGTCATTAACCAACAATCAAGTCTAGACCAGCTTCCGTGTACAGAAGATGTGTGCGTACTTTCATGGGTTTGTGGATTACGCATTCACCATATACCATGCATACTAAATTCTGACATACCATTCAGTATGGTAGTGGCTGCTCGCTGATGGTGCTCTGTTGTTGCATGTGATCTGTCTTGGGTTGCGTCCAGCGCAACGTTTAGGTCTCCCCCCCATATCAATTCCATTACTGGTAACTCCCTCAATTTTCTCCATATGGATGCGTAAAATTCAGGGTCATCCACATTTGGGCCATATGTGTTAATGAGTCCTATCCTAGAACCTATTAACATTCCAGTGATTATCACATATCTGCCTTGCATATCTGTTATTATTTGTTCTGCTGTGAACTGTACCCCTTTTTTTATTAGGACTATGACCGCTCTGGCATATGAGGAGTATGAAGATGCGATCACTAGCTCTGCCCAACCTTTCCCTATCTTGTCTACTTTCTGTTTAATCAGGTGTGTCTCTTGAAGCAGGGCTATTTCTATTTGATGTCTATCTAGGTACGCTAGTACTTGCCTTATCTTTCTAGGATTGTTTAGCCCTCTGACATTCCAGGTGAGTAAACGTATTGGTGATGTGTAATTGTTATTACTCATTAGACCTGTTGTGCTGCTTAGTTCTAGCTCATATTGTGTTCGTATCCCTATAGTCTATAAGTACCTTTCGGCTGTTGATGGGACGGTGTACACTGTGTACTTGCGTGATTGTTTCAACATCCACCAGAATATGACATGCTTGAGAAAAAACATACAACTTATATTGCCCCCCACCCACTTTAGCATCCCAAACATGCCAAAGACAGACCCATAACTGAACTGTGAACAAGATCTTAACTTCTTTGGGGAATACCCGTTAGAGGCGCCCAGATACCCGTCCTACTATCCGCCAGGCGGATAGGGCCAGAATACCATACCAACTATGGAAATCTTATGATATGAGAGGTAGCATGCCTAACCACAATTATGTGCCGCTTGCTGTGGTATCTATCATGAATTGCATAATTCCAAAGCATAAACATGAAATGCAAAGTGTAACATACCACTGGTAGGTGCACTTCCCATATCAAGATGATGAGCTAGAGAGAGCGGTTAACTGTGTGATGAGAGCGCAACATATAAATATAAGCGCATTGTTCATGGGTGACTTTTTAGCAAAACTTTTAAGTCCGCTGAATAAAGTGTCGATGGTAGGGTGTATACCTGTTTAGGGCATATTTCATATATAACAATGTACAGTGATAAGGAGTGTATCCCACATATAGATATGACCCTTGTCCTATGAGCCCAAGTTTTCAGGTGATGGAGATCGTACAGAGCTTGATTGTTTCAACCTCACTTGCTTAAGGAAGTCCTGAGCCACCTTTGGTGTTGCCAGAATCCTCGTTTTGCCTTCATACATAACCCGCAACCTTGCAGGATATAGCATTGCATAGACAATTTCCATTTCACGCAGTTTCCTCTTTACAGGGCCAAATTCCTTATGAGCCATTTGGACAGAGATCGTGAAGTCTGGATACAACGATACCTCGCATCCATTATAGTCAATTTGCTTCTTTTCCCTCGCCAGTCGCAGTGCCGTTTCCCGGTCTCTGTAGTTTAGTATTCTGGCCACTACAGGTCTTGGCGGGGCACCCGGTGGCGGACTTGGGCGAGAGATCTGTGCGCCCTTTCTACTCTACGCATGGGAGAGAAGAGTTCTGCGCCGAATATGTCTTTTAACATTTTTTCGATGTAATCCTGAAGGCGGTCTGCGTTGGTACTTTCAGCGATCCCCATGATGCGTAGATTTTTTTGCCGTGATCTCACTTCTAGGTCTTCATTCTTTGCTTTTATGACCTCCAGGATTTTTCCCATATCGCTGCATTTTCGCACTGTGGCATTGGATTCATCTTTGACCAAGGAGACTCGTTGTTCCACATTGTCTAGACGTTCGCCTCGTTTATCTAATTTAGCAGTCATATTGTCCATTCTTATCGTTAGTGTGTCTATTTTCCCGTCTATGGTTTGTAGGCTTTGATGAATAGCTGCTAAAGCGGCCTTCATGTTGGCTTTGTTGGTTTGTTCCGTCTCTGGTTCTGTGTCAGCATTCGCACCAGCAAGCCTAAGGGTCCTAAGAGGTTCGAAGGGTAATTTTGTTTGTTGTTTGTCTGTTTTGCCCATGCTCACCTGTTGATGAGCTTTCACCGCGTCTACAGTTTGCTGCTGCGATTGGGGGCCCCTGTATCTTGTGCGTCACTTACTTTAGCGCCTCCTTGCGTTCTGTGGCGAAGCCTGCAACTCTGTGAGAGCCAGTTGTCTAGTGCGACTGGTGTGCTCTTCAGTATGGTTTGTGTACTTTATTATGCACTAGGGTGCCTTCTCACATATGGGGTAGGGCGGTCGTGCAGTGCTGGCACTGTTGTTTAGTAAGTGGGCCCATCGACTCTCTGTGAACTGTGAAGCGGCCTTCCAGACTTGGGTGGTTGCCTACCTTCAGCTGCCTCCGGCCTCCGCAATGAGGATGCTACCCGTACTCGCCGCACTGCGAGGTTGTGCTTTGTACATAGTTTAATGCCCACAGTTAGATATGGGCGTAAATTTCTCCCTGCAACCTTACACGTTTACCTCCCAGCTGGGCAGCGCACTCCAGTGGCCGCAAGCTCCATCTCTGCAGCGTTCAGTATTTTATTGTGGCCCAAAGTTCCTTCGCACACAACAGCAATGTGATTTTTCTTTTTATGCCCCTGCCACCAGCATTAGCCCTTAGTTGCGGATTTGAGTGTGCATGATCGTCGATTTATTGGCAGGAGAGGCGTTTTATCATATTTGCTCCTGTCTTTTCCACATGCGGCTGCAGCCATTCACCGTCAGCATCGCGTTTTTCCACAAGAGTCAGTCGCGCAGAGTGGGCCTCAGCGGTATCTCAGCATTCGTCGCACAACCAAGCCGCTTATTGACTCATTTGCGTGTCATAGCACATATGTTTTGATCCGTTTTACATGGTCACACAGTATGTCTTTATCCGGGAGAAGTTCGCTAATAAGCGGGCACCAGCTACTCCTTTGGGTACAGCGTTTGTGCAAGCCTATCTCCAGCGGATAATCGGAACATTACCTTGCCGCATGGGCAAACATACTCACAGACCTCCTTGATCTCTCCTCGCAGTCACCAGCGTTGGTCAGCAGAATCTCACTGCACTCGGTAATCCGCCGCTTGCATCGCGCTTCACTTGCCTGCGATAACTGCACGTCGCTAGTGTCCTTCGAGCTTTTCTCTCTTTAGCTGCTCATCAGTAGGGGGACAGGATTGCGGAACCAGCTCGTTCCGGGGCTTCTACTCCTGCAGGACGCTTACTGCCTCGCTGCTCGCCACCATTTTGTCTGCTCGGGGAGCCGCCTGTCTCGCCTTTGCTTTACTGCTTACACACGGCATTGCATGCTTCTGCCGGCAGTGGTGGACGGCTCTTGCATTCCGATTGTGGTATCTGACGCTGTCGCAAATGTTAATTTTGTTGTTGGATTTCCAGCCTGGAAACACTACATTTGAAAGATTGAACTTTATGTTTTTTTTCGAATAATGTCAAAAACACCCCAAAAAATAAAAAATAGTTAGAAAATACAATAAAAGCTCAAAATAGCTTTTTTAAAAAAAGGTTCTTACGGAACCACCTATTATGGTTAAAAATAGAAAAATGATATGTTGTGAAACTGATTGTATGGATAAATGTGTGTGTGGGAGAATGATTTGTATAATAGTGCATGTATATGTGATGAGTCCATGATTAGTCTTTGAAAGTTTAGTTGACTCGATGAATAGTGCCTTACTGATTGTATGAGTACATAAGTATTGTCTGTGCAATTGAAGGAGTGTTTAAGTAGTGTGTGAGTGATTGTAGAGTCCATGAGTAGTACCTGGATGATTGGATGAATGCATGACTACTGCTTGGCTGATTTATAATTGTATGAGTAGTGCTTTAGTGAAGGGATGAGTGCATAAGTAGTGCATAAGGGTTTATAAGAGTGCATGAGTATTGCCTGGGAGGTTGTTTGTGTGGATGAGTAGTACCTGGGTAATTAAATGAATACATGAATACTAACTGGATGATTTAATGCATGTATAGATAGTATGTGGGTGACTGTAAGAGTGCATGAGCACTGTCTGAAAGATTGGTTGTATGCATGAGAAGTGCCTGGGTAATATGATGAGTGTGTGAGTACTGTCTAGGTAGTTGAATGACTAAATGGGCAGTGCCTGGGTGATTGTATAAGTGCAAGAGTACTGGCTAGATGATTGAATGAGTGGAAGAGTAGTGCCTGGGTTATTGCATGACTGCTTGAGTAGTGTCCAGGTAATTAGATGAATGTATAGGTTTTGTGTGGGTGACAGGGCGAGTGTATGTATACTGCCTGAGTGATTGAATTAATACATGGGTACTGACTGTGTGATTGTATGGCTGCTTGGGTAGTGTCTGTTTTTTGGGATTAGTGAATGTGTAGTAGTACCATGTTGATTGTCTGACTGCAATGGTTGTTTTTTGGTGTTAGGATAAGTGAATGTGTAGTACGTGTGTGATTGAATTCCTGTAGAAGTAGTGTTTTGGTGATTCCAAGACTACAAAGGAACTGCTTGAGTGGTTGTAAAACTGTATAGATAGTGTCTGAGTGATTGTAAGAGAGCTTAGGTCGTGCCTGTTTGGTTATATGAGTGCATGGGTAGAGTCTGGGTGATTGCATTAGTGGACAGATATTGTTAGAATGCATTAGTAGTGCAATGGTGAATGGATGAGTGAATGAGTAGTGTATGGGTGTTGAATGACTCCACAAGTAGTGGCATGGTGATTGCTAGAGTATATGAGTAGTGCTTAGCTAAGTTTATAACTGAATGACTAGTGCCTGGGTGATTTGAAGAGTGAATAGGTAGTAGCTGCACCACATGTCTTACATTACACGTAGAAGTTGAGTCATACCTAACACATGGTAGTAGTCAGACATTCAAACTTGACAGAATAAGTTTCCAGTTTCAAGCACAGACATCGCTATCTATGGCCTATTTGTAGTGTACCTTTGCAATGATTTATATATAGTAGGATAGTGGTTAATATAGTTGGGTACGTTTTCAATCATATATTTTTCTACCAGTTTGATTAGAGAGACAGAGCTCACAGTGTCCGGCGTGATCCAAACTGAAATGATGTCTCCTCTCATGTCACTGTTATTACTGTCAACATGTCTCCAGAGATCTCAATGAGTGTGTCAGTTCCTTTTAGAGGTGAGATGACACATGTAAACTAGCCTATAGGCAGTAGACTACCTCTGTTTCAGACTGCATGCTCTGTAAATGTGTGTAGAAGAACCTGCATGGATGATGTTCTACTTCTTATACAGGGCAGCTCGGTGTGAAGCTTTGTGTTTTAGTGCTTTCACGAGGCATCCTTGGAAGTTAGATGTGTGGTTCTCGGACTAAAAAGTAAAATAGATTTGTCAATATTTGCCCAGTGCTATAACAGACAGTTGAATTTTCAAGTTACGATCATTAGCTGCAGCACCCGTGTCAGACTACATGCACAAGTGCAGATATAAGTGAGACATGGACGCGGTCAGACATTGAAACTTGACGCAATATGTATTCAGTTTAAAGTACATACATTAGTAACTACACCTTACCTACACTGTACCTTTCTACAGAATTACATGAACTAAGGTAGTGGTTAATACACTTGGGAACATGTTTTAAATCTCAGATTTTGTCGACGAGTCTGATTAGTGATACAGAGCTGACAGAGTCAGGCCTAAGCTAACATGAAAGGTCGACTCCTCTCATGCACTTCTACCACTGTCAGCATCTCTCTAGATATCTCAATGAGTGTGTCAGTGTCTTTTAGGGGTGAGATAACACATGAAAAGTAGCCTATAGGCAGTAGACTAACTCTATTTTACACCACATGCTCTGTAATTTAGAAGCTACATGGACGGCTTTAGGTTTAGGTTTAGGGATTTGTAAAGCGCACGGCTACCCGCAGGCATCCCAGTGCTGAGAAGGAAACATGTCAGGAGACTATCTTGTACAGAGATTAGGGGAACAGCCATGTTTTAAGTTTCTTTTTAAAGGACTGTTCGTCTCCAATCAGTCGTAGCTCTGGGTCCATACTGTTCCAGAGTTTGGGCACCAAGTGTGTGAACGACCTTCCACCCCACCTAGATCTCTTGACTCTGGTGGTGTTCATCAGAAAGTTCGACCCTGATCTAAGCTGGCGATGGGGTGACTAGTGGGAAATCAGGATAGTAGGATATGAAGGTTTGTGGTTAAGTGATTCACGAGGCTTGCTTAGAAAAGAGATGTATGGTTCTTGGACTAAAAGATGGAATAGCTTTCTCAATATTTGCTCAGGGGTATCATAGACCGTTGAGTTTTCAACTTAGGATCGTGAGCTGCACCACACGTCTGAGACTACATGTAGAAGTACAGATAGGATCACTGACATAATATCGAGGAAGAAAATATCGACCTGACAAAATATCGAGTTAAAAATATCGAATACCAAAATATCGAATCCCTATCTACAAACAGGTAAGTACAAAAATATCGAATCAAAAATATCGTTGTAAAAATATAGTTAGTCAAAATATCGAATTTTTAAATCTCTTAAAAGTAATGTAAAATTAATAAAATAATAAATATAATTAAGTAAAACATACTTAAAAATACTTAAATAACTTTCAAATTAATAAATAATTAATTTAAGTAAAAAAAAATAAACATACATTTTTATTTTTTAATACATACATATATTAACGTAATATTATTAAAAAATATTCAATATTTTTAACGTAGGATAGCGGGAGGGTAAAATTTACTATTCCCACTCCAGTGAGTGCAACAGTAGGGAAAGCGTTGGATAGCGTAGGGGTAAAAATTACTATTCCCACTCCAGAGAGTGCAACAGTAGGGAAAGCATTGGATAGCGGGAGGGTAAAAATTACTATTCCCACTCCAGTGATTGCAACAGTAGGGAAAGCGTTGGATAGCGTAGGGGTAAAAATTACTATTCCCACTCCAAAGAGTGCAACAGTAGGGAAAGCGTTGGATAGCGTAGGGGTAAAAATTACTATTCCCACTCCAGTTAGTGCAACAGTAGGGAAAACGTTGGATAGCGGGAGGGTAAAAATTACTATTCCCACTCCAAAGAGTGCAACAGTAGGGAAAGCGTTGGATAGTGTAGGGGTAAAAATTACTATTCCCACTCCAGAGCGTGCAACAGTAGGGAAAGCGTTGGATAGCGGGAGGGTAAAATTACTATTCCCACTCCAGTGAGTGCAACAGTAGGGAAAGCGTTGGATAGCGTAGGGGTAAAAATTACTATTCCCACTCCAAAGAGTGCAACAGTAGGGAAAGCGTTGGATAGCGTAGGGGTAAAAATTACTATTCCCACTCCAAAGAGTGCAACAGTAGGGAAAGCGTTGGATAGCGTAGGGGTAAAATTACTATTCCCACTCCAAAGAGTGCAACAGTAGTGAAAACGTTGGATAGCATAGGAGTAAAAATTACTATTCCCACTCCAGAGAATGCAACAGTAGGGAAAGTAATATTTTAATATTTTAATAACAATTATTTAATTATCAATACTAATAAACATTATTAAAATTAATTACCAATTACAAAATATTTAATAATTAATTAATTATAAATACCAATACAATGTATTTATTAAAAATGAATTACCTATTAATAATTAATTAACAACCAATTAATATTCAATACCAAAATGTTATAAATAATAAACAAAATACCAATTAATAATTAATTAACAGTAAATTAATTATCAAAACAAAAGAAATATTTTCAATAATTAATTATTTACAATTAAATTACTTCCCACCATATCCCCCTATCAACCCACAACCCACTACAAATAATAAATTAATAGAATTAACATGATTATCAATTAATCAATTAATAAAAATTAATTACCAATTAATAAAAATTAATTACCAATTAATAATTAATTAACAATAAATTAATTAGCAATACCAATAAATAAAAATAAATATTTACTTAATTACAATAAAATTACTTCCCACCCTATTCCCCTATAAACCCACAACCCGCTACGGAATTAAATTACGCAAAAATTAAATAACATAAAAATCATTGCTTTAAAAAAATTAAACATACATTACAAAAACTAATATACACTTTTAACACATATACTAACATACAAAACACTTAGAAAAAATTCGATATTATTAAAAATTCGATATTTTTTAATGCCTATATTTTGTACTTAGATATTTTGACAATCGATATTACTTACCTTAATTTCGATATTTTTAACGACTATATTATGTCCATTCGATATTATGTCCATTCTATATTTTGGATTCGATATTCTGTCCATTCGATATTTTTATTTCGATATTATGTCTATTTACCCTACAGATATAACTGAGACATGGTATCAATCAGACAGTCAAATGTAATAGAATATGTTTTCTGTTTCGAGCACTCATATCACTATGTACGGCCTACTTGCAATGTACCTTTGCAGAGAGTTAAATGGACTAGGATAGTGGTTAATAGATTTGGGTACAGTTTTAAAACCTCAGATTTCTCGATGAGTTTGATTAGTGAGTCAGAGCTGACAGTGCCAGGCGTAACACAAAATGAAAGGGCATCTCCTGTCATGCCATTCTTATTAGTGTAAGCATCTCGCCGGAGATCTCAATTAGTGTGTCAGTGCATTTTTACGGGTGGCATGACACATATTAAGTAGCCTATAGACACTCGATTACCTTTGTTTGAGACTGCATGATCTGTAAATGTGTTTAGAAGAAGGTGCATGTGTCACTTTCTGCTTATTATACAAGGCAGCCAGGTATTAAGCTGTGTATTCAAGTAATTCCATGAGGCCTGCATAGCTAAGGGATCTGTGTTTCTGGGATGGAATGCTGAAGTAGCTCTGACAATATTTGTCCAGTGCAATGATAAACTGTATAGTTTTTAAGATAAGGTCATAAGGTGCAGGGCAAATGTCAGAGTATACGTACAAGTACAAAAATACCTGAAACATGGTAGCAGTCACACATTATAACTTGACAGAATATGCTTTCAGTTTCAAGCAGACACATTGTTATCTATGGCCTACTTCCAGTGTACCTTTATGAAGAAATATATGGACTAATTTGCAGGTAAATACACTAAGGGACATGTTTTAAACCTTGCATTTTTCATCCTGTTTCATTAGAGAGATGGCACTCACAGTGCCAGACATGACCCAAAATGAGAGATCACCTCCTCTCATGCCACTCTTATTAGTGTCAGCATCTTTCTAGTGTCGTGTAGTTCCTATAGAACCCCTGCAGGACCTGCGCGTTTGGATAACATAAACTGTGGGCTTGGTGGCAGACTGGCTCTGTGCACCCCCACCGCGTATGTTAGCCGGATTTGCATTAGCTAGCTCACAGTGCCACTAGAATCTCCTCTTATCGGGGAGAGAATAGTTTCTGGCAACCTTAGATCATGCCAACCCTGATCCCTCAGAATCGTGGAAACAATGTACTACTTTTCGCTCAGTCACTCGTGCTTACTTATTCGGTTTGTCTCAGAGAGTTACACAGAATAAACAGTCTGGGCGTTTCAATAAGTTTTTATTGAACAGTTGTTATTCTAGTGTAAAATATATTTGCTGCGGCAACCAGCAGACAATAGCAGAGATATATTATCAGCAGTACGATTAAAGTGAAGGGATAGAACAGTTCTACCATATTGCAATAATCATAAATACATACATGAATATAAAAGCATTATGAAAAGTGCGCGTACTCCTACGATGCCTAACTAGATGTACCTGAGTGTACCTAGCATATGTGTAGGTCTAAAAGCCTAAGAGCCAAGAATCCTTCGAGGATTTAGTCGAACCCCATTACCTGAATAGAGAGAGTATGGGACCCCGTCCTGGTCTCGAGTTGGACACCCCGCAAGGGCTGTGTTAGACCGCTGTCAGCTGGAGCGACTGCATGCAGGAGCCTCAGCGTCTCTGGTCAGTGTGTCAGCATGGAAGTCTCGGTTCCCTCTATCTTACCGTGGCAAGATGTGGTGTATTTGTACCCTAAAGTGTCCCGTCTCTCAGTATGGTTTGTATTGGTCTTTGTTAGACATGAGGAAGACGTCAGGGGTGAACTTTGTACATATATATTATGCGGGAGATGTAGCTGGTGAATGCTCATGCATAATTTATGAGTACATTGTAGGCCTGTGTTCGGGAAAAACCCTGCAGTGTTCTAACCACAGACTAGATAACGTTCAACCCTTAGAGCTCGTTGTGTACTGTAGGGAACTAATGTAGGTGAAAGATCATGCCTATATTAGGGCATAGGAGATCATGACTATAATAGGGCATAGACGATTATGACCAAAATAGGGCATATAAGATTATGACCATAATAGGGCATATGCGAATATGACCATATACGGCATATATGAACGCGTCTATAGTAGGGCCTCTATATGAAATATAACACTAGACACCTCAATGAGTATGTCAGTGCCTTTTACAGGTGAAATAATACATATAAAGTAGCCTATAAGTACTAGACTGCCTCCGTTTCACATTGTATTCTCAGTAAATATGTGTAGAAGAAGCTGCATGGATCACTTTCTCCTTATTATACAAAGCAGCGAGGAATGGAACTGTGTGTTCAAGTACTTCCATGAGGTCTGCGTAGGAAAGAGACCCGTGCTTCTGGGACTGCTGTTAAGAAGAAAGAGAAAACGAAATATATAAGCATTTTAAGATAAAATATTATTAATATTAAAAAAAAATTAAATGACTTTGCATTATAATTAGATACCAGTATCAGATTCCCTTTTTTACTGTTTTCAGATTTCATATAACTTCACCATACATGGTGATTTGAACATGGTATGATCATTGAACAGTGGGGAAAAAACAACCAAATGGATTATATGAAAAAAAAACAAAAGTACATAGTACATAATTATAAGTATGTGTAACTATGCTTTATACTCACTAACATTTCTTAATTATTTGTTTCACCTATATTAACTCTACTACTTAACATAAATATATTTTAAAACATAAAGAGGCCGATTACCATTTTGGTGGAGTTGCCTCCTATCGACACCATCTAGGTCTCAGGACCGACCGACCGACCTCTGTTCGGCAGTTCTGACCGCCTGATTATGATGCGACTAAACACTGTTCGGTTGCATACTCACTATTCTCTATGGAAGATTGTGTGACAGCCATAAACCAGCTGTATAGAGAAATGGGTGTGTGTTAAAAACCCTGTACCCTGTGGCAGGCACCCCAGGGTTTTACAGAGGGGTACCCTAGGTACCCCCTCAACTACCAACAGTAGGCCGCAGAGGCAAGGGGGCCCTGCTAGGGGCTCCCAAAGGTGCTTTCCGACAGCCTTTCCATGTCGGACAGGCCGGCATGGGAAGGCTGTGGGAAACAGATATCGTAATCCCAATGGCAAAGACACCATCAATAGGGGATTACGGTGCAGTTCAGACCGGCAGGAAGACTCCGAGAGCTGGTCGGAACTGAGTCGGGATGACCGGCCGGTTTACGTTCCGACTGCCGACATCATAATGGGGCGGTCGGACTGTCAATGAACCGTGTTGGTCGGAAAGCCTCCAACCGCGGTCGCCTAGCAGTCAGAGGCTTTCCGACCGACAGCGTAATCGGCCCCTAAGTATTGCTATTATACCTGGTACAGTACTGAAAAGAAATATATATTTTGCTTGCTTTTTCAAGTTATTCTTGAAAATGTTTTATCCATTAGGCAAAATAATAATGAAAACACTAATTATAAATGCTGGTAGAATCCAATCCATTGTGTTTTTTAATGACATCACCCCCAACAGGCCAAATGGTGTTCTTAAAACTTTGGCTGCAGAAATAACATATAGGAATTAACTAGCTGAGAAGGCCATTTAGCTTTGAATATCAGGTTGGTATCATTGCAATGTGTCCATCCACTGTTACATTTCAAAAACACAGTATTGTGTCCAGACGTTATTGTAGCTCCTTCATGAAAACTAATATCCAGTGTTGTATAAGTTGTTCCTGAAATAGATATTTGACCTGCTTTGAAGCTTGTAATTTCTGTTTGTAATTCTATTCCATCTGATCTACAACATTGTAGCATTAAAATTAGATATTTTCCAAATCTTTGCAAGTGCAATGTAGACAACATGTCTGATCTACAATGTGAACACATCATATTTTGATTTGCTGTTTTAATCTATTTGTTAAAAGACACTGCTTTGCAGTCTGGTATTGTTAAGTATAGGAATCGTTCTGTTTGTATTTCAGTGGTAGAAGTAAATGATCAATCTTCACACTTATGGTCTGATTTGTAACTTAGTCCAAATAAGTTATCAATGTTTATTCCTTCATCTTCTAATACGCCAGGCATGAGCATTATAAATTCTTGCGCATCTTGTTGTATCTTGACAGTAAATGTCACTGAACCAGTACATACATCAACAAGATGTTGAATGCCAAAAGCAGTATGTATTTTACTTCTGTCAGTTACCAACTGTCAAAATAAATGATTTAGTGCAAAACAGAATCTTTTTCGCTGTTTTCCATGATTTCATGAAGAAGACGTGGTAAATAAAACATTAAATTCAGAATCACATTAGCATAACAGTTGATACCTCAACTGTTTTCTAACTAATATCCTACAGTGTCACCATCACTTTCCATTTTTTTTTCTTTACGCCTTCAACTTTCTCTTCAATGATTTTCTTATGTTGAAGATCGATTGAATGTTTGATATGTTTCCATTTTGGACATAGTATACATTTTTCATATATTGGATATTCACCTAAATGAGGAGCATAAAGTCTCTTAAATGATTGTACTCTCTTACTCAATTTGCCTCAGCACTAACCTTTTTCTCATCAAATTCTATCACATACAAACCAGACAATGTTCTTTTTCAAGACAAATCAATGTATTACAAAAGCTCTGCCTATACTTAAACCTTTAGATTTGTGAATAGTTACTGCATATGCTAGATACAGAGGAAACTGCTGTCTTCAAACATACTATCATGTGGCCCATGGGGACATTGTCGTCTTCCCTTAGTTAGCATGAGCATGCTGCAGACTGTCCACTACTTTCCGCACGTTACTACACAAGTTTATTTTGCAAATGCCTCTTTTGATATTTTCACATGAGAACCCGCTGCTGTGTTCACGCTTTGCAGGTTCCTGGAATTTATTCTGAACATTGTGAACAAGATCAAACAACAATGCCCCTTGTTATTCTGTTCTGGTCAGGCCCTTGCACCTAGACAAAACATACAGATGCAGCTGTTGTTTGGGAATACGTACTTTGGTCTTATTGGAATACACGGATAGGTAGCACACACTTGGAGAGGGACATTTCCAGGGAAAAGAGCATGACATCACCTATGATGTAGATCTACCATCTATAGATTGAGGTGCTGGCTCTGCAGATAACTCCCAGAGATCTTCTAACATATAATCATTAACCCTGGGCGGAGCTCACGTAGTCGCGCTACGCTGAATTCCGCGAAATTGTAAAAAATCTCTGCGAGCTACGCAGAATTCTGCGAGCACGCGGAGATGCTTGTTCAGCCCGAACTTGCCCATGCGGTCGCCGATGGGTATGGCCATCTTGTTTTTCACTTGTCCCGCCCGCTCGCGATGCATATTTCCTGTTCTGGAACGCGTATTGCATGTTCGCGTCCGTTCGCGATGTGTATTTTCTGTTTGGGAATGCATTTTGCGTGTTCGCGGCGCTTTTTGCATGCTCGGGGGGGAAATATCGCGCGAACTTCCCCATGCGGTCGCAATGGGCGCGGCCATCTTGTTTTTCACTTTTTTGCAATGGCTCTGGGCCTGTTTTTCCATCCTCCCTCTATCTTTTCAAACCTTTGTTTCTGTAAAGTTTTTTTTGATCTTTTTTATTTATTATCTGTCTCTCTATTTTCCAGATTCTATATTTTGAGTTTTTTTCTACTTTTTGTGTGATTTTAACTACTTTTTCACTCTTTCTCTATTACTTGCTTTTTAAATTTCTTTTACTTACTTTTTTAATTCCTACCTTTCCTTTTCCGCCCCCCCCGAGTACAGAACCATGCCAAAGGGTAAGGGCAAGGCTCAAAGCCGCAGCCAGAGCCACGACCAAAAGGGGTGCAGGCACGGGAATTTTTGGGTGAGGCGGTGGTGGCCGCACTGGTTTTTTTTGTGCAGCACCACCTCCCCTTAACCCTGGCAGCAGGCGGCAGGCCTGGGTCCGGGTACGGGCTCCGGGAGCGTCGCAAGCGGTGGGGAAGGGTGCGCCGGGCAGTGTTTTGCTGCTCTGGGGTCCGGCGCACCCCTAACCAGCTTACGCACCGGTGGTCCGATATCCTGGACCGGGAGCAGGACCTGCTGGACCTGCTAGGACTTGAGGTCCCGGGGCTTGGTGAGTAGCTATTTAATATTACTACTTTGTGTTCTTCTGCTCTGTGTTATATATTGCAAATATAATTTTTTTACGAATAGCAAGAATGCTGCTGCTTACATTGCAGGTAAATTACGTTTAAAAATCTTCCGTGATTGTTGTGCCACAGGTGCTCGGCGCTACTAATCTTACTTGTTTGCAACTTTGCGCTTGCTTAGCATGACTATGTAAGAGTTTCTTTTATAGAACTTAAGTTAGGTAATGCTAGAGCGACTCTAGTCCTTCCTTTGTCCTCCTGTCACTAAGAGATAGTGGTGGAATGATAGGTTTAGTTACTTATTAGTGTGAGTTGGTAATTTTTTAGCGGTCTGCGTGACGCATCCTCTGTTACGTCACATGCTGCTGAGTGCTGCTTACCCCAGTCCTTAGTAGAACCTTTTGTAGTTTGTTTAGTGAGTGGTAATAGGCTTAGCACTAGTAGAACATCAGCAGCAACCGAACCAACCAACAATTTGGTGTATGCATTTTTGAGGACTCAAATAAATGGAAATGCAGACTTAGTGAACAATTGGCCCGTCTGGAATAGGTGGGCTAGGTCAGGTGGTACTTAGGCTTAGTTAGTATTCTGGAATCAGAATGGAACACTGGATTAGTGTTGATAAATAATAACTAGACGGTCCGTGAATCCCCCGATACTACTAGTCGACCAGATTAGATAGGCCAATTTTATTGCAATTGTTGTTTCCATAAATGTTTTTTTGACCGTTTTTAAAAATATTTTATATGTTTCACACCAATCATCAATGTTTGTCTCTTTCTTTCTTATATCTTTCATGATCAGCATCCAGGGGCAAGAAGACGGGGTCGGAGTCGGCGGGAGCGGCTGGAGAACACTAGGGACAGGACCAAGACCGCTCCTCTACTGAGGGCTCTGCTGCTGGCCCCAGTAAGTCTTCCTGTTGTTAATATTAATAATTATATTTCCCTAACTTTTACTGCACCTTATTTTTCCCGAACTATTGTTTCCGTTTCCTAATGTTATTTTTTACCAATTCTTCTTCGATCTAGACTATCTGTTTCTAAATTCTTGTTATCCATGCCTCTAACTGCCTGTGCTATGACTCTCTGTACTACTACTATTAGTCTGTCTGTAGCTAAGCTTGCCCAGTTGGCCACTCTTTATTTAAAAGGTTTTATTAAAACTCAGATTCACCAATAGCTCTAGCCACTGAGCCCAGTCCTTTGGGTTGGCCTCTTCTAGTCTTCTTAATCTAGAGAGGCTTTTCGACAATTCCCACCAACAAAATGCCCAACCAGATATTTCACTATTTTTGATAGGACATACCACTACTAGTCTACTCTACTCTAGTACCTGATTTGTACTAGTGATGTATGTTGTATATGTATGTATTAACCCTGGGCGTAGTTCGCGTAGTCGCGCTACGCGAAGCTACGCGAAGACGTCGGAGCGCTACGCGAGCTATGCGAGCGTGCGTAGCTGCTTGTCGCGCACGTTCGCGATGCGTTTTTCTTCTTCGGGAACGCGTTGTGCGTGTTCGGGACGCTGTTTGCGTGCTCGGGGCGCGAACTTACTCATATGGTCGCCTATGGGCGCGGCCATTTTGTTTTTCACTTGTCCCGCCCGTTCGCGATCCCTTATTTCCTGTTCCGGGTCACGTATAGCGTGCTCGCGATGCGCATTCCATGTTCGGGAACGCGTTGTACGTGTTCGCGACGTTTTTTGCGTGCTCGGGGAGAAATATCGCGCAAACTTACCCACGCGGTCGCGATGGGCGCGGCCATCTTGTTTTTCACTCTATGCTATGGTTCTGGGCCTGCTTTTCTATCCTCCCTCAATCTTTGCAATCCTTAGTTTTTTACACTGTTTTTCAATTTTTCTTTATTTCTTATCTATCTCTCTCTCTGCCTATGTCTATATTTTACATTTTTTCTACTTTTTACTGTGTTTTTTTACTTTTCGACTGTTTTATATAACTTTCTTCTTTAAGCTCCTACTTCTTCCCCTAACTTTATTTTTCCCTTCTAACTTTTCTTTTCCGCCTCCTCCCACCCCAGAACCATGGCGAAGGGTAGCAGCAGCAGCAACGGCTCGAAGGGCAAGGCGCGTGCGCCCAAGAGCCGCCTGCCTTGCGGCAGACTGCGCCCTGCAGGGGTGCAAGCCCGCCAGCTTTTTAGTGAGGCGGAGGTGGCCGCCCTTGTTTTTTTTGTTCAGCGCCACCTCCCCTTGACATTGGCAGCAGGCGGCAGGCCAGGCTCCGGGTTCCCGACCCAGGAGCGTCACCGCTGGTGGGCGAAGGTGCGCCGGGCAGTGTTTCGCTGCTCAGGGGTCCAGCGCACCCATAACCAGCTGGCACACCAGTGGTCAGACATCCTCGACCGGGAGCAGGACCTGTTGGACCTGCTAGGTGTCGAGGTCGTGGGGCTTGGTGAGTAGCTAATATATATAGTAGTATAAGTATTGTGATTTGTGTATACATTTTTTACAAATAACAAGAATACTGCTGCTTACATTGCAGGTAAATTACGTTTCAAAATCTTCTGTGATTGTAGGACACAGGTGCTGGGCGCTACTCTTACTTGTTTGCAACTTTGCGCTCGCTTGTCCTTATTATGTAAGAGTTTACTTTAGAGAACTTCAGTTAGGTAATGCTATTGCTAGAGAGACTCTAGTCCTTCCTTTGTCCTCCTGTCAAATAGTGGTGGATGGATTGATACTAGGTTTAGTTACTATTAGTTGATAATTTTTGAGCGGTCTGCGTGACGCATCCTCTGTCACTGAGTGCTGCTTACCCCAGTCCTTAGTAGAACCTTTTGTAGTTTGTTTAGTGAGTGGTAAGCTTAGCAGTGTCAGTCAGCTGCAGAACATCAGACGCAACCAACCAACAATTTGGTGTATGCATTATGCACCAATTTATGCATGTGTCCACATTCTCATCTATGCATTTTTGAGGGCTAAAAAAAATGGAAATGCAGACTTAATGAACAATTGGCCCGCCTGGAATAGGTGGGCTAGGTCAGGTGGTACTTAGGCTTAGTTAGTGTTCTGGATTTTATTTGAATCAATCAGAATGGAACACTGAATTAGTGTTCCCAAATAAGTAGACTGTCCGTGAATCCCGCAAGCCAGTAGTCGATCGGATTAGATAGGTCAATTTTATTGCAATTTTTGTTTCCTAAAATGTTTTTTGAGCTTTTTTTAGATCATTTATTTGTTTCACAGCAATCATTAATGTTTGTGTCTTTCTTTATTATATCTTACATGATCACTGATCTGCAGCACCCAGGGGCAAGAAGACGGGGTCCGAGTCGGCGGGACAACCACCAGAGGACCGCTCCTCTACCGAGGGCCCTGCTACTGGTCCCAGTAAGTCCTCCAGTGGTTAATATTAACAATTATATTGCCCTAACTTTTACTGCACCTTATTTTTCCAGAACTATTAATTCTGGTTCCACTCCCTAATTCTATTTTTTACAAAAGATTATTTGATCTTGACTTGACTATCTGTTTCTAAATTCTGGTTATCCCTGCCTCTAAGTTCTAACTGCCTCTGCTATGAATGTCTGTACTACTACTATTAGTCTGTCGCTAAGCTTGCCCAGTTTGCATTGCCACTCTTTATTGTACGGTTTTGAATAAAACTCAGATTGACCAATAGCTCTAGCCACTGAGTCCAGTCCTTTCGGTTGTCCTCTTCTAGGCTTCTTAATCTTGAGGCATTGACAATTACCACAAACAAAATGCCCAACCATATATTTGACTATTTTTGATAGGATATAGTACATACTACTACTGATGTGGGGATTCTGCGCAGCCCCATGCAGAACTATGCACAAGGAAATAGGATGTTGGTGATGGGAGTTTGGAACTTGGACGTTCCTCACACCTCAGTCAGAAGTGAACCCACAATCCCCTGAACGACTAGCTATAGTGTCTCATTAGGTCCCCGAACCCCCACCCGAAGATACCCAATGATTACACAACCCAGAACATAACACCCTTTCGCTCACTCACTCGTGTAAGTCCACCACACCCACCACACCAAATACCACAGAGTCTATGTGTAAGTTCAAAAGGTTTATTTTCAACTAACAAGCTCTGTATGTTGTTCTATAAAAATCTGTGTACTCCAGCCAGCTCCAACAGCAAAATGCATAAGATTAAAACAATAAACATTGTTACAACAAGTGCATGATGATAGAAGACAAAAGATCTGTGCGAATTCTGGGAGACTCCTCACCGTAGAACGTAGAATTACTGGTTACATGCATCATTCATAAGCTCTGCAAATCTCTGGTTCGAGAAGGGAATCTTCTGCCTGAGAAAAATGGTGCGCGTTAGATAGTATAATGCAAGCATTTCTCAGTCCTGCCAAAAAAGTGTAACATGTTACTTATGGCTAAGCAATACGGACTAACCGAACTCCATAACAAAGTGGCTTGTTTTTCGACCTCTTGGACGCAACGCTCAGACAATAGCTGTATGTGCTCATGTGGGCTCAAAAACGCGTCTTACTGTAACACAACAAGCTGCGAGGTAACATGCGCAAAAGACATGAAGCGAAAAATGGTTGCATGGCTCAGGCTAACTTTGCAAAGAGTAGAGTATAGTATAATAAATAATGACCCTAGGGACCATAACACTACTAGTGTCTACTGACTCTAGTACCCGATTTGGACTAGTGAATGTGATGTATAATATGTATGTATTAACTTTTTTTTCAATCTTGCTAGTGAAAAAGAATAAATAGGGGGAGGTGTACAGTCATCTAAAAATGTGTCATGTTTTTATCTAGGCGTAGTAGCGACCACCAGTGCCGACGGGGCCAGCGGCGATTCGACCATTCCGGAGGGGGCAGGAGATGCGGCACCTGCAGGAGCTACAGGGGGTGAGCCAGCAGCAGTGGCGGGCGGTGGTAAGTTATATTTATTACTTATTGACATTGCACTAGCTGGAAGGGTGCTGTTGACTTCACTCACTGTACTGTTGTTGTTATTAGGTATGAAGTTGTAGTGAACATTATACAACGGTTGAAGAAGAGAAGACACCCTTTACTTAGCATTAGCAATGCAGTAGCAATAGCATTACCAGCGTGACTTGATTAACCAATGGCCTCTTCTATCTGACTCCAACTCAGCTGTGAAAGTTTTATGGAGGAGACTAAAAGTCAGATCAGATGACCTTGATGGATGTGTTGAACAAAAGGGAAAGAAGGGTGGAAGGAGGAAGGACGGGCGAGATTTAATATGATGACTGGCAGAGAAGGATACGTTGGAAGCATGGATAGGTGGCTGATAGGAATCAGATGCATGTGTTGTTGAAGGATGGGTGGAAGGTGAAAGAAGAATGGGTGCCTGCCTGGGTGGGCGACACAGTATGGGTGGATACTGTGGATAGCAAGAATCATCAGCGGTGTTTTGGTGAAACTCTAAGCCAAGGCAAGCAACGGAGTGAGTGGACGCATGGGTTGTTGTTGGTGAAACAAAGTAAGGTTTGTGGAGAGATTAAAAAGAATGATTGACATTTACTTAGAATGGATGGATGCCTGTATGTATTCATCATAGACAGCATAGGTGGAGACTGTCACGGGATGCACAGTTTTAGTTTTAAGGGCATGTAAAAGAAACCGCGCCAGAGTAGCAAAGCCGATGTGGGGAGGGGCAGGGTGGGGGGTAGTAGTAAACAATGTATTACGCGGCCAAATACAGGTAACTTTACTGTAAACATAAAAATAAATAAAGCGAATTTCATTGTGCGCACTGCACCGCCAAAAGCGATGCCATGGGCGCAACAAAATTTGTTTTATTTATTTATATGTTTACTTACCTGTAATTGGCCGTAATTCATAGTTTACTACCCCCCACCCTGCCCCTCCCCACGTCACCGCCCGGCAGCACTCCCCGAGTCCCACCACCGACCGCTACTGACCTTATGTCGTTGTCCCATATAAAAGCAATGATCATTGGATCAGATATATAATCTGCCTTTTTGTAGTAGCCAGGGCACTGTCAAAGTGAAATTGACCAATTGCCCTTCATGTAACAGAGAGAGTATGGCCAGTGCCACCCGTAATAGAAAAATACGAGCTTCCCCACCTGCAGACAGTAGTAAATCAAACTAATGTGAGTCTGCGTCATGGCTCATATGTTTGTCTTGGGTGCAAGCATTGATGACCGAGCTGGCATGCCGGCTACAACCAGGTTATGTCATTTCGCTAAACTAGAGATAAGAAGAAGACTGGTGTACTGTGTACTGGAGTCCATAGTGCTAGTATAATGCCTGAAACTCCCACAAATGTTACAGGCCGAGGAAGTGGGAAGATAGATAGATTATTACCAGAAATGTTATGTACTGTGCTTCTTGCTAGTGCTACTGTGCCATTATGTGCTGAATTAATTTTGTGTTACTGTTTTGCTAAGAGTACTGGTTACAACAATATTCTTTTTCTTTCTTGATATAGATAGTACTCCTTCCCAAGAAAAACCATCCCGGAAGGAGTTGGCAGCCAGGGCCCGGCGCCGGAAACTGGAGGCCATCTGTAAGGAGTACCGGCGGCTGGTGGCTCAGGCGGAGGAGGAGGAGGCGGCAGCAGCTGCAGCCTCGTCCGATGCCCCGGGCCCCAGCCAGGCCAGACCTCCAGTGGTACGGTGCCGCGGTCTGGCAGCTGCCTGCCGCCACAATTCTCTTGCAGCCAGCACTGCTGTCCCCCACCCTGGATGCCACTGCAGGGCATTTCGACGCAAGATTCTCCTCCGGGTGGCACGGCTAGAGGAGCAACTAGAGAAGCGTGTCAAAATTCTGGTGGACAAACATCTAAAAGCCCGCCGAATATAACTATAGGACCCTGTTGCATTGCCCCTTTTTTATTCCTTTTGTTGGTGGGTGGGAATTGGGCGTTGGGGTTTCTGGACATTCTTTGGACTTTTTTCCATTTTGGACATTGGTTGGGGTTAGGGAGAGGGGTGGGTCAGGTGTGGGATAGTTTATTTTTGTTTGGGTAATAAATTATATTTATACTTAAACATACAATGTTAATGTTTTGTGGGGGGTTACTGTTTTATGAATTAACGTCACATGGTTTCCTTGCTGCTGCAGGGCTGCAGCCAGTGTTTGATTTAAATAATCTGCCGATGATGTAACACAAACAGATAGATGCGGTACCCCTCACTGAGTTATTTGTCCTACTAGTACTGTCAGTCTCTCCTCCTAGTCCATTATACCTCCCACCAAACTTATCTTACCTGTGATTGATGATGATTACGTTCGGCCAAGAGAATGGAGAAGATGCCATGGTTGTGGTGGTAGTAGTAGAGTAGACACTGCCAGCAGCATTTGCTAAAAAAATAAAAAAGAGACAGTCACTTGCCTGAAAGCGACTGTGGGAGGAGAAGTAGAATGAAGTAAAATACAGTACAGAAGAAGACTGCCAAACAATATTGCATTTGCAACTGCTAAAGTCAAATAAAACATAATGGTGGCGGGGACAGCCTAGTACAAGAAGTTACAAACTGTAGTTGTGTCGAGTGAGTCACTTAACTTAACACAATCGTAATTTGTAACCTTTACTGCTGTGTGGTAGGAGTTTGATGATGAATCCAATCAATGCTGGCAATTAATTATGATGTACTATTAGCCGGTGACGGCTTGCACATAGACTGAGCATGGGTGGGCAAGCAGAAGAAGCTCCTCGCCCTGCCTTCAAATTTAATTAGTGTTGCTTTCACCACATCTGCCCCAGCAAGCGTGTGATCAATTGGTGTACATTTTATGTAGTCACATCACACCTCAATATAAATCACAGCCCGGGGGAAGAGGGTTAGGGTTTGATGAATGGATGGGAAGGGGGGTTTGGGGAAAGGTTGGAGAAAGAAAAACAGTACGCATGGACAACAAAAGCAAAGCGCAATCTTTGCAGACGACCATGATCTTATCCAAAAAATCTATAAAGGGAGAAAAAGGAAATGCATGCATGATGATGAAGATAACTTGATGGTTAATGAGTAGTACTTACTAACTCCTACTAGACAATTAGACAGTACAGGGCAGCAGTATATTCTACGCAATTTGCCTTGCCTGTAATATGCCCTCAGAGACCCAAATTCCATGTTGTACTGGGCTTACTTTTAAAGATAGCAAAGAAAATGAAAAAATAGTTGTAGGGATCAATTAGCAAACAAACAACAACACACAACACACAGTCGTAATGATTGAAGAGAAAAAAGGATTCCAATTAATTAAAAGATGAATGATGAATGATACTAAAGTTACTGTATTATCCTGGTCAAATTGTGGAGTTGAATCTCGTCCTTCCTCTTGGTCCTATCTTCCATGGACGCTCCGCACATCAATCTTGGTGGCCTTCCTGATGCGGATTGGTAAGGTAAATGTGAGTTGTGTCTCCCAGTATAGCACAGGGTAAAGGCCGGCCTGTAACGTCTAGATGGAAAAACAAAAGGGGTATTGAAAAATCAATGAATAAAAAAAGCATCAATTACGGTGGAGTCCAAGAAGAGAAGAGAGAACACTTTCAGACTGAGGCGGCTTGGATATATCGTGTATATTCTGTTTACAGCATTAAGCTACAACAACAACAGGATAGAACAGGCCCACCACAGCACCAGCCCGTCCGTGACCCAACCTCCATTTACCTTAATTTTTGACAGAGCCAGACAAAAGGCATATATACAGCAACTTAGCATTTTCAAAATTAAGTGACAAAATCAATGCGCCGCTGTCAGTCATGACTACACTCGACTACACCACTACATGGACATGTAGGTCTGCTGTGTTTACTTTCTTGTTGAATTGTTGTGTTTATGTTTACCTTATGCCACTTCGTGAAACGCAGTTATTCCTTCAATCATCTCCGATCCAACTGACTGACTGCGTGCAAAGATAGTATGGTCATCATCATGGTGTGGTACGTGTTGTCCAACTCCAACTCAGTCTGTAGTGACTCCGATTAAGTCCATATTCCATATTAAAAAATTGCAACAGATATTGGCCTGCACCTGCAGTAGTAGGAGTACAATTTGGTTATTAAACAACAAGAAGGGAAACATTGACTGTCACTTGAGTCACTTTGTAGATTAACTAGTAGAGTAGAGTTCGACTTCTGAAGTTCATGCACAACATCAACAACAAACAACAGCAATCGCTCAGAGTCTGCAAGCATCCAATGCATTCCATCATTACCTGTCTTGCTCTTCTCTTTGGCTGTCAGATCATCAGATGCCTAGTTTTGACAGGTGTGTGTGTTTTTTTTTTACGGGGCAAGGGCCTCATCATTACTCCAGTCCACATTCATTTTGAGTGTTAGTCGCTGTTTCGGTTTTCGTCTTATTCATCTGTGGCACTTTGTCACAGTTTAAGTTGACTTGCTTCACATGGTCAGCACTGTGATGATGGGCCGCGGCCTGGGTAGTGCTCATTGCTGGTCATTTGAGTTTGCACAAATGTCAGCAAGTTTCTTCGAAGAGTCTTGTCTTTCTCTGCCAAGTACCTTCTGTCCTGACAGTGAGGAGCTTTGGATGCCTGCCGAGGCTGTAGCCTTCGGACAGTGATGAGTTCACTTTTGGATGCCTGCCCAAGTTCTGACAGTGAAGAGTTGTGGACGCCTGCAGAGGCGGTAGCCTTCGGACACTGATGAGTTTCGGCTCGGAAACAAAATGGAGGATAGCTATAGTCGCGTTTCACTTCTTATGGAGGGACTGTTAAAGGCAACATTTCTTGTACTCCAATGTCTGGCTTGATGGAAATGTACTAGGGCGAGACAGGAAGATGAAGCAGGACTCTGAAGAGTAGACAGTTAAATGCACAGACGTGCAACTCCAATAGGGAAATAAAAAGAGAAGACGGTGGTGATGGATTTGTTGTGATTTGATTTGAACCAGAAAGACAGATACACAGACACATAAAGGAAGGAAGAAAGTAACAATTTGAAAGCCTAGTTGTCAGGGAAGAGGAGCTCGTCCTCAAACTCTGGTGGTTCGGACAGAAGTAGGTCCTGTAACGCACTATTTACGTCATCCAAGTCGCTCTCCTCTTCCTGCAGTAATTCACGTATTTTGTAATCCGGTGGTATAAAGTGCTGATTCATTTTGATCATGGTTAACCTCTCCACGCTTTTGGGCGAGAGACTGGTCTTTTTCGAAGTTAAAATGGCACCAGCAGCACTGAAAACACGCTCAGAAGAGACACTTGCGACAGGGGAAGCCAGATACTTTATCGCCAGCCTGCTGAGCACTGTCCATTGGCTTCTTTTCCCATACCAATACACCAATGGGTTTCGATCCATGAAGACCTCTGTTGGGTCATCCAGATAGGCCTGGACCGTCCGCTCAATGTTCAGGGGTGCTCCGATGTGCTCGGCCTCTTTTGCCTTTGCATCAGCACTGGACTTACCATACCCCTGCCGTAGAAACCAATCAGTTGCAGATTGTACTGTGGATGATCCTGTTCTTGCTGTTGTTGATGTTATTGTTGGTGTAGGTGACTGCTGGGAGGCAAACGCACTGCCCTCAGGCTCCGAAGTAGAACTTGACTCTGGATGCCCTGTAGTACTTGTTATGGCCTGGGGTGGGGGGCCTGTAATTAACAGACGTTCGTTTTTTAAAATAGTGGCTTCCTTAGCTATCAAAGTTTTGTAGTTGGCAACATCCACTTCCGAAAAAGGAATTACTGCCTTGCTGTTCAGAAATACTTTGTACCGTGGATCCAAAATTGTAGCACTAATGTAATGTGGTTGTGACAAAATTTTATTTTGAATCCTTGTATTTTCAGATAAGCGAGCGGCTAAGGTCTCCGCCAAATGATATGCGTCTTGTTTGTCATCCACACCTGCGTACGTTTCAGACACCTCCTTCAGCTGTTGCTCTAGCATGTGCAACAATTGGATAGCTTGGCCCATAGTACAGTCCTCCCTGCTGATTTCACGTGTGAAGATCTCAAAAGGAAGTAGCATCTCAGTCAGGCATTTAATGAGGTCCCATTGACCCATCTCAACGGTCATGCCTCTCACAGTAGGTTCCCCTAATCTTTGCATGACATAAGCATTGAGTGGTATGTACAGTTCAAACAGACGATCAAGCATGTAATAAGTTGAGTTCCAACGTGTTGGCACCTCCTGGATGAGCGCTTTGATTGGCATTTTATGCTCACGTTGAATGACCCTCAGCTGCTTCCGGGCTTTAAAAGAATGGCTGAAATGTGTGCATATTCTTCTGCAGGTGGCCAGTAAGTTGCTGACTTTGGATTCATTTTTCAAAAAGTCTTGAACAACAATGTTAATGCAGTGTGCCAAACACGGAACCCTGAAATAGCCACCATTGCGCATGGCCTTAACTACATTACTGCCGTTGTCCGTGGCAACAAAACCAATCGTAAGCCCTCTTGGGCACAGCCACTCAAAGACCTTGGTGTTAAACTCTTCCAAAATGTTTGCAGCAGTATGAGATTTCTCCATGGCAAACATGGCTACAGTTGCATGTTTGCGAGTGGCATGAAAAATCTCAGCAGCGTCAACACCAGCAGATATCTGTTCTCTAACCCCCGCAAAGAGATCCAGTGTGCAGTGATGCACATGTAATCTGTGGCTTGGCAACTGGTCCACATGTCTGTTGTCAGGTGGATACTGTGAACAGCACTCTGCTTCAAGGCTTTTCCAAGCAATTCCAGCACGTCGTGATGTAGTGCTGGAACAGCAACTCTGGCAAAATAGTAGCGGCTGGGAACATGCCATTTTGGGCAGATGGTTGACACAAATTCCAGAAAACCCACCCCTTCAACAAAAGAAAAAGGGAGACGGTCCAGTGCTAACATTTTAGCCAGCTTCGCATTGTACAAACGTGCTATTAGGTGGTTGCGTTCGTACTGCCCCTCCCCCCCAAACATGCTGATAATGGTAGGCTGCATGGTTTTCCTTTCTCTTAGGCTCAACAACGCACTTTTTTGGGTTGCGGACCTGGTACTCCTTGGTATCTCAGGCTGACTCTTACTCTTGTGCCACTGAGATGTTGCTGAATATGTGGGCGACGTTAACACTGCACTGCTGGGGTCAGGGACACCTTGTGTACCACTACCAGAGAGAATGTCTCCCTGTCCTTCCTCTTCCACCGTGATCGGATCTTCTACTCCTTTATCCCCACCAACACCAATGGTTGCAGTTTTTATGCCGCGAAGGTGGTCCTCCCAGCTGATCAAGTGGTGTTTTTTCAGATGGGTCATTTGGCCTCCGGTACCATAGTTTGTACCAAGCTTACCACGAATAACAGAGGTATTACAAATGGAGCATATAGCAATGTTCTCCTCCTTTTCGCTAACCGTAAAGAAGTCCCAAACTGGGGAGCTTAACTTTGGCCTCCTGCTGGAGGTGCCACTTCCAATGCCGGATGAACTGGAGGGTGTGTGTTGAATTTGACTCTGTGCTGCTGTACCACTACCTACTCCTACTGAGGTGGTGGTTGTGCTGGATGTAGGTCGCTGCCGGGCCTTTGCTAATGCAAATATGGAAGCTGTAGATCGTGTTGGTGTTACCTGTGGAGGTATGCATGCTACATCCCTCGCAGCGATTTTGGATAGGGTAATAATGTTGGTCTCCATCTCCTCGCGGCCGGGAGTGATGTTCGTGATGACTGGCTCATCATCATCATCCTGCTGTTCTACATCGACCTCCATAAGTGTAAGGCTTTCTGGAACCTTCCTTTTCCCTAGCTTGGTCTTGGAACGTGGCTCCCTCTCAGACTCAGTTTGTGGCTTCCAAGTGGCATCTAGATCATCAGAAGGGGGGCTTGGCGAAGAACTTGATGGACTACCCCTCCTTTTCCTTGCTGGAGATTTGAAAGACAATGGATCTTCTGAATGAGTGGCTTCTTCTTCTACCTCTGCATGAGGCTCAATTTCCTGAACTGCCCCTACTTCAGGAGGAACAACAACTACTATTGCGGGCGGTGGTTGCGGCTGTTGTTGTTGACCACTTATCTGCTGTGCATCCTCCTGCGTTGATTGGGTACTACTTTGAGATAGCGATAAGTTTATCTCAGGCTCAGCATCACTGCTTTCCACCATTAGGCTGGCTACCTCTTCCACACTCATGTGCTTGGGCCTGGGTTGGTGGGTTGGGCCCACTGATGCAGAGGTGCTGCCCCCAGCTTGCACCCCCGGACACCGCTGCTGCAGGCGTAATTTTTTTTCTCCCAAAAAAGGTATTGGGTGGCACACCAGACTTAAGTGTCACTTCCTTCTTCTGTTCCTTCTTCTCAATAGCAACTTTCTTGCTACTGGAGGACCTGGTACCTGCTTTCTTTGGGCCCATCTTCTTCAGATGTCAGCAGCACTGAGTTGCAGAGATGTCTGGTCAGGTCACACGTCACGTTGTGTTGTGTGTACAGCAGCAGGATGTCTGTCTGGCAGTGCAACGGGCAATGATGACACACCTCCTCCTCAGTCTTTGTGCACCTAAAAGCAAAAAAGCCAGAACATCAGTCAAACATAGCACAAATCAAACAAATATAATATAGAACTTAGTGTTTGGTGGCCTCAATTATTAAATTTTAGAAACTCGGTGAACAACAACACACAGTGTAGCCATTTATGAGACTTTGACAACAAGGCCAGGGCTTTCCTGACTACTGTGTAGTGCTAGTGTGTACACTCTGGAAGAATAAGAATAGTAAAGAACAAAAACTAAAATGTAGTGGAGCATGTTTGGCCTAAATTTGTGCATCACGTGGGATGTATGCAGCATCAGGGAGCTGCAGCTGGCAATGGGGATGGATTTGGAAGCAGTAAGACAAGAGGAACAATGGAAAGACACGCAGGCCTATGTGGCAAAAACAGCACACTACTAACTACCACCACAAAATGGCCCCCAGCAACATGGTGACTCACAGGCATAAGGCACGGCAAACAATGAACTCAAGCATGCCTGTATATGGGCAGACAAAGGATGCCTTATAAAACAAACACAGCTTTAATGCAAAAATTAAAATCCACAAGGCTAAAAACACTTTTGAAAGTTAGACAACCACTACAACAACACATAATTATAATTACACACGCAAAAAAGGCATTTATTTAACACACCCAAACAGTGAAATAGACCCTCCAAATAAACTCACATTTTGCAATTCAATTCAATGCCATCCATGGCCTAAATGATGTCAAAATTCCACAGACAACACAGAAACAGTTTTTATGCACCCATGATGACTACCTCTGGGCCTACTGGCAGACTAGGCCGCAAGCTTGGAGGCCTATGGCAAAAGCACAGTGGCTGGTCCCACAAAATGGCCGCCACCACATGGCCAGGCCACCCAACAACTTCCTTCCTGTTGAAAAAAATTGTAAAACAAAAAAAAGTGACTCCTTGCTCACCAAACTACATCTAAATGACAACAGGAGGAGATTTTGTGCAAAATGAACTAAATCATCATTTTCGAGAAGGTTTTATGCTGCTCGAGAGATATTCTTCGCCAGATTGTAAATTCTGCGTGTTCGGCATCGCGATCGTCACAAAAAGTCGTTATCGCGCGCGCGAAAACGTATATTGAGCGCGCAAAGAAGATAAAAAGTGTAAGTCTGCGTTGTCGCGCAGTGCGGAGTTGCCCAAAGTCCGCGAGCTGAACGCCCAGGGTTACCTACTGGCTGAAAAGGCCTATTTATTTAACAAACACCCAAAAACTGAAATACCACCCCAAAACCCACATTTTGCAAATCAATCCAATGCCATCCATGGCCTAAATTATGTTACAATTCAACAGACAACACAGAAACAGTTTTTATGCACCCATGAGGATGACTACCTCCGGGCCTACTGGCAGACTAGGCCGCAAGCTTGGAGGCCTGTGGCAAAAGCACAGTGGCTGGTCCCACAAAATGGCCGCCACCACATGGCCAGGCCACCCACAAGTTCACAACAAGCATAAGCCAAGGGGAACAAAGAAAAGACATGCAGGCCTATATGGAAAAAGCAGCACACTACTAAACTACCACCACAAAATGGCCCCAAGCGAGCCACGTGGTCACTCACAGTCACAACAGGCCATGGAAAACAATGAACTCAAGCAGGCCTATAAAATAATATGACCAAACAAAGGAGGCCTGCAGTGCTAAACAACACAGCTTTAATACAAAAATGCAAAAACGAAAATCCACAGGGCTACGAAAGGTTGGAAAGTTACACAACAAGCACACACACACATCCAACAAAGGTATATATTACACCCAAAAAGTGAAATACACCCCAAAAACCACATTTACCAATTCAATCCAATGCCATCTATGCATGCCCTACGTGATGTTTAAATTCAACAGACACCACAGAAACATGCACCCATGGGTACCTCTGGCTCTAGTCTGGGCCTACTGGCTGAAATTCCAATCAAAGAAAAACAACTAGGCCCCTGCCGAAACTACAGGCCACAACAATAAATTTTAAAAACGATGGAAATCCCAAAAAAAATGTAGGTACAAACAAGCCCCAATCAAACAAACAAGTACACCAATTCTCGAACTTACTTGTAAAATCTCAAATCCAAGAGTCCTCAAATCCAATCCAATGATATGATGCAGCAGACAGACACAAAAAGTGATCCTTCCAGCTCCAAATCCAAATGAAAGTGAACAGCACATGGACAAAGCACTGGGAGGAGCCTGCTGGACAGGAACAGGAAGTTTGCGAATCAGGGGCACTTCCTTCCTCTTGGAAAAAAAAGTAAAAAAGAAAAAGGACTCCTTGCACAAAAAACTACAGCCAAATCACAATCTGAGGAGTTTTTGGAGCAAAACCATCATTTTCGAGAAGGTTTTATGATGCTCGAGAGATATTCTTCGCCAGATTGTAGTTTCTTCGTGTTCGGGATCGCGATCTTACCAACACTGCCGCCGGAAGTCAGATCGCGCGTCCGAATGACGTGTTCGCGTTCGCACACTCTCGCGGGATCGTGCGGCCGGATTCCAAATCTCGTGGCGCCCGCGAACGGATAGTAAGTCGCGTCGGCGAACGCAGAATCACAGTAGGTCGTTACCGCACGCGCGAGAACGTATATTGAGTGCGCGAAGAAGAAAAACAGCTACGCTACGCCGCAAATTGCGTAGTGCACGGTAACTTCGCGTTCTACGCGAATCGCGAAGTTACCGAAACTACGCAAGCTCCGCGAGCGTAGCGTAGTTCACCGCCCAGGGTTAGTATGTATTAACTTTTTTTTCAATCTTGCTACTGAAAAAGAATAAAATAGGGGGAGGTGTATATGGCATCTAAAAAATGTGTAATGTTTTTTCTAGGCGTACCGACCACCAGTGCCGGGGCGAGCGGCAAAGGTGACGCAGGCTCAGCCAGTATGGAGGGAGCAGGAGATGCGGCAGCTGCAGGGGGTGAGCCACAGCAGTGGCGGGCAGTGGTAAGTTATATTCCTTACCTATTGACATTACACTCGCTGCAGGGGTGTACACTGTACTGTTGAGAGAGACTAAGTTGTTGTGAACAACGGTTGAAGAAGACACCCTTTACTTAGCATTAGCAATAGCATTAGCGGCGGGAGTTGAGTAACTAATGGCCTCTTCTATCTGACTTCAACTCAGCTGTGAAAGTTTTGTGGAGAAGACTAAGAGTCAGATCAGATGACATCGATGGAGGGGTTGAACGAAAAGAAAAAGAAGGGTGGAAGGAGGAAGGACGGGCGAGATGTCATATTTATGACTGGCAGAGAAGGATACGCGGGATGCATGCATAGGTGGCTGATAGGAATCAGATGCATGGGTGGTTGAAGGATGGGTGGAAGGTGAAAGAAAAGATGCCTGCCTGGGTGGGTGAAACTGTATGGGTGGATAGCAAGAATCCTCTGGGGTGTTTCATGGGTCAAACTCAAAGCCAAGGCAAGCATGGAAGGAAGGATGCATGGGTGGTGGTTTAATAAAAAAGAATAAATGTTTGTTGTTGGTGAAACAAACTAAGGTTTGTTGAGAGATTAAGAAGAATGATAGACATGTTTACTTTGAATGGATGGATGCCTGGATGGTATTCATCATAGATAGCATAGGTGGAGACTGTGACTGGAGGAAGAGTCTTACTTTGAAGAGAATGTAAAAGAAACCGCGCCAGAGTAGCAAAGCCAAGGAGAATAGAAGTTGTATTTTCAGAATACACCCTTGACTCACAGTAGTTTGCAAGCACAGCATATATATTGTGTATGTATGTTGTTATCAAGCGCCTCCCTCCGACTCAGAGGCCCACTCCCTACCTATGTTAATTTATTTTCGACTGTGTCAGCCTGCCATGGGTGGCCTAGCTATCGGCTGCATGGTTACACAATCAATCAAAACAAAGTACCTCATGTCGTCCCATATATAAGCAATGATCATTTGGATCAGATATCATCTGCCTTTTTGTAGTAGTCAGGGCAGGGTGAAAGTGAAATTGAGCAGTTGCCCTTGATGATCATGTAACAGAGTATGGCCAGTGCCACCCGTAATAGAAAAATACGATGATTGTGTAGTCAGCTTCCCCACCTGCAGACAGTAGCAAATAAAACTAACATGAGTCTGCGTCACGAGTATGTTTGTCTTGGGCGCAAGCTGACTGAGCTGGCAGGCCGGCTACAACAATGTTACGTAATTTCGCTAAACAAGAGAGAAGAAGAAGACTGGTGTACTGTGTACTCGAGTCCATAGTCCTAGTATAATGCCTGAAACTCCCACAAATGTTAGAGGCCAAGGAAGTGGGAGGATAGATACATACCACAAATGTTATGTACTGTGCTTGCTAGTGCTACTGTGCCACTCTGTGTCGAATTAATTTGTCTTACTGTTTTGCTAAGAGTTTATTGTTAGTTTGTTACAATACACTTTTTTCTCCTTGATATAGCTACTCCTTCCCAAACCAAATCCAAACCGGACAGGAAGGAGTTGGCAGGCATGGCCCGGTGCCGGAAGCTTGAGGCCTTTCGAAAAGAGTATCGGCGGCTGGTGGTTCTGGTGGAGGCAGCTGCAGCCTCCTCCAATGCCCCGGGCCCCAGCCAGGCGCCTGGCCCTAGAGTGGTACGGCGCCGCGGTCTGGCAGCCGCCCGCCGCCGCACTTCATCCAGCACTGCTGCCCCCCCGTGGATGCAATTGCAGGAAATTCCAGCGCTGCATGCTCCTCCAAAATACCCGGCTAGAGGAGCGGATAAAGGTCCTGGAGGAGCGACGAGCCCGCCGATAGAGACCCTGTTCGATTGCCCCTTTTTTGTTCCTTTTTTTGGTGGGTGGGAATTGGGCGTTGGGGTTTATGGACAATTGGTTGGACTTTTTCGTTTTGGACATTGGTTGGGGTTAGGGAGAGGGGTGGGTCAGGTGCTGTTGTGGGATTTTTTACATAGTTTATTTTTGTTAGGGGATTAAATTATATTTATACTTTACATACTGTTTTACATCACACTGTTTCCTTGCTGCTGCAGGGCCACAGCTAGTGTTTGATTTAAATATTCTGCGGTTTTTGTAACACACAAACAGATAGATGCGGTACCCCTCTCTGAGTGACTTGTCCTACTAGTACTGTCAGTCTCTCCTCCTAGTCTATGCATTGTGCAACTGGACTCACGGGGTGTCTGAATTAATTAATTAATATTATTAATTGTACCTCCGCCAAACTTCTTCTCTTACCTGTGATTGATGTTTAACTTAGGCACAGTGATGGCTGCATGGTGATGATGGTTTGGTTTCCCAAGATGCCATGGTTGTGGTGGGAGTAGTAGACACTGGCAGTAGCATTTGCAAAAAAAGAAAATGAGACAGTCAGTCGCCTTAGAGAGACTCTGGGAGGAGTAGTAGAACGAAGTACAGTACAGTACAGAAGACTGCCAAACAATAATAATAATGCTTATTAGCAATGCTAAAGTAAAATAAAACATAATGGTGGCGGGGATAGCCTAGTTCAACAAGTTAAAAACTGTAGTTATTATGTCGAGGCACTCAACACAAACATAACCTTTGGTGCTGCTGTGTAGGAGGATGATGAATTCAATCGATGCCGGCAATAATTATGATGGATTAGGTTCCTTTGGAAAAAAAATTGACTTGACAATATACTGAGCATGGGTGGGCAAGCAGAAGAAGATGCCCTGCCTTGAAATGGAATTAATGATGCTTTCACCACATCCTCCCCAGCAAGCGTGTGATCAATTATTGGTGTATATTTAATTTAGTCACACCTCAATATAAATCACACAGCCGGGGGAAGAGGGTTAGGGTTTGATGAATGGTTGGGAAGGGAGGTTTGGGGAAACGTTTGAGAAAGAAAAACACTACCCATGGACAAACAACAAAACACAATCTTGGCAGACGACCATCATATCCATAAATCTGTTAAGGGAGAAAAAGGAAATGCATGCATGATGATGATTAATTGATGGTTAATGATAAGTAGAACTTACTAACTAGACTAGTAGACAGTACAGGGCAGCAGTATATTATTATGCAATTTGCCATGCCTGTCTGCCCTCAGAGAGACCCAAATTACATACATTTTTACTTCTGTTGTACCGGGCGTACTTTTTAAAGCTAGCAAATTAAAAAATAGCTTTAGGGATCAATTATAATATAAGCAGAGAGCAAACAACAACAACACACAGTCGTAATGATTGAAGAGAAAAAATTAATCAAATTATTTAAAAGATGATGAATGTTGATACTAAAGTGTTACTGTACGTTATCCTGGTCAAATTGGGGAGTTGCATCTCGGAGTCGGCATTCCTCTTGGTCCTCCCTTCCATGGACGCTGCATCCGTCAATCTTGGGTGCCACTGCCTGCCTGGCGGATCCAGATTGGTAGGTGAGTGTGAGTTGTTTTTCTCTGTTTAGCACAGGGTAAAGGCCGGCCTGTAAGTGTAGATGGAAAAACAAAAGGTATATTTAAAAATCAAGGGAAAAAAAAGCATAAATTGCAGAGGAGTGCAAACACTTGCAGAGCGGCATGGCTAAATCATGTCTACCCTGTTGTCTGTTTCCAGCATTAATCTACAACAGCAACTGGACAGAACAGGCCCACGGTGCCCACCCAACCTCCACTTAGCTTAGATTTTGACTGAGCCAGACAGAGCACACATGTCACATATACAGCAATATAGCATTTTCCAAAGTAGGTAACTAAATCAATGGCATGCACAGCTGTCAGTCATATCACCACTACTACACTCATGACTCGACTCCACCACTACACAGACATGTAGGTCTGCTGTGGTTGTTGTTGACTTGTTTACCTTTTATGCCACTCATGAAACGCCCTGAGTTATTCCATCAATCATCTCCGATCCTACTGACTGACTGCGAAGATATTATGTCACTGTGGTCATCATCATGGTGTTGTCCAACTCAGTCTGCAGTGTACCGAGTGAGTCCAGATTCCATATCCAAAAATGCAATGGATCGGCCTGCAGTAGAAGTACAATTTTGTTATTAAACAACAAGAAGGGAAACATTGACTTGAGTTACTTTTAGTGTGTAGATTAAATAATAGTATACAATGAATTCACTTCTTGCACAACAAATAACAACAACACAAACACCAATCACTCAGAGTCAGCGTCCAATGCATGCCATCATCATTACCTGTTCCTTCTCATCTTAAGTTAAGGGGCAGTCTCTCTCGGATCGGAAAGGAGGCTATAATAGTCATCATGTTCTACTTCTTTTTGAGGGACTCGACGAGGCAACATTTCCTTGTACTATTATTCTACATCCAATCATCATCTGGCTTGAGGGAAATGGATTTAGGGCGAGTCAGGAGGATGGAGGAGCAGGACTCGGAGGAGTGTACTTAAGTTAAATGCACACAGCTGCAACCAGAAAGATAGACACACACAAATAAAAGTAAATAAGGAAAAAAGAAAGTAAGAAGTTCAAAGCCTAGTTGTGAGGGAAGTATAGCTCGTCCTTAAACTCTGGGGGTTCAACCAGAAGTAGGTAATCATCTAACACACTACTTCCGTCACCTAAGTCGATGTCCTCATCTTCCTGCGTTGATTCATGTATTTTGTAATTCAGTGGTATAAAGTGCTGATTCATTTTGATCATGGTTAACCTCTCCACATTTTGGGGTGAGAGACTGGTCCTTTTCACTGTTACAATGGCACCAGCAGCACTGAAAACACGCTCAGAAGAGACACCTGCTGAGCACTGGCCCCTTTTCCCATACCAATACCGCAATGTAGACCTCTGTTGGGTCATCCAGATAGGCCTGGACCATCTGCTCAATGTTCAGGGGTGCTCCACTTTGTTTGGCCTCTTTTGTCTTTGCATCAGCACTGGACCTAGCAAGCCCTAGCTGTAAATATCAATCCTGTGCCGATTTTACTGGGGCTGATGATCAGGTTCTTGCTGTTGTCGATAGTGTTGGTGACCGCTCTGAGCCAAACGCAATGCCCTCAGGCTCTGAAGTTGAACTTGACGCCGGATGCCCTGCTGCAGTACTTGTTGTGGGTTTGAGTAGCGGGCCTTTAATTACCAGCCATTCATTTTCCAAGTCACTGGCTGCCTTAGCTATGCAAGTTTTGTACTGGGCAACATTCACTTCTGAAAAAGGAATTAATGTCTTACTGTTCAGTGCCAATTTGTACAGTGGATCCAGAATTGTGGCACAAATGCAATGTTTGTCAGAAACAATGCGAGTTTGTACCCTTGTATTTTCAGCTAAGCGACGGGATAAACTCTCCACCAACTCATATGCTTCATTTTTTTCCTCCACACCTGTGTACGTTCCAGACACCTCCTTCAGCTGTTGCTCTAGCATGTGCAACAATGGGATAGCTTGGCCCATAGTACAGTCCTCCTTGCTGACTTCACGTGTGAAGAGCTTGAAAGGAAGTAGCATCTCTGTCAGGCATTTACCTAGGCCCCATTAGTCCATCTGAACGGTCATGCCTTTCACAGTAGCATCCCCTCTTTGCATGACATATTCATTGATTGGTCTGTACTGCTCAAACAGACATTCAAGCATGTAATAAGTTGAGATCCAACATGTTGGCACCTCCTGGATGAGTGCTTTGACTTGCATTCTATACTCATGTTGAATGATCCTCAGCTGCTTCCGGGCTTTAGTAGAATGGCTGAAATTTGTGCATATTCTTCTGCAGGTGGTCAGTAAGTTGCTGACTCAGGCTTCTTTTTTCAGAAAGTCTTGAACAATAATGTTAATGCAGTGCACCAAACACAGGACCCTGAAATAGGCACCATCCTCCATGGCCTTAACTATATTACTGCCATTATCCGTGGCAACAAAACCAATGTTAAGCCCTCTTGAGCGCAGCCATTCAAAGACCTTGCTGTTAAACTCTTCCAAAATATTTGCAGCAGTATGAGATTTCTCTATGGCGAACATGGCTACAGTTGCATGTTTTTGAGTAGCATTAAAAATCGCAGCAGTGTCAATAACAACTGCTTCTGATATCTTTTCTCTAACCCCCACAAAAGAGATCCAGTGTGCAGTGATGCACATGTAATCAGTGGCTTGGCAACTGGTCCACATCTCTGTTGTCAGGTGGATATTGTGAATAGCACTCTGCTGCAAAGCTTGTCCAAGCAATTCCAGCACATCGTGATGTAGTGCTGGAACAGCAACTCTGGCGAAATAGGACCAGCTGGGAACCTTCCATTTAGGGCAGATGGCTGACACAAATTCAAGGAAACCCACCCCTTCCACAAAAGAAAAAGGGAGAAGGTCCAGCGCTAACATTTTAGCCAGCTTCGCATTGTACAAACGTGCCGTTGGGTGGTTGCGTTCTTACTGCCCCTCCGACCTAAGCATGCTGTCAATGGTAGGCTGGATTATTTTCCTTTGTGGTGCAGCTGATGCAGATGACTTCTTGAACCCAGTTAGGCTCAACGACGCACTTTTTTTCATTGCAGTACTCTGTTGCCTTGGTGTCTCAGTCTGACTCTTACTACGGTGCCACTGAGATGTTGATGAGGATGTGGGCGGTACCAGTACACTGCTGGGGACAGGGCTACTTTGTGTACCAGAGAAAATGTATCCCTTCCACCGCGATCATATCTTCTTCTACTTCTTCATCCCCACCAACAGCAATGGGTGCAGTTTTACTTTTTTGTACGCTAAGTAGGTGCGCCTCCCACTGGATCATGTGGTGTTTTTTGAGATGACTTGTTTGGCCTCTGGTACCATAGTGTGTACCAAGCTTACCCCGACTAACAGCTTGTCAACAAATTGAGCATATAGCAACATTGTCCTCCTTACTGCTGACCGAAAAGAAGTCCCAAACTGGGGAGGTGAACTTTCTTGTGCTGCTGGAGGTGTCACTTGCAATGCCAGATGAACCGTAGGGTGTGCCTGGAATTTTACTGTGTGCACTTACAGTACCACTACCTACTGAGGTGGTGGTTAAGCTGGATGTAGGTCCCTGCCGGGCCTTAGCAAATGCAAATATGGAAGCTGGAGGTCGTGTTGGTGTTAACTGTGTTGGTGGTATCCGTGCCACATCCCTCACAGCAATTTGGGATGGGGTAATAATAATGTCGGTCTCCATCTCCACTGGGGGCGGGAGTGATGTTCATGATGACTGGCTCATCATCATCCTCCTCTTCTACATATTCCTCCATAACTCTAAGGCTTTCTGGAACCTTCCTTTTCCCTAGCCTTGTCGCATGGCGTGCCTCACTCTCAGACTGAGGTGGTGGCTTCCAAGTGGCATCTAGATCATCAGAAGGGGGCCTTGAAGAAGAAGTTGATGGACTAACCCTCCTTTTCCTTGCTGGGGATCTGGAAGACAATGGATCTTCTGAAAGAGTGGCTTGCTTTTCCTGAACTGCCCCTACTTCGGGAGGAACAACTACTATTGTGGGCGGTGGTTGCAGCTGTTGTTGCAGCTGTTGTTGCGGCTGTTGTTGCCCACTTATCTGCTGAGTTTCCTCCTGTGTTGATTGAGTACTACTTTGCGATAACGATAAGTCAATTTCAACATCACTGCTCGTTGGCGTTTGCGTAATCAGACTGGCTGCCTCTGCGACACTCATGGACTTGGGCCTAGGTTGGTGGGGTAGGCCCACTGATGCGGAGGTGCTGCTCCCAGTTTGTTCCCTGACACCGCTGCTGCAGGCATAATTTTTTGTTTCCCAAAAAACATTGTGGGCGGCACACCAGTCTTGGTAAGTGCCACTTCCTTCTTCTGTTCCTTCTTCTCACTGGCAACTTTCTTGGTACTGGAGGACCTGGTACCTTTCTTTGGGGCCATCTTCTTCAAATGTTAGCAGGACGCAGTTGCACAAGTTGCAGAGATGTCTGTGGCCACACATGACGTGACATTGTGCGCAGCAGGACTTCTGTCTGGCAGTACAACGGGTGATGATGACACCTCCTCCTCATTCTTTTGTGCACCTAAAAGCAAAGAAGCCACAGGAACATCAGTGAAATGTTGCATTTGTTGTTGTGGTTCAATTAATACTAGTACAAATAAACAAATTGTATTAACTCAGTTTAAGTTATAAAAAAAATATAACAGTGCAGCCATTTGTGAGACTTTGACAACAAGGGCTTTCATGGTATACTATATATACTATAGAAGTCAGGAAGGATAGGAAAGAAGAAGAACAAAAACAAAAATACAAATGGAATGGAAGTGGAACCTGTTTGGCATTAATTTGCACATCACGTCATTCAGGGAGCTGCAGCTGGCAAAGGGGATGGAAGCAGTAAGTCAAGAGGAACAAAGGAAACACATGCAGGCCTATATGGCCAAAGCAGCTCACTTATAACTACCACCACAAAATGGCCACCAGCCACATGGACACTCAGAGTCACAAGCAACAAGCATGAGGCCTGGAAAACAATGAACTGAAACTGGCCTATAACAGCCAGGTAAAGGAGGCATGCTAAACAACACAGCTTTAATGCAATAAAATGCAAAAACGAAAATCCACAGGGCTAAACAAGGTGTGCAAGTTACACAACAACCACACCACACACACACAACAAAGGCATTTATTTAACACACACCAAAAAGTGAAATACCCCAAAAAACACATTTTGCAATTCAATCCAATGCCATCCATGCCCTAAATGATGTTTAAAATTCAACAGACCCCACAGAAACAGTTGTTTCATGCACCCATGACTACCTCTGGGCCTACTGAATGAAAGGCCTATTGGCAGACTAGGCCACAAGCTTGCAGGCCTATGGAAAAAGCACACTGCCTGGCTTCAAAATGGCCACCAGCCACATGGCCAGGCCCACAACAACAAGAAAAGGAAGACAGACAATGCAGGCCTATGGCAAAAGCACACTGCCTGGCTTCACAATGGCCACCAGCCACATGGCCAGGCCCACAACAACAAGAAGCCTAAGCCAAAAAGGAACAAAGGAAACACATGCAGGCCTATATGGCAAAAGCAGCACACTTATAACTACCACCACAAATGGCCACCAGCCACATGGACACTCACAGTCACAAGCAACAAGCAGGAGGCCTGGAAAACAATGAACTGAAACAGGCCTATAATAGCCAGGCAAAGGAGGCATGCTAAACAACACAGCTTTAATGCAATAAAATGCAAAAACAAAAATCCACAGGGCTAAACAAGGTGTGCAAGTTACACAACAACCACATCACACACACACTCAACAAAGGCATTTATTTAACACACACCAAAAAAGTGAAATACCCCCAAAAAAACACATTTTGCAATTCAATCCAATGCCATCCATGCCCTAAATGATGTTTAAATTCAACAGACCCCACAGAAACAGTTGTTTCATGCACCCATGACTACCTCTGGGCCTACTGGATGAAAGGCCTATTGGCAGACTAGGCCACAAGCTTGCAGGCCTATGGCAAAAGCACACTGCCTGGCTTCAAAATGGCCGCCAGCCACATGGCCAGGCCCACAACATCAAGAAAGGGAAGACAGACAATGCAGGCCTATGGCAAAAGCACACTGCCTGGCTTCAAAATGGCCACCAGCCACATGGCCAGGCCCACAACAACAAGAAAGGGAAGACAGACAATGCAGGCCTATCGCAAAAGCACACTGCCTGGCTTCACAATGGCCGCCAGCCACATGGCCAGGCCCACAACAACAAGAAGCCTAGGCCAAAAGGAACAAAGGAAACACATGCAGGCCTATATGGCAAAAGCAGCACACTTATAACTACCACCACAAAATGGCCACCAGCCACATGGACACTCACAGTCGCAAGCAACAAGCAGGAGGCCTGGAAAACAATGAACTGAAACAGGCCTATTATAGCCAGGCAAAGGAGGCATGCTAAACAACACAGCTTTAATGCAAAAAATTCAAAAACAAAAATCCACAGGGCTAAACAAGGTGTGCAAGTTACACAACAACCACACCACACACACACAACAAAGGCATTTATTTAACACACACCCAAAAACTGAAATACCCCAAAAATACACATTTTGCAATTCAATCCAATGCCATCCATGCCCTAAATGATGTTTAAAATAAATTCAACACACTCCAAAGGAACAGTTGTTTCATCATGCACCCATGACTAGCTCTGGGCCTACTGGCTACCCACAATAAAAAAAATTAAAATGATGAAAAGTACAAAAATTGTAGTTGCAGCAACTGCAATGCCCCAATCAAACAAACAACACCAACTTACTTGTAAATTCTCAAATCCAAAAGTCCTCAAATCCAATGATATATGATGCAGCAGACACAAAGAGTGATCCTTCCAGCTCCAAATCCAAATGAAAAGTGAACAGGACATGGACAAAGCACTGGGAGGAGCCTGCTGGACAGGAACAGGAAGTTGGAGACTCTGGGGCACTTCCTTCCTCTCCAAAAAAAAAGTTTTTAAAAAAAAGGACTCCTTGCACAAAAAAGTTCAGCCAAATGTCAATCTGAGGAATTTTTTTCATCCAAATCATCATTTTCGAGAAGGTTTTATGCTGCTCGAGATATTCTTCTTCTCCAGATTGCAAATTTTGCATGTTCGGCATCGTGAGCTTCACCAAACTTCCGCCGGAAGTCCGATGGTACGTCCGAATGACGTGTTCGCGATCGCACACTCACGCGGGATCGCACAGCCGGCTACCAAAATCTCGTGGCGCACGCGAACAGATAGGAAAACTCGTCGGCGAACGCAGGGATCCCGGTAAGTCGCTACTGCGTGCGCGAAAACGCATTTTGAAAGTGTGAACAAGGAAAAAATTCTGCTACGTCGCGGATCGCTGAATTTTTGGTAATTCCGCATTCTCCGCGGAACGCGGAATTGCCAAAATCCGAAAATTTCGTGAGTTGAGCGGATTTTACCGCCCAGGGTTAATAATCATCCTTCTTCGATACAAGTGTCTCTCACTATGACACCTCCTTTTATGATTTATGGACTACTTGCTAAGCTGGCCATTTTTGTGTTATGTATTTTCCTGCTTATTGTGGCACGTATACTGCATACTAGAGCACATTAGTTAAAATAAATATTTTAAACTTGTTCGTGTCTCTGTCAGATCTTATTGTGGACAAGTACAAGACTGTGATCCAAAGGGTGTGTCTTGCAACCGCGATTCTGGAGTGTTGTGTTCTGGGGTATCTAATCACTTGTTCCTCTGTGAGTGAGTAGGAGGGCAAGTGAGATACTATAGCTAGTTGGTCCTGGACTTATGGGTACAAAGGTGGAAGGATGACTCAGTCCCTATATAGTAAGGTCCCAAAATGTTACTCATAGTTCTGTATTTGCGCAGAATCCCTGCCACAATACAAGTCCTTTACAGGCTTAAAATGTACAACACAACGCCCAATATGTCTTACTTCATTAATCTGATCAAATTTTATAATGAAAAATTCTATTTCATCTCTATTTTGAAAATTAACAAAATCAACTTTTCCCATTGCTTCATTTACTAATCCTTCTTCTACATTCAAATTACAACGCAAAATTACTCGACAGTTTTTACATACATGTAAACACTTTTCTAATCCTGCAGTTTTAGATACAGACTTTTCCAAAGAATCAAATTTAGCCTGCACTTTTTCAGAAAGCAGAATTGTTACTCCCTGGTGCTTGATTTTGTCAATAGCTTTAATTTCTAGAATTGTTGTTTTTCCAGTCTCAGTAGTTGTTCATTAAAGGTAGAACACTCTTGCAGTGTAGGTATTAGACATACTATGGATTTGTTTTATACAAGTATATTGTACAGTACTTCTGCTGCTGTTTTTTAGATGTAAACAAATTCCTTATTAGCCAACTTTCTTAAGCTTGTTTCATCATACAATTTCTTATCTCTTTAAGAATATTTCCATAATCTTAATCACCTTCTTGTCGCATATTTTTAACAAATTCTTTATATTCAAAGTTTAACCAAATATTTACATTTCAAATACTTCCCAAAGATTTTTTTGTCTCGTCATGGAGAAGTGTTTAAAAAACAGGTTGTTCTTTAACAGGAGTAAGTTGTAGTAGGTCTCCAAATACAAATAAATGTTTTCCTCCAAACAGCAGATCGTACTCTGTTTTTAAAATTTGTTGCATTCTCAAGTGTACAAAGGCAAGCATTAAGTTTGAGACCATGCTCACCTCATCAATGATTAAAAGTTTTAGGGGCATATTATCAAGAAACGGCGTTAAAATTATCGCCGGTTTAGCGGCAGAAAACTGCAGCTAAAGCGGCGATAATGGGCTTGATAATATGCCCTTGTGAATTCCCATAGAAGCCCATGTTCTGGTGTCAACATGGGCTTCTATTGGAATTCTCCAGGGCATATTATCAAGCCCATTATCGCCGCTTTAGCGGCAGTTTTCTGCCGCTAAACCGGCGATAATTTTAACGCCGTGCTTGATAATATGCCCCTTAGTTTCTTCAGTACTCTTGAGACTTCATAATAAGATTCTCCTGATAGCTTTTGATATTCCAGTTTATTATCATGTTTGACTGGTAGAGGAGGTAATCGATGTAAAGTTATACCTTTAATGTTGTGTGCTACTAATCCAGTTGGAGCTGTTTCGACACAAGATAAATGTGATTCTGTAGTCCTGTGTAGATAACTTGTCAGAACTTTAATTAAGGAACTTTTTATTGTTCCAGCTTGACCACTAATGTATAATAGAATAGGTTGAAATGATGAACATTGACATTCCTTTTTTTCGTGGAGGAAGCCATGTTGTACTTGTTTTTTCCCTTGAAGATATATTTATTTTTGTTTAACATTCAGTTGTTCTTCTAACTTTTCAAACTGAATAATAACCTGTTGTGCTTGCTGCATTTCAGTTTCTACCTCATTCCTGGCTATTACTGCTTCATTTTCAATAATTCGTTGTCCAAGTGGATCTTCAGTCATTGGACCAGAACTTTGACTGCTTTGTGAACTTTCTCTAGTTATTTCAGCTGCAATAGGTCCTTCTTGTTCAATCTCATCATTTATTTTTTTTTTTTTCAAAGATGTGTTTATTAAGTTTTTCTCAACATGCTTCTTCAAAACAATACCATCATAGTATCCCTCGCAGGGGAATGACCACATTTAACAGGACTATAATTAAATAGCAAGATATATTGTTAGACCTGAATCCAACTCCTTTTGAGATACAATGCTTAAAGGTCGGCACAGTTGCGATGATAACGGAGCTTGGAGTGAGTTCGTATTCGCAGAAAGCGTGAGCCAGTGGTCCCGCATGTGTTGAATCTTCTGTCTGTGATGGTAAGTTCCCTACGCCTTCCAGCCGGAAGGTGCTACATGAAGTGAACAAAAATCATAGAAAAACAACTCCCAATCGGGAGATTAACGTAAACAAAGGTAAAAAGAACCCCTCCCCACCCTCCTCCCCAACAGTGGTGGTGGCATCATGAACTGAGCTGAGCTATCTAATGGCAATAAAACTCGACTCAAACTTGAAAAAGATGAAGGGCTCTAATGGTGGGAGGACACACGGTAGACGGAAGACCACGTGAAAGAAAAGTGACTAAGGGGCCCCATCGGAATTCAAAGTTCTTATAGTCATCTCTGAAGATGTCGGACATACGTTCAAGGCTGAGCAGTCTCCATAGACGAGAATGCCAGAGAGAGATAGCTGGTGCCTCCTTCCTCTTCCAGGCGGCTGCTAGGGTGGTCTTAGCTGCTCCTATACAGAGCCACATAATGGTTTTATCAGCTCGGGTGTGATGCTCTAGGGAAGAGTCGCGCAGCCCCAAAAGGACACCCGCCATAGTAGAGGGGATGGGGTATCCCAACATGTCCCTGATGTGTGACAGTATTTCTTCCCAAAAGGGGCGGATAGTTGGGCAGTCCCACCATATATGCTGAAAGTCCCCAAGTAGTCCGCACCCTCTCCAGCACCTGTCAGAGGTGGCAGGGAAGATCCGCTTAAGCTTGGATGGGTGTAGGTACCAGTCCATCATAGTTTTCAGGTGGGCCTCGCGAAGATCTGTGGAATGGTTAAATCTTATGATGTCAGACCATAAATGCGTCCATTCATCGTCCGAAATAGGACGCTGTAGCATATCTTCCCACATAGACATATACCTTGGACGCGGGGAGCGTATGGTGGTAAGTAGGAAGTTATAAATGAACGAAATCGTCCCTTTCATAGAAGTGGTCTTGGTGAGAAAAGCCTCGAACCTTGTGAGGGGGCGTGTGGCTGCTTCCCGAACTTGAGGAGTAAGGGCCCAGTGCATTAACTGAGCATAGTGGTAGCTTTCTGTGCTCCCCAGTTCATAGTCGCGCTTGCAATTATCAAAAGTGAGAGGATCAAAGTTATGAAACAGATGTGTCAAGGCCAAACATCCTCCCTCCCTCCAGGCATCAAAAGGCCCCTCAAGCATGGCCGGGGGAAATGCCGGATTAAAGTGAAGTGGTGTGAATGGAGAAGGGAACGAAGTCCACCTGTTGTCACCAGCGACTGAGTCCCACACCCTCAAAGTGGTACGTGTGGGAGTACTGACGTAAGTATTCTGAGGTCTATCTCTCTTGGGGCACCAAATGAGATCCAATATGGTCCTTCCTGCCACACTACGATCCATATGCAGCCAGTGCTTATCGGAGTCCTGCTTTGACCATTCGACCAAGACTCTCAACTGTGCCGCTTTGTAATATAAGTGGATATCCGGAAGTCCAACTCCCCCCTCCCCGCGAGAGCGACGTAATAAAGAAAAGGAGAAGCGGGCGCGCCCCCCCTGCCATATAAAGTGCAAGATCATGGCCTTCATTCGCCGAAGAAAATCCCCCTCTAGCTCAATGGGCAAAGCCTGAAACAAATAAAGAAGCTTGGGAAGAAGTGTCATCTTCACGGCGTGAATTCGGCCTAACCATGATAGGAAGAGAGGCTTCATTTCGCGAGGTCCGCTTGGATTCGCTGAAGGATGGGGGGGAAATTGGCAGCATAAAGCCCCTCTACTTTTGGTGTTAACTGGACTCCCAGATATTGAATGGAGGAAGTGGCCCATGGCAGAGATGTAAGAGACTGGAGCCTGTGAACTTCTGATTGCGAGAGAGTAAGGTTGAGAATATATGATTTGCCTACATTTATTTTAAAACCGGCTACTGCTTCAAAGCGTTCAAGTTCCGATTGTAGGGACGGGAGGGAAGTGGCCGGGTTGGAGAGGGACAAGAGGACATCGTCTGCGAAAAGGGACATTTTATGTGACCTCCCGTGAATGGCAAGCCCTGGATGCCAGGGTTAATCCTAACCGCTAGCGCTAATGGCTCGATACTAAGAGCAAAAAGAAGGGGTGACAGGGGGCACCCCTGTCTAGTGCCTCTGGCATGGAGAAAGGAGGGTGAGAGCACCCCGTTGACAACTACTCTAGAACGGGGATGTAGATAATTGGCTCGAATCATAGTGAGAAATTTAGACGAAAACCCGAATGCCGTGAGTGTGTTAAAGAGAAACGCCCAGTCCACCCTGTCGAAGGCCTTCTCAGCGTCCAGCCCTACCAAGACCGCAGGAATTCGACGTCTGTTGGCCTTCTCTATCAGGTGAATAATTCGACGTGTGTTGTCGTGCGTTTGACGGCCTTTAATAAATCCCGACTGATCAGCGTGTATGAGCTCAGGCATGAGGTCATTCAAGCGCTTGGCTATGATAGAGGAGTACAATTTCGCGTCGTGATTTAACAAGGCTATGGGTCTATAGGAGGCACAGCGTTGGGGGTCCTTCCCTGACTTGGGTATCACAGATATCACGGCTTCGGACATAGGGCCAGAAGTCTCGCCTTCATCCGCCATCTTGTTGAAGAGTCGCACCAGATGGGAGCTAATGTCGGGGGCAAACGTCTTATAGAAGAGGGCGGTATACCCGTCCGGGCCAGGGGCTTTATGGGGCTTTAAGGCATTGATGGCAGAGGTAACCTCATCTACAGTAACAGGAGCGGTAAGTAATTCGTTCCATGCAGCAGATACCTGGGGTAGAGGCAGTGGCTGGAGATACTCCTGTTGGGCGTTCGGGTCTAGGGCTTCCCCGGCATACAGGTTTTTGTAAAAAGATCCAAAGATCTCGGCTTTAACCTCATCCTGATGTGTAACTTCCCCAGAGGGTCCCCGAATGCCACCCAAATATTCTCTCTCTCGTTTGTCCTTCAGTTGTCTGGCCAGATGTTTACCAATCTTATTGCCCTGAGTGTAGGATAAGTGCCGTAATTTGAGAAGCGTAAACGCCGCCCTATTGTTATAAATTGCCTGGAGCTTGCCTCGGAGCGCCGTGAGGTTGCGAAGGGTGTGTCTTGTGGGGTTCAATTTGTGAGAGTGTTCAAGAGAAGTCAACTCTGTTTCCAATTGTTCCCTCTCCCTAGTGCGCTGCGCATTTAATGCCGAGTTAAGAGCATGCATCTCCCCCTAAAGACCGCTTTAAACGTGTCCCATGTGGTATATTCCGACGTGTCCTCCGGTTTATTAATAGCAAAAAATTCAGTAATGGTTTCCCTCAGCCGGGTACAGGATTCCTTGTCACTGGCCAGCGATGCCGGGAAGTACCGCCTAGGTGTAGTCGAGGCGTTCCCATCCCATGTGAGGCATACAGAGAATAGACTGTGATCTGAAACGGAAAGGGGGAAGATCTTGGCCTCTTGAAGGGAACCCTGTAGGGATTGGCTAATAAAAATGTAGTCGAGCCGGGAATAGGTACGATGGACATGAGAGTAGAATGTGTAATCGCGGGTCCGCGGATAGAGCTTGCGCCATGCGTCGAGGAGCCCCATGTCGTGCAAGCGTCGTTGTGTGTCCGTGGAGAAGGAGCCCATGTTGGAGCGTTGTGAATGTGTACTATCTAACTCTTTCTGCCATATCAAATTGAAGTCACCCATGAGGATCAATGGCCCCTCTGCAAAGTCCGTTAGCTTCCCCAGGAGTGTGTGTAAGAAAACCGTCTGTCCAGTATTGGGGGCATATACTGCTACAAATGTGCATATTCTCCCTCTCAGACGGCCCTTAACCATAATCCAGCGACCATCTTTGTCATGTTGCACTCCTAATGGTTGGAATTGTATGGAAGAGCGGAACATGATCGCCACCCCTCTGTGTTTTGTGTGAGCCGAGGACCTATAAATTAGTGGATATTGTTTGTGTCTAAGGCGAGTGTCTTCGGTTCTTGCCAAATGCGTCTCTTGTAAGGCTATTATATCGAGATGGTGGTCTAGAAGGTATTTCCATACCTTTTGACGCTTTTGGGGGGAGTTAAGCCCCCTAACGCTCCATGTTCCAATCGTAATTGGCATTATGTTGGAGAAAAAAATCCGTCATCTTTTATGAGCCCTAGTATCTCCTCCAGGTGCCAGGACTTCGCCTGGCCTTGAAGAGGCGAGTGACACCATTTCACGTCAGCGGTGAAATTGCAACCATCAGAGGACCCCTGAGAGTTGGACATTAAAAAGCCGCCACCAATTCCCTCCCACTCTCCCCCCTTACCCCCCCAAAATGTAAACAAACATAATCAACTTAACAATACTAAGACTACTACTAAATCCCCTTTATGGGGCTAAAACGCCCCCTCAGGGACCAGGGGGACGACAGATCCGAGGACCCCGCCCACGCCCATCCCGGTACAAGGCTATTGAGTAACCAAAAAAAAAAACTCTGTGCGGCTGATAAGTAATACCACAATGCAAAACTGTGATTAGAAAAACGACAAAATTAAGTAAGCTGCAATGGAGGCCTAACCCACAGCGTGCCCCCGCTAACATTATATAATCAAGGGTAGTTACGCTACTAAATTCCAATCTCGACAATTTTTAAACAGGGAAGAAAAGAGGAAACACAACAGTCCTTACTTATGTTGTCAATTCAGTTCACTGCCTCCCCACCTCCGGAACAGATGTCCAGAGCAGAAGAGACAGGGGCCGCAGCCGGGTCCGAAGGTGGGGGATGGCGAGTAGAAGCAGGGCGTTACCTGCAGTCGTTGTGTGTGTAAGAAGACCACGACCTCCAGAAGGCAGTGTTCATAAGTCCGTAAGGTGCCGTATGGTGTTGGTGGTTGATCCATCAGACCTCATGATGCGGTCTTTAAGCGGTCATCGGCGGCCTCTGCGTGAGCCCGCAGACCAGGTGGAAGTCGACGCCGAGCCCCGGAGAGGCCCTCCATTGGTACCTCTGGTGGAGTTGCGCTCCTCGGGGGGAAGGCCCAAGAGATCCAGACCCTCCTGCAGATCTGTAATGTGGCGTCGCTTGTTCTGAAATTCAAAGCTGAGTCCAAATGGATATGTCCATCGGTTTCTGATCTTGTCGTCGCGCAATTTAGTGGTGACGGATCTGAACATTTGTCTCCGTGCCAGCATCGACAGTGCCACATCCTGGTATATGGTGCAAGAATGACCCTGAAAGGAGATGGAGTGTTTCGATCTGGCCGCCTGAATTATCTTCTCCTTAACTTTGTACGCATGGAATTTCGCCAGAATATCGCGGGGTCTCTTCTGCTCGCCGCTCTGTACAGTGCCCACTCGATGTACTCTGTCCAACTTTATTTTAAGGATCTGGGGACTCAGGATCTCAGCAAAGAGCCCCTCAACGAAAGCCTCTAGGTCCGGTCCCTCCACGCCCTCCATCAGGTTTCTGATTCGTATGTTCTCTCTCCGTGCTCTGTTTTCGAGGTCCTCAGCTTTGAGCTGCACCTGTTGCAACTGGTCCTTAAGCGTCCGGATCTCGTCGCGTACCTCAGTTGTGAGTCGCTCCTGCTCCTGGTGTTGCGTCTCCAGGTCTAGCACCCTGGTACCCACCGAGTCCACATCCTGTTGGAGGGATGTCAGACGTTCCGTGAGGTCTGAACGCAGTTGATCCATAGAGGCTTTGATGTCCTGGCTGAGATCGTTGCGCAATTCAGTTTTAAAGTCCTTAAACATGACCAACAGGTCTGCTTTCGTGAGGGCCATGGCTTCAGCTCCTGCGTCTCCGCGCAGCGTCGGGTGCTTGTCGGAAGTCGCGAAGAAGTCCGAAACTTTACTTGGCGTCTTGCTCGGCGGCATAAGGATGGGGCCACACGGACCCCCGCAGCTCCGTCAAGGGTAAGGGAGAACCTCCAGGGTCAACCACCAGTGAGACGGTATAGTTAGGGGTGCGAGAAGACCCTGTGAGGTTGTTAATCAGCACTTCCAGGGTATTGTTGGTACCGCCTTAAGCCGCCCTCCAAATCCGTTGCCAGGCCACGATGAAGGCGACTGCGCACTGTGGAGATGCCGGCTCCAGATATTGTGTAGACCTCAGGCTGTACAGAGCTGCCGGGAGGCGTGAGGAAGAAGAGGACCCGCAGTAGTGCTGGTGCACTCCCGTGCGAAGTATGTAGTGGTGAAACCGGCCAACAGATGTGAGGTTAACCGCTGCAGAGGGCAGTGTGGGGGCCTCCTCTCCACCGCCCCAACCGGACGTCCATGCAGGTGTGGTGGTGTATGGCTATGCGGCGTGCTTTTTCATGGAGCCAGAAGTAGCTGCGTGCTGACGTCCGCTCCGCTATGGTCAGACAGAGGGAGCCCCGGCTTGTACCTCCTAGTACGTCCTCCGATATGCTAAACGAAGGGGCCCGAAAGCCCATGAGTGCAGGAGTCAGCAGCCATCGCCGCGTTGTCAAGGCCAACCGCCATGTTAGGGTCAGGTATAGACGGTGAGCAGTATAGCAGTCTCATCCGCTCCCAGTCGGGGGTTTGCAAGTTTCCGCCAGTCCATCGGCGATCAAGCTGAAGAGCCCCCACTCGAGCCCCCAGGTGCGTTGTCAACTTGGCCAAGACGGGGGTTCTGGGGCCCAGGGAGTCAAGCGGCAACGCCCGCCGCCAGCCCTCAAACCCCCACTCACTCTCAGCACTTCATCCGGGAAGGCAAGCTTAGGGGCCCGTGAGCCCCGTGAGTCCAGAAGATCAAGCGCCAGCGCCCGACGCCTCGGCAAAGGGACCGGCCGCCATGTCAGGGTCAGGCACAGGCAGTGGAACGCTCCGTATCCTCCTCCGATCCCAGTTCAGGGCACCCCATGTATCATAAGGCAGCCCGCAATGCGAATCCAGTCGCAGCCTCTGAAAGAAAGTCGCTAGTCCGTACCTCGTTCAGAAAGGCCAGGACGCTTCCCCCTTCGGCAGCGCTCCGACAGCCATCTTAACCTCCGTCAGGCCCTCCGCTCGAGGCAGTGAAAGATAGAGCGAGGCCAGTTCAGGCAGTTCTAAGGTATTCGATGGGGCTCATCCAGTGCCTCAGGTCTTCCGTCTCATGCAGAAGCCGTTTGCGCCGATCTAGGAGTCCGATAGCCGCCAGAATGTGCTCCGGAACATCGCGTGAGCCGGGAGCCGAGACGGTCTATGTCCTATCGGCCATCTTGCCCAGCCACGCCCCCCCATTTATTATTTTTAAGTAAGTCGGAAATACCGTACACTGAATACTATATTTATTGGTGCCATGTTGCCACACCATCAAATTGATAACTGAGACTCCAAATGTCATCTCTTTGTTCAACTTTCTCCATGAACTCTTTTGCAGAAACATGTTGAAGATGAACTCCTGTTTTTAAAATATGGTTCACCGATATGAAAGTGCAGACAATTCACTCTCAAACAGAAGATGAAATATATATGGAATGCACTGCCAAAATCTTGGATCTTCATAGTACAATCTCCTTGATCGGTATTCTGATGCTGGAATACATACAGCTCGGTCATCAAATCGTCCACCTTCTCCAGTGGGGAATAGCTGTGGAAAACAGAGAGCTTCTAAAAGAAATTCCACAAACTCATGGGAGCTCCTTTTGCTTCTTTCATTTCAAATAATTCAATAGTGTTTCCTATGATTTCTTTCAAATGGAGAGGCTGTATGATATAATGTTCATAAATCTCTTCACTCCTGGATTTCTCACTTTTTCAAGTTGGCCAGTTGACATTAGTGTTTCATCTTGTTGGCATCTTATTTCTTCATCAACATGTACATTCTTATAATAAATATTATTCTGCACCATGTATAATGTTGCATTCGAAGTTTATTAATATCTACAAACTCTTGCCAGATTTTTTTACTCTTTGTTGGTACACCATTTACTAGAATAACTACTGGCTCATTTTCCTATCTGTCCACACCAGTTTTAATATTTTTCTTAAAATCTAAAGGTAGGTACACATCTCTTCCTTTGAGACCTTTTGTAAATCTGTTGGTGACACATACCTAGGTAAGGGATCTGTGCTTGTGCTACTGAATGCTGTAGTAGTTATAACAGATTTACGCAGGAGTCTGAAAGACTGCATAGTTTTTAAGTTAGGGTCATCAGCTGCACCACACGTGTCAGACTACACGTAGAAGTACACATATACCTGAGACATGGCAGCAGTCAGACATTCAAACTTGACAGAGTACACTTTCAATTCAAAACACTCACTTCACTATCTACAGCCTACTTGAAATGTACCTTTGCACAGACATATCAACTGGGATACATGTTAATACATCTGCCAACATGTTTTAAACCTCACTTTTCTCTACCACTTTCATTACAGAGTCAGAGCTCACAATGCCAGACCTAAGCCGAAATGAAAGGCCAACTCCTGTCGTTCCACTCTTGTGAGTCAGCATCTTTCTAAACACCTCAATAAGTATCTCTGTATCTTTTAGGAGTGAGATGGCACATGTAAAGAAGCCTATAGATATTAGATTACCTCTGTTTCACACTGCATCCTCTGCATTCAAGTGCTTCTGTGATGCCTACCTAGGTAAAGGATCTTTGCTTCTGAGAATGAATGCTGTAGTACTTCTGACAAGATTTGTGCAGCTGTATGATAAACTACACCGTTTTTATGTTAGGGTCATCAGCTACACCACACAAGTCAGTCTACACATAGAAGTGCACAAATACCTGAGACATTTTAGCAGTCAGACATTCAAACTTGACACAGTACACTTTCACTTTAAATCTGACACCTTACTATCTGCAGCCTACTTGAAGTGTATCTTTACAGAGACTTATATGCACTAGCATATAGGTTAACACATCTGCCAACATGTTTTAAACCTTACTTTTCTTTTGCAGTTTTGTTAGAGTCAAAGCTCACAATGCCAGGCCTATGCCAAAATGAAAGGCCAACTCCTGTCATGCCACTCTTGTGAGTCTCAAAATCTATCTAAACAGCTCAATAAGTGTGTCTGTGCCTTTTATAGGCTAAGATAACACATATAAAAAATCCTATATATATTAGAGTACCTCTCTTTCACAGTGCATCCTCTCAAAATGTTTGTAAAAGAAACTGTATGGATTAGTTTCTGCCCATTATAGAGGACATCATTACAGATAATGGGGAAACCCTGTGTCCCTCAGAACCTGGGTATAGTAGATGCGTGCTACAACTGGTTCTGTTGGGTTCCACAATTGCTTTGTAACAATAGTAATTTGTCTTCAATTTTATCAGACAGAATGAATAAAAGATACACCACACAATATACTTATACCAACATATATATATTATGTGAACTTTTTGTCATAAATATGACTGCTACATGATCAAATGTATAGCAATAAACATTGAGAAGACGTTTTTACACAAAAAACATTTTGTGACATAAATAGTGACAGACATGTGCAACATGAATCACATTTCACAACAACATAAAAGGCTTCACGAAAATCATGGTGTTCCGTCTTTGAAATCTAAAAAAACGGAACACTTTTTTTTTAAAAAACATTTTTTATCTTGATAAGACATTGCTAAGACATGCCTTTCCAAAAGACACACTACATCAATGAAGATCCAGTCTCAAGCACTTAAGAGAACCCTGAAAATTGTATAGGGACTCGAAACGCGTCGGTGTTTACCCCCTACTGGGATAATTGAATGAGAATTGTCTATGTTGAGCATTGTACTGTAAATGATGTATGCCCGCTAGACTTCTAAATGAATACCCAGTAGTCCAACAGCCTTTGTAGTGTTTGTGAGAAATTGTGTATTCATCGATCGTTACTCAATTGGCTGTTGTGGTATAAATTATCTTGACTGGTACACTATGATTTAATTTAGTTCGTTATGATTTAATTCGGTTTGTATTTTGTTTATAATGTATGTTTTATGTTAAACACTGAACACATTATGTACACAAGAAAGAATCTTCATTGATGTAGTGTGTCTTTTGGAAAGGCATGTCTTAACAATGTCTTATCAAGATAAAAAATGTTAAAAAAAAAAAAAGTAATTAAATTATGAAAGACTAATCAAATCAGATAAAGGTCTTAGTCTGTTTAATGTTTAAACTGCAGTATTGAATAACAGGTCAGGTTTTGTGTGTTTATAAAACTGTTGTAAGTCTCAGCATCTATGTAAACACCTCAATAAGTATGTCTGTGACTTTTTATTGGTGAGATGACTTATATAAATAAGCCTATAGATATTAAAATGCCTCTGTTTCACACCGCATGCTCTCTAAATGTTTGTAAAAGAAGCTGCATGAATCACTTTCCACACATCACTATCTACAGCCTACTTGAAGTGCACCTTTGAAGAGACTTATATGGATTAGGATAGAGGTAATAGATTTGTCAACATGTTTTAACCTCAGGTTTCTCTACCAGTTTCATTAGAGAGACAAAAGTCGCAATGCTAAGCCTAAGCCAAAATGAAAGGCTGACTCATGTCATGCCACTCATGTGAATATCAGCTTGCTTCTAGAGACCTCAATGACTGTATTACTGCCTTTCTAGAGGCAAAATAATACATTCAAACAAACGTACTACTAAAACTAGACTATACTAGACTAAAAGTAGCTGCATGAATCATTTTCTGATCATTATACAGGGCAGGCCAGTAGTATACAACTGAGTTTTTGAGTGTTTCTTTGATGCCTGCCTAGCTAACAGATCTATGCTTCTGGGACTGAATGCTGAAGTAGCTCTGACAAGATTTGTGCAGGAGTATGAAAGACTACATAGTTTTTAAGTTAGGGTCATCAGCTGCACCACACATGTCGGACTAGATGTAGAAGTACAGGCATACCTGAGACATGATAGCTGTCAGACATTCAAACTTGACAGAGTACGCTTTCAGTTTAATGCACACACCTCACTATCTGCAGCCTACTTGAAGTTTACCTTTGGAGAGTCTTATATGCTATAGGATATAGGTTAATACATCTGACAACATGTTTTAAATGTCACTTTTCTCTAGCAGTTTCATTCGAGAGTCACAGCTCAGAATGCCAGGCCTTCGCCAAAATTAAAGGCCAACTCCTGCAATGCCACTATTGTAAGTCTCAATATCTTTCTAAACACCTCAATGAGTGTTCCTGTGCCTATTAGGGGTAAAATAACACATGTAAATTACCTCTGTTTCACACCGAAGGCTCTCTAAATGTTTGTAAAAGAAGCAGCATGGCTCACTTTCTGCTCATTACACAGGGCAGCCAGGCATTGAACTGTGTATTCGAGGGCCAGGCCTTTATTTAATTTTTTTTTTTAAATGGGAAGGGGACCAACATGGCCCCCCTCCACCAGGCCGATATTGCCCCAGGTACCCCATCCCCTGGGACATAACCCCATGTTGGGGACAGTGGGGGGAGACTTGAGGCCCCCACGGTCCCTGCTGGCTCCCCGCCTCCTGCAGGAGCCAGCATTGCTTTTGGACAAAAGGAGCTGCAAACATGCAGCTCCCTCTGTCCAAAAGCAAATCTTCTCCGCTTCATGGAAGCAAGAGCATTTTCAATGCTCTCACTTCCATGAAGCGAAGCAGTGTTTGCTATGGCTAGGCGGGAGCGGTGCTCCCACCAAGCCATAGCAAACTTTAATGTCTTGAGGGTGGGCACCCCGGGACATTGCAGGAGCCGGCCCTGGGGGGTGGCGGTCCCCAGGGCCAAGGAGGGATCCTGGAGGGGGCTTGGCCCCCTCCTATCTTCTGTATAGCCCCAGGGAGGTGGCGGTCCCTGGGGCTGCATGGGAAGGCTGAAGCCCCCCCAGGCATTATTTTCACATATAGACCTGGGGAGGTGGCGGTCCCCTGTGCTCCATTAGGGGGCTGGAGGCAGCCACGCATTATTTTAGATTTAGCTCCAGGGAGGTGGCGGTCCCCAGGACTGCGGGGGGTGCATAGCCCCCTGCATTTCAGTATTCAAGCCCTAGGAAGGTGGCAGTCCCTGGGGTTGCTGGGGCCCATATGGGCCCTCGCATTATCATTTATAATTGCCCCCGGGACCTGGCCCACCCAGGGGCTTAATTAAATAAAGCGCTGAAGTCTGCTTTTCATTTTTTTTTTTTTTTGGGCCGGATTCATGGATCTTTCGCGACTCCCACCAAAAATGTTTTAAAAAATTGTTTTTTGGGGCCCTTGGGGTCCCTGTAGGACCCCTTGAACAGGCCTGGGGGTCAGGGTGCTTCTACCCTGCTCCCTTTACTTTTTTTTATGTTTTTGCTTGTGACTTGGTTCAACCGAGTCACAAAATGGCTGCCAACACTTCCTGATTTTCGAGTGTTGCCAGCCAATCAGATCTCAGGCATGAGATCGGGAGGAGTCGCGGATCCACAGCGGCCACAGTTGTATATCTGAGAAATCTTTAAATTTCTCAGGAACTACTCAATGGATTTACACCATTTAACAAAAAGAGTGCCATCTGAACCAAGAGCTACCTTTCTGCCAAATTTGGTGTAATTCCGTTCAGCAGTTTGGGCTGTAGCCATGTCTAAAGTTTCCTATGTGAATTAACATGGAGAAAAAGCATTTTGGGACCCCCCTTTTTCTCGGCCCCCAGTTGACGGATCACTCCAAAATTTTCAACACAGCAACTGACATGACTGACCCATTATTTTTGATATTTTTGCAAAAAATCGTCAAACTGTGCCAAAGTTATTGGCATAACAAAAAATGCTCTTCCAATGGAAACTAGGTCCTAACTATAACTACCTACTGCCGACCGCCAGTAGGTAATATATGCATATATTCACTGAAAAAACTAAGTTTACAGGGACATTATAGTTTGGCTCAGATTTCACTTGCACAAAATACACCTGTAACCTGAACCACTATAAGGAATTAAATCGATTTTGGCAGAAGGGTAGATTTTGAGTCGTAGATAAAGCTTTTTCTTACTTGGTGTAAATCCATTCAGTAATTTGTGAGAAATTAAAGGAAATCCAAATTTGTATATCTAGGGTCTCGAAGCCTTCACGAATAATGACAATCTTGTGTAGAGATCTGCAGAGGTCTGATTGGCTACCAACACTTCCTGCTTAGCCAAGTCCCAAAAAATAATGCAAAAAAATGAAAAGGGGACAGGGTATGTATACCCTAACCCCTATCTTTGGTCCTGGCATCCCAGAGGTAACCCAGCAGGGAAAAAAAGTAATTTCTTTTTAATTCACAGCAACAATTGTGAATATTGCTGTGAATTAAGAAAAAAAGTGTTGTCTCCTTGCACTTGCTTTTCTTATTGACCCCGAGTGGGTCAGGTCCCGGGGGCATGTGTAATTTAATTTTTAAGTTCGGGGGTGCATGGGTCCCCCCTCCAATGACTTATTTATGCCCTGAGGACCACCACCTCACCAGAGCTCATGTTTATATAATTTCAAGGAGGCTGCACAGACCCCCCCGGGGACCACCAACACCGCAGGGCTATAAATTTTAAAATAGATAGGGGACTGTGTAGACCCCCCACTCCCCCAGATCCCTGGGACAACCACCTCCCCGAGGCTTAAATTATAAACTCTATAGGGGAGGCCACACTGAGCACCCCAGCCCAGGAACCACCACCTCCCCGGGGCCTAATACTTCTAAAAAATGAAGGAAGGGGATGCACTGCCCCCTTCCCAGGCCAAATATGGCCCCGGGGATCATCACCTGGCCGGGGTCAGCCCATGCACAGGAAAGGAAGGGGGCCGTGCTGCCCCCCTCCTGGAGCTATATATGGCCCTGGGTACCACCACCCCTCAGGGCCAACTCCTTCTATGTCCCTGGGTGCCCAACCCCTGGAAATAGCTGTTTGCTTTTACTTGGCAGGAGCTGTGACAGCTCCCATGAAGCAAAAGCAATCAGTCCACTCCCAAAAAAGCGGGAGCTGCAAACCGCTCCCACTTACTGGAAGCGGAGTTTTCATCTCTTTCCTTGCCCACAGACTTGCGGGCAGGGAAATGGATGAAACTATTGCTCTTGCACACAGCGAGCTGCATTTTCAGCAGCCCCCTATGTGCGACAGCAATGCTGGTTGACGCAGGAGGCCAGGAGCTGGCTGAGACTGCTGGGGCCTTGAGGCTCCCCATGCGGTCCCCAACATGCAGACTGGGTGCCCTAGGTGGAACCAGGGCACCCAGTGAGACATGGCCAGGCCCTGGGGGATGGTGTCCCTGAGGCTGAAATTTGTCCACTGAGGGGGCCACGCAGCCCCCTCCCTCATAAAATTTCAGCAGGCCCCTGGGCGTTGGGAACCCTGGGGCTGTAATTTGCCTGTGAAGGTTGGCCACACAGCCCCCCTCCATTAAGTCATGGCTGTGCCCCAGAGTTTGGGATCCCTAGGCCATCCTAGCCCTGATGCTCATTTCATAGAAACTAAATCTCAACAGGAAGCACTTACAAATATAAACATAGCAGGTGCCACAGCTGAAGGTCCACTTCTGTAAAGTTTGGTAAATTATTCTTACTTCAGAGTTGGCAAACGCAAACCAAGAGTGTTTTCTCTGCAATCCCATATTGAAAGATGATCTTAAATGCTTTGTGGCGGTGAATGCATTGTTGAGCCATTGGAGCTCAATCTGTAGTGACCGTGATGAGTGGGTTCTTTCTTGTCCTTACCTGGTGAAAGCAGAGTCCATGGCTCTCCCTTTAAATTGCTACAAGTATTCAAATGTACAAACCACTTGGAATATTTGCTGCTTGGCCCCACCCACCTCAGCAGTACTTAAAGGTCTTCCTGCCTTTTTCCAGGATGAGGGACAGCTTACCAAGTGGCCCCCTAGTGCGTTTCTTGCAATTTTTGGTGAGGATTTGTTCATGCCAGTGAATATGAGGACATCTCCACCAAACAAAGAAGCTCTTGCTTCATATAGATAAGAAGAAAGACCTCTGTTTGGTGGAGATTTACCTCTTTGTAGTCTTGTTGTCTTCTCTGTAGGAGGATTTATGGTATGACATATTCCTGGATAAAGATGCAGCAGGAACAATCACATTGCCAAAATGCACACAAAGTCACTGGTGACATTTCCTCCTGCTACATTACACAGCTGTAGTGTAGAATGTGTACTGTACATTAATTCAAGGAGGTATCACTTAGTAATAAACCAGTAGAAAGTACTCCTCTTGGGTAGATATCTTGTGCAAAACTGTGGAGTCTTGTTGCATTAAGTTGCAGGTGCATTTATGGCCAAGTCCCTAACACTGCTACTGACACCCCACACAGATACTTAGACACCTACTCACACACTCAGGCACTCACACACCTACTGACAGAGCCACTCAGATACCAATACACCCACTCAGACACTCACACACCCACTCACAGACCTACTCAAGCACTCTCACACACATTCATAAACCCACTCAGGCACTCATCTACCCATTCATAGATGCCCTTAGACACTCTCAAAGCCACTCACAGACCCCCTAGGCACTCATGCACCTACTCAGAGAACCGCTCAGACACTCTCACAGCCACTCACTGACCCACTCAGACACACATGCACTCACTCACAGACTGGTTCACACACTCATGGAGGCACTCGCAAACCCCCTCAGGCACTCTGACACCCACTCACAGACCCGCTCATGTGTCATTTGAGGTGTCAACAGTGATATCATCAGTGATGTCACTGAATATGTGATGTGATATGTGAGGTCATAAGCAGTGCATTGCAGGGGCATAAGTTATAGTTAGCTCAGGTAACTATAACAAAAACATTTCAATGGTTTTGTATGAGTGAAATCTGAGCCTAAGTATAACGTCCAAGCAACCTTAGGTTTTCAGTATATATATATATATATATATTCACTGAAAAAACCATAGGTTTCAGGCACATTATAGTTAGAAATTAGCATTTAAAAAACCATAGAAATTCACTGAAAAAACCATAGGTTTCAGGAACGTTATAGTTAGTTGGACATTTCACTCGTACAAAACCATAGATATTCCGGTGTTATAGTTAGTTCAGCTAACTATAACTCGTGCCCCCACAATGCACTGCTGATGACGTCACATATTACATCATTCATGGCATGGTTAGTGACACTGGAGTATTTTTAAAGTTGAAAAAATGACTATAGAAAGTTTGAATATGATATTAGACTGAACAGTTTTGCTAATATACTTATTAAAAGTTTCTAGAAAATTTTATTTATTGTGTATAATGATATATATGATTTTCGCGGGTGCGCGAAGGGTGCGTGACGAGTGTGCGCACCCTACGCGACTTCATGTCAGCAAAAGAAAAAAGGAATCTGTGAAAGAGGGAGGATCCATCCTTCTGATGTTCCCCTTACTTTTTGTCCTTGATAGAGAGAAGACCTGTTTCTTGCTTCTCTTTATAGTGATATACCTTTTTTGTGTGTTTGTTTATTTTTAATACAACTATGGCTTCTAGTTTTGCCGAAGTTGATCCACTTGCAGTAGAGGAGGAAGAACAGATGGTGCAGCAGAAGAAAAAAAGAAAGGAAAGCATCGTTTGGTCCTTTTTTAAGGAGAAAAAAAGGTGAATGCAAGAAAAGTAACTTGCATTGTCTGTGAGAGAGTGCTGTCCAAAGGCTCCGATAAAAAGTACTCTTGCGGTACGAGTAGTATGAAAAAGCATATGGAGACCATCCACCCTGTACACCTTGCAAGAGAGGAAAGAAAGAGACAGTTGAATGCTGCTGCTGAAGAAGACCCCAGTACACCATCAACTTCTGCACAGATTCCATCTGCACCAAGGCCTCACATAATGCCTGAATTTTTAAATGCAGCAGCTAGTTGCATTAAGTGCGCCACCGAGCTCTGTGTTGGCGAACAGTGCATTGATGTCATCTCTGCTGCTCTTAAAGCGCACAAATGTTAATTTTTTTTATAATGCGCTTTTGTTTTTGTTCAAGAGATCATTTCCTGATCTTCATTTTTCTCTGTTGTTTTTAAAATAAAAAACACAAAAAAAAAGTTTAAAAAAAACAAAACGGTTCTTACGGAACCACGTCTACTGGTTAAAAAAAGAAAAATTACCTGAGTGATTGCATCAGAGTATGGACACTATGTGGGTGATCGGAGAAATGCAAGTATAGTGGTTATTTTATGAATGTTTGAGAAGTGGCAACGTGATTGAATGAGTTCATGGATAATAGCAGGGTAATTGGAGGAGTGCATGAGTAGTGTGTAAGTGATTAGATGAGTGCATGTGTAGGGCACAAGTGATTGTAGTAGTGGATGGTTACTGCCTGGGTCATTCAATGAGTACATGGCTACTGACTGGATGATTAGAGTACTGTAATGAGAGTGCATGGTGAATTTATAAGTGCTTTGGTATTGGCAGAGTGATTGGATAAGTACATGTTGCTGGATGGGTGATTGGAGGAGTGCATGGGGACTGACAGGGGGATTGCTGGAGTGCATAGGTACTAGCTGAGTAATTGGAGGAGTCAATCAGTAGTGTGTAGGTGGTTAGAGGTCTGCATAAGTAGTGTATGGAGGATTGTAGCAGTGCATGAATTAGTGGCTGGGTCATTGTATGAGTACATGGGTAGTGACTGGAGGATTAGAGTACTGCAAAGAGAATGCATGGTGAATTCATAAGTGCTTGAGTATTGGCGGAGTGTTTGGATAAGTCTATGGTGCTGGATGGGTGATTGGAGGAGTGCATGGGAAGTGAGAGGGAGATTGCTGGAGTGCATGGGTACTACCTGGGTAATTGGAGGAGTGAATGAGTAGTGTGTAGGTGGTTAGAGGTCTGCATGGAAAGTGCATGGAGTTTTGTAGCAGTGCATGAGTTACTGCCTGGATCATTGAATGAGAACATGGGTAGTGACTGGATGATTAGAATACTGCAAGGAGAGTGTATGGTGAATTTATAAGTGCTTGGGTATTGGCGGAGTGATTGGATTAGTACATGGTACTGGCTGGGTGTTTGGAGGAGTGCACAGGGAGTCACAGTGTGATTGCTGGACTGCATGGGTACTATCTGGGTAATTGGAGGACTGAATCAGTAGTGTGGAGGTGGTTAGAGAACTACATGGATAGAGCACATTTCATTGTAGCACTGCATGTGTTAATGCCTGAGTCATTGTACAAGAACATGGATAGTGACTGGATACTTAAAGTGCTGCAAGTTGACAGCATGGTGAATTTATAAGTGCTTGGGTTTTGGCACAGTGATTAGATAAGGACATGGTACTGGCTGGATGATTGGAGGAGTGCACGGAGAGTGACAGTGTGATTGCTGGACTTCATGGGTGCTACCTGGGTAATTGGAGGAGTGAATTAGTAGTGTGAGGGTGATTAGGGGACTGCATGGATAGTGCACATTTGATTGTAGCACTGCATGTGTTAATGCCTGAGTCATTGTACAAGTACATGGATAGTGACTGGATACTTAGAGTGCTGCAAGTTGACAGCATGGTGAATTTATAAGTGCTTGGGTTTTGGCGCATTGATTAGATAAGGACATGGTACTGGCTGGAGGTTTGGAGGAGTGCATAGAGAGTGACAGTGTGATTGCTGGACTGCATGGGTACTACCTGGGTAACTGGAGGAGTGAATCAGTAGTGTGGAAGTGGTTAGAGGACTGCATGGATAGTGCACATTTGATTGTAGCACTGCATGTGTTAATGCCTGAGTCATTGTACAAGTACATGGATAGTGACTGGATACTTAGAGTGCTGCAAGTTGACAGCAAGGTGAATTTATAAGTGCTTGGGTTTTGGAGCAGTGATTAGATAAGGACATGGTACTGGCTGGATGATTGGAGGAGTGCACGGAGAGTGACAGTGTGATTGCTTGACTGCATGGGTACTACTTGGGTAATTGGAGGAGTGAATCAGTAGTGTGGAGGTGGTTAGAAGACTGCATGGATAATGCACATTTGATTGTAGCACTGCATGTGTTAATGCCTGAGTCATTGTACAAGTACATGGATAGTGACTGGATACTTAGAGTGCTGCAAGTTGACAGCAAGGTGAATTTATAAGTGCTTGGGTTTTGGGGCAGTGATTAGATAAGGACATGGTACTGGCTGGATGATTGGAGGAGTGGACGGAGAGTCACAGTGTGATTGCTGGACTGCATGGGTACGACCTGGGTAATTGGAGGAGTGAATCAGTAGTGTGGAGGTGGTTAGAGGACTGCATGGATAGTGCACATTTGATTGTAGCCCTGCATGTGTTAATGCCTGAGTCATTTTTTTGCCTTCTCGCCTCCAGGCCCCCTGCCCGCCCGCACTCCCATTTGCAATGCAATAGGTCTCGCGTAAATGCTATTCCCATTGCATTGCAAATGCTTGTATTTTTGCTTGTGTTTTTAGACTTAACGCTAGCCCTCGTATTTGGAGTTGCAGCGCAATTGTTTGCTACAGGAAAACACCCTCCAGCAGAACTGTAGGCAGCCAAGAATGAGCTCCTCGGCAGCTCCGACCCTGGGAAACATCCATGCCCCTCCTCTGAATTTTGTAACAGTTTCCAAAGACCACACTGTTGCCGGAAGGCAAAGCACAACAGAAATGCCTGACAGCAGGGGTAAATCTGCTCCGCAGCACTCCGGCACGCAGTCTGCCGTCGACCTGATAATAATAAAAAATGCATTTTTGGCTTGTTAAATGCTTCATACAACCAACCATGGGAAAGCTAAGGCTACGCCTGCATGTCTGCTCCCTTTTACCTGTGCCCCCTGCCCCTCTCCCAGCCTGCACATATGTACTCCGAGGCCTCTGTACCCCCCACCTCATCTCTCCTCCCCCTGCGTGCTGAGGCATAAACAGAAGCAGGAAGGGGTGCCCAAGCATTCCTGAGCAAGTAGCAGCGCTCTGCCTGACAGAGTGTGTGACTGCAGCACACTCACTGTGCATAGTTAAATAAAGCACTGACATTTTGAATCCATTCACGGTCAACCAGGAGTGTCTCGCGCCGGCCTGGGGGCTCAGCTGCACCAGCTGCCGCACTCATTCAAAGTCTCTCTTGAGTACTGCGAGCTGGCTTCAGCCTTACTCACGTGATCATCACTGTACACTCTGCTGTGGATCGGGGTGGCAGGTCATGGGTCCTAAAATTGCCGCTTCTCACCGTGCCTCCGCTGTATTTGGTCACAGCACCTCACCATTGCCCGGCCGGCAGCATTCATTGGCCGGTGAGAGGTCGCAGAGTTCATGCAAGACTGGGCAGGATCATCATGATGAGATGATCGTTAACGTGAGAGGAGACTCGTTGCGGCAGCAGCTGACAGGCCTGTAGTAATATTGTGAATAGTTTATGATTTACAGCCGCTTGTAGCACGTGCTGCGGTGGCTCCGTAGAGGGAGAATTAAACCAGGGAGTAGTGTAACAAGCATTTGCAATGCAATCGGTCTCGCCTTTGGGACCTTATATGTATTTAGGTATGCAGCACATTAGCCTAGGTGCTGAAACAGTTACTTTCTGTGTGATTGTGTCCTCACCAGTTGGCATTGCCTTTCAATGTCTCTGCATCAATCACCACACCTTAATTGTCACGTTAAACTTTAAGCATAGAACCCTCTCTGATCAGAGGCTGGGTATTTAATCGTTGAGACACAACCTAATTCATTTAATTTCATTTGAATACTTTATTTCGGTCAAAGACTATAAAAGTAGCAGAAAATATAAAAATACTTCACATCACTTATAAACCAATTCACAGCAGCAATTCGAATAACATGATTTACAAAGTTCAATAATCTGATCCCAAAACACTGATATCTCCCACAAACCACTACTAAATCACTATGTGCCATTAGCTGCAACCCTTGCATTACATTTCTGTTCCAGGTGCTCACCACATAGTAATGCATGCATTTCCCTCTTTGGAAGAATTGTGAAAGATAATGCAAGCATTGTTCAGAAATAGTCAATGGTACCTATGTGTCAGAACTGTGTGACAGTACAATCAGCGTGTTTATTTTGACTGTTTTATTAAACATAACTCTACCAGGAAGGTCTCGTCAAAGGAGGGGAACTAAGGGCTTTTGAATAATGAATCACTCAGGTCCGGCATACATGCCCAAATATACGTGAAAACAAAAATAGTATGCCGTTCCTAACACTTAATGCAGATAATGATAAGTGATCACAAGGTCAGACCACTAGGTGGATATATAAGAAAAGCAGGAGAAATTTTCCTCCTTTTGGAAAAAGACCCTCACACACCCAGCGTGCTAGGTGTCATGCTTCATCATCGGGTCTGCTCCTTATCGGGTCGGCACTGCAATACCCGATCGGCACCCGTGATGGGGCCTTCTTGGCGGAGATCTTTATTCCTAATGCCGTTGGGTGTAGAGTGTGTAAGGGCCCTAAAAGATATAGTGTAGGTGATAGTGATGTGTAAGGACGTGAAAATAAAACAGGGAATAGTGAACCACTCAGAACAAATTTAATGAGTCGTGGACACTACCCTGATTAAAAACAGAAAAGGCGCATACTCTCACTCTCAGGTATGTGGGGAGATATGCTAAAAAAGGTCAACATGTTTCTTGCCTGTTATCTATTCAATGGCAATTCGTCAGGACCAGAAGTAGATCTACCTACACTTTTTGGTGGTGGTCGGGGAACTCAGTGAAGTGCATAAATGACCACCAATACAGCACCCTAAAAAGTGGTACCTGTAGATCTATACCAAAACCTGCAATAAAAAACACAATATGACAACATTATAAATTCATATTAAAGTTATAGCAATGTGTAAAGTGCACCACTAAACATCCATGGTGCCTCACACGCATGCAGAACACAGGTGAGCTATGACATGCATCAACTGTGATCTGGGTATAGTAAAAACTTAAAAAGGCAGCAGAAAATACGAAGAACACAACAGGGTCAACAAGCAGATGGTTGTTAGAACTCACCCAAGTCGGGTCAAAGGTTAACGGCATCGTGTACCGGTAGAGGCAGACACTAAAGTGTAGTGTCCTGATGGGACAAAGAAAAGAAAAGACAACATTGGAGCGCTGGTACCCCGAACTGGTGTTCAGTGGGCAGCGCCAAAACCAAGGTATCACATCCAGAGACCACCGCCTGTATCTCGACATTGGTGATGTGCAGGTGTCAAGGGGACACTCCACGTATAAATACTGTAATGGTAAATGAGTGAATAACGTGAGACTGCCCACACCGGCACCGGCAAGCAGTACCCCTAGTACCAACCAGGGAAAGTATCTGGAAAATTCATGGCCAACACCGAGTGTGGTTATCCCCGTATCCCCATAGACTGACCATTGCAGTGTAGAACACAAAAACGGGACACGAGCATTGTTACAACGTCCATAGGTGCACAATTGAGAGTAGATGCCGTAACCCGCCAACATCGGTACCAAGCCCAACGCGCAGGACCAAGCTCTCTCCAGGTCGATACACCACGGGCCCAGTGATCAACATCTGTGGCAGTCTCGGAGTAGATCAGGACCGCCTAATCACCTCCCATGTGCAGAGAGCCATCAGCGGGTCGCATGCGCACCCAATACTTACAGTTGAGTCGATAAGGACCATCCGTATTCCTACCCTTCACTCGACCGGACCGGATTACTCAAAGTGGCGAGGCTCATCTGATTATATCCGGCCGGACGCGTAAAGGCGGTGCTTCCGGAACTCCCGCACAGGACTGACCGTGGGGCTAGAACGCTAACCCCGCCCAGCGGGCGCCATGTTGGACAGGTCCTGGGTAGTAATGTATAACCCATCTGAAACAGCCACCTCTGGGAACCGGGTTACTGATAAAAATTTGAAAAAAGCCAAAACAACAAAATTGAAGTGGACTTGATACCAAGATGTAGTAAAAAATGTAAAAACGAGAAAAACCTAGACAAGAGGATGTCAAGGTGGATGATGAACAACCAGTTCAATGTCCATGATTACGTATTAATGCTAATCATGGCAGTATAAGATGGCGTCCAAAAGAGAGAAAAGTGGAGCACATAATATAAGGGTGAGGATGTACTGTAAACTCACTAGAAATGTTTACGTGAGGAGGTTCCAAGGGATATCTTCATTCAACTCACCCTTGTCAGTCGATAATCGCAGAACCCAACGTTGTTCAAGACGGAACAGCGATTTCTTTGGCATGCCCGGATGTGTTTCAAGAATGCACCATTGGAAAGAGTCAGAGGCGTGCTGTTCCTGATGGAAGTGTGCAGTCATTTTAGTATTGGTTTTATGGCATCTGAAATTACTTCTGTGTTCCATCATACGGACTTTGACCTGTCTTGTAGTCATTCCTATATATAGGAGTCCGCAAGAGCAACTCAGTAAATAGATACAGTTTGATGAGTGGCAGTTGGTATGTGTCTTCATTTTCCAAGTAGCCCCATTGGGGAACGTCAGCTCTTTACTAATCGTAGTCTGGGGGCATATAGAGCAGGAGCCACAGGGGTAATGTCCCTTAATGGGTGGAAGATCCCATAATGTTCTCTGTGAACTATTGTGTTGCTTTTTTGGTCTCGTATGAATTAACAGATCCTTGAGGTTGCTAGTTCATTTAAACGCAAACCAATGGGGCTACTTGGAAAATGCACACTTCCATCAGGAACAGCACGCCTCTGACTCTTTCCAATGGTGCATTCTTGAAACACATCCGGGCATGCCAAAGAAATCGCTGTTCCGCCTTGAACAACGTTGGGTTCTGCGATTATCGACTGACAAGGGTGGGTTGAATGAAGATATCCCTTGGAGCCTCCTCACGTAAACATTTCTAGTGAGTTTACAGTACATCCTCACCCTTATATTATGTGCTCCACTTTTCTCTCTTTTGGACGCCATCTTATACTGCCATGATTAGCATTAATACGTAATCATGGACATTGAACTGGTTGTTCATCATCCACCTTGACATCCTCTTGTCTAGGTTTTTCTCGTTTTTACATTTTTTACTACATCTTGGTATCAAGTCCACTTCAATTTTGTTGTTTTGGCTTTTTTCAAATTATAATCAGTAACCCGGTTCCCAGAGGTGGCTGTTTCAGATGGGTTATACATTACTACCCAGGACCTGTCCAACATGGCGCCCGCTGGGCGGGGTTAGCGTTCTAGCCCCACGGACAGTCCTTTGCGGGAGTTCCGGAAGTACCGCCTTTACGCGTCCGGCCAGATATAATCAGATGAGCCTCGCCACTTTGAGTAATCCGGTCCGGTCGAGCAAAGGGTAGGAATACGGATGGTCCTTATCGACTCAACTGTAAGTATTGGGTGCGCACGCGACCCGCTGATGGCTCGCTGCACATGGGAGGTGATTAGGCGGTCCTGATCTACTCCAAGACTGCCACGGATGTTGATCACTGGGCCCGTGGTGTATCGACCTGGAGAGAGCTTGGTCCTGCGCGTTGGGCTTGGTACCGATGTTGGCGGGTTACGGCATCTACTCTCAATTGTGCACCTATGGACGTTGTGACAATGCTCGTGTCCCGTTTTTGTGTTCTACACTGCAATGGTCAGTCTATGGGGATACGGGGATAACCACACTCGGTGTTGGCCATGAATTTTCCAGATACTTTCCCTGGTTGGTACTAGGGGTACTGCTTGCCGGTGCCGGTGTGGGCAGTCTCACGTTATTCACTCATTTACCATTACAGTATTTACACGTGGAGTGTCCCCTTGACACCTGCACATCACCAATGTCGAGATACAAGCGGTGGTCTCTGGATGTGATACCTTGGTTTTGGCGCTGCCCACTGAACACCAGTTCGGGGTACCGGTGCTCCAATGTTGTCTTTTCTTTTCTTTGTCCCATCAGGACACTACACTTTAGTGTCTGCCTCTACCGGTACACGATGCCGTTAACCTTTGACCCGACTTGGGTGAGTTCTAACAACCATCTGCTTGTTGACCCTGTTGTGTTCTTCGTATTTTCTGCTGCCTTTTTAAGTTTTTACTATACCCAGATCACAGTTGTTGCATGTCATAGCTCACCTGTGTTCTGCATGCGTGTGAGGCACCATGGATGTTTAGTGGTGCACTTTACACATTGCTATAACTTTAATATGAATTTATAATGTTGTCATATTTTGTTTTTTATTGCAGGTTTTGGTATAGATCTACAGGTACCACTTTTTAGGGTGCTGTATTGGTGGTCATTTATGCACTTCACTGAGTTCCCAACCACCACCAAAAAGTGTAGGTAGACCTACTTGTGGTCCTGACGAATTGCCATTGAATAGATAACAGGCAAGAAACATGTTGACCTTTTTTTAGCATATCTCCCCACATACCTGAGAGTGAGAGTATGCGCCTTTTCTGTTTTTAATCAGGGTAGTGTCCACGACTCATTAAATTTGTTCTGAGTGGTTCACTATTCCCTGTTTTATTTTCACGTCCTTACACATCACTATCACCTACACTATATCTTTTATGGCCCTTACACACTCTACACCCAACGGCATTAGGAATAAAGATCTCCACCAAGAAGGCCCCATCACGGGTGCCGATCGGGTATTGCAGTGCCGACCCGATAAGGAGCAGACCCGATGATGAAGCATGACACCTAGCACGCTGGGTGTGTGAGGGTCTTTTTCCGAAAGGAGGAAAATTTCTCCTGCTTTTCTTATATAGCCACCTAGTGGTCTGACCTTGTGATCACTTATCATTATCTACCAGGAAGGTGTCAGCGCACTGTACAGAGAACCACTCGGGAGATGCTTGCACAGTAACAATGGCAATAGAGATGCAGTTGCTCCCTTGCAATGAGGTGCAAAGGCAGCGATCTGGTACCTCGAATGGCTGCTCAATGATAACCACTTTCCCCCATGTAGTGCGTGTGTGCAACAAAAAAACGCTATCTAAATCGGAATTATGATTGCCATCATCGTTATCTTTCTCATTATTATTACCTTTGTTGTTCCTGATATTATTATTTTTTTAATTATTATGCCGGATTTTGGGGAGGGCACTCAGGACAGCACGCTCGGGTATGCATGTTTGTACTACTTCTATAACGGCGGTATAAAGCGCCGACCCAGCAGCGTTATACAAGAAAGGGAGCATTCATCATCTTGCAGACTGTGGAACGGGCGGGGGATGGATGGTGGGTCTCAGCAGCCAATCAGATCACTCACGTTGCATGCCCTTTAATTAGAAGTGCTGTGAGAAACTGCATGAAGTGGGCTGTCCGTTCATAAAAAACACTGCTTAATTTGTGCCGGTGGTTAGGTGCATGCTCTGACGTTTGGTGACCCGCACTTATTTTTAACCATCAGATTTTGACCAAGAACAAGAATGAGAAAGGAAGCAAAGGGGGAAAGAAGGAGGAAGAGAAATATAGGAAAACGGAGAGAAAGGTAGAAAGCAGGGATGAAAAAGAACCAGCAGTGAGTAAGATAGAGAGACAGGAAAGGCAGGTGGAAGAAAGAGCCCCGAGATGGGATTAAGATGAGGCTGTCTCGGTGTTAGTGAATGCGGACATTCAGCAGAACCAGCACCAGCCTCCTGAGAATGACTCCGGGCCCCTGCGTTTATAGTCTTAACAGATTAAGCTTTGCATTAAATGCGGAGCAGCACCTGAGGGGGCCAGAAGCCACCGCCCTCCCTCCCTTGTCTCTAAGGCCACAGCCTGGCTGCAACTGCTTGGGTGCAAGGGGAGGTTTACACGCTGCTCCCCAAAGGAAGAGATGCCCCAGGCCCTTTAAAAGCCTCCAGTCCCTATAAACACAGACTTCCCCTGGGAGCGGGTTTGGTTCATGGCCTGGACGACATACAAATGATGTAGGTCTAAGCGAGCAACAAACCCATTCAAAGATGGCAGAGGATGATGTGTGTGCATTGACAGTGGCCATCGGTGAATGGGTATGTTCAGATATTACGAATGCATTTCTTGTCGCCAGTTGCGCATTCACAGGCAGCCAATTTTAAAGGGGTAAAACCCCATGTTAAGATGGATGTCTGTCTGTAGTACACCAGGCAAAAAAATGAAAACTGTTGTAAGGAGTCATGGGAGCAAGGAAGGGATGGGTGGGGCAGCAAAAGCAACACAAGAACTAGGACAGGGAATGGCGTTGTGGGAGTTAAGCAAAGGGGGCAGCAAAATGCGGAGTGAACAAGAAAACACAAGCACTCCCTTAAACTGCCTAAATTAAATTAAAAACATATTTTTCGCTGAATGCAGGCAATGTAAGTGATTAAAGGACACAAGTGAACCAATCATAGCACGGAGACCAAAATGCTTTTAAGTATTACAATAGGGGAAGTAAGTAATCAAATCAAAAGAAGACAACTGAAATAGACAAAGCACCCAAGAGAAAGAAGGCTGCATGGTGTCTTTTCAAAAAGGATGCCCATCAATAGTAAAAGTGCGCAGGCATTGAACTGATTTCAAATCTTAGCGGTATTTAAGTGGAGATTAAGGAAGTGGCTATAGACATCGTACCAAGATGAAGAGAGGCGGCACAAGTGGGCGCTGTATGTGCTCTGCCTGGGGAATGGCCCCATGAAAAACGGAGACTCGCTGACAGTGTAGACAAACAGATGGGGAGGCGACTGCTTTCCAACAAAAGTGAACATGAGCCGTGGCACTATAAATCTCCTCTGCACAGTCAAAATTAGTATTCCTATTGCTATTCCCATTCCTCTATGACCTTCGTCCTATTCCACTTCACCTTTTCTCAGATTTGTCAGTGTGTTCAATGTGTCCCGTCACCCTGCGTCCGCCCCACGGACCGAGAAGTTCTGCTGGACTCCGGGACTGTGGCTGGGGCGCCGCCGGGGTGACTGTGGGGGAGACGCAGGCACCGGCGACAGATGGATCAGATAAAGTGAGGCATGTGACCCCTCCAGCGCACCGTCCTCCCAGCCCCTCTCCTTTATTGCAGCGCTGCCTTTCTGCGGATCAGCTCTCGTGGGCAGCTTCAGGGAGCAGCGCAGAGGAATTCAGCCTTGGTGCGAAGTCAGAGGGCGCCGCTGACCAGTCCATCACTCCAACCACACTTTTGACACCAGTAGGCTCCATATCACCCCACTGGATGGATATATATATATATATATTCTGCCAGAAATATAAACATGCAAGCGCCAGCATAGCTGCATTCTGAAATAACACAGCATCGAGCCACCCTTGCCTCCGTCCTCACATATGGGCATATCTGCAATGTACCACCGCGCCCCCGCCTGTTTTTCACTACGGTTCCCGGCGCGATGCAAGTTTAAAAGCCTAATATGGATACTACCAAACGTCCCATTAAGCTAATAGCAGCAGCAAACTAACCTCAACTGCTGCTGTTGGTGGCAGTTACCTTGATTTTTACTCGATGCGATGCGAGGCACAAGATGGCTGCCTACACTTCCTGGTTTGAAGTGTTGGCAGCCAATTAGAGCCAAGCTCGTGCTGGGGGGGTTAGGCTTCCCCACATATATAAAGATTTTTTTCCCTTTAATATCTGAAAAACTACTGAACGGATTTACACCATTTAAAAAAAAGGACTCTTTCTGAACCAAGGGCTACCGTTTTGCAAAATTTGGTGTAATTCCGTTCAGCAGTTCGGGCTGTAGCCGTGTCTAAAGTTTCTTATGGAAAATAACATGGAGAAAACACGTTTTGGGACCCCCATTTTTTCTTGGCCCCCGCTTGGCGAATCACCCTGAAACTTTCAAGATAGGAGCTGACCGGAGCGCCCCACTAGTTTTGAAAATTTTGCGATGATTCGTCAAACGACGCCAAAGTTATTGGGAAAACAAAAAATGCTTTTCCTATGGAAAATAGGTCCTAACTATAACTACCAACTGGCGACCGCCAGTAGGTAAAATATATATATATATATATATATATTCACTGAACAAAACCACAGGTTTCAGGGACGTTATAGTTAGTCTGACATTTCACTCGTACAAAACCAGAGAAATTCAGCCATTATATTTAGCTGAGCTAACTATAACTCACGCCCCTGCAATGCACTGCTGATGACGTCACATATTACATCACTCATGACATGGTCAGTGACATCACTCATGACATCACTGATGACATCTCAAATGACATCACTGATGACATCACTGATGACATTATCCACTTAATCTCTGATGCACCTACTCACACTCTCAGAACCATAGACACACCAATACCAGTTAGTACATACTCACTCACTGATTCCTAGGTCTACACACACATCCACTCACTCACCCATACAGTCACTCATACATGCAGTCACTCAGCAATACAACCACTATTATATGCACTGATACACCCATACAGACACTCACACACCACCACTCACACATAGTTACTCACACACCTAGTCAGTCACCCCAAGAGTCAATCACAATGCCATTTACTCACCTATACAGTTATACACACACCACCTCACTTATTCATACAGATACTAACACATACTTACTCTCTTATACAATCACTGACACAAGCACATACTCATCCATACATCCACTCTCACAATCACTCACTCCCACATACAGTCACTTATATACTACCAACACTCACATATACTGCCATTCACATATGCAGCTACTCACACATATACCACTGAGACATTCATTCACTCACCAACACAGCCATATAAACACTCACTCACCCATACTGCACCTCGCAGATGCACTCATGAACCCATACACCCAGTGAATCACCCACTCACACATCCATGCAGGTAGGCACACAACACACAGACACTCAGGCACACATACAGGCACTCAGACAACCAATTAATAACCAATATAGACACTCATGTACCTATTCACCAACCCATGCAGCCACTTACACACCAACTGACAGACTGATACAGACATTCACACAGATTAGTCACTCACCCATACATTCACCCAGACACATATAATCACTCCCTTATACAGTCAGTCACACACTGACTGAATCATCATATATATATCACATTCTTAAACTTTTTAGAAACACTCACAGTCACTGGATGATGTCATCAGTGATGTGATCAGTGATATCATTTGAGATGTCATCAGTGATGTCACTGACGATGTAATGAGTGATGTAATATGTGACGTCATCAGCAGTGCATTGAGGGGGCGTGAGTTATAGTTAGCTCAGCTAACTATAACAGCTGAATTTCTCTGGTTTTGTATGAGTGAAATGTCAGACTAACTATAACGTCCCTGAAACCTGTGTTTTTTTCAGTGAATATCTAAGGTTTTTTAAATGCTAATTTCTAACTATAACGTCCCTGAAACCTTTGGTTCTTTCAGTAAATTTCATATACATGCATTCAATCACCTCTCACTCTTACAAGGAAGAAATCAGCACTCAGGTTGCAGTTTGGGAGTATTTAATCTGGAAAAGACGCGATCCACACGTTTCGGCTCGTCCGAACCTTGATAACATTACAAGACGTAATTGTAGCTTTCTTTTTTAAATGTACAAATGCCTCTAGTTGCCAACATTAACAAAGGACTACATATTACATTAATCTAAAAAGCTGGTGGCCATAGTGGCTTGGTCATGATGTGAAAATTCAGGAATTCACACAATATAGAAAAGAAAACAAGTGTTAATATGCACTCAATGTCATTTAAGCATATCTTGCCCTGTGACTACTGTACCTGTATGTTCGTCTTAATAAACATACTTACGACTGCAAACATCAACATAAAAAATGGACTACACATTACTTTAAAGTGAAAGGCTATCAGCCATATTGATCTGGGCACTTTGCCTATTATATTGGTTCTTACATGAAAGAAAAGAAAAAAAGGGGTGTTAATATACACACACTATCCCTAAATAAAGTTCTAGCGATTATAGTTCCATTCCATTCACAACTCATTTGAGATGTCATGAGGGATGTCATGAGTGATGTCACTGACCATGTCATGAATGATGGAATGTCTGAGGTCATAAGCAGTGCATTGCGGGGGCGTAAGTTATAGTTAGCTCAGGTAACTATAACTGCTGAATTTCACTGATTTTGTACGAGTGAAATCTGAATCTAACTATAACATCCCTGGAATCTTTGTTTTTTTCAGCAAATTTCTAGGTTTTTTGAAACGTTAAGTAAGATGCCTATCACAATGGATGGTGGGGGGTTGGAAGCAGGGCCTGGCCTGGTATTGTGCTGCCCCCACCTAAGCTTGCTGCTCCTGCCTCCCCTCCTCCGCTTTGCAAGCCATTGTCCAAGTCCATGCCCCTGCTCCCTCATTACAGCCCTGTGTGGCTGTAATTCTGCCACTGGCCTTCCTGCCTTCTCTGAACAGTTAACCTGCTGCCCCATTCACTTCCTCCCTATCCTCAGTTGTCTGAATCCATGCACTAGCCTCCTCCCTCCTGCCATGCATGGTCTGATGTGCTGCCACTGATCTCAATTTAGCATGATGCCCCAGTCCACTCCTCCTGCCCTCCATTGCCCAATTATATGCCCCATCATTGACCTCCTGCTTAGCCTCTGTGCTTAGCTTGCTGCCCCTACTCTCCTTCCTTCTGCCCTCCGATGTCTGTGTGCATACCCCTGCTCCATCCTTTTTGCCCACCATGTTCCATGGACCTGCCCCTCCTTTCTACTCTGAGTGTTCTGTTGAGCTACCACTCCCCTCCCACCTGCCTAGCATTATCAGATGACTGTAACCTGTGCCTGCCACTTCCACCCTGCCTGTCCACGTTCCATGTCCCTATCCCCTTCCTCCTGTCCTCAATGGTCCATTTTACTGCCACACCCTTCTGCCCTCCCTGGTATGTTCTGCTGCAACTGCTCCTCCTGCTGAGGTCCCTTCCCCTGAACTCTCTTGTCTGTGCCCAGCTCCTGCCCCTCCCTTCTATCCTCCATGGTCCTTTGTGCATGCCCCTGCCCCTGCCCCCTCCTTCTTGACCATCATGGCCAATGTGCTGCCACTGACCCTCCTGCTTGCCATGCATGGTCTTCTGTGCTGCCACGTCCCCTCCTACCTTCCCTGTGTAGTCAGCTAGCTGCCCCTGACCCCTCCCACCTTCCCTCCATGGTCTGTGTGTATGCCATTATAGTCTCACTGTTGCCCTCCATGGTGAGGTGTGCTTCTAGTGCCCATCCTGCCTGACCTCCATGGTCAGCATGCTGCTCTTGCCCTGCCCCCTTGCCCCCTGCCCTTTGTTTTCCATGTGCAGACCCCTATTCCCTCCCTCCTGGCTTGTCTGTTCCATTGTAATGCCCCTGATCCCTCCCTCCTGCCCTTTATGGTCCGTTATGCTGCAGCTTTCTCTCCTGTCTGTCCATTATGGTCAGCTTGCTGCCATTGCCTCTTTCCCCTCTGTTCTCTGTTGTCCATGTGCATGGTACCGTCCCCTCCCTATTGCTTTCCATGGATTGTTTTGCTGCACTGCAATCCTGCATGCCCTGTGTGGTGTATTCTGCTGCTGCAAACCTGATGCCTGCCCTGTAAGGTCAGTTTGGTGCACCTGTCCATGTCCCTCCTGTCCTCTGTTATCTGAGTCCATGTCCCTACCCCAATTCCTCCTGCCTTCCATGATCCAATGTACCATACTTGCTAACATTTAGAACTTGGTAAGAGGAAGATTTTGAAAAAAAAACTGGGGAATTGATTTTCCCCATTGACTTACATTGAAAAAGAGGAGATTGTAGACAGGAGACGGATAAAATAAAGCCCATTTGGGCTTAAAAACATCGGGCGTTTCCTGGCTGAATCGGGTCTGTTGGCATGTATGGTTGTACTACCACTGCCTCTTCCTTCTGCCCACAATGGTCTATTATATTGCCACAGTCTCTCTTGCCTGTCCTGCATTGTTGGTTTGTCGCCCCTGCCCCCCTTTCCACTACCCTCCATAGTCTGTTGTGCTGCCACTGCCCTTACTGCCTGCCCAGTGTGGTCAAATTGTTGCCTCTGCACCCTCCTACCTGCCTTCAATTCTCCGAGTCCGTGCCCCTGACCTCTGCCTCTCAACAGTATCCTAATGAACAATTAGATTGCTAACATTCTATATTTATTACAAAAGTGTGGCACGCTGACGTCATCTAGATAAAATCAAAACTGTAATACCTAAAGCATTTCCTTTAGGAATTATAGAAATGAGAAGGTCTTACTTGCATCGAAATTATGGTTAGTGCTCTAAAAAACTAAAATGAGGACATCATTTCTGAGTTCTCAAATAGCAACAAAGCACTTTTAAATTATTTGTCATCTTTATGTTTTTGTATCCAGTTGACCACTTGATTAAATGTTGCACTTAGGGGAGAGGATGTGATGTTACTTCCAGAGCTGCAGACTTTGCAACTGGGGAAACAGGTTGGAGTTTCTGCTTCAGGTCGACATTCTGTGATTTTGGTCAAATCACTTAATCTCCCCATGACTACAACCAAAATGAATTTGTCCTTGTGTGATGTAACCAATGCTCATGTAAAGCACTCCAATACCTGACCAGTCTGCACTATATAAAACTGCAAAAAATTAAAAAGTGTTTTCCACACTTCTGTTATTGGGCTATACGTGGGCTACATCTGAGTGATATTTGTGCTACATTTGGGCTTTTTTTTCTCTGGTGGTCATCTTGGGAGACTTTTTTTTTATCACACTAAGGGGGTTCTTTGGAGTAATAATCATCCACGGTACCACTCCACTATATACTATACTCACAAAAAGGTAACGGGATGGTTAGACTATATATGTTAAAACTACGGTGAAAATGTCGGGAAAAGGGCAATAGTCGTATTAAGACTAGAAAATTCACTCACCCAAAGGTGAAATGCTTCATCATTGGGTTCCCTCTTGCCCCGCCCTTCCATCTTTACTACTATGAGGCAGACAATAGAGATTGAGAATCCTGAGATCTGTCAGTAAAGGACCTCTTGAAGGTGGAGGTACACTAGTAGTACTAAAGTGACTGTGGACTGGACTGCAGCTGGTATCACATTGACTGTTTCCATCAAACTTGAGTATGGTATTTTTTCACTTTTTAGTTTTCACAAAAACAGCATAGTGACTACAAGTGGGTCCTGAAGAATGCCGTGAACCAGTAGGTCACACAGGCAGAAACATGTCGACCTTGACTCAATAGGGAATATCTATACCCCTATTTTTCACTGAGCTTTTTAGCTCTAACCATTGGGGACACCTATTAAAGTTATCTTTGTCTCCCATGAGTTAGTTTTAAATCACGTTTTGCATTTTATTTTTGCACTCTGCCCCTCACTCCGTCTTCCATTGAATGATTAAAACACCTCACGCTCCTCTCCGGAGGGAGAGTTGTAGCCCACACTATGTACCTTGCGGTCACAGTGTGCAAGAGGGAACCCAATGATGAAGCATGTCACCTTTGGGTGAGTGAGGTTTCTCGTCTTAATAAAACTATTGCCCTTTTCCCGACACTTACACCGTAGTTTTAACATATATAGTCTAACCATCCTGTTACCTTTTTGTGAGTATAGCATCTTGAGAGACTTCAATTCAATTCAATAAACTTTATTCGATCTGGTTTAGAAACATAGATCATAAAAGTGTACATAAAAACAGTAAATCCTCTTTCTTAATACAATACAATGAGAATTAATTAAAACCAGTAGGTAAAATGGGTGTTACAAAGCCTGGCTCAGAGCAACTTCAGTTTAACAGAATAGTAAAGTTCAATGTTTCGCAAGATCAATCTCAAGTACTTCATGCAAAATATGCAATAGGAGTCCAAGTAAGATGCAACGCTTCAATACCTGACCAGTCTGCACTATAGAAAAACTGCAAAAAAACAAAAAATAAAAAGTGTTTTGCACACTCCTGTCAGTGGGCTATACGTGGGCTATATCTGGGTGATAATTGTGCTACATTTGGGCTCTTTTTTCTCTGGTGACCATCTTGGGAGACTTATTTGTTAGGAAGTTTCCTAATTTTCTCATTTACTACAGTCTCCTCAGTAGGAAATGCTTTCAGTTTTTTACTTTGATTCCATCAAGAAGGCATTCACATGTGTCACGCTTTTGCCTTAAATTCAGAATGTTAGCACTCTAGTTGCTCATTAGATCACTGTAGTAAAGCTACTGCTCACCAGGGAGTTAACTGGAAGTCTGCTGCTGGTATTGAAAGTGCATGTTTCAGCCTGCATGTCAGAATTGTTTAATGAAATAGAAGAGGATTTGAGAAGTCACTCAAAATGTGCCCTACTTTTTCTTTCTGCAGCACTTATCATAGTTTCTGTGGCACAATGAACCCCCTCATTCTGTTCCTTTTTAAATTAAATGTTTTAAGTGTTACCAGTTTATTCCAATCAAGATAGCTTCAGGTGTGCCATACTTTTGTCATAAGTAAGACTGTTAGCACTCTAGTTGTTCTTTATAACACTCTTGGAAGCTGCAGTAGAACACAAAGGAATCAACTGACATTCTCTGACCTAGTTGGATGTACATGTTTTACTGAGAATGTCTGACTTCATTCTCACATGACTGAGAAAGATAATGTGAATTTATAGAAAATATACTCTCATTTCAGCTTCTGGGGCACCTTCCAAACCTCTATGGGAAAAGCATGACAAAATAGTTTTCTCTCAAACATGATTCATGATATCCCAGTAGAAGGCTTTTTCACAGGGTAAAATCAACTTATAACACACCACAATTCCTAAAATTAGTATGGTACCAACAACAAATGATTTATAATGTAACTAAAGTCTTTTATCACCCTTTATATGTTCTCCTTTTAGTGACCCTGAAAACCTTCCATTCACTACAATGCATTTTAATGGGGTGCTATCATGTATATTGGTCCCAAGAGCGCTGCCAACATATTTTGGATGAAGTGCTGACAGCCAATCAGATCTCACGATGAGATGTGTGGTTAGGCTCCACCCAAATATCGATATTTGTTTTTCCTTTAATATTTCAAAAACTACTGAACAGATTTACACCATTTCAAGCGAAGATTGCAATCTGGACCAAGAGCTACCTTTCTGCCAAATGTGGTGTAATTCCGTTCAGCAGTTCGGGCTGTAGCTGTGACAAAAGTTTCCTACGGAAATTAACATGGAGAAAACATGCTTTGGGACCCCCCTTTTTCCTCAGCCCCCGCTTGACGAATCACCCCGAAACTTTCATGACAGGAGCTGACCGGAGCGCCCCATTAGTTTTGAGAATTTCGCGAAGATTCGTCAAATGGCGCTAAAGATATAGACAAAAGAAAAAACGCTTTTCCTATGGAAACAAGGTCCACTTTCCACTGTCCTCCATAGTCTGTTGTGCTGACATTGCCCTTCCTGCCTGCCCAGTATGGTCACATTTTTGCCTCTGCACCCTCCTACCTGCCTTCAATTTTGCGAGTCCGTGCCCCTGACCTCTGCCTCTCAACACAATCCTAATGAACAACTATATTGCTAACATTCTATATTTATTACAAAAGTGTGGCACGCCTGACGTCATCTTGATGTAATCAAAACTGTAATACCTAAAGCATTTCCTTTAGAAATTATAGAAATGAGAGGGTCTTATTTGCATCGAAAAACTCTCTAAGCTGCTCTAAAAAGCTAAAATGAGGACATATTTTCTGAGTTCTCAAATAGCGACCAAGCACTTTTAGATTATTTGTCATTTTATGTTTATTTATCCAGTTGACCACTTGATTAAATGTTGCACTTAGGGGAGAGGATGTGGTGTTACTTCCAGAGCTGCAGACTTTGCAACTGGGGAAATAGGTTGGAGTTTCTGCTTCAGCTCGACATTCGGTGATTCTGGTCAAATCACTTAATCTCCCCATGCGTACAGCCAAAATTAATTTGTCGTTGTGTGATGTAACCAATGCTCATGTAAAGCACTCCAATACCTGACCAGCCTGCACTATATAAAACTGCAAAAAAAACAAAAATATAAAGTGTTTTCCACACTTCTGTCATTGGGCTATATGTGGGCTACATCTGGGTGATATTCGTGCTACATTTGGGCACATTTTTCTCTGGTGGCCATCTTGGGAGACTTCAATTCAATTCAATAAACTTTATTCGATCTGATTTAGAAACATAGATCATAAAAGTGTACATAAAAACAGTAAATCCTCTTTCTTACGACAATACAATTAGAATTAATTAAAACCAGTAGGTAAAATGGGTGTTACAAAGCCTGGCTCAGAGCAACTTCAGTTTAACAGAATAGTAAAGTTCAATGTTTCGCAAGATCAGTCTCAAGTACTTCGTGCAAAATACGCAATAAGGGGTCCAAGTAAGATGCAACGCTCCAATACCTGACCAGTCTGCACTATAAAAACTGCAAAAAAACAAAAAATAAAAAGTGTTTTGCACACTTCTGTCAGTGGGCTATACGTGCGCTATATTTGGGTGATATGTGTGCTATATTTGGGCTCTTTTTTCTCTGGTGGCCATCTTAGGAGACTTATTTGTTATGAAGTTTCCTAACTTCCTCATTTACTGCAGTCTCCTCAGTAGGAAATGCTTTTAGCTATTTACTTTGATTCCATCAAGAAGGTATTCAGATGTGTCACACATTTGCCATAAATTCAGAATGTTAGTAGTCTAGTTGTTCATTAGATCACTGTAGTAAAGCTACTCCTTACCAGGGAGTTAACTGGAAGTCTGCTGCAGGTATTGAAAGTGCATGTTTCAGTCTGCATGTCAGAATTTTTTAATGAAATAGAAGAGGATTTGAGAAGTCACTCAAAATGTGCCCTAATTTTTCTTACTGCAGCACTAATCATAATTTCTGTGGCACAATGAACCCCCTCATTTTGTTCCTTTTTAAATTAAATGTTTTAAGTGTTACCAGTTTATTCCAATCAAGATGGCTTCAGGTGTGCCATACTTTTGTCATAAGTAAGACTGTTAGTGCCCTAGTTGTTCTTTAGAACACTCTGGGAAGTTGCAGTAGAACACAAAGGAATCAACTGACATTCTCTGCCCTTGTTGGATGTACATGTTTTACTGAGAATGTCTGACTTCATTCTCAAATGACTGTGAAAGATAATGTGAATTTACAGAAAATATGCTCTCATTTCAGCTTCTGGAGCACCTTCCAAACCTCTATGGGAAAAGCATGAGAAAATAGTTTTCTATCAAACATGATTCCTGATATCCCAGTAGAAGGCTTTTTCACAGGGTAAAATCACCTTATAACACACCACAATTCCTAAAATGAGTATGGTACCATCAACAAATGATTTATAATGTAATTAAAGTCTGTTATCACCCTTTATACGTTCTCCTTTTGGTGACCCTCACAACCTTCCATTCACTACAATGCATTTTAATGGGGTGCTATCATGTATATTGGTCCCAAGATGGCTGCCAACATTTCTTGGATGAAGTGCTGACAGCCAATCAGATCACCCGATGAGATGTGTGGTTAGGCTCTGCCCAGATATCGATATTTCTTTTTCCTTTAATATTTCAGAAACTATTGAACATATTTACACCATTTAAAGCAGAGAGTGCACTCTGGACCAAGAGCTACCTTTCTGCCAAATTTGGTGTAATTCCGTTCAGCAGTTCGGGCTGTAGCAACGACAAAGTTTTCCTATGGAAATTAACATAGAGAAAACACGTCTTGGGACCCCCTTTTTTCTCGGCCCCCTCTTGATGAATCACCCCGAAACATTTAACCGGAGTGCCCCATTAGTTTTGAGAATTTTGTGAAGATTCGTCAAACTGCGCCAAAGATATTGGCAAAAGAAAAACGCTTTTCCTATGGAAACAAGGTCCTAACTATAACTACCTACTGGTGACCGCCAGTAGGTAATATATATATATATATTACTGAGTCACAAGAAAAAAGGTCAAAAAAGGTTAAGAATCAAGAACAGGGGCAGGGTAGAAACACCCTGACCCCATAGGCCTGCTCAGGGTGTCCCACAGGGACTCCCAAGGCCAAAAAAACATTTTTTTAAAAACAAAATTGGCAGGATTCATGTTGGATCCACAAATCTGGCCAAACATATTTTTAAAAAATGAAGCCTTGGCTCCTGCGCTTTGTTTAATTAGGCCCCCTGGTGGGCCAGGTCCCAGGGGCAATGATCAATAGACATGTGGGGACCCGTGCGGGCCCCCGCAGCCCTGGGGACCAATACCTCCCAGGGGCTAATTTTATTAAATGCGGGGGCCACGCAGCCCCCCCTGCAGCTCCAGGGACCACCACCTCCCCAGGGCTAATTTGAAAAGATGAGCGGGGGCTCCAGCCCACCCACAGAGCCCTGGGGACATCCACCTCTTCTGTGCTATAATAAAAAATAAATTGTTGAAGGGCTCAAGCCTCCCCACACAGCCCCAGGGTCAACCACCTCCCTGGGGCATTAGTATTGTTGGAGGGGGGCAGTGTGGCTCCCCTCTTGGAACCGTAAATCGTCCCTGGGGACCAACACTGCCCAGGGCCGGCTCCAGCAATGTCCCGGGATGCCCATCCCTGGACATTGCAGTTTGCTATGGGATAGCGGGAGCACTGCTCCTGCCATTCCATTGCAAACAAGTGCTCCACTTTCAACAAGTGAGAGCATTTTGCTCTCACTTGTTCACAGTGGAGCACTTTGCTTTTTACCCCCAGGGAGCTGCATGTCAGCAGCTTCGTTGGGGGTAAAAAGCCATTCCGGTTCCCACAGGAGCCAGCCGGGACTGAGAGGCCCTTCAGGCTCCCCCAGTGGTCCCCGACCATCTGGCCATGCTCCAGGAGATGGGATCCCCAGGGCCGAAAATGGCCCAGGAGGGGGGCCACTCAGCCCCCCTCTCTTTTAAAAAAAAGAAAAGAATAGCCGGGCCCAGGGGATGGGGTCCCCGGGGCCGATATCGGCCTGGTGAGGGGGGCTACGCGGCCTCCCTCCCTTAAAATAATATAGATAAAAAAGAAATGGCCTGGCCCCAGGGAATGGGGCCCCTGGGGCCGAAATCGGCCTGGGGAGGAGGCCGCATGACCCCTCCCCTTTAAAAAACCCATAAACAAAGGCATAGCCCCAGGGGATGGGGTCCCTGGGGCCGAAAAGGCTCAAGGGAAGGGGGCCACACAGCCCCCCTTCCTAAAATTAGAAAAAAATGAAGCCGGCAACTCGCTGGAGGCCCCACCCCTTTTCTCCACTACTCTGCAAATGGCACGCTCTTGGTTGGGGGATGAAGTTCCTTTCGCTGCTGGGGGGTCTTAGCAGCCAACTAGCCAACCTGTTCCCTCCAGTAAGCCCCACACAGTGGGTTTGCTGAGAGGTCGTCGGAGGCCACACCCCTTTTTACACCACTCTGCAAACACGCCTCTTGGCACATTGCTGGTGGGGCGATGAAGTCCCCTTGTGTCCTGAGGACTTTAGGACTAAAGTGGACTTCATCCCCATGCAGCAGAGCACCAGAAGGCACATTTGCAGAGTGGTGGAGAAAGGGGGTGCGACCTCTGACCACCTCTCAGCAATCCAGCTGTGTGGGGCTTACTGAAGGTAACAGTAGGGCTAGCTGGCCCCCAGGGACCCTCAAGAGGCAAGGGTACTTCATCCCCCAACCAAGAGCATGCCAGGAGGTGTGTTTGCAGAGTGGTGGAGAAAGGGGGCATGTCCTCTGACCACCTCTCAGCAATCCAGCTGTGTGGGGCTTACTGGAGGTAACAGGTAGGCTAGTTGGCCCCTAAGGACCCCCAGCAGCGAAGGGAGCTTTGCTTCATCCCCCAACCAAGAGCGTGCCATGAAGTGCATTTGCAGAGTGGTGGACAAAGGGGACGTGGCCTGCTATCAGAAATCAGCAATCCTGCTGTGTGGGAATTACTGGAGTCCAACTACCCCTCTTGTTATCTCCAGTAAGTCCCACACAGTGGGATTGCTAAGAGGTCTTCAGAGGCCACGCCCCCCTTTCTCCACCACTCTGCAAACGCACCTCCTGGCACACTATTGGTTTGGTGGATGAAGTCCACTTTACTCCAGAGGGACCTTAGGAATTAGCATTTAAAAAACCTTAGAAATTCACTGAAAAAAACACAGGTTTCAGGGGCGTTATAGTTAGGAATTAGCAGCTACTTGAACATAAGGTGAACTCCCAGGACTACACTATTCTCGGTGATCTTAATTTTCACCTTGAGAATCAACATAATATATATTCTAGCATCCTTATGGTTCTGTTGACCAGTGCAGGTTTAGAACAGATTACGGGAGGCCCCCTCATAGAGCTGGTCACCCCCTGGATGCCATCTTTACAGACTGCCCTTTCCTGGAATTCAATAGTATATTTCAATTACACTGGTCGGACCATTTAGCAGTTCTGTTGACTTTAACAATGCCTTTTATTACTGGCAATAGGATTCTTCCAGTAAAAAGGCAGAAGCGATACCAATGGCATCGTTTAGACAGAGCCGAGTTTAATACCCAACTGGTCAATAGCAGGCCCCTCATACCTTGCGACCCAGAGGCAACATCATTAGATTATCACAGCTGGATGGCTTCAACAGTACATGCAATAATTCCCCTGAAAGCAGAGAAAACTAGCAGAACTGCCCCTACTGAGCCATGGTTTTCTGAGGAGCTTCGGCTTTTTAAAAGGAAATGTCGCCAACGAGAGAGGTGTTGGAGACAGTCCTATGATACCACGGAGCAAGAAATATACAGGGAATTAATCACACACTCCAAAGAAAAGATTCATAAAACTATCTTCTCTGAGAAAATTAAAGTAGCTAAGAACTAATCTAAAGAACTGTTTGTCACGGTTCAGAAACTTAGCCGTATCCAGGAGTCTAGGAATACTGCAGTAGACAAAACATTTTGTAACACCCTAGCATCTTCCTTCTGTCAAAAGGTATCCAGCATCTATGATGCCTTCGCCCTGCGGCCCCTAAAGGACGTAAGCAGTTCGATTACACAAAGTGATGTAGAGACAGTCGAGTCAATAGCTTCCAACATTCTTCCTACTGTCAATTCTCCCCAATTATCGGACTTTCCTCCTATTTGTTATGATCAGGTTGGTAAACTTTTATGTACCACTAAAACAGGATCGCCGATGGATCCCTGTCCTCCTAAAATAGTTCAGGCAGTGGCTGATACAGTTGCATACCAACTTACTGATATATTTAATCTAGTTCTTAAAACTGGAATATTTCTAAAAATCTGGAAAAATACCTATATTCTGCCCCTGTTAAAAAACCTAATTTAAATAGATCAAACCCAAGTAACTATCGACCGATTTCCCGCTTGCCCTTCCCGGCAAAACTTCTTGAAAAGTACATGAACCAAGAACAAACTACTTTTATTAATACTAATCATATTCTTGACTCCACGCAGTACAGATTCCGGAGTAAGTATAGTATGGAGCTTGCCCTGATTACCGTGTCAGAAGAAATTAGACGCTCTGTAGACAATGGAGGTAAGGCCACCTTCATCCTTTTGGATCCTTCGGCGGCATTCGACACAGTAGAACACAGCCTCTTGATAAATCGCCTTCAAGAAATCTGTATAGCCGGTGCAGCTCTCTCACTTTTTAAATCTTTTTTGACAGATTGAGAGCAAACAGTGGAACAGGATGGTTTTGTGTTGCACACCTTCCAGCTCCCGCGTGGGGTTCCAAGGGCTCATTACTGAGTCCCACCCTTTTTAACTTGTATCACCCCGCTAGCCAGGCTGATTAAATCATACGGCTTTATGATGGTATCATATGCTGATGATACACAGATCATCGTCTCCATTTCAAATAATATTCAGGACACTGCCCATAACTTTCAAGCCTGCATTCAACAAGTGAGCAGGTGGATGTCAGAGAACTGCCTTAAATTAAACTCAAATAAAACCAAAGTCCTACTTTTTGGCAGAGATCCGTCCATTTGGTTCTCCGATTGGTGGCCTCAGGAATTAGGCCCCCTTCCCACTCCGGTCACAAAGGCAAAACTTTTGGGATTCATTTTTGGTACAGCTCTGTCTTTTTCCCATCAAGTAAAGGCTCTTACGTCATCTATGTTTTTTACTGAAAATTTTGAGAAAAATTTTCCCTTTTATACCTCCAGGTTTGCAATAAACAGTGGTCCTGGTGCTCATTTTGCCCAGGCTGGACTATTGCAACCCCCTTCTGGTTGGTATAAAGAAGGGACTCCTTATCTAGCTGTAGGTTCTTCAAAATTATGCGGCTCGCCTGCTCTTCGGGATTCCTCAACACTCTTCAGCCAAGCAGGCTCTTAAAGCCTTGCATTGGCTACCTGTTGAAAAACTTATCAATTTTAAGGCTCTCTGTATTGCCTTCAAAGCCCTACATAACCAGGGCCCAGATTATCTGATAAATCGGTTCGCTGGTATGTTCCCTCCAGAAATCTTCGGTCTTCATCACACAAGCTTGTAGAGGTGCCCAACTCTCGACTCTCGAACTGGGGAGGAAAAAGCTTTGTAAATATCACAGCCAGATTATGGAATAGTTTGCCTATTAAGCTAAAAAACTCACCTGATCTGCTCTCTTTAAGGAAAGGTCTCAAGAACTGGTTATTCACCTTATAGCCTTTCTATTGCTAGGTTTTTAGTTTCTCTTACTGTTATCATTAGGTTTTGATGCCAAGCACCTATACGCCCTAGGCTATTAGTTGCGCTATACAAATAAATAAATAAATAAAATAAATACATTTAAAAAACCTTAAAAATTCACTGAAAAAAACACAGGTTGCCGGGACATTATAGTTATAAATTAGCATTTAAAAAACCTTAGAAATTCACATTAAAAAAACAAAGGTTACAGGGACTTTATAGTTAGGCTGCCATTTCCCTCGTATAAAACCAGAGAAATTCAGCTGTTATAGTTAGCTGAGCTAACTATAGCTCGCGTCCCCGCAATGCACTTCTTATGACCTCACATATTACATCACTGATGACCTGGTCAGTGACATCACTGATGACATCTCAAATGATATCACTGATGACATCAGTGATGACATCAGCCACAGCATCTCTGACAAACCCACTCACACCCCTATATAAACTTTTATACACCCACTGCCACTGCCACTCCCACACAACCATTCACAAACCCATTCACAGAGCCATACCAGTACTTACATACCCACTCACTGATTCATTGATCTATACACACAGCCACTTGCTCACCCATACTCCCACTCATAGACCCACTCACTCCCTAATATCCACTCATACAGCCACTCATACAGCCATACATGTGCTCACACACTGAGTGAGTCACCCATTCAACTACTCACACACCTAGACACTCACCCATACAGTCAATCATACAGCCACTTCCTCACCCAAGCAGTTACACACCCACCCAATTACCTTCTCATACAAATAGTAACACATATTCACTAAGCTATACAGTCACTGACAGAAGCATGAACTCATCTATATAGCCACTCTCACATTCACTCACTCATGCATACAGTCACTCATATACCCCATCATTCACCTATACTGCCTTTCACATACTCAGTTACTCACCCATACTGACACATGCACTCAATCACCAACACAGCCATACACTCACTCACCCATACAACTTTTCACATACTCAACAGTACCCCATACAGCCACTGATTCCCCCACTCACTGTTCCATACAGGTAGTCACACATCTCCTCATCCACAAACTCAGACAACCTAGACGTAGTCAGACAACCAACCAATCACCCATATAGCCATTCACATACCCACTAACACACTCATACATCCACTTAGACATCAACTGACAGACAGATACACACATTCACACAACCAGTCACTCACCCATACATTCACTGAGGCACCTAATTACTCACTTATACTGTCAGTCACGCACCCACTGAGTCATCCATACAGTCACTCAAACACCCACTGATTCACCAATACACCTTGGTGTATATATATTTAACACTCATAAACTTTTTAAAAACACTCACAGTCACTGGATGATGTCATCACTGATTTCATCAGTAATGTCATTTGAGATGGCATCAGTGATTTCATCAGTGATGTCACTGACCATGTCATGACTGATGTATTATGTGAGGTCATAAGCAGTACATTGCGGGGGCACGAGTTATAACAGCTGAATTACTCTGGTTTTCTAAGACGGAAATGTCAGCCTAACTATAACGTCCCTGTAACCTTTGTTTTTTTTCCGTGAATATATATATAAGGGTGGAAACATAGTGATCTGGCAGTGAAAAGATTATATCTTAGAAGCTTATAGACATTTGAATGATACAGAATGCTATGAAAAAAATAGCTATCGAGAATACAATCAAGCTAAAGAAGTTTTAAGCAAACTCCTATCACGTTGGAAAAGGGATGGAATGATATCTAATGATGAGTACAAATATCTAAAAGTGGATTTCCCTATCATACCAAGATTGTACTTTATTCCCAAAATCCATAAGAATTGTTCCCCGGTACCAGGTAGACCAATTATATCGGCTATAGGCAGTATGGGAGAACATGTGACAGAATACGTAGACTATTTTTTACAAAGCTTTGTCAAAGAACTTCCAACATATATTAAGGACACTGGTGATTTTTTAATGAAGATACAAGGCATTAGATGGTCTGAGGACATATTGTTTATAGCTCTAGACATTGAATCGTTATACACGAGCATTCACCATTGTACTGGTTTAAATGCGGTTAAACATTTTCTTGATACTAGACCAGCTGAATGTTATAATCATAACAAATTGTTGATGGAATTGATTGCATGGTGTCTTGAAAATAATTTCTTTGTCTTTAACAGTGATATGTATGTCCAGAAGAGGGGTGTTGCGATGGGGGCCTGCTTCTCTCCCAGCTATGCGTGTTTACACGTAGGCTGGTGGGAGGAGCAGGTCCTCAAACGCATACACTCCACTGATTACAATAACCATGTGCAACATTGGTTTAGATTCATTGACGATATTTTTATTGTGTGGAAAGGAAATGTTAAAAGTGCTACAGAGTTTGTGGACAAGATTAACCAAAATAATGTCAACCTTAAATTTACTTCCCAGATGAGCAATGAAAGTATTGAATTTTTGGATGTTAAAGTGTTTGTAGAAAATGGACAAATTGCTACCACATTACATAGGAAAGTCACTGCTGGAAATTCCACACTGCATGCCAGCAGTGCGCACCCCAAACACCTTATAGATAACATCCCGTATGGAGAACTATTAAGACTTAAAAGAATCTGTACCAATCAGAAAGATTTTGAAGTATGTTGCAAAGAGACTTTGGATAGATTTAGAAAGAGGGGATACAATGAAAAAAGATTACAGGAAACACTGAACAAAGTCACCAAAAGATCTAGGGAATCCTTACTCCCCAAACCCAAAGATGACAATGAGTTAATTCCAGAAGAAGGAACACCCAGACTCATCACTACATACAACAGGCAGGAGAGGAAAATTACGTCGATTGTCAAACGCAATTGGCCCATAATAATGACAGATGGTGTATTAGCCCCAAGACTTCCTGACCAACCTATTATCACCTTTAGGAGAGGTCCCTCCATGCGTACACAACTTATGAAAAATAGTCCAGAACTTACAACTTCCAGCACATGGTTAACAACTAGACGAGGGTTTTTAAATGCACTTCTTGCCGGGCGTGCAAGTTTGGGGTAAATACCACAGAATATTTTACTCCATTCAGTCCCTCGGCAATTGCAATCAAGGGTAACTTTGGATGCAGGACAGACTTTGCGGTCTATGTTCTGACATGCACCTGTGGCTTACGATATGTGGGCAGCACCAAGCTACAGGTGCATGTCAGAATACTACAGCACTTACGCGCTGTTGTAAATAATGACCCGATGTACCCTGTGGCACGACATGTGAGAGCTGAACATAATAGCGATCTTAACTGCCTACGATATTATGTCATAAAAGCAGTGCCAAAACTACGTAGAGGTGGTGACAGAGAAAAAATGTTACGAAAACTGGAATCGACAACAATTTTGGAATTAGACAGTAAAGTGCCTAATGGCCTTAATAATACGGAGGATCTGCATTATTTTTTATAATAGAAGGCCAAGGTGGATGCACTGATTTTTTACTGGATTTTTTACTATATTTGTGATAATTACTCCTATTCCCCTTCCCATGTACTGTATACCGGGGAGCCTGCACTTTATGGGATTCCTGACATCTAGAGACATCATATTCACTTTTGTCATGGATAGAAATATCAGATAATTTCCTTTAGCATTCGCATTAATGCGGATAAAAATAATATCTTCACGCTTCTCTAACTGTTTTATCATTTTATTATTATATTACACCATGTATGCACAAGGGTTTATTGTATTTAGAGATTAAACAATAATTTTTAAGTAGCACATGCACATTTTTTAAGGGTTATAGAGACACACATTAGTATTTTTATATATTTATTGTTGCATTTCTCCATTTTTACAAGTCTGCTAGATGTATGATGAAGTAGGGTCTCGTTAGGCACTGTCATTTATTATCTGCAATGATTTGGAAGTAACCAAGTTGTATATATAGGCATTGGGTAGCAAATTGCGATTTTTGGCACATGTATATATTTCACTAGAAGACATTTGTTCAACCTATATCGATCCCTGGTTTGAGGCTAGACATAGCAAAATGTTTTTTATGGATGGTTTATAATAATAATTAAGTTTGTATTATAGTATTTATATATTTATATATTTATATATTTATTTAAATATTATCATCCTGAGGTATTTTACCGATATTTTAATTGTGCTCGCATTATTGGAAAGACTACATGTGAAAAACAGACTGTAAACTAAAAGAAATGTTGAAATGGTGCATAGTATTTTTTCTATGTTTAGGATTCACGTGGTGTTTCAATGAAATTTAAAAATGGCGAATTGCATTCATTCTGTATGTGATCAAGGACTGGCAAAGTCCGAAACGCGTCATCGAATTGAGGAATAAAAAGATATTTTAAGTCATACCTTCCAGTGGTCCGTGTCTCTTCAACCGCCGATGGGAAGCTGGAGAGTCGTTTTGTTGTTTATATATATATATATATATATATATATATATATATATATATATATATAAATACTCCTCCAAACAGCAGATCGGGCACTCGCGGGGTTAATAATCATTTGTATTCCTTCTGGAAACAGAGAGGCTTGTATGCCTTTCTCAATGGTTGCTGCAATGAAGACGCCACTCTAACAGTTCCTTTTCACTTTATGTAACAATAGAAAACGCTTTTCCTATGGAAACATGGTCCTACCTATAATTACCTACTGGGTAATCACCAGTAGGCAATGTATATAGTTATTGATAGGCCCATGTTTCTATTGGAAAAGCATTTTCTGACTTTCCTAAATCTATGGCGCCATTTGACGAATCTTCACAAAATGTTCCCAAAAAAGTACCAAGTTGGGTGTTGGTGTACATGGAAAGTTTCAGGGTGATCCGAGAAAAAGGGGAAGGTCAAAAAAGTGTGTTTTACATGTTAATTTCCATAGAGATTTTAGACATGCCTACAGCCCGAACCGCTGGACGAAATTACACAAATTTGGCAATAGTGTAGTTCTAAGACCAGAAGGCAAGCTTTTTGTTATTTGGTGTAAATCCATTCAGTAGTTTCTGAGATATTGAGGGAAATACAAATTTGTATATCTAGGGTGCAAAGTCTCCACAAATATTGACTATCTCATGCAGAGATGTGCAGAGATCGGATTGGCTGACAATACTTTAACCAGGAGGTGCTGATAGCCATTTTGGGACTAGGGAATTTTTGCCACTAAATCATGAGTATTTGTGGCAAAACTTTTTAAAAAAGAACAAGCACGATCTCCCGCATTTGTTTGAAGACTGCCCCTGGGTGAGCGAGGTCTCGGGTGCTTATTTCTATTTTAAATAAGGGGAGGGGGTGCACAAGGCCCCCCTCCCCATGGCCAATCTTGGCCCTGGGAAGCGCCACCTCGGCGGGGAAGGCAGATTAAAAAAGCAAAGCTTTTTGGGTGGGAGACATAGGGATGGAAGTTCATGCTTGCTGTAAAATGATATACTATATATATATATTTCCTTTATTCGGATGCAAGGCAACCATAAAAGATACAGTACATCATATAATAAATAAGCACACAGTTCATAAAAATACAGTAAAATTTAAAACAATACACGTGGATAAAACCAGCAGCACAGAATCAATCGACTCTAGATAATCTAGATTTATAAGCAGCCCGCAAGAAACTTAGCACTGCACAGAGTGTAAAAGGGTTAGGTAACAGCTGTAAATGCAAAAGGTCCACTTTAGCATGCCTGAACTTCAAGCATTTTAACAGGGGCCGGAGAAAATGTTTTCTGGGGAGAGAAAAATATTTACACAATAAAATAAAATGTAACGTGTCCTGAGGAGATCGAAGATTGCAGCCACAGGGACCTCGAAGATCTGGTGAGGGAAAGAAGCCCACCGGGGATGCTAAAATGTGGTGGAGCTGATTGAATATAAAAAGCGTGATTAAAAATCTGTCGTGAGCATTAGTTAAGGCCAGGAGGTACGGTTCAATGCCCGGGACCGATTTCAACATTGCATATGCCCTAACTGAGGGTTTGTTGAGCTCAAGATTTTCACGGTTCGCAGTTAAAAATTTGTGGTGTAAGTCTTTTATGATTTTAACGTCCACCTTGCTTAAAGTGTCGTGTGCAAAGACAATGTCTGGCCTACCTATAGCCTGAAAAGACTCCTTTACATAATGTATCCAAGGTATTTTGTTACCATGCTCCAATTTCAAACAGCCCGATACAATCATGCGATTTAAATGCTGATGATCGGAGGTCCAAATCTTTATCCAGCACACTAGGGGTTTAATGGCCACTTGGTCCGGCAGGAAACCAACCCCTAGCTCTTCATGTACAGTCCAAACTGGCGTGCCTTGGGGGACTCGTAAAATCCGTTGCAGGAATTTATTTTCCGCCACCTGTAACCTGTGTGGGGGCACATACCCCCAGGTTTCGCTACCATATACTACTCTTGAGATAGCTTTGGATTTATAGAGTGTTAAAATAGCCTCCGGGGCCCATGAACCCAATCTACTCGCAAAACTAGTAATGGCTCCCATGGATCTCATTCAGCTTCCCTTCTAAGAGGGCTTCCCACTTTATCTTTTCATCAAATAACACTCCCAGATAGGGGAAAGCCGGGACCTTACCAAGGGTATGATTCCCGGCTTTAAAGCTTTTTGACCGGATCCCCCGTGGGCCCACCACTAGTACATACAACTTGGTATAATTCACCGATAGGTCCAGCCCGTCCATAAATGCCACAAAACTGTCTATTAGGACCTGCAGGCCCCGGCCCGTACGGGCCATGAGCACCGCGTCATCCGCATATAGTAGGCATGGCAACTCTCTCCTATCTACTCTAGGGGAGTCTGACTGAAGGGCCAGGAGTGCCGCCTCGAGGCCGTTGATATAAACTGAGAATAAAAAAGGAGCTAAGATGCACCCTTGATGCACCCCCCGTGTACAGTTGAAGTGTTTGGTAAGATCTCCCTCGTGTGAGACTCTCACTGCTGCCGATGTGTGGGCATGGAGTGATGGAAGTAGATGTACGATACGAGGATCCACTCCCAGTGAGGTTAAGATGTCCCATAACTTAGACCGGTTTACCCGATCGAATGCGGACGTAAGGTCCATAAAGGCCAAATACATGGCGCCTGATTGGGCCACGGTATAGTTGGAAGTCAAAAGATACCGATTAAGACATTGATCCGATGTTGATAGGCCTTCGCGAAAACCATATTGGACTTCCGATAATATCTGGTGATCTGTGGCCCACCTAGACAATCTAGATAGAAGTACCCTGCCCAGAACCTTAACTGCAACATCAATAAGGGAAATTGGGCAGTAAGATTGCGGCTTATCCTTGTCTCCTTTTTTGAACATTGGCACTATTGTGGCGGTGGACCAGGAGGGCAATGTCCCTTTCAAGACTGCTGCGTTTAGGACTTGGGTTAGTAGGGGGACCCAGACCTCTGGGTTGTCATGAAAGAGATCCGGGGGAATACCGTTTTGGGCCAAAAGCTCAATGCTTAGGGTTACCTCTTCCAAGGAGAAACTAATCGGGGGAGCCGCCACGCAAAGGGGGATGTCTACACTACTCTCACTAGTGCAGGCTTCACTGTAAACTTTTTCATAATGAGACACCCATTGATCTGGTGTAATGTGGTGACATACTGTCGGGGTTGATGCTTCTGTGAAACAGGGACTATTAATAATTTTCCAAAATAAGGAAGAATCCCTCAGTTCGCTTGCTTTAGCTAGGTCCTCCCATGCCTGCTTTTGGAGATGACGCCTGCGCTCTCTTGTCGATTCTTTATACAGGCGACGGCACAAAGAGACTCTAGCTTTCTCCCTTGGCACCTGTTTCAGGGCTGCTTTTAACCTCCTTAAGGCCTGCAAGCACTTGTGGTCAAACCATGAGGGGACAACCTGAGCCCGCCCCCCAACCTGTATAGTTAAAAGACCAGAAACTCTCTGGGCAATGGAGGAGAACGAGCTTAAAATCTCCTCGCTCGGGGTGCTAGGATTCAGGCAAGCACCTATCTTGTTCTGGCATGAAGAGAAAAGGTTGTGGTTGAAAGCCTTTGCATCTATTCTCGCCCATCTAAGGCGCCTACCCTGATCAGTGGGGGCTAGGGGTATCTGCGGCTTACAGGGACCTAAAATGGGATGACCCAGTCCTGTCAGTACCAATGTCAATGGGTTGTGGTCGCTAAAGGCACTGTCCTCTATGTTAAATGATCCGGGGGCCACCCCCAATGATTCTGTCACAAATATAAAATCTATAATGGTTGCCGCACCCCTTCCTTTATAGGACGGGGTCAAATGAGAAATAGGCCCGGGGTGCCAAAGGTCTAGGGAGTTCACCAGATTATGAGTCAGTAACAAGTTATTTAAAACCTTCCCTTCCAGTGTGAGTTCCATGTGAAGATCCTCCGAAAGTAGGCATGGCTGAACATTGAACTGGTTATTCACAAGAGATGGACACAAATGACAGTTGAAGTCACCCACTAGAATGAAGTTCATATGCCCACAACCATTCTACTTTAGATCATCAATCGCACAGTTTAAAGCATTAAGATTGGTGGGTCCCCCCTCGCCCTTCTTGGCATTATAAAAGTTAATAATCACAAAGGTGAGTGCTCTCCCCATATGCAGTTCTATGCCCTGGAATACCTGAGAATTCCATTTCAGGATCTTTAAATCTTTACAAAATTCTAAAGCCACAAATATAATAAGACCTCCACTGGCTCGACCCATTGTTGAGTTTGACGCGGGACAAAAGATGGTCTTATATCCATCCAAAAAGAAAAAATTCTTGGTCTCCCAGGTCTCCTGTAAACATATAATTTTATAAGACCTGACATTCAATAACCAGCTGTCATCAGAAAACTTAGAAGACAACCCAGCCACGTTCCAGAATACTAGACTAAAATCTCTGTTGGTAGTGTGGTTAACAATGGCCGGTGGGAGGGATGTGAAAGGTGGTGACTCGGGCCTCGCTTGGGGCATATGGCTAATCTCAGGGAACACATGGGGTGATGGAACAACAAAGATCTCCTTCGGGCTACATGTTAATAGAGAGCAAACCTCCTCTCCCCTCTGTCTCGAGGATTCACTCTGCCGAGGGAAACGGAGGCACAGCTTGTCGTCCTCCTGGAGTCAATCCAGCTCATTCAAGTCAGCAAGGGGCGCAAAGGTATTTGCAAGGGGCAACAACCGTCCCAGGCCTCCCTCGCCTGGCCCACACCTTGCAGGGAATCACCCCCCCTGGTCTGCTCAGTGGTGGTCTATAAAAAAAGCCCGGGGGGAGCAATTTAATGCAGGAGGTTAGGGAAAAAGATTTAGAAGAACCAGATTTTACATGCTAACTCTGGGTACCATACCGAAATTATAATACAGTCTCCCTCGAAGCATTTCTTGGATGGACTTATCCACCCCACCCTCCGTGCCATCAAAATATCCTTGTGGTCCCTGATGGAATACCCGGAATGCAGGTCCAACCAGTGAGAGACTTTGTTAATTAGTTGAGCCGTGGATTCCTCTTTGTGAGCAGGTAGGCCGGGTACCCCTGACAAAACCACAGAATAGGGAGCACATGCGGGAGGGAGATCAACCACAGTAGGCTGGCAAACCCCAGATAGTTGCATCCCTGTAGAGGGGGCGTCTTCAGGACCTAGGTCCTGACGGGCCCGCACAGCGCTAAATGCGCCATCTCCCGGGATACTAGAACCACCAGACCCTGACTTTGTGGATTGAGCCGTAACTCAGTTGGACTTTGGGAGAGCATTAACGTGTGGAGCACCGCTGTTACACAAGGGAGTAGCAAGGGGCGTAATATCAGTGGGCGGGGAGCGCACCGGCGGATAACAGGATGGATGTTTTTCTACAAATGACACAAAAGTATCCATTTTGCTTGCCAAGTCCCTTGTTGCTACCTCCAATTTGTCCAGTCTGTTCAATAGTGGCGATAAAAGGTCTGTGAAAGTCTCTGTGATGTTATGTAAGACTGGGGCCAGGCGGGACAACAGTTCCTCCACAAGCAGCCCATTAGCAACAATCGCCTGTCCCTGGCGGGTAATCGGAGCTGCTTCCATAGGCTTCTTTGCCCTCCGTTTCCATTTTGGGGTGAGGGAGTTCACTGCGGCAGGAGATGCAATGGGCGGTAGCAATAATGGGGGTAAAGAGGGAGACTCGGGCCTCAGGACAGGCTGCTCGGGTGATGGTACCTCCAAGGGTACCAGGTTTGGAGCCGGAGAAGGGGTCGGCTGGGACTGGTCCATACAAGACTTTTGCAAAGTAGATGGCGAGCTTACCCCCGACCCCCCTGTGTCTAATGAGAGCCTCCTCTCAGCCCGAACTATCTCCTTGTCGATAGCACCCACAGCCTTTGCCAAAAAAGTGTCAATGGTGCGACAAGGCGGACCTGTGGCGGTCGTCAACTGGGTCTTTTTCCCCATTTTACTGCCAAAAACCAGAGAGACACAGGGAAGGCGGCAAAAATGTAAGCTATATTAAAGTTCCACACAAGTTCCCCAAAAAAGTGACCAAAAAGAATGGTTACTCACGGCGTGGTCCAAGTCCAAGTCCATAGGGCCTGCAACAGCCCCTTTGAGCAGCATGCGGCGATGGAAATGGTGAAGATGACGAAGTGGGCTTTCACGCTACCCCAAAGTGTGCAGCCAAAGGGATTGGCCCAGCCCAGCCATGATCAGTCGCAAACAGGCGCAGACGGGCCCGCTCGCGCGTGTCCCATGCCCTGGGAGCCCTGAGGGGATTTAAAGGCGCCTCCTGGCGCGAAACACGGCGTCAGCGGCTCCTGCCGTGAAGGTCACTGGGGGATGGAGTCCCCGTGTGCCTCTGGCTGTCCCCGGTGTCTGCTGCTGCAAAGGGCAAATGATATACTACATCTTCTGTACTTGTGCTTCAGGAATGATAATGTAGCGTGAATTGTTGTCTTAGATTTGGGTTGACTTCTTAACACAGCTGCCCACTGTCTGAGCTCCGGCTAATTCTGTACAGACAACCAGTGAGCTGGGAAAGCCAGTATTAACTGCACCACAGAGTAAAAAACAAAGCATGCAATGCCTCTTAGCTGGTAGTCTGTTTCGAGTGAATTACGAGTTCTGCTAATCAGTTGTGGGTGTAAAATATAGCGCAGCCTTTACTGTAACCTGCTTCGGAATGTAATATTTCCCAGGTTTCCTGGCGACATTTCTTTGCAGGGTGCTTCCAAAGACACATTTTTTTCAGAGTTCTCGTTAATTTCCGGCGGCACATGTAGCCCTAATTGTCTGCCAGAAGGCTGGCACTTCATAGCCTCCAGCATCTTGCTGGGAAAGTCTTGTCTCCCAGCTTTGTAGCAGAAGAGTTGTGCAAATGGCTTAACGACGCAAGGGCAATTTTGTCACTGGTTTCTGCATGCATGATGAGAATTGGTTAAGGAACATTATTCACAGCAGAGGCCAGTCTGTAGACATCGTCGGACTACCAAGGTCGGAATGTTTCTCATCACACCATAGTCAAAATTCCATTCGACCAATTACAAATGGTTCCTTCTCGAGCCAGCTGGTAGGACATGAGCGTTGGAACCCTAGTGAGCTACTATGAAATAAACTCTATTTGATGCCAATTGCATCTTGGAACTGGTAATTGGTATTTCAATTTTGGTTTGAGATAGTATTTTATTTTTTAGCCCCAACAACCTAATTTATTTTTTTGCGCTAGACACAAAGGGCCATATGTATGAAAGTTTGGTTTTGCGATTCTCAAATAGCGAATTTTAGAGAATCGCTATTTGAGAATCGCAAAACGAGATGTATGTAGGATTTGCAATAAATTTTGCGAATCCTACATATTCCTTATTTGCGAATCGCAAAGTGCGATTCGCAATTAAGGAATACCTCCCCATTCATTCCTATGGGCCTAGAGGCCCATAGGAATGAATGGGAAGACATTCGCAATTTGCGATTCCCAATTAGAGAATCGCAAATTGAGAATGCAATTTCAAGGGTGCCAGGGTGTCTAAAGGACACCCTGTTGCACCCCTGAAATGAGCATGGGTGCAGATGTGGCGCACATACATGCCCTAAGGGCATGTATGTGCGCCACATGGCACTTTGAAAAATGCAAAAAAGTGCATTTTTCAAAGGAATCGTAAATTACCACCAACCTGAAGTTGGTGGTAATTTGCGATTCCTTAAGGTCAAATTGCACTTTTTGGTGCTTCTTAAATTGCATTTAAGGAATCGCAATTTGCGATTCCTTAAATGCAATCGCAAAATAGGGAATCGCAAATTTTGCGATTCCTTATTTTGCGAGGCAGTTTTGACTTCATACATACCTCTAAGCAAAATTGCATTCGCAAACGCCGAAATTCTGCGAATTTCGGCGTTTGCGAATGCAATCTGACTTGATACATATGGCCCTAAAACTCATGGAATTGCAACTTGAGAAGAAAAAGTATTTGTACATACATTTTCCATTGAGGGAAGTATTACATACTAGAGTATAACTTTACTTGCCCTGAAAAAAGAAAAAGTATGATTGAACAAATCTGTTTTTGGTGGTAGATGTAAGCGCTATGTGTCACAATCTGCTTGTAGTCCAAGGTTTAAACTTTAACTGAACTTAGAATGCAAACAAACAAGAGTACTTAATGCCACCTTGTAAAGCCCAGTGGCTGGCTCACTCGATCTCAGAATCACGTAGAAAAGGGAAATTGTGGTAAATTTGCTCGCCTTGAACCTCTTGAGACACTGGGTGCAGTTATCAAAGCTGTCTGGACACTTCCTGGCACACATTGGCACAGCTGAAGCGCATTACAGATTTGTCTTTTGAGAGTGAGAACTTTGCTCTGATAGGGTGGCAGCACAGTAGTGATAGCAGCTGTAAACATCAGTTTCAGGTGAACACGAGGCCAGGAAGATGTAGTGTATAAATTCTATTGAAAATATTAAAAGTTACAGAATGTTATATCATCTTGCATTGGAGCTCATGACTAGCCAGTCAGATTAAATAAACTTTGAATTACTGTAGAAACTGAGATAATGCTATTTTTTCCTCGGTGTTTTGCTAACTTCGTAATGAGGTGGAGCTAACATATTTTTCTCCAGTACATTGCGTACGTACGTACAGCAATGCAAACAGGGAGTAAACAGATTGTAGAGATTATCGTAAAAAAAAATCATTCGACACTTTTTATTTATTATAATTCATTTAACAGGTATAACACAGTTTTTAATAAATAAAAAGTGATTTATTGGCCGTCTGTTAAAAATAAACAAAATCAAGCAAATTAGTTGTGCACTATTTACATTGCACCTGTAGGAAAATTGGAGTGCATTTCGTTCCCTTCAAAATGAGTTTTATATTTCATAGAAGAGGCGAGGCTGCAGGAGAGGTGCGAGAGGGATGCAAAAGTGCAAGAGTGGTGCGAGGGGTGCAAAAGAGGCGCATTGCATGTTCCACAGTGTAAGTGCGATGAGAAAGGAGATGACAGGGAGGGCGCAAGAGAGGGCAGAAGAGGCACAGACGTAATACAGGAGGGTGCAAAAAAGACACACGGTGGGCCCTGGTGTGTATCGAGGGCAGGTTATGTCCAGGAGGAGCTCACTGCAGGCAAATGAGATGCGCAGGAGTGACACACATGAGATGCTCAGGAGGGATTCAGGAGAGACACAATAACTTAGGGTGCAGGAGACACGCGCAGCAGAGGTGCAGGAGCGGCGGAGGTGCGCCCAAGAGAGACACAGGATGGACCCAGCCGCCCAGGAGAGTATCGAGTGCAGGATATGAGCAGGCGGAGAGCAGGGCGGGTAAATGAGATTTTTAGAAAGGCGTGGTGCTTAGGACTGGGAAATATGAGATACTCAGGAGGTGCTCGTGAGAGACGTAGAACAGATGGGTGGCACAGAAGATGGTCAAGAAGGTGCATAAAAGACATACCAAAGGCGCAGAAGTGGTGCAAAACAGTGCAAGAGCGACAGAGAATAGGGTTCAGGATATGCGCTTGAAGCGCAGGTCGTACACATGAGTGATTTTAGAGGGGTGCAGAGCGGCAGGGGATGCATGGATAAGAGGCACATAAGATAAATGGGAGAGGCACTTGCCAGGTACAGAACACGTGAATGAGGGGTGTTGTATGGGCGCACTTAAGGCGCAGGACAACCGAAAACCCCAGGAGGTGTGCAGGGAAATGCAAGAGGGGCACAGAAGAGAAGTAGAACAAGTGAAAAAAGGCACTAGAAAGCTGCAGGGTTTGCGAGAAAGTAGTGGAGTTGATGTTGGTGGAGATGGGCGACCCTTCTAGTGCCACATCAACTTTACCAGCATGTTCTTAAAGTGTTCCAAGTGAAGTGCCTCTAGAAGACAGATTTGGATGCTATTTGATGACGCGGCACGGGACGTGCCACTTTGGCTTTCACAGAACAGGTGGGGATAATTGTAACTCCTGCGAGACTGAGTCACAGCTCCACAAATTAGCAATACACAGAAGGGGAATCTTTTGGGTAATAATTGGTCTAAGTGATCTCCCTAAGACTTCATGTGTCTTGTGTTTGCATTTATGAGCAGTCCATGTTCTGTTACTCAGCTGCCACTTTGTGAATCCGTCTTCAAACGAGGTTAGTGGGGCACTGACATGCATATATGCCCATGACCTTCAAAATTCTTCGTACTGATCTACTTTCCGCAAAAGTATGGCGCGATCCAAGTGTGGATTGGGTGCATCAAAGGGGGGAAAGTGCTTTTAAAGAAAAGATGGGGGTCATATTAGCTCATTTGTTTTAGTAAGAGTTTTGGGGCTGATGAAGGGTGAGAGGTGCAGGGATAGCCCCTTTCCCACACAAGCATAGTTGGCGTGCACCTAAAATCCCCTCTGTAGAATCTAAAATGTAAAGTAAAATGTAGTGCCACTGAAGCTTTTCAGCCAATGCGCCCAACTGGATGATTTTTGAATGACGCACACTATATGCAGATGTTTTATGTTTTGATGTCACTCTTTACATGTGTGTAATTTCTTCATTTAGCTCGTACTTTCATAGTTGTTGAAAGAAGGAAAGAGCTTTGGCTTTTATTTAACACAACTTTGTGTGTCATTCTTTTGTCATTGTCTTTTCGTGCTTTTGCGTCTAGCTGCTCTGTCTCTCAGGAGGCACAGCCAGTACCCGTCTCTTTGACACAAAAGTTAAAAGCCTACATCCACTGCCTCCAGAGACTTTTATCACGTACGGGACTTCAAAGCTCTGTGCTGCCTGGCTGGCAATGTGTTCTGGCAGTGCCTGAAAAGGATCGAACCACAAACAACTCACTGACACTGGGGAAAGAGCTCATTGCAGCTCACTTCAAACAGGGAGACTTTTCAGGCACTAGAAGAGGGTCACTGAAGGAGCCGCATGAGTAACTTGTGTGTGGGAAATAAACTGAGACAACGCGCATGGGCACTCAGTGGATGCCATGTTGGATTAAGGCTTGTACAAAGAGCGAGGCAGAGCTCACGTTCGTATCCTGCTGAAAAACATGAGGACATCTCCAACAAACAAGGCACGTGCTCCATACAGTTAAGAGGACGTACCCATGTTTGGTGGAGATTCACCTCTTTGTAGTGTCATTGTCTTCTCTATAGGAGGATTCATGTTATCATGGATTTCTTAATGAAAAAGCATGAGGAACAATCACATTGTTGAAACGCACACAGAGTCACTGGAGACATTTCCTCCTGGTCCATAACGCAGCTGTAGTGTAGAATACACACTAGACATTTACCCAACTAGGTAGCACTTACTAATTACCTAGTAGAAAGTATTCCTGTTGGGTAGACTTTTTCTGAAAAGCTGTGGACTTGTTCAATAAAGGGGCATGTGATATTCCGTTCTGGCCCAGTCACTCACAGAGCTACTGACACATCCACACTGATACTCACACACCAACTGAAACACCCATTCAGCCCCTCTCACATACACTCACAGACCCACATAGCCACTCACAGACTCACTCATAAATCAATTTAGCCATTAAGACACCCATTTACAGACTCACACAGTCACTCACACACCCACTGACACACCCATAAAGCCACTCACATGCCCACATAATCACTGACACTGCAACTCACATACCCATACAGCCACTGACACACCCACTCACATACCCAGAAAACTACTCACACACCCACTCATACACTCATACAGCCACTCATGCACCCATTTACAGATCCACACAGCAACTCACACACCCACTCAGGAACCGGTACTGCCACTCACACACCCACTCACAGACCCATAGATTTTGAACTTAAAATTGAACACAGACCCATACTGCCAATCACACACCCACTCACAAAGGTTAGATGTTGCAATTAGGAAATTACATTGTAAAAACCTTCAAAGGTTACAGGGACACTATGGTAAGGAAATAGAACTAAAAAGCCTTAGAAATTCTACGAAAAAACTAAAGGTAACAGTGGTGTTTGAAAATCTCATCACATTTCCCCAATTTTTAATGCACTGAATTGGCTCTGAATTCACTTACACAACACACCAAGCACTTCACCCTGTAACCCCAAACTATGTTATGCAGAAACGGGCCATCACTGATGACTAGAGCAGCCACTCTCCTTAAAACCCCATCATTCAAGAATACTGAAAAGAGAAAGCAATCATTCATATGGATATTATCAGTTTTGCTCTAACCTGTCAATTGAGATGCAACACAAGCGAAGTCAATATTTACACTTTGTTGAGTCCACTGATGACCATACACAGATTTTCAGTGATTTCTGTCAGTCAGCAGTAGAGATGGGGAAATGGGAAGGGGACAAAAGAGAGAGGAAATTTTACCTCGACCTGTTATTTCTGTCAGACTCAATCTGTGCTTTTAATAATATTACAGCTCACTATTTCTGCTAACAGAGTAGATATAATTTTTCAGAATCTCTTAATAACCCACTCTCTTGTGGTTGCTGACAACTCTAGGGCTTCTTAGACCTGAAAGAGATATTAGACATTTGTCATAATTGCACAGAATAACCTTAAATGTAATGCATGTTCTTATATTCAAATCTCCTTCAGAAAGTCGAAAACCAGGGCCTGATTAACAAAGGTAGACTTACACGTTTGTGTAAATTTACGATTGTTTGCTATTCACAAAGGAATTTATGAGTAGTATCTTTCTGATTGCAGAGTCTCTGCACTCTTAAAGATACTATGCATAAATCTTTTTGTTAATAGCAAACAATCGTAATCTTACACAAAAGTGTGAGTCTACCTTTGTGAATCAGGCCCTCAGTCTGGATTCTGAATGCTTCTCAGCACACATAAGGTTAGATTTACTAGCAATCTGTGTTGAGTGTGATGCAAACTGGGACACAATGTTTATTTGGAATTTACTTTCAAACACAAAACTTGTTTTGCTCTGGAAGCTGTCTGAAAGAAACGCAAAGGAGCACCTTGTGCTGTTTTGCATTACTTTCATCAAGGGGCATTCCATGGGTGGTACAAGACTGTTTCTATGCAACCATCCACAGTCATTAAGCAAAGCCCTATCTACTAACAATAGTATACAGGGTTTTGCACCAACGAATAAGACCTCTTTGAAGCAGGCATTAAAATTAAATGCTTTTTATTTATTTTTTGTTTTTCCAAACGTTTCTGACTTTGCATGTGTTCCTCACTGTACAGCACACATCTAAAGTGGCAAAGGTTTCAAAGTTTGTTTAGACTTGGTATTTTATACTGGAAGAATCATTCTCCAGTACAAAACATAAGCTAGGCCTAACACAGACAGCTTTGCACTATGCTGCATAGTGTAAAGCAGCCCAATTGTGCACCAGCGCTACGGAAAGAACAGGACAGTGCCTTATATTAGTAGGTGTTACTGCATTGTGATGCATCATTTTTTTCCAAATCTACTCAAAGTTTATTAGCTGTGACATAATGAATACTTATTAGTATTGTGCCTTTGATGGGGATGCGCTTAATGGTGTTTATCTTCAGGCTGTTTGTGATTTTGACATACTATAGTAGACATAGAATCTGAAGCTCTTACATGACTCTTTCAAAAGCGTTTTTGAAGGTTATTTAAACATGTCTAAATGTCACATTATCTTAACAGGGCAGCACTTCCCACTAATACCAAACTTACAACACACACACAAACACACACTAATCTGCCAATGTTACCAATAACAAACATTCAATCTAAATTGTAATAGTAAACTATAAATCCCGGAAATATCATATAACTAAGATGTGCCTAAGAATATGAACTCTGCTTTTGCTATTCTGAACATTGAATATATCCATCTGTACTATGGATAAACAATTTAAGATAGCTTTATTTGGACGAAATTAACATTTCTAGCATATGTTTTAAATCAAAGGTTTCCATAGATAGATGAAAGGATACGGTACCTAAGGAAGAAAACCATGGCGAACGCTTGATTACTTCAAAAACTTGTATAATTCCTTGCTTTGACGTCCGACATGTTTCTTTTAGGTAGCCACGCCACAGCAAATGTTATTTTGACTCCTAATAAAGTCAGTCTGACATTTGTTTTAGGAGCAGAGAGGACATATTACATTCGTCTTTTATTAAAAAATGATGCACGCAGTCATGGTTTGTTTGACAACAATGCTATATGGCAGCGTAGCCTCGAGCTGGTATGCTCCCATTTTTGCGTCGGGTGTCAGGGTAGTCATCCAGAATTACTCTCTGGGGGATATTCTCAAGAACGTGTGATAATTATCACAAAATTAGCTTAACGCAACATTGCACATCGCAGTCTATCGCGGGAAAATAACGCTGTGTTAACGTTGTATTCTCAACACGACGGTACCATGCAATAGTCTCACGCCAACGCGTCAAATGGCCGCGATAAAATTACTGTGATGGCCAAAAAATGCGAAACACGAACGCGAAAAAAGTTGCGATGTGGCCAACCGCGATAAAAAAATCTGCAATAAACAGCGAGAGCCTGCAATTCACACACGTCATGCGGGAAAATGTACTATAAAAGCACCGAAAAACACAAACAAAATAATTCAAACTGCGTAGCACCATGGAGGAAGCCAGAGCAATTACAGAGGACAACCAGAACCCCACAAGCCCCCAGGAGGAACAGCCTGGGACCTCAGGGTCACGAAAGGGCAAGGAGAAGAAGACGAGGAAGACGAGGTTCAGTCTGCAGGAAAACAGGGTCATCATCACGGAGGTGATAGAACACCACCAACAACTGTTCGTCACCTCCAACGTGTCATTGGCAAATAAAAATGCAACATGGCAGTCTATACTGGACATGGTGAATGCAGTCGGAGTGAGGAGGAGGACAATTGGAGAGGTCAAGAGGCGCTGGAATGATGCGAAGCGCAAAACCAAGAAGAAACTTGCTGACAACCATCAGGCAGCAATGCAGACTGGAGGTGGCAGTCCAGCGGAACACCAGGAGCTGGATGAGATGGAGGAAATGGTGGCCACAGTCATCAGTGGGGAGACGGTGGCAGGAGTTGGGGGTCTGGACACTGCTCGACATGACCTGACACAACAGCACCAGGGTGAGTACCGAACAGGGACTGGGGGGACGGGGGAGATGGGCACAATGGCACACATGCACAATTAAGTACAGCACACTGCATACCCACAATGACTCTGTTTCATGTCCCTGATCCCCTTGGCACACTGCAGCACACATAAAAATAGCAAGTAGGCCCCCGTCCACTATGGGCACTAAGGGATCCCTCCCCACACAGCACCAATCTCACAACCAACCCATGCACATGTGTTAAAACCAGCAAAGCTGCGTGTCTGTGATCCACACTGACAATGCAAGTGACACTGCATGACGAACAGCATGGCTGCAGTCCAATTATCATGCCATGGTGCACGCCATGACACTGAGGTGGCTGAGTGTGGAACACATCCGGAAAGGAGCAGGTCACACTCTGACACATCCACATGCACAAACAACCCCTGACGTCAACAACACATCTGCGGATAAACCATGCCCAAGAGTCCAAAATCCGAACTAGAGCCAAAATTAGCCAAGTTTGCAACATCTCAGCCCTGTAGAAGCACAGAAGTCAAAGGCACACCGCCTCAAAGGGATAAGGGGCAGCAAAATCACAGCTGCAGGGGCGACTCTCCCACAATGCAGCACACACACATAGCAATAACAGCACAACATCATTGACGACAATGTGATACAAAGTGCAACACTCTCACTACAGAACAGAGGACACAACTGGTTCTGCTTGTGCGTAGAAACTGGCCAATCACATCTGGCATAGCAGAAAACCATGAGATGATAATGTACATGTACAACCTCACATCCGTGATGTAGTTCAAATGTCCACTGTCCAGCATCAAATAGTCAGCTCCTCCCAAACAGTCACAAAGTACATTGTCATGCAGTCTGTGTGTAAACCTGAACAATGCGTCAACATACATGTCAACACAATGTTAAAATGCATCTCCCCTTTACATTGCAGAGGGACAATCAACACCTCCTGCAGAGCAGACCAGACAACTCATCAATGATGATGAGGAAGACCTCCACACCTTCGACACCGACACCCTACAACAGCTCATGGACAGCTACGGCAACCCACCTCCAGGAGCAGGGCAGCCCACCCCTGCACAGACCACACAGCAGGAAGCACCCACCACCAGGGCTGGCTCCCAGCACCTCACTGAAGAACACATCACATTCCAAGGCCAGGTGTTAGACTGCCAGAAGGAGGTGGCTGAACAGGTGCGGGTGGGGTTCAACCTCATGGCAGCCAAACTAGATGACATACGTGGGTGTCTAAGTCCCATCAGGGACCACTTACACTCTCTAACAGACACCCACAGTTCACTCCATGATGTCCAACAATCCATGCCCGACATCGCTGGAGTCATGACTCTGACAGGAGAACAACTGTCTGGTCAGGGTGGCCTCAGCGATGTCAGCCAAGAGTTGGCACAGATGCTGAGGATAATGGAGAACATGGAGCAGATGCATGCGGAAAGAATGGCTGCCATGGATGCACACCAGCGAAAATCTGTTGGGATCTTCCATGCCCTGCAGATCCTCATCATCGCATTGCTGCCACTAAGGCAGTTGCTGATGAATGCTGCTGGTACTTCTACACACACATCTCCGGCCCCTGATGTGTCAGTGGCACACAGTGCTGCAGACCAAACATCAGCACCCACATGTCGGACAGATGACATAGAGGACGAAGATGTGGGTGAGTCCACCTTTGTAGTAAGAAGGAGCCAGTAGCATTCTTCTCCGCCATATGCCCTGTTTCAGCTTGGTTCTGCCCTCTGCATCATGCCCTGTAACAACACCTCCCACTGTCCCCCGAAACACTCTGCGACACTCACCTTGGACCTCGACATGGACTGCCATATTTTGTTTGCTTACCAATGACACAGCAATCAGACTGCGGACTGTACTCTTCCTCTTCCGATGTACTTGTCAATCCCTAAATGACTCTGGATGGCCCTCTACTGGGCTACAATGTAATGTGGGGTTTGCATGGCCATGTACTGCTCCAGCTCCGACACTCCACCGAATGTGTATAAATCATTCAAATTGACACAGATGTGTCATGTCCATAATCGATCAAGTATGAAAGTATGGATGAATGTAAGGACATTGATTGCCCAAAAAGGTACACCCTGGGAAATGAAAGCAATGCGCATGTTTGACCGTGACACACATGGGAAGTGGGATGACTGGGAATGTGTGCACTAGTTGTGGCCTCATTGCTCTGAAACACCAATCGCGCAATTCCTCAACTTTGCCCCACGCAATGTTAGAAATAGGGCTGGGTATGAAATGTCAAAGTCTTTGGCAGATCTAAAGTAGTGTCCCCCATCACATTTGACAACAGAACATCTCTTCGCATACCAACTCACACTCAACTGGGTGGACACAGCCTGTAGTGATGGATCACATTGATCCACATGGCAGGAATATGGACACATACTCACATTGCTGAAGACACGTAAGAGCACAGGTCTATCAGCAACTATCCCAACCACTATGTCTGGCTCACAGAGGTGGAGCTGGCAATAGGGACTCACCCCTAAGTGAAATGCGTCAGTCAGTCCCTCCCTGTGTACGGACAATGCTCATTGAGGCACACGATTTGTCATTCTAATCAACACTCATCACAGTTGAACACTAGTGAAGTTGCGTGGACTTTATTGCCATGTGCGTGTCAGTACGGGCAAGACAAGGGCCACAACATGCAGACCAATGCATCAGACACTAACAGGCAGCATTCGGTCACGGTACAGTTCCACGTGACAGGCGTTGTGCATGCACCTGGGATGTTCTGCCATTGCGTTGGTGACTCTCGTAGAACCAGCACTCTTCTGACCTGCAGCAGTTATGTGGATGATATGCCACAGCTCGGAGCAATGAGTCGAATATGTGTGCAATGTTTGGACGTATGGGTTGTTGTGTACATAAGTGTCAAGGGCATTCCATGCAAGAGTACCTCGAGCAAGAACTTCTGTGTGTGGGGTGTGGATAAGTTGGTCCTTCATTACACTGTGCGTAATGTGGGAGTCATCATCATCTGCTATGGTAACTCTCTCAGGGGGTGCCTGCCGCATGCAAGACCAAGGTCGGAGGTGCAGGTGTCCTTCCGCCTCATGTATTGAGACAAAGGAGCTTTAATACCTAATGTTAGTCTGACTACTGCTTGCATTCTGGAAATGTGATGTGGCTTTCGCGCTGCAATTGAGGCTAGGCCTTAGGCTTATGGTGCACCAATAGCGATACACACACAACAGTTGGCATGCATGAGCCAAGAGCCAGAGCGGCCTTGCGCTCCTTGTACAATCCCTTCGTGCGCGGCCACCCTCCGGGTGCATGCAACATTGCAACATTGTTGATTACAGGCTGTGTGGCGCAGACACTGCAACAGAGACACACGCGTCAGTTGGTTTCCTGTCCAGCCCAGAAATGAACAATGCCCAGAGCCCAGGGATAATTATTCACACCCCTACGCTGGCCTGGCGTACCCCGAGCCAGCCCACTTGGCTTACGTGTAAAGGGGGGGGACGACGCTACGTGTCCCAGTTCGTCCCCACTGCCGGAGGTGACATGGCTGCATCTGCCTGGCATATCAAGAGACTCAATCAGAAAGGGTCCATGACTTACTTTGCACAGAGTTGGTGGTACTGGAAACACTGCGGCTGGCACGGGCCTACCGCCACGGGACGGTTACTTTCAGTGTACTGAGGTAGGGGCACCTTAGGTGCTGAGCGGGTGTGCAGCCTGCGATGATGCACTGTCCTGGCAGTCTGGACTGATAAGGATTTGTGTGAGCCCTGCTGGACCGCAGTGTAGACCTGAGCCAACGGGCAGCGCGGGCCTACCGCCACGTGACGTTGCCTCGCGGTTCACAGAGTTAGTGGCACCTATAGAGCTAAGCGGGTGTGCAGCCTGCGATGATGCCGTGTGCACTGATATGATCTCTGCCATTGCGAAATCAAGACCCAGAATCACGTGTGTGACCTAGTGGCCCGCGGGGCGGGGCTACATGATGTGGAGGCTGCCAAGGTCGCGGACCCCGGGCTTGGAGCTTGCACCGGCACGTGGTGGACCCTCTTGGAGACACGCTGGTGGCAGAAGTTGAGCAGTGAGGCCTGGGTGCGCAGGGGCGGCAAACACCACTGGGCGGCGGGAGGGGCTGGGGTGCAGCCGCCTGTGTGCGCAGGGGCGGCCAAGCGATGATGGCGTGTGCAATGATATGTACTCTGCCATTCATAAATCTGGACTCTGTTTCAGATAAGGGACCTGGTGAACTGCAGTGTATACCGGCACATGGTTGGAGAAACACCGGTGGCAGCAGGTGAGCAGTGAGGCCTGGGTCCGCAGTGTCGGCACTCTCTCTCCCTCTCCCTCTCTTCCTTTCACTGTCTCTCTCTCTTCCTCTGTTACTCTCTCTCTCCTTCTCCCTCTCTTCCTTTCACTGTCTCTCTCTCTTCCTCTGTTACTCTCTCTCTCCTTCTCCCTCTCTTCCTTTCACTGTCTCTCTCTTCCTCTGTTTCTCTCTCTCTCTCCTTCTCCCTCTCTTCCTTTCACTATCTCTCTCTCCCTTTCTTTCTCTCTCTCTCTGTCCTTTGATGAGCGCATGACACACCTTCTTAGCTTGTATTTTGTCTTGCAGGCTGTGTCTTACAGATTGTCCAGAGAAGACCCACGATGACTCTTCCGAATAGTTGTTTTGAGTTAAATTTGAATAAAATAATTTGTTTGGAAATTCCAAGATAAATGAATGATTCTCCTTTTTCTGACCACACATGAATGTTACTTGTACTTGTGCGACATCAGGCGAATTGTTTTGGTCATGATTTCGTAAAGTTGACGTAAAATATCTTTGTTTGGGGTCGGGCCCCGGGTGTGAGGGGGTCCTGGGGGGGAGGGGTGGCGGTGGGTGTTGTGGCCCTCTTGGCTGCATGATCAGTAGCTCCATGGCATCTGTTGTTCTTCTAAGGGTGGCTGTGGGCTGGGCTCCCCTTTCTGGCGCAGGTTATCGTCCGACTTAATACCAGGTAAGAGCAGGTGTTAATTCCCTGCTGCTAACGCGCCTTATCGCATGTTTTGTGATCTTATCGCCGATCTGGCTGGTCGTTGAGAATGTTGCGAAGTGGTGTTGTCGCGGGTTTTTGCACGGGAACGGCTATTCTGCATCTCATTAGCGTTAGTTGCCGGTGTCATCCATGGCGATGTTTTTTGCGGCTGCTATCGCGGGAAAACTGGCGATGTCGGCTGTTAGCACCAGCTTGTGAATAGGGCGATACATCTATCGCCACTTTGGCTGCGATAAAGTGCCGCTAACTCGGCGATAAGTCCTTGAGAATATGCCCCTATATGTTCTTGTAGAACATAAGGGCGTGCACTCCGCGAGCCTAGGAACAGAGAGCAGAGGACTTTTAGTGCTTACGAAAGACCGGGATGTCGATTTTACATTATTATTTCTACCAGGTTTTATGTTACATCGTGCACTGACGTCAGGAGAAGTAAATTTAACCGCAAGTGCTCCGACGGCACTTCTATCAGCACAATTAGCCTTATTCTTGTGAAGGCAAAACACCCAAAAAAATAACCTTCCATAAATCCATCGTCTTTGAGAGTCCCTTTGTATGTCTGAGGTGGAAAAACATTGCAGAGTCACGCCAGCTGGTCTTCAGAAAGCAAACCAATAATTATGTCTCACTCAAGATAGGGGTCCTTCGTCGGAAACAGTGGGGTCCACAGGACAGCTCTTATTCATCCCTATTATTTCTAGAATCTTTACTATTGATTTCACTGCTTATGCTTAATGATATTTCACAACATATTTACCCTGGAACAATTTGTCTATGAGGGGTGCTCTCCACTCCTGGAGATGAGCATTTTTTGTTTCTTGATTTAATATTTTATGTTGAATTGATAAAAATAATTTAACGTCACCAATTGTTTCGTTTGCATTATGTTAGAATTGGATATTATATTGAATATGATAGGGGTTGGTAGTAGACACAGTGATGTATCTCGGGTGATTAGGTTGCTATGTTGTACTCCCTTCATGAATGAGCAGCGCATATAATACTTTTCGCCTGTTTTTGCGCCACAGCGCCGAGAGACCCTTTAGGGGGTGATTCGCACTGTGCTATATAAAGGACAATAATATAACAAAACATAACATAACACATAGGAGACGCACCTATGAGTTTGGGATTCTGGCAGGCAGAGAGCAGATGCCACTGAAGTACATAAGCATCAGTCTGTGGTTGGCTTCCCTGGAGCTGGGTTCTTGGGAAAATAGCTTGAGTCTGCAAAGCATTGAAAAGTGGTGCCTCATATTCAGTGTCTTCTTTGCAAGGTGTGTCTTGAAGTTGACACTAGTATCGATGTGGAGGTAAAAAAACACAGCACTGCCTGACTTTTGAGGGGGAGTTCAACTATGTTCATTTTCAAGAGCCTTCGTGATTTTCAAACTGCTTGCTGTCTTTGGTGATTATAATGAACTTTATCACCAAGGGACTAGGTTTCAGGTATGTTGTCGGCATGCTAAGCTGACATGAATTGTCGATATATACAGGCACATGCATCAAAGCTTTTTGCGATCGCAAACGGTGCGATTCGCAAAAATCGGCCGTTTGCGATCGCAAAATGAGCTTTTGCGATGCATCAAGGGTCAAGGCCCTCGCAATTAGAGAATTTGCAATTAATTGTGAGTTCTCAAATTGCGATTGCATTTAAGGAATCGGAAATTGAGATTCCTTAAATGCAATGCATTAAAGTAAAAAAATTAGCGATTTCGCTAATAGGGGGCGCAAATTACCATAAAGTTGAACTTCATGGTAATTTGCAAAAACTTAGAAAAATGCACTAAAGTGCATTTTTCAAACTTCCATTTTACACACACACATGCCCTTGGGGCATGTGTGTGTGCAAGATGTACTCATATGCAGATTTCAGGGGTGCAACAGGGTGTCCTTTTGACACCCTGGCACCCTTGAAATTGCATTCTCAATTTGCGATTCTCTAATTGAGAATCGCAAATTGAGAATGTCTTCCCATTCATTCCTATGGGCCTCTAGGCCCATAGGAATGAATGGGGAGGTATTCCTTAATTGCGACTCGCAATTTGCAAGTCGCAATTAAGGAATGTTTAGAAATCGCTATTTTTTAAGCGATTTCTACATGCATAGGCTTTTGCGATTCCTTAATTGCGATTCCTTAAAAATCGCAATTAAGAAATCGCAAAATCCAACATTGATGCATGTGCCTGATAGTCTTTAGGGTAGTGTATGTTATTTTGAAAGACCTAAAGAGCTGGATATCATGTACATGCTAATAGCGCTTGACTTTCTCAATCAAATAATCAAATCAGTATGTAAATAATGGAAGTGCCTCGGCGCTGAAAGATCAGAAGTGCTAAGTGATTAATCGAATAGATGTCATTTCAGCACTGTACTGCATGGTGAAACTTGTTTCATTTTCCTCAGGCCACCTGGGTGAGAATTCCAATCTATGCAGGCAACATACGTAAACTACCTCCCTTCAGCTTTATTCTGAAACACTTTGGGAGAACTGAAAACGTCTTCCTAGCAGATCTAAGTGATTATTTGGAATAGCATGGGGTTGATCTCTGCTATGAGTAATCAAGAGATTTCCTTACAGAGCGTTACACATCCATAGTAAACGTTTAAATGTAATCCTAGCTGCCTCTGGGAGTTCATAAAGACTCCTGCAAGCATCAGACGCTGGTACGTTTTTGTAGTATGTGTAACTTTGCTTATTCTAGTTGTGTGCTTGATGGTGATTTCTTCTCAGCAAGGAGGGCTCTGAGATATGCCATGTAGAGGAAGTCTTGTGGAATACCACAGATCACGGATGCATGCTCAGATCAGACATTTGAACAAGTTGGAAACATTTCTTCAGGTAGGAAACAAACAACTTCAATATGATGCTGTCAAAGCTGTTTCTTTCGAAGAGGGCCTTGCAGTTGACATATCAACAAAGCTATGAATCCAAAAGGGAAGTAAAAGTGGATGTCATCTTTTCTCTGTGATCTGGAGGTTGTTATCAATTTCTTGAACAATTGTTGTCTCTGGGCTGAACAGAAATCTAAAAACTGTTATTCTTGTCATGAGATTGGGTTGCAAAATTCATCTAAATGCTCTTTCTATAGAATTGAAGTTGAGTGATAGAATAATTGATGAGAAATGTGAGAAATTGGGTTTCTGGTCGACTGAGGTGTGAGACCTGATCAAGCACAATCACAATCCTTGTCATTCTAAGGCACAAGTAAACCCCAAATCAACCTGTGCTCAACCCCCTGGTAGCTTGGCTTAGGCTTAACTTAGAGGCAATGTGTAGAGTATTTGTGCAACACTTCAAACAGTAAAAGAGTGAAAACACCACACAAAATGGATCCCCCATCACGTTAGAAACATAGGGCATAATTAATAAATAAAACAAGAACAAAATGACAAAAATCCAATCAGTGGAAACAGAGTTATTAATTTTCAATGAATAACGTGTAAAATAGTGCCTAAAACAATAAAGCACCAGCCACAGATATCTGGTTGCACTGGACCTGGTCAAAGTCTAATGTTCAGGCTGACCACGATGGAATGCAGGTCGGACACAATCTCAGAGTAGTCCAGCTGAAGTTTTATCTTTTCAAGTTTTGTGCCAAGAGCCTGTTCTCACAGGAGAGGGCCATGAGGAGCAAGGATAGCATCACTGGAGTCTGTCGGTGTGGCGTGAAGAGCAGGTTCGTCATCATGGACAAGCAGGCTGGAGCTTCGCATTGCTGGTCTCCAGTGAACAGTCGATCCTGCATTGCAAAGAGACAGGCTGGCAGAGGCTTGCACTGATTTTCGGTGCAAGCGGCACAGTCTCAGTGTGAACATGCTCGTTCTCAGTCAGGAAGAGCACAAAAGCTTGATTTAAGCTTGCTGAGCCACACCAAGGGTCGAGGACCTGAGTGGTACAACTTGGGGGTCAGGAACTCACTGCAGCTGGGTCCACCAGCTGGTTGGGGAGACTTTTATGTCCCTGAGGTTCAGATCAAGAGGCCAGCAGACTGGCCCTTTGAGTCACTCTGGGGTCCTGTGTTCAAGATGAAGTTGCAGGTCGAGTATTCTTCCACAGGCAAGAGGGTAGCAGGCAACAGGCCAGGACAGCAGTGCAGCAACTCCTTTAGAGCAGCAGTCCATCAGTGTGACAGTCCTTCCTTCTGCCACTTTTAGTAAAGGCAACTCAATGCAGTGATATTGTCTGATTTACTAAAAGTAAACACTTCAGTGTATTAAAAAAATCAAAGTTTTCGAATTTTGAAGAGATTTCATGATGTGCGTTGCACTATTTACATTGTATGGTATTGTAATTGAAATAATATAACACTTACTGCTGCTGACAAGGCATTGAAGAAAAGTAAAAATGTTGTTGAAATGTGAGGGTGTCAGTCTTTAATGGCCATATTTGCAGTAGATCATTGAGAAACTTAAAAGACAAAACCTTGCATAGTGCATGGGAATGAAAGCTGGGATGAGAGTGATTGCTTTTCCCAAATATTTAGATGAGGTTTATTATTTCACAATCTGTGACTAAGGGCAGCTGCTTACTCTCAAAGCAGATGCACACTGTCAGTGCCTTGATTTGATGTGTGTGTTAATATTCATTTATTACTATAATTAATCCTCCATCGACCTATACAGGCACTATTCTTCAATATAATTTAAACAAGTACAGACCAGTGAGTATGTGAATAGCTGGAGCAATAAAGAGACATATGGCTGCGATCCACATAGGGCTAATCAAATTGACAGCACTAAACAAGTAGACAGATATGGCTGACAGCAGCTGTCCATTACTCTGATGTTACCAAAAAACGCTATTAAAAAGTAGGTCCACCATATTATATAGCTCTACTCATTAATAACGTTTTTGGGTAACTACAGAGTAATGGAGGGCTGCCATTTATGGTGCTTGTCTTCAGTAATTTCTTCTTTCTTAATTAACAAGAACCTCTGCTGGCCTCAACTGAGGGGTGAGCAGGATCATGGGGCATTTATAATGTGGCCAGTAGCAATATAAACCTCAGCATAGCCAACTCACCCAGAACCAGTAGCCTCATTTTTCACTGAGATGTCCATACTGTTAAGGGCACTTTTGTGGCAAACATTAATGTTATCCAGAAACATATGTGTGCAAGACCTGTTAGCAATTTAGAAGTTCATACCTGAGAGCACTGAATGGATAAAGTAATGAGCAGCAGAAACAAATAGAGATTGACAGTGGGTAAGTGATTGCTAAGATTGGCAAGATAGTTGATTGCGCCTGCGTCCAAGTGGCAGAACCACTAGGAATCATCAATGGAAATTAATTACAGTATATCAATGAGTATACTACCAAAACATTATTAATAGACTGATGTGGTCTGACCCCCCATGAAAACAGAATTCTGGTGAATTTGTAGTCACACAACCAATGAATAAATAAGGGTTTTGTAAAGCACGCTACTCACCCGTTAGGGTCTCAAGGCACTGAGGGGTGGGTGTGAGCAGCTCCGTTGGGTCATCCAAAGAGCCAGGTCTGAGGTCCTTCCTGAATTTGTACAGTGTTGGGCTTCGCCGGAGGTGAAGGGGGAGATCGTTCCAGGTCTTGGCTGCGAGGTAGGAGAATGACCTTCCACCTGCTCTGGTGCTGTAGAAGTGTGGGACGGTGGCTAGGGAGAGGTCCGCTGAGCGGAGGTTTCTCTTAAGGGCGTGGAAGGAGATGCAGTCGGTGAGGTATTGGGGTCCGGTGTTGTGGAGGGCCTTTTAGGCATGCGTGAGCAGCTAGAAAGTTATTCTTCTTTCGACTGGGACCCAGTGGAGGTTGTGGAGGTGTAGGGTGATGTGGTTGTGCCATGGGATATCGAGGACGTCTGGCTGCGGCATTCTGGACGGTCTGGAGTTTGTAGAGGAGTTTTTTGTTGATACTGGCGTAGAGAGCGTTACCATAGTCCAGTCTGCTGGGGACTAGTGCATGAGTGACCGTTTTCCTGGAGTCGGGGGGATCCACTGGAATGTCTTGCATAGTATGTGTAGGGTGTTGAAGCATGCGGAGGAGACGGCGTTGATCTGGCAATTCATGGTGAGTGATGAGTCTAGTATGATGCCGAGGTTATGTGCATGGTCAGGTGGGGTGGGTGGGTTTCCAAGGGCAGGGGGCCAACAGGTGTCGCTCTATGCAGTGGAGGTGGTGCCGAGGATGAGGACTTCTGTTTTCTCCGAGTTGAGTTTCAGGCCGCTGTTCCTCATCCAGGTTGCGACGGCTTTCATCCCTTCCTGGAAGTTGTGCCTGATGATGTAGGGTACCTTGGTGAGGGAGAGGATGAGCTGGGTGTTATCAACATAGGAGACGCTGTTGAGCCCATGGTTTGTGACAATGGTTTCGAGGGGGGCCATGTAGATGTTGAAGAGGGTGGGGCTGAGGGAGGATGCTTGGGGTACACCACATCTGATCTCTGTCAGTTCTGAGAGGAAGGGCGGGAGCCTTATTCTCTGTGTTCTGTCTGTGAGGAATGATCGTAGCCAGTCTAGGGCCTTTCCTTGGATGCCGGCATCGTGGATTCTGGTGGCTAGTGTGAGGTGGGAGACGGTGTCGAAGGTTGCTGATAGGTCCAGAAAGATGAGGGCTGCTGTTTGGCCTTGGTCAAGGAGGGCGCGGATGTTGTCTGTTGCAGTGAGGAGGGCGGTCTCTGTGCTGTTGTTGCTGTGGAACCCAGATTGAGAGGTGAAAGGGAGCAGTGAGATGGGCCTGAAGTTCTTTAGTTCCGTCAGGTCTGCGGAGGGCTTCTTTAGGAGGGGCTTGACTTCAGCGCACTTCCAGTTGTCAGGGAATGTGGTGGTCTCGAGGGAGCAGTTGATGGTTCAACGTAGCTCGCGTGCGATAGCTGTGGCGGCCTTGTGGAAGATGTGCGGTGGGCAGGGGTCAGAAGGTGCTCCATAGTGGATGCTCTTCATGGTCTTTATGGTGTCTTCTGTTGTGAGTAGGGTCCTGGTACGAAGGGTCTGTTGGTTGGCGTCGCTGGGGGTAGGGGTTGGGGCGGTGCAGAGGTCTTGGTCATCAAAGTTGTTGTAGAATGTCTTGATATTGAGGTGAAAGAAGGAGCTGAGTCTGTCGCAGAGGTCTTGGGAGGGCGGATGTCGGTTGTTTTGCTGTTGGGTTTGGCAAATTCCTGTATGATGGCAAAGTGTTCCTTGGAGTTATGGGCATCACGCGGGCATCACCCCTACTGCAACAACTCCATTGGCTGCCAATTAAGCAGAGGGCCAAATTCAAAGGCCTCTGCATCACACATAAGGTCCTATTCGGTCAGGCACCCAACTACATCAAGGAACGCCTGGAGAAATATGTTCCCGGCCGCTCACTAAGGTCCTCCACGGAAGGCCTTCTAAAATGCCCACGATTTAATTACACCACTAAAGGTGGCCGTGCATTTTCTGTCCTAATACCACCACTCTGGAACAGGCTACCAGGCCAGCTTCGGGCAGAAAGACGTCTCCTTCCATTCAGAAAAAAACTCAAGACCCTTCTATTTACGGAAGCCTGGGCTTGACACTCCCGGCTCTGACAGTACTCTCCTTGGAACTGACGCTGATCTTCTTGAAGCGCTTAGAGACCTGTTGGTATTAAGCGCTCTACAAGTCCAAATTTACATTAACATTAACATTAACATTAACAATGGAGAGGATTCTGTCTTGGAGTTTTTCTTTGTGGATTTGATGAGTTGGTGATGTGCTGTGTTTAAAAAAATTTTTTTTATTTTTTTTTAGAGTTTTATATAGCGCGAACTAGACCCGAGACATCAGGTATCAGAGCGCTTTACATGAGCACCAGTTTCGTTACATGAGGACACATTCATTTTTGTTAGGCACGGGGAGATTAAGTGATTTGCCCAGAATCACAGGATGTTGAGCGTCGTTGCCGAGACTCGAACCCGGTTCCCCAGTTTCGAGGTCGACCGCTCTAGCCGTAAGGCTACATCCTCTCCCCTGGTGGCTGTTTTGTAGGCGGAGCGTGCTTCCGGAATTTTGCTGTTTCTCCACGTCTTTTCCAGTCACTGGCAGGAGCGCTTGGATTCCTGCAGCGTAGTTGTGAACCAGTTAGCTTTCTTGTTGTGTCGTCTTGTGGTGTTCTGGAGGGGGGCGAGTGTGTTGGGGCAGTTGGCGATGCATTGGTGGAGGTTGCTCGCTGCGGTGTTGGTGTCTGTCGCAGTTGGGGGTGGAGTGCAGGTGAGGGCAGAGATGAGGTGTTCTTTGGAGACTTTGTTCCAGATTCTGCATAGGAGGCAGTGCACGTGTTTGTGCGCGGTGGGTTTAGTAATGGAGAAATGGATGCAGTGGTGGTCAGTCCAGAGCAGTTCCATGGTGTGGCTGAAGAAGATGTTGTTTCCTCCTGCAAAGATGGGGTCGAGTGTATTCCCCGCTGTGTGAGTGGGGGGCGGAGACAAGTTGCTTCAGCCCTATGTTGGTGAGGTTTTCTATGAGGGCAGTGGTGTTGAGGTCACTGTGGTTGTCCAGGTGGAAGTTCAGGTGTCCAGTAGTATGTAATCTGTGGAGGCAAGGGCGTGGGGTGCGCTGAGGTCAGCGATGACGTTGGTGAACGGGGTGCGAGGGCCAGGTGGTCTGTAGGCGAGTGTTGCGGTTGGTCTGGATCTGGAAGTGGAGGTGTTCCATGGTGGTTGTCAATCAGAGGGAGCTTTTGTGGATGATGGTTAGGCCTTCTCCTGAGTGGTAGGGATGGTCTTTTCTCAGGATCTTGTATCCATCGGGGATGGCGGTTGCGATGTCAGGTGCGGACCTGGCATTGGTCCAGGTCTCTGTGAGGAAGGAAGATGCAGCTCAGTGGTTCGTGTGTGCTAGCGTCTGGTTGGCTGGGGCTGTTGCCTGTATTCAGAGGTGGGTGAAGGTGCGGCGGCAGTGTCGACAGGAGATTAGCCTTGGGTGATGTTTGGTGTCGAGAGCTGGCAGTTGTTGTTGCGTCTGGGGTTGAGAGTGTGGAGAGTGCTGGAGGGGTAGCGGTAGAGGGTCAGAGGACCAGGGTCCGTGGCTCTGGTCGCGGTCGGGTCACAGATGAGCACAGATGGCTGCCTTTGCCGTGCCTTTGGTGCTCCAGGGGCACGCCCACTGCATAGGTCGGGGGAGGGCGATCAGCTGGGAGGTGGGTGCGACACGCTGGGGGGAGGGGCAGCTGGGGCAGCAGCAGTGAGGAGTGCGGGAAGAAAGAAGAGAGAGAAAGGATGGCAAAAGAGGAAAAGAGGCAGATAGATAAAAATGACAAAGAGAAAAAGAGTCAAAATGAAAAGGCAGAGAGAGCACACAGAAAAGACGGGGCAAAGATAAATAAGGAGGCAAAAGGAAAAGGCAGACAGAGCAAACAGAAAAAACATGGCAAAAAGAGAAATAAGAGGCAAAGAGGGAAGAGAGCAGAGCGGAGTAGCAGAAGAGTTGGCTGCTCCTCCACTAGACCACCAGGGATGAGTCGCAGGCAGGAGCCTGCTGGTGGAGGAGGGTCTTGAACACCTACCAGAGAGGAGCTCGGGCTAGAGCCTAAGGGCAGACCCTTAATGGTGCGCCGGGGGAGAGCAGTGACTCGGACCAGGAGGTCAGAGGTCTTGCTCTTCTTTCCACGCAGTGGCCACCATTAAGTTTTGGTCAGGGGGAGGGTGATCAGCTGGGAGGCGGGAGCGACACACTGGGGGGGAGGATCCGCGGGGGCAGCAGTGGCAGGGAGCACGGGAAGAGGAAAGAGGGAGCGAGGATGGCAACAGAGGAAAAGAGGCAGACAGAGAAAAAGGGGAAAGAGAAAAAGAGTCAAAAGTAAAAGGCAGACAGAGCAAACAGAAAAAACAGGGCAAAGAGAAATAAAGAGGCAAAAGTAAAAGGCAGACAGAGCAAACAGAAAAAACGGCAGACAGAGCAAACAGAAAAAATGGGGCAAAGAGAAATAAAGAGGCTAAGAGAAAAGGCAGACAGGGCAAACAGAAAAAACATGGCAAAAAGAGAAATAAGAGGCAAAGAGAGCACAGAGCAGATCGGAGTAGCAAAAGAGCAGGCTGCTCTTCCACTAGACCATCAGGGATGAGGCGCAGGCAGGAGCCTGCTGGTGGAGGAGGCCTCGAACACCTACCTGATAGGAGCTCGGGCTAGAGCCTAAGGGCAGACCCTTAACGGTGAGCCGGGGGAGAGCAGTGACTCTGACCAGGAGGTCAATTGCCTTGCTCTTCTTGCCACGCAGCGGCCGCCATTAAGTAGGGGTCAGGGGGAGGGTGATCAGCTGGGAGGAGGAAGCGACACGCTGGGGGAGGGGCCACGGGGGAAGCAGCGGCGGGGAGCACGGGATAAGGAAAGAGGGAGCAAGGATGGCAAAAGAGGAAAAGAGGCAGACATAGAAAAAGGGCAAAGAGAAAAAGAGTCAAAAGTAAAAGGCAGATAGAGCAAACAGAAAAACAGGGCAAAGAGAAATAAAGAGGCAAAAGGAAAAGGCAGACAGAGCAAACAGAAAAAACGTCAGACAGAGCAAACAGAAAAAATGGGGCAAAGATAAATAAAGAAGCAAAAGTAAAAGGCAGACAGAGCAAACAGAAAAAACGGCAGACAGAGCAAACAGAAAAAATGGGGCAAAGAGAAATAAAGAGGCAAACGGAAAAGGCAGACAGAGCAAACAGAAAAAACAAGGCAAAAAGAGAAATAAGAGGCAAAGAGGGCACAGAGCAGAGTGGAGTAGCAGAAGAGAAGGCTGCTCTTCCACTAGACCACCAGGGATAAGGTGCAGGCAGGAGCCTGTGAGTGGAGGAGGGCCTTGAACACCTACCAGAGAGGAGCTCGGGCTGCAGCCTAAGGGCAGACCCTTAACGGTGACGCTATGCCGGGGAGAGCTGTGACTCTGACACAGCTTAGAGATGCCTATGCTAAAAGGAGTGGACAGAGGACACCGGGGGAGCATGTTTCCTAGAAGTGAGAGAGGACCCATGAAGCACTGAGTACACAGGATAGAAAGAGAGAACATAGGAATTACATGGGTTTGCATGAAGCACAGGAGTACAAAGGATCTCCCAGAGAATACTGTTGAAGTAATTGGTATTTTGGAAGGGAAAAGAGTGCACAGAAAGTACAGAGATTACCTTTGAAACACTTGGGACACAGAAATGGCAGAGGTTGAGAGCACAGAGATTAGCCTTGAAATACCAAGTACACTGAAAAGGCAGAGAGTACACATGAAGCACAACAGTACATATGGTGCACAAGACTACACAGGAAGCACCCAGATTACCCACAAAACACTGAGGGGCATATTCTCAAGGACTTATCGCCGATTTATCGGTACTTTAGCGCCGTAAAAGTGGCGATAGATTTATCGCCCTATTCTCAAGCTGGTGCAAACTGCCGATATCGTCAGTTTTCCTGTGATAACTTCCGCAAAAAACATCGCCACGGATGAGAGCGACAACTAACACTAATGATATGCAGAGTAGGCGTTCCCATGCAAAAACACACGATAACACCACTTCGCGATATTCACAACGACCAGCCAGATCGGCGATGCGATCCGAAAACATGCGATAAGGCGCGTTAGCAGCAGGGATTAAACACCTGCCTTTTACTGGTGTTAAGCAGGATGACAACCTGCAGTATGAAAGGGAGCCCAGCCCAGAGCCACATCTGATGACCAACAGATGCCATGGAGACAATGATCATGCAGCCTGGAGACCCAAGAGGGCCACACCACCCACAGCAACCACCCCCCGGACCCTCACCCCCCAGGTCATGAAGTCCAATAGTCAACGGTAGTGGAAAAACAGAACTTTATTACTAATACATAAACAACAAGACGAAAAGCTCAGCCAACGCGTTCCATTCCCAACGGGGAACTTCACCAGGGCAACGTGTGGATCCAATAAACTGCAAATGCTGCAGGAACTCCCCAATACCATTCCATATCCCGAAATCAGTAGTCAAAAACCTGTTGGAGAAATGTTGATAATGGTCAAGCGTCCTCATAGTCACAAACGTAATCTGGTACAGTGTATTGCACTTGGACAAACTGGACAAAAAGGAATGCATACAGGTATGATGAATCCAGTCCAAATATACTGTAACAGAAGTCTGTGTGCTCGTATTCTCCGCAGGAAAGAAAAGGAAGGTTACGACCACACAAACATCTGTTACGGTCTCATTATGCAGGATTCATCATACCTGTAAACCACGGTTTGTATCATCTTGATACCCCTGCACCTTCACTTCCCCCACGCTGTGCATGAACAGCTGGAGACCATGCAAGGGAATTATGCCATAGCTGCCTTACCGCACGTGTCGGGGGCAATTGACTGTACACATGTACCACTTGTGCCCCCTGCCGACCCTGCACACAATTACCGCTACAGAAAGCACATGCATTCCATCAATGTGCAGGCAATAGTGGACCACCGGGAACAGTTCACCAATGTCATCGCCAACTTCACAGGCAGTGTGCATGATACATACATCTTCCGACAGTCCATCATCAACCAGCACTTCCAGGATGGCACCTATGGCAATGCACTGCTCATTGGTAAGTACTAGCTGAACACACCACACACCTCAACTCCACAATCACACAACTCACAACTGTGTGAGAGCACATGTAACAAAATCACATACAACATGCCAACCAACATGCCCAACTACCGGACACGACAACACAAGTAACCGTGGTAACAGGGGCCAGACATGTAGACAAACCATCCACAAAGGCAGAGCCCCTCTGCCACACAATTGCAGAATGTGGAGAGAGGTGGGAACCAAGAATATGCGAAGGAGGCAAGTGACCCAGCAATAAGAAAGGACACAATGCCAAGTGTGGCGGAGATGTGCTGGACAGACTGCAGTATGCAGAGCACAGACATGTCCATGTGGACATCTACTGCTGGTGTTTGCAGTGTAGTGGACAGTGGACACAAACAGGTTACCCCAGGCAGTGTGGAAGACCTTGGACATGTAGCCATGTGGTCCCCCTGTAAGCCTGAGCAGAGTGGCCTTGGCCGGCGTATGTCACGAATGAATAGCCCGGGGCCCTGGGCGTGGTCCAGTTCTGGGTTGGCCAGCATAGTAACTACTGCGTGTGTCTCTGTGTCTGCCATATCATGACCATAGGCCTACACACACGCGTGCCCAACCACATTCAACGGCCGTATTCACACTGGAGACGAGGTGAGTACGTCCCAAGCCAACCCGTGCACATCTCATCAGCGCATGCAGGGTCGTATCTGCCAGGGCGGTGCCCCACATCCAGCCGCGAGGCCGCCGCCATGACCGGTGGTGCCTGCGCGATCCTGTGCGCGTGCTGCACCACAGCCCTGGTCCCCAGACCGGTCTGCCACCCAGTGATGACTGCCCGCCCCTGCGCACCCAGGCCTCAATGCTCACCTGCCGCCACCGGCGTGTCTCCAAGAGGGCCCTCCACATGCCGGTGCAACCTCCTCAGCCGATTGCTGGATTCCGCACCACAGACCCTCAGGGCACCCTGCGGCACCGCACCGCGGAGTCATGTGTGTGCTGACTGCTGCCTGCGATACACTGCGGTCCAGCAGGGCTCACATTTCAAATCGAGTCTTGATTTGCTGGACGCCGTATCGAGGCCAACGCATCATCGCAGGCTGCACACCCGATCAGCTCTTCAGGTGGGCCTAACTCAGTGCACCGCAAGTCATCGCCACGTGGCGGTAGGCCCGTGCCGGATGCAGGCCATCGGGTGCCACTAACTCAGTGCAACGCAAGTCATCGCCACGTGGCGGTAGGCCCATGCCGGACGCAGGCCATCGGGTGCCACTAACTCAGTGCAACGCAAGTCATCGCCTCGTGGCGGTAGGCCCGTGCCAGACGCAGGCCATCGGGTGCCACTAACTCTGTGCAACGCAAGTCACGGACCCATTACGATTGAGTTCCGTGGATGCGGACGCCATCATGTCACCTCCGGCAGTGGGGGATGTGCTGTGGTGGGCCCTTTTATTGGCAGGGTCACATGTCCTGTGACGCCTGTGCTGGATGGGTGCGGTGTGGGTGTAAACCAACCCTCAGGGAGTGGCTGTGGCATTCTGACAACAGACCAGTGACCAGCAGATCACTACAGGGAAGACCTGGGACATGTAGTTGTGTCGTCACCGCCTGTGAGCGTAAGCGGAGTGGGCTGGCGTATGCCAGTCCAGCGTAGGGGTGTGAACAATGAGCCTGGGGCTCTGGGCATGGTTCAGTTCTGGCCTGGACAAGGAAGTAACCAATGCGTGTGTCTCCGTTGTAGTGTCAGCGCCACCCGGACCGCAATCGGCAATGTTGCACCCTGTGACCCAAGCCCCACAACATGTGCAAAATGGACGTGACGGGGAATCAGTGACCCTACATTTATCCATACTGTCATACTTGAAGGATCATAGACATGACACATCTGTGTGATTTTGAATGTTTTATTCACATTCAGTGGAGTGTTGCAGCTGGAGCAGTACAGGGCCATGCACATCCCACTTGACATTGTTGCCCCGTGGAGGGCCATCCAGAGTCCATTAGGGAAGGACAAATTCATCGGAAGAGGAAGAGTTCAGTCCGCAGTCTGATTGCTGTGTCATTGGTAACCAAACAGAATATGGCAGTCCATGTCGAGGTCCAAGGTGAGTGCCGCAGAGTGTATCGGGGGACAGTGGAAGGTGATGATGCAAAGGGCCGTACCAAGCTGAAACAGGCCATATGGCGGAGATGAATGCTACCGCTTCCTCATTACCACAACGGCAGTCTCATCCACATCATCGTCCACTGATGTGTGATGTGCATCACCTGTGGGTGGTGGTGTTTCGGCTGCAGCACTGTGTGGCACTGACACATCAGGGGCTGGAGGTGGATTGTCATCCGCACTGTGTGGCAGTGACACATCAGGTGTCGGAGGTGGAATGTCTGCCACACTGTGGGGCACTGACACATCAGGGGCGGAGATGTGGATGGTGTAGGAGCAGCAGCATTCATCTGAACCAGGCCTTGTGGCTATAATGCCATGACGAGGATCTGCAGGGCATAGAAGATCCCAGCTACATCTCACTGATGTGCAGCTGTGGCAGCCATCCTTTCTGCCTCCATATGCACCATGTCCTCCATGAGCCTCCGCATGTGTCCCAACTCCCGGCTGAGATCGCTGGAGCCACTCTGACTAGACAGGTGTTCTTGTCTCTAAGTCATGACTCCAGCGATGTCAGCCATGGCTCGTTGGAGACCATGGAGCAGACTGTGGGTGTCCGTTAGGGACTCTAAGTGGTCCCTGATGGGACGTAGACACCCATGGATGGCATCTAGTTTGGCTGCCATGAGTTCGAACCCCACCGCACCTGCTCAGCTATCTCCTTCTGTCCCTCCAACACACGGCATTGAAATGCCATGTGTTGGTCGTGGGGATCCTGGGAGACAGCCGGGGTGGTGGGTCCTTCCTGCTGTGTGCTCTGTGCAGGGGGTGGGGTCTCCTCGACGCAGCTGGGCTGCCCTGCTCCTGGGGGTGGGGTGCGGAAGCTGTCCATGAGCTCTTGGAAGGCGTCGGTGTCGAAGGTGGGGAGGTCCTCCTCGTCATCAGTGAGGAGGTGTTCGGTCTGCTCTGCAGTAGGTGATGATTCTCCCTCTGCAATGTAAAGGGGAGATGCAGTTTAACAGTGTGTTCCATGTATGTTCATGCATTGGCCAAGTTTCCAAACAGACTGCATGACAATGTACATTGTGACTGTTTAGGAGGAGCTACCTATTTGAAGCGGGACAGTGGACATTTGTGCACCATCAGGGATGTGGGGTTGTACTTGTCCATTATCATATCACAGTTTCCTGCTATGCCAAATGTGATTGGCCAGTTTCTACACACAAGCAGCAGCAGTTGTGTCCTCTGTTCTGTTGTAAATGTGTTGCAGTTTGTACCATATTGTTGTCAATGTTGATGTGCTCTGATTCTTGTGTGTGTGCTGCATTGTAGGAGAGTCGCCCCTGCAGCTCAGACTTTGCTTGGCCTTCTCCATTTCAGGCGGTATGCCTTTGACTACTGTGCTTATGCAGTGCTGAGATGTTGCATACTTGGGTAAATTGGGCTCTTGGTGGGAGTTGGGACTCTTGGGCATGGTTTGTCCACAGATGTCTTGTTGCCGTCAGGGGTTGTTTGTGCACGTCGATGTGTCAGTGTGTGACCTGCTCCTTTCCGGATGTGGCCCACACTCAGCCACCTCAGTGTCATGGCGTGTAAAATGTCATGATTAGTGGCCTGCAGACATGCTCATCGTCATGCAGTGTCACTTGCATTGTCAGTGGGGCTCACGGATCAGCAGCTTTGCTGGGTTCAGCACATGTGCATGGGTTTGTTGTGAGATTGGTGATGTGTGGGGAGGGCCCCGTCTGGGCACATTGTGGACAGGGGACTACTTGCTGTTTCTATGTGTGCTGCAGTATGGCAAGGAGATCAGGGACACGATCCAGAGTCATTGTGGTTGTGCACCAGGTAGGTCGCTCCCCCGCCACATAGCTCAGCCTGTGGTGTCCTGCCCGCTGCTGCTGCTGGTAAGCTCGCCCTCTGCTTGTGGCCTCGGTGCCCGTTTTTCGTCTGTTTTTCCCTCGCTGCCCCCACTGTATTGTGTCCTTTTTTCCTTCTGTACCCTCGCTGCCCCCATTGCTGTGTGCCTGTTTTCTCTCTGTTCCCCTCGCTGCCCCCACTGTACTGTGTCCATTTTTTCCTTCTGTACCCTCGCTGCCCCCATTGCTGTGTGCCCGTTTTCTCTCTGTTCCCCTCGCTGCCCCCACTGTACTGTGTCCATTTTTTTTCCTTCTGTACCCTTGCTGCCCCCATTGCTGTGTGCCCGTTCTCTCTCTGTTCCCCTCGCTGCCCCCACTGTACTGTGTCCATTTCTTCCTTCTGTACCCTCGCTGCCCCCATTGCTGTGTGCCCGTTCTCTCTCTGTTCCCCTCGCTGCCCCCACTGTACTGTGTCCATTTCTTCCTTCTGTACCCTCGCTGCCCCCATTGCTGTGTGCCCATTCTCTCTCTGTTCCCCTCGCTGCCCCCACTGTACTGTGTCCATTTTTTCCTTCTGTACCCTCGCTGCCCTCATTGCTGTGTGCCCGTTTTCTCTTCTGTCTCCCTCGCTGCCCCCATTTCCCTGTGTCCTTCTTGCCTTCTGTACCCCTCGCTGCCTCTCTCCAATCCCGCCGCTGCGTCCCCTGCGGCCCCGCCCCCCTGACTGCCCATTCGCTGCCCCTGCCTCCCGCCGAAGGCGCGCCTAAGGCAAGCCCATCTGCGCCCGTCCGTGCCTGGACCGCGCCCAGCGCCAGAACCCCTGGGCCGTGCGCCCCCGACACCAGCCTCGAGGACCGACGCCAATACGATGCCACCACACTCCACGCTCTCAACCCAGGACGGACGCACAACTGCTTCAAGGCCGCCCCGAAATGCACCCATGGTCCCTTCACCTGCCGGAACTGCAGCTACACCAGCCTCAGAGCCACCGAGGCACCCGCCAAGAAGGACCGCAACCACCTCCGATGCATCCTACTGAACACCCGCTCCGCACGCAAACACGCCGTCGAGCTCTGGGACCTGCTCGACACATCATCACCAGACGTCGCCTTCCTGACAGAGACCTGGATGAACGACTCCTCCGCCCCCGACATCGCCATAGCCATCCCAGACGGCTATAAGATCACCCGCAGAGACCGCGTCAACGCAGTAGGAGGAGGAATCGCCATCGTCCACAAGAACACCATCAGGGTCTCGACCAGCACCGACAACACTCTCAGCACCGCCGAACACATGCACTTCCAGATCCACACGGACCCCAACACCACCCTCAGAGGCACCCTCGTCTACAGACCCCCTGGGCCCCGACCCCAGTTCAGCGACTCCATCGCCGACTTCATCAGCACGCACGTCCTGACCTCTACCGACTACATCCTCCTCGGAGACCTGAATTTTCACCTGGAGAACAAGAACGACAGCAATTCCACCACCCTGATCGACAACCTCGCCAACCTCGGTCTGAGCCAGCTCGTCACAACACCGACCCATTCCGCCGGCCACACGCTCGACCCCATCTTCTCCTCCAGCTCCCACGTCTCCTTCAGCCACACCATGGAACTCCTCTGGACCGACCACCGCTGCATCCATTTCACCTTCCAGAAACCCACCACACACCACCGCACCCAACAGATCCCACGCCGCTGCTGGAGCAAAGTCACCGAAGACCAACTACGGGCAACCCTCCCTCTCAGCCCTCCCTCCGACCCATCCAACACCGACGACGCTGCCTGCAACCTCAGAAGATCGATGGATGACTGTGCCAACACCCTCGCCCCGCTGAAAAAACCCACCTACGCTGACACCACCAAAAGAGCCAGCTGGTTCACCTCGGAACTCCTAGCTTCCAAGCGCACCTGCCGGAAACTAGAGAAGAAATGGCACAGTGATAAGACACCGGACAGCCACGCAGCCCACAAAGACGCCATCCGTAACCACCACCACCTCATCAAGTCTGCCAAGAGAACCTCCTTCAAAGACCGCCTCGACAACAACGCACACAACAGCAAGGAGCTTTTCAACATCATGAAGGAACTCTCCAACCCCAGCTCCAACACCAACGACATCCCACCGTCGCAACCCCTGTGCGATTCCCTCGCCACCTTCTTCCACCGCAAGATCGCCGACATCCACGACAGCTTCAACACCCAGACAGCCCCAACTAAGATCGATGCACCAGACCCGCCGCACACCATCGACCACGATCCCCTGCCAGCCTGGGCCAGCGTGAACATTGAGGACACCATCAAGACCATGAGCACAATACACTCCGGCTCCCCGTCAGACCCTTTCCCGCACCACATCTTCAACAAAGCCAGCAGCTCCATCGCACCCCACCTGTGCAACATCGAGACCGCGACCTTCCCAGAGAGCTGGAAACACGCAGAAATCAACGCCCTACTCAAAAAACCCAAGGCGGACCCAAGAGACCTCAAGAACTTCCGGCCCATCTCCCTGCTTCCGTTCCCAGCCAAGGTCATCGAGAAGATCGTCAACAAGCAGCTAACCCGATACTCGAAGAAAACAGCATCCTGGACCCATCCCAATCGGGGTTCCTCAGCAACCACAGCACTGAGACTGCCCTCATCGCCGCCACCGACGACATCAGGATCCTGCTGGACAACGGTGAGACCGCAGCCCTCATCCTGCTGGACCTCTCCGCCGCCTTCGACACTGTCTGCCCTCCGCACTCTACGCGCACGCCTCCACGACGCAGGGATCCGAGACAAGGCCCTGGAATGGGCCACCTCCTTCCTCGCTGGCAGAACCCAGAGAGTCCGCCTCCCACCATTCCGATCCGAAGCCTCCGAGATCATCTGCGGCGTACCCCAGGAATCGTCCCTCAGCCCAACACTGTTCAACATCTACATGGCCCCGCTCACACGCATCGCCAGACAGCACGACCTCAACATAATCTCCTACGCCGACGACACCCATCTGATCCTCTCCCTCACCAAGGACCCCCTCGCCGCCAATCCAACCTCCATGAAGGGATGAAGGCCGTCGCCGAATGGATGAAGATCAGCTGACTAAAACTGAACACGGAGAAGACAGAGGTCCTCATCCTCAGCTCCAACCCCTCAGCCTGGGACGACTCCTGGTGGCCAACGACGCTGGGAGCAGCCCCGACACCCACCGACCACGCACGCAACCTGGGAGTCATCCTCGACTCAACGCTCTCCATGGCCAAGCAAGTCAACGCAGTCTCATCCTCCTGCTTCAACACCCTCCGCATGCTTCGCAAGATCTACAGGTGGATCCCGACAGACACGAGAAGAACAGTCACCCAGGCCCTCGTCAGCAGCAGACTCGACTATGGGAACGCCCTCTACGCGGGAGCCCCGGCCAAGCTCATCAAGCGACTGCAACGCATACAAAACGCCTCTGCACGCCTGATCCTCGATGTACCACGCCACAGCCACATCACCCCCCACCTGAGGAACCTGCACTGGCTCCCCGTCGACAGGAGAATCTCCTTCAAACTCCTCATCCACGCACACAAGGCACTGCACAAGACTGGCCCAGCCTACCTCAACAGACGACTCCTCTTCTACATCCCCAACTGCCAACTCCGCTCTGCCGACCTCTCCCTCGCCACCGTCCCTCGCATTCGAAGAACCACCACCGGCGGCAGATCCTTCTCCCACCTCGCCGCCAAGACCTGGAACACCCTTCCACTAAGCCTACGACAGACCCAAGACCTGCTGACCTTCAGGAGGCTACTCAAGACCTGGTTGTTCGACCAGTAGCAGCACCCCACCCCTTTTTTTTTTTTTTCTCCCCCAGCGCCTTGAGACCCTCGCGGGTAAGTAGTGCGCTTTACAAATTCTGTGATTGATTGATTTATTGCAGTGTGCTATACTTCATTGTGCATGTGTGCCATTGTGCCCATCTCCCCCCGTCCCCCCAGTCCCTGGTGGTTACTCACCCTGTTGCTGTTGTGTCAGGTCATGTTGAGCAGTGTCCGGTCCCCTGACTCCTGCCACCGTCTCCACACTGATGACTGTGGACACCATTTCCTCCATCTCATCCAGCTCCTCCTGTGGCGCAGGACTCCCACCCCCAGTCTGCATTGCTGCTTTGCGGTTGTTTGCGAGTTTCAGCTTGGTTTTGCGCTTCATATCATTCCAGCGCCTCTTGACCTCGTCCATTGTCCTCCTCAGCACTCCGACTGCATTCACCTTGTCCACGGTGGACTGCCATGTTCCATTTTTTGTTGCCAATGACACAGTGGAGGTGACGAACAGTTGTTGATGGTGTTCTATCACCTTCGTAATCAGGATACTGTTTTCCTGCGGACTGAACCGCGTCTTCCTCTTCTTCTTCTCCTTGCCCTTCCCTGACCCCGAGGTCCCAAGCTGGTCCTCCGTGGGGCTTGTGGGGTTCGGGTTGTCCTCTGTACTTGCTCCGGCTACCTCCATTGTGCTTCGCAGTTATGTTTTGTTTTTCTGCAGCTTTTATGGTGATTTTTCCCGCCTGATGTGGAAATTGCAAGCCTGGTGCTGCTTGTCGCCGATTTTTCTATCGCGGTTGGGCCCATCAAAAAAAATTTCACGTTCGGGTTTCCTTTTTTATTGCTGTCACAGTAGTTGTATCACGGACATTTTAGGCGTTATCGGGAAACTATCGCATGTTACCGCCGTGTTGGGAATACGACGTTGACACAGAGTTATTTTCCCGCGATAGACGGAGATATGAAAAATTGCGTTAGCCTTTTTTGGCGATGTTTATCGCACGTTCTTGAGAATATCCCCCTGAGTACGCTGGAGAGAAAGAGTACACAGGAATACACAAAAGGTACATAATGACATGGGAAGGACAGATATTACACTTGGGGAATTCAGGGCCAGATCTACTAAGGCATTTTGTGGTCACAAAGTGTGTTATTCTCAAAATAGAAGCCTTTGTGACCAGCAAAAAGGCTTTTTGGTATGTATCTAACCCAAATTGCAATTCTTACCACATTAGGCTTTGTGACTACATACCAAATCCCTATTTTAAAGGGGTGTGTTTAGGCGTCCCTTCCAAACAGTGATGTATTAATGTTTTGCGACTGAAATGCAGTCCCAAAACGGTAATAATTTAACCAACTACTAAAAGGTAGTGATAACCCATTTCAAGTGGAACGGGGTGCCCAAAATGACCCTTTTGTATGTTGAGGCAGTGGTCCATGATACTCCTAACAAATGTTGTACAAGTTTTCCTTTTTAAACATATTCAATTTTTCTTTTTAGAAAAAAAACATTGTTTTATTGATAAGTAATCACAGAAATGATGGTTTGCTGACCCCAACAGGCCAGAATCTCAGTAATTGTAGTATTCATAAAGGGTCACAATTTTCAACCTACCTCGTGCATAATAATTAGGTCGGTCAGATTGAGAACCCTATGAATGGTGTGTTTCTAAACTAACATATAATACACAAAATACTCAGAATACACATAATCAATTTGCAACCACTTTTACCGAATCAGTACGTTAAAATGACCCGATGTAAACAAAACGCTGGAAACTCAGGTGGAGTTATGTTTCCAGGTGCTTTAGAGCAGTACAGAAGGAACAGTCAATTCAGAATGATAGAGGTTACAATATAAAAAATAGGACTGACATGACAAAACAGGCTTAACTGGAATCTTTGGAACTCCACTTTGTGGTGTTCCTGTGTTAACCCTGACATCTTCTTTTATGTGTGTCAGTGAACATATTCTATATTAAAACAATGCTAAAAATACAGCTCACTGTACTGTTTTCCCATTAGTATTTCTAAGGACATCTTGCAGGCAGAGTAAAGTGGTACTGTAGAGTCAGAATACTGCTGGATAACAACACAAATATATTAAAGAGTTATCCAACATTCCTCTGTATATTATTTAATATCCGAGAAGATGCTGCCTGTAGATCTCAATATTGTTAGAATGTTTGTGTCAGTGGTTCTTGTGTGCAAAAGAGAAGCCGGGCTGCAGCATTCTGCACCAACTAGAGTCTCTTAAGTAAATATAAAGGGAGACCCCAGTATGGTGCATTGGCTTAGTCCAGCCAAGATGTTATAAAGGCATGGACTACCATCTTCTGCAAGTAGCTGGAAGGTACAAGAGCTTCCTCAAGAACTGGAAAAGGTCTAAACAAGTCCCAACTACGCTCTCCACCTGTGATTTGAAGGACACATTTTTGTCAAACTTCACTCTGAGGTTTTTGGCCAATGCAGTGGGTGGCGGGAACTATGATGCAGAGCTAGGCTAAACCCCCACCACTCCACACAGGGGTGGGGGAAATAAAAAAAGTGTCTCTGTATTACTTATATTGCAAATGGAGGTTGTTCTGGCACTTCCACTGGAACACCGCTGACAGACATGCTTCAACTGTTAATTATGCCTGCTGCCAACATCACAGATGTGTCCAAAGAAGAAAGACTTGGACTGTCACTCAAACACGGCTTGGAAGCATGTGTTCTGGGCTGGAGCTCTCTTTAACTCCCTTCATGCAAAATGCTGTCACTGACACTGTGTGTGAGTGGAAGAACATTGCCTCACACGCAAGGGGAAGAAACATGATCAATGGAAAGTATGGCTTCACAATAAAGTCACCCACTCCTTGCCACTTTCTATAATATTTCCACTCCTTGCTGCTTTGTCAGCGCAGGTCCACTTGAGCCGGCCAACCAAAACCAGCATGACCAGCATGGAAGAAGGAAGAAAAATAAAACACTTCCCATTTTGAACCATATTCCAAACGAGAGTGAGTAAGTGAATGAAACGATTTAGATCTACATGCATTCAGGGGATTTCTCCCTTTAAGGAAATTATGACATTTCCTTCCTTCTCTTTCAGTTTTTTCCTTCTTTTGTTTATTTCTGTCTTTTCATATCTTTTGTTCTTCCTTCTGTCCATCCTTTCATGTATCCCTGGATTCATCCATTTTAACATTTATCCATCATAATTCCTTCCTTGTTTCCATCCGTCTGTCTGTCTTTTTCATCCAGCTATCTTTCTGTCCTCCATCCTTGCATACCTGGTGGTATGTATGAGCGTCTTTCTGGAAAATGGCAGTCTCTGATCAAAGTCAAAGGAGCTAGAAACAAAAATTTTGATTTTTTATGTTAAATGAACTGCCCAGTGGCAACCCACAAGCTGCCAGACTGGGTGGTACATGATGCCACTGATAGCCAGCACTAATCCTTGCATTGCTCTCATGCTGTTTCTAGTAGTAAAGAGCATGAGAGTAAGGCAAAGATAGCAGTGGCAGCCGGTAATTTTAGGAGGGAGGGGGCACACGGGACACACGTGCACACATACATACTCACAGCCATGCATTCACACGCTTGCACATACACACAAACACATCCTTTCACAAAACTCATTACCAAACATTCATACATAAACACACGCATGCACCAAACATTAATTTAAAAAACAACACATACTTACCTGCAGCTCTGCCTCGGAGGTCCCCGGAGGTTTGGGACTGCTTCCTTCCCTCATTTGCTGATCCTAGGTCACCCAATGAGGGAAGGCAGCAGTCCCAACGTAATCAAAGAGTGGATGGGGTCAGTGAGACTGCTAACCCCACCCCACTCTGTGATGAAGTGTCACTGATTGACACTCGACACTGGGCGCTTCAGGGCTTAAAACCGAAGCACCCAGGTGTGAGGCAATCAGTGAAACTATCCCTCGTCACTGAGGGGAGGGCCTCGGGGACCTTTGCTGAGATGAGGAGGTCACGCACACAGGAGTTGTGACTTCCTCAGCCCAGCAAATGTTAGCTCACGCAGCCAGGAGCCTGCGCATTTAGCTCATGTATGGCTCCTGGCTGCCTGACCTGTAAATGAACAGTGTCTGTCAGGCTGACCTTTGTTCAGCCTGACAGACACTGTTCATGAGGGGCAAAAGGTGAGGGGGGTGTGGCCCCTCAGCCCCAAAGGACCGACCGCAGCTGAAAGATAGGGTGGGGTAACTGATCCCAGCCCTTCAGTGGAGATTCCTTAACACAGTGTGAGCTCAAGAGACCTGAAGTGTTCCTGTAGTCACAGTAAAAGACTTGTCCATCCCGACATACTCACTTGACTTCATCAATGCTGTCTGCTAATCAGCTGGATTGGCCCCGCCCTTCTCCAGAGCAACACAGCACCATAGATGAGAGAAATCACTTAATAACATCACTGGTATTTTTAATGAATACTTGTGGTGGCATTTGGCTGCAGGGGGCAACGTCCTAACACCCCAATGGATAACCTTCCGCTGGTTATTGATTAATCAAAAGTGAATGCATTTTCTTCTTCCACATGTCTATCGGTAAAACCGCTCAGGTTTAGCCTCATCCCGCCCTCTCATTTAGCCCAAACCTAAACAAGATAGGTACAGTTGTGAACAATCATCTTCATTCTCTTTAAAATGTTAACCTCTTCCGTGCTCATGACGGCCGGGAGCCGTCATGAGTCAAGGTGGGCGTGTGCTCGGGAAGCGCGGGGGCCGTCCGAGACATGCCCAGTCTTTAGAACGCCCAGCACCTGGGCGGAATCGGCCGCGCAGCGAAGCGGTTAAGCATTTACACTTCAATATCCATCTAAACACTGTTTTGAGTAAGCCTGGGCGTAGTTCGCGAAGTAGCGCTACGCGAAGCTACGCAAAGTGCAGTTCGCACTACGCGAACTACGCGTAGCACTACGCGAACTGCGTAGTGCACTGTTCGCAATGATTGCACAGTGCCGGATGCTTGTCCGCACTGTGCAATCATTGAAAACGGCATCTTGCACAGTGCGAGCTGTCTTTTACTGCCGCTCGAGTAGATTTTTACTCGAGCGGCAGCTTTCTCAACGCAAACTGGTAGTTTCTCATCGCGAGAGGTCGCGAGCATACGCGACCACTCGCAATGAGAAACCTGACCTCCCTGCGTTGAGAATCTCGCCGGGATGTCCTTTTGCTTGCTCGCAGTCGCCAACTTGACGTTGAGGACCGCGAGCAAGCAAAAAATGACCGCTGCACTACGCTACGCTACGCTACGCGTGTTTGCACTGTGCTACGTGCAATTCGCGTTGTGCGAAGTAGCGCAAACTTCGCAAACTACGCGAGCGTAGCGTAGTGCTTTGCCCAGGGTTAGTTTTGAGTAGAGATGGGTGTAAGTTTAGTTTCTCCAGAATAATGTTGCATCATTTTGGCCATTTGTTGTAAAAAAATGTAGTCGTGATGCCCAATATCTGGTATTGAAAACATACAAAAAAGAAGAAACAGACAGACTAATATGTGTTACTAAACATCACTCTGAAAATAAACAACAACAAAAAGTTGGAAAATCCTCACAACGGTATCTTTGAACAACAACTAACCAATGTTTTCCTTTAAACGAGGAAGGTCACTCAAAGATATCATATTTCACACCAGACTAACACAGATCATACAAAACCCTCTGGTCAGAAGGGCGTGGGATCTGCCCCCTGTTGCAGGTACCTGAGGTCAGTGGAAACTGCCCTCTAACAAAAAAGGCAAAGGAAGTCGATTTGGGTTTAAAGGCACCTTGGAGACTAAAGAACTTCACAAACTGCACAATAAACCATGACATTTACCTCATTATATGCCTCTGTGCACTTGCATCTATCGGCATGGCCACAGGGGAAATCAAAATAAAGATCAATGAACATAGAAGAAAACGTTATTGCAGATTTATACTGAAAAAACATTCCGAGTACGACCTTGAGTTGACAGTAATAGAACAATGACCAGCTATATCCAGCTCAAGACTGTTCTATTATGAACAGCTGTGAATTTACCAGGTAGATACATCTAATGAGGGGCTAGATGATGACATAGCTTGGAATCAGCTTAAAGACTGAAGTAATCATGCCACAGAACCCTGCAGAGAGAAACCCAGCATAAGACCGCGTGCCTAGATGGTATCTATATTTAAAAAAAATACAAACACTTAGCATCTAGAATTTAGATCCCAACATAGGCAAAAACAGCTTGGGTGATAGAATATTGTAAATATCTTTCCTCAAATTACTGTTTTTCAGGATTGATAATTAAATAGCCTATATCCCAGGATTCTTTTGTCCCACTTTTGGAACACCGTTCAAAGCACATATATGAATTAGTTGTGATTGAGTAGCTGCTTATTTCGATAAGAGTAGATATACTTCACTTATGTCATTTATAATTAAAAATTGTGGTCACCACAGAGAGAAACAAACGCTGTGGTTACCAAACTACAACTTCCATTGGCACCGAGACAAGGCATGACACATGACATCACACTCCGCATGAAGGATAATCGGAAGTGAGGAAGTAGATTTTAAAACAGAACACGGCAATGCCCATCACCGATACAGTGAAGGGTTGGTTGCAAGCACTAACCCTGGGCAAAATAATTGGGAGGCATGGCTGAGTGTCTGGAGTGGACACACAAGTAAATTACAAACATAGGGTCAAGGCAGATTTTAAATTGAATGTTTGAGCACAAAAGCAAGAATGACATCATAAGAATTAGCAAAGAGAAAAAATTGTCCATCACATAATACCTTTTGTTCGACTAATTCAAGTCTAACAGTAAAATGGGGACTTTCAAAGGATTACTGGCCACCTTATATTTGTGATTAATTACACTAATGTATGACTTCTTAAAGGAATGAATGGTTACCTTATATCGGGCCTCGTGTACACCTTATGCGCTATGATTTGAGGAAATGTGCTCTTTTGCGGTATGTCAATCATGTTTGATGTGTGTGCAAAAATCATTGATGTGTTGTTTGTTCATAATTGAAACCGCAATGATGATACTATATTTCCATACAATAATAAACTACATAGACACTTGGGGGTATATGTACAAGGACTGGCGAAAACTATCGCTAACGTTAGTTAGCAGCAATTTTATCACCGCCGCATACCACCGAAAACTATCGCCATGTTAGCCACATATGTGCAAGCCGCCGCTACAAGGCGATAGTTTCTCATCTCTGCGGATATTGTCGACGTTAACAACTGCGTTACGGCGATAAAAATCTTGCCGCTAACGTGAAAAAAGTGGCGGCAGGCCAGTCAGCGGCCAGAAACTGCACGCTAATCAGCGTGATGCCACTTTTTTTCACGTTAGGCGGGAAAATCGACTACAAAACGCCCGCGAAGTATCACAAACAGAAAAAAAATAATAATCTGAAGAACTATGGAGGATGCTGGACCCAGTACTGCAGGAGACAACATGCCCCCAAACAGCCAGGAGGACCAGCCAGAGAGGCAGGAGAAGGGCAAGGGGAAGAGGAAGAGGAAAACCAGGTTCAGCCAGCAGGAAAACCAGGTCCTGATTGCGGAGGTAACAGAGAAACAACACCTGCTCTTTGTCAGCTCCACTGTGTCATTGGGGACCAAAAATGCAATATGGCAGTCCATCGCAGCCAAGGTGAATGCTGTCAGAGAGGTGAGGAGGACAGTGATCAACTGCAAGAAGCGCTGGCATGATGCTAAGCGCAAGACCAAGGAGCTTATGGCCGGAGGGCAGAGAATCGTCCGACCTTGTGTAGGGATATTAAATCTCAGTACTATTTAGGAAACCTCCAAAACGCTCTGATAGAGCCACCGACAATTACATTTAAAACGGGGCCGTTCTAGGTAGAGGCCGGGATTCCTTTATAAGTCCAAAAAGTCCTATATACGGATGGCTGCACCATTAATTTCAGCCATTTTTCAAACGGTCGACATTTTTAAACCATTGTCAGCACTTTTTTCCTTCTTTCAATCATGAATACGTATCCTGACCCGGAAGTCGTTCGTGATAGAGCAGGGAGGCCGTCCGTTTTATCAAAGACAAATCATCACTATAAGTCCGGACTCACAGAAAACATATCGCTACGCTCAGCATAAAATTCATGAGCTATTGAAGGTTTTGAGACATTTAGAACTCCCGGGTCTCAATTAGATAGAAAAAGATATATATGAAAATTATTTGTCCTGAAGAAGGTGAAAGAATTATTGTTCACCGAAACGCCGCGTCGACTCTTCATATTAAAGTTTGCTTATTTTTTAAGTTGTGTTAAATTTTAATATATATGGATTGTATTTCTCTGTGAGAAGATGTTTTTAATTTCTTGAGAATTGAAATTTTCATTTTAAAATAAAGAATTCTTTGTTACATATTGGAATTTCTGTATATCACTGTTTCTAGTTTTAACTGGTCATAGCAGGTAATTAAGATTGTGGCACACTCTGTAGATGGATTGATGTATCTTGGAAATTATACATAGCACATGATCCATACTTAGGCAAACTCCTATATATGGAGGTTTTACTTATAAGATAGTTTCTTGAAAAGGGATACTTTGTGTTTCCTTATATTGTTTACCCCGTCCCTTTTCCGAGTATTAGGGTACCTCCCTCTAATTTTTGTCATGTTCAACTGTGTCCCAGATAGGCAGTGAGATGACCGGACATGTGTGAACTAGCTGTGCCCTCATTGCTCAAATACAACATTCTAGCAAGATTCCAACATTGCCCTATGTACATGATGGCAATAGGCATATGTGGAAATATGTCCAAGTCAGTCGCATGCCACAAGTAGTGTCTCCATTTAGCATTGCTAACAAGTCTCACTTGGCAGATCTACTCACACTCTACAGGGTGGACAAAGCTTGTTGTGATGGGGGTCATTGCATGTCACATTCCAAGATAGAGCACACCATATTCACATAGATGAAGATTCGTAATGGCACATATCTACCACCAGCTATTGGAACCACAATGTCTGTTTCAGTGAAGTGGTGTTGGCAATAGGGACTTATCCTAAAGTGCAAGTCCTCAGTTAGCCCCTTTCCGTGGCTTAACAATGCCTGGGAAATAAGGAACCCTCTCATGCTGGGCTCACTGTGAAAGGAGAGGGCAATGTGTCTAGGGATGTGTAGTGCACTGCAATTAGCATATAGTCAGATGTTGTACCACCATTTCAATCAAGGGTGGCATCACCATGAGGCAATTACAAAAGTAACAGCTGGGAAAAGTGGGTATGACACTGGCACTACAGGGAGCAATGCTACATTTCCCCTCCTGTTTGCATCAGAACTGTGTTCTGCCATAAGCTGTGCACATTTGATCTGCAAAATGAAAAGATTCTGAATGGGCAGGAGGGTGAGCCTCCATGCACAGGAACATCCAATTTCAATAATGTTGACACACTTTCACTACGCAGCAAGTGTGCCTAAGTGTGTACATGCTAGATGGACTCTGCGCCAGGCTCATGTGATATGCAGGGTGTGGACGTAATCTGTGGAACACGGTGCATACATCCATTTTCATGATGGATAAGAGTTGCAATGTCAATGTCTGCTCAAGGCCATGTTCCTACATAGTGTTGTCAATAGGTAACAATGTGCTGTCCAACTCTGTAAGTAACACATAAGATGTTAAACTTCACAAAAGAGTGTCCCTAGCCTAGGCTATAACTCCTACTTGCCACCCTGTAATCCATGCAAGTTTACTGTGCTCAAATCAAAAGGATCCTGACACTATCCATCAGTAAGTAACATGTCATGACCACACGTACACATTCAAATGATTGTTCTGTGTTTGAATAAGTTGTATACAAGGGAAAAAGAAACACTCCACCAAGTCACCTCTGACATAAGTGCAGCCAGAATTCAAAAACAGTAAACATTTATTATCGAGTAACAAAATTAACTACACTAAACTAACATTAAGCACTACTACAACTAACCTAATCTTAACTAACTGGAACAAAGTGAATGCTAATCTAAACTATCTAACCTCACTAATCCTAAACATGCAACAACATATCTAAGACATCAACTCTCCCTCCCACCCTTAAAGCAATCAGAAGACAGGACAAATACATATTAGCTAAACATAAACTAACTACACAGATATCATACACAAATATATATTTTTTAATTTTTAGATTTTTTTTTACAACAACAAATACATCAACCTAAAGGAAAAGGAAATTTATCCCCAAATACTACATGAGAATAAATAACTAAAACTATGTTAAAATCTAACACTACCTATTCCTACACTACAACTATAGTACCTAACACTTAAAAAACTTACCTATCACTAACTAATAATAATAAATAACATTGGGGGAACGGAGAAAAGGGGGATGGGTCTCTAACGGAAAGCTCAAAATGGGAGACCCAGGGCAGCCTTAATGTCCTGCAGGTGGGTGGTATACTCCGCCATTTCCCGTTCTATTTGTGCCACTCTGATGTTCATGTCCATGATTGTGCGACGGTCCTGCATGGTAAAAGGCACTACCTGATTGGATGTTGCAGCTGGCATTGTCCCTTGTCCGTGGGGCTGTGAGGGGGCACCAGATTGTGTGCCGGATCCTGAGGCAGCAGCTTGTCTGTGTGGTGTCTCGGGGGGATGTGCAGATCCCTGTCCACGTCGGGACCAACGCCTATCACCAGAAGAGCCAGATATGGCCTGTGTGTCACTCTGCCTGTGTTGGAGGACTACATCAGGCACCGACGTCCACCTCCCAGCTGCCTGGTCAGCTTGATGCCTCCTTGCCATGTTGCAGTATCCCTTGGACACCCTGTGTATGTGAAGATACCGGTCATTCCTGACCTGGAACGCGTGGGCCTCCTCTAGCGACATGTATTCTGTCAAATAGGAGCAATGACAAAATGTGAGTCCTGATGACGATGTCCATGTTCTCCATTTAACTCAGAAACACAAGGTCAGTGAAACATGGGAGCCTACACTCTAACGAAAGATTGTGAAGTTCGAAAGTGACATGGACAATGCAATGTAGAATCAAGGATCAGTTACAACATGCTGGCAACACTGACATGACAGTGCATGGCATTTGACATGTAGTGTCACAACCCAATGAGACTGTCAGTGTCAAATGATGGGGCTGTCACATACCCTGACTGAGGGGGACATGTACAAGGAATTGGATGAGAGAGGCGGGAAACAGCGTTTACAATGCTGTCATTACATCGTGCTACTATTGCAACGCAGTCGTTACAATGACCACGTTGTTAGTACGCGATGCATTTACATCGCAAGTCATTACAACGATTTGCACTAGGGTGCACTGAGGTATTGGAAATGAATTCCAACACCTTCCCTAATGTTGCGCAAACTGGAGTAGGAATAGTAGTTAATGCTATTCGTAAGTCCAGCGCGCCCCCTAGTGCAAGTCGTTGTAATGACTTGCGATGTAAATGCATTGCGTACTAACAACGCGGTCGTTGTAAGGACCGCGTTGTAAAAGCACGCGATGTAATACATTGCGATGTAATGAGCCATATTCGAGAGAGGCATTACCCCACCGGGTGTAGCACCTCACTCCTCCACGTCTGCAACACAGGGCTGCACCATATGTACAATATTCTGGTGCAGCCCCGTGTGTCCGCCGGCGATGGCGTGAAGTTTATCAACTGCGCCAACACAGGCACCCTTGCACAAGAGTGCAAGGGTGTCTGTGTGCAGGGGAGGCTTGTTTATGTGTAGGAAGGTGTCACTTCCTGCACATGAACAATCCTGAAAAGCCCTACCATCACTTTCATTTGTGCTGCATCAAGCAGCACACATGGAAAAACAACGGTAGGTGGCAGAACACTGACTTTTACATGAGGCGCTGCCCCTCTCGCCACCACAACTTCACAATAGGTGATGTAGTGGTGGCGAGCGAGACAAATGTTGTTTACCCCACATTTTTGACTCCGCGAACAATTTTACAACGCAGGACTTTACACCGCAAACTGTTACAACGCATTCCCCAAAGTAACGCCCCCTGGAGTTAGAATAGTAATTGCGTTGAAATGGGGAATGCGTTGTAACAAATAGCGTTGTAAAGCCCTGCGTTGTAAAAGGTATTACAGAGTAACAACTGCGGAGTAAAAGCATTTGTCGTAAATGCATGCGGGGTAACGTCACATATTCGGCGAGAGGGGCTTGTACATTTTCCCCTGAGTCTACCAGGGGAATTACCCCAAGGAGACAGCTTGACAACACCATTGCAGTGTAAAAACATGCAAATTACATACATAGGGCCATCTTTGCTAGGTGGTTGGGGAACGTGCCATTGGAAGCCTTGGCTTACAGCTACGCCCTGCAACTTTGGGGAAGCTGGTATGCAGCATACCCACAATAGTACTGTGCAGACCTGTGTCTGATCCCGCACTGTCAGAAAAACACTACCTCCTTGTGCATGATCTGGCCCACTTGCACAGTCATCTCAGTCAACAATGTACACGCATTCCATGTCTGGTCATACTCATCACCAACAACACTCACATGTCTACTCTCCTGTCTGTACTCTCTGTAATCCACATGCATGTGCTGTAGTGACAGAACCCATTGATATTTCTTGCATGGGTATCACTGAATGGGGATGTGCAAAGTTACATCGGAAGACATATGCATTGCTCCATCTTCACTTACTGATTTGTACACCCTTCACACTTCCACGAAACACCATCACACTGGAGGCAAGGTACATTTGATACACACCCATACTGCATACTACTGAGTACATGATTTGAGCCAGACATTCATCACATCTCACAATGACAATATTTAATGGGTGAACTCACCAGTGGCGTGTGGGTCCCTGAAGGTGTCGATATCCCCCTGTGTGATGAGTGGTCTGCCAGCTGTGAGACATGAAAAGAAACGTGTGTTGGTAACAGATGTAAATTCACACATGTGTCCTATTTATCATCCAATTCATCACCATCAATGTCAATGCTCTGTAACTGTACTGTTGCAGTTCATGTTGCATACATGATTGTGTCTAGTTTGCCTGTTAGTCCCACAAGACATGATAATGCAGATTCAGGCCAAACAAGACAATCATGCTTGCACATTTGCACATTTTGCACAGACGACTTGTGTGACACATTCACAAGGTCCCATTTCTCCCAACAACATCATGTTCTCCCTGCTCTGTAGACAATAGCATTGCTGCAGATCGCACAAGGGTGTGTCACAACTATTGATGGTGTATGACACTCTGGAGATGTCCTATGATAAATGTCCAATTTTTCAGATCTCATACAACGTTACATAAAACCTAGATACAAGGGCAGCGCCAATAGTAAAGGTCCGGGAAAAGCTGATCCTAACTTAGCAAAACTAGGTGAAAAGAATTATTCCTCATCCTTTTTGCTTTTTCCATGTGTGCTGCCTTGTGCAGCACACATGGAATAAGAAAAATGCCTTGGATTGTTTATGTACAGTAAGGCCACCGTTCCTGTACATGAAAAATCTTTGCCCTGCACGCAGACACCCTTGCACTATGGTGCTTGTGTGCCAGCATTGGCACTACACTGCTAATTGTTGCACCAGCGCTGGGGGAAACGCAAGCCTGCACCATATGCTTGTAAACATGGTGGGTGCAGTGTTGTGAGTCTGAAGTGGCAAAGTTAGGCATGAAAGCATGACGTCTAACGCCTCACTCCACCACTTTCGTGCACATATACCCCATTGTGTTACAGACAGCAATTTTTATTTGTTACAAAAGTGTTCATTTAACTATTTAGAGGTTGTACTTACCACCTTGTTGGCCAATGAGGACTCCCAGGTGGTCCTGCATGTCACCCTCACGGCCCACGCAATCCTGCCATCGGTGCTTCCATTGTCAGACAGTCCTGTCCACACCAACGACCCGCAGCATCTGGCTCCTCACATGCTCCCACCTCACCTTCCGCACATGTACGGCATATCCCTGCAGGATCCGACCCCCACCTTCTACCATCAAGGGCAGGTAGTACTTCACTAGCCAGAGGAAGCACCCAATGCCCCCTCCGACATCCTGCCCTCCCTAACCACACCCACCATCTCCCAGCACACACCTAAACCCAATCCTAAACAATTAAACCCTAATATATACCCAAACAACTATTAAGAATGTAAATGACCCCTTGGACAAACACCCAACAAGATGTATTGCAAGACACAAAAAACACGTAAGGACAAGTACACTAGACTTCACAGGGACACTAGGGACAGTTCCCAGGACACAACAACACTCTCAAATCCAAAATCACCAGCACACAGCACCAAACACCTCCAACACTCTCCACAGTCACCAGAAGTGTGCTCAAAAGAGAAAGTGAAAGTGCACAGTACTCCTCCAGGCAACAGGATGCATGCTAACATCACTTCCTGTGTGTTTGCGGCCCGTTTTTTGACTATGCGGTGAGATGTGGGGAGAGGTGTGGCGCCGTGGCCAGGGCGACTGACGCTGGACGCTGGGGATCACGGTTCGATCCCTGGCTCCGGCGGCAGGGGTCTGCCCAGCACCATGCGACTCTGGGCAATAGCTCGCTTAATCTTCCCAACGGCCCCCAGCGCCGAGATACCCCTTCGGGGGTGATTCGTGCGCTATACAAGTACTGGATTTACATTTACATTTACATTCTGCATGCAAATTGGCTTTAGCGGTAATATTCCGTGTTGCCACTTGTATTTAGCTATTTTTTTCCCTCTCGGTTATGAACAAATTGTAGCATTAGCGTTAAGGTGGCAAAAACACACCCTAACATTCATCTCTGAACCCAAAACACACCCTAAAATTCAACTCTGACCCCAACACACACCCTAAAATTCGTCTCTGACCCCAAAACACATACCCAACCACAAACTTTCCATTCACCATTACTAACCGCACAGTTTTTAACTTTGACTTGTCAGATAGATGTACTTATGCAGAGAATGAACATGCACACAAGGTTTTGGTGTTGTGATGTTTTATTGCACAAAGTATGCTTATGTGCATTTTGCACAGAACCGAAAAAAAGGGATGTCATCTTTTGACGTGCTTATGTGAAGAAATTATCAATAATTCTGTCTCTTTGTGCTGTTCCTGCAGCAGAAGCTGGGGTGTGTGCAGCATCAGCCTTGTCTTCTTGGTCATCCTCAGGATTGTCCGGTTCATCCGGCACTTCAATCCATGACGCGTAGGTGCGGACACATATGTTGTGCAACACACAACATGCCACGATGATCTTGCACACTAGTTCAGGGCTGTACAGCAGTCTGCCACCTGAGATGTCAAGGCACCGGAACCGTGACTTAAGCACGCCAAATGTTCTCTCGACAATGAACCTGGTGCGTCCAAGGGCAACATTGTACTGTCTCTGTGCCTGGTTGTTTGTGGCTCTGAGGGGTGTCATCAACCATGGAGAGAGTGCATATCCTTGATCACCTGTGACATATAATGGAGAGATGTGTCCACTAGTATTTGTGCCTGATGTGTTTGCAGAGTTTCTATTTTGGGGTGTGTGATTTGTGCTACTTTGGTAATTTGAATTTGTCTTGTGTAGCTTCAGACAATTGACCAGAATCAATGCAAATTATATTGCCTCCCAGCTGCTTGTCCCTCCCCCTACCCTATTTGATGGTGGTGGCTGCGCGTTTGCGCCGCTGGGGCAACGAAGGCACACCAAAGGCAAGCCCGTCTGTGCCCATCCGCGACCCGACCACGACCAGCGCCAGGGACCCTGGATCTCCTAACGTCTACCACTACGAATCATCCGCCGTCCTCGTACTCAACCCCGGAAGTACAACTGCCAACAGGCCACACTGAACACGACCCACGGCCAGGTCTCCTGCCGCCACTGCCACCAGACCTTCACCACCGCCACGGCTGCCAACACCGCCAACGCCCTAAAATGCACCCTCCTCACTGTGCGCTCCATGCACAGACGTGCCGTGGAAATCTGGAACCTCCGGGACACACTGTCACCCGACATCGCCTGCTTTACTGACACCTGGACCACCACCTCCTCCGCCCCTGACATCGCCATGGCAATCCGGGAGGGATACAAGATCCAAAGGGAGGACAGCCCCAACCACCCGGGAGGAGTCCTTGCCATCGTGCACAATAACTCACTATGCATCTCCACCTCCAGCAACACCTTACCCGCCGCCAAAGACCTGCACTTCCAGTTCCAGACCAGCCCCAACTCCACACTCTGTGGTACACTTCCCCACATACCCCCCTGATCCCTGGACCGCTTCGCTGACCTCATCGCACACCACGCCATCGCCTCCATGGACTACATACTCATCGGAGACCTGACTTCCAACCTTAACAACACCAACGACCCCAACTCCACTACCCTCCGGAGAAAAGCTCGCCAACATCGGACTGAAACAACTCTTCACCACACTGACCCACAAGGCAGGACACACCCTCGACACCATCTTCGCAGGAGGAAACAGCGTACACTTCTGCCACACCACGCAACACCCATGGACCGACCACCACTGCGTACACTTCCTCGGCAACAAACCCAAGCCGGACGAACCCGCACCCTGCGCCCCGCAAAGGGACTGGAGTAGAGTCACTGAGGAGCAGCTCAAATCCACCCTCAACTGCAACACCCCCACCGCTGCAGCCAATGCCAACTGTGCTGCAAGGGAATTCCACACATGGATCTCCAACTGCGCAGACAAACTCACCCTGGTACGCAACTCCGACAGACAGTGCACCAGAAAAGCTGTCTCGTTCGCCACCGACCTCAAAGAATCCAGACGCACCTGTAGACACCTGGAGAAGAACTGGTGAAACAGCAAGACACACGTAAACTTCACCACCTACAAGAAGGCCACCAACGCATCTGTACCACTAAAAGGACCTTCATCCACATCAAAATCGTCACCAACTCCACCAACTCCAAAGAACTCTTCAACGTCATCCAGGAATTCACCAAGCCCTCCAACTAAGCCATGGACAACGCCATCCTGGACCCTTCTCAATCCGGATTCCGCAGCAACCACAGCACCGAGACCGCCCTCCTTGCCGCCAAATGACGACATCCGCATCCTCCTCGACCAAGGCCACAGCGCAGCCCTGAATCTACTCGACCTGTCAGCAGCATTCCACACCTTCTCCCACCGCACACTAGCGGGCAGACTACATGAAGCCGGCATACAAGGAACTGCCCTCGACTGGATCCGATCGTTCCTCACCGGCAGAAGCCAAAGGATCAGACTGCCACCCTTCCTCTCCGAACCCACGGAAATCTACTGCCGAGTGCCCAAGGGATCATAGCTCAGCCCAACCCTCTTCAACAGCCACATGGCCCCCCTTGTCGACATCGCCTAACAGCACCACCTCAGCATAGTATCCTACGCCGACAACACCCAGCTCATACTCTCCCTCACCAAGGAGCCCTCCACCACCAGACTCAACTTCCATGAAGGAATGCAGGAAGTTGCGACCTGGGTGAGCAACAGCTGCATGAAACTCTACGCGGATAAGACAGAAGTCCTCATCCTCAGAACCACTCCAGCGGCATGGAACAACACCTGGTGGCCCACTGCCCTTGGCAGCCCCCGACCCCCACGGACCATGCCCGAGATCTGGGCATCGTACTTGACTCCCACCTCTCCATGAACCGACAGGTCACCGCCGTTGCCTCCAGCTACTTCAACACCCTCTGCATCTCCGTAAGGGCTTCAAATGGATTCCCCCCTGAGTCAAGAAAGACAGTCACCCACGCACTCATTACCAGCAGACTGGGCTACGGAAACGCCATCTACGCCGGCATGGAAAAGTCTCTGCTCCGCAAGCTCCAGACTATGCAGAACACCGCCGCCAGACTCTGGCATGTGTTCACACTTTCCTCATAGGTCCTGACCCTCCATCACAGGTACTTGGTTCTCACCTCTCCCAACATTTGCAGATGTGTGACGGAGGGGCAGGACCTTTGATGAAAGTTTGTCTACAAGGCTACCCCCAGTGAACGCAATCCCTTGGGTTCTTGTGTATGGTAGGTGGACATGTTACATGGCATTTTGTATGACATTTGCTACATGTGCATGCTCACATTTGTGAGCTACATGATTGTGGACTTGAGGTGTGTGGTGTGTTCAGTTAGTACTTTCCAACAAGCAGTCCATTTCCATATGTGCCATTCTCAAACTGCTGGTTGATGATGGACTGCCGGAAGATGTAGGAGTCATGCACACTACCTGGAAACTTGGCAACGACATTGGTGAACAAGCCCCGGTGGTCCACGATTGCCTGCACATTCATGGAGTGTGTGTGTTTCCTGTTCCGGTAGATGTGTGTAGTGTCCGCAGGAGGCACAAGTGGGACATGGGTGCAGTCAATTGCCCCTAACACATGCAGAAAGCCAGCAATGACATAGAAGCCTTGCTTGGTGTCAAGCTGTTCTAGCGCAGTGTTGGGGAAGAGTAGGTGCTGTGGCATCAGACTGGTTATGGCATCCAAGACAGTTGGGAGGTACCTTGAAAAGGATGACTGGGAGACTCCCCCAACTCTAGCAGTGGTTGGTTGGAAGGTACCAGAGGCCAACATGTGCAGCACTGCTAGTAGCTTTGTCTGCGGAGGGATGTTGGTGCTACACTGTGTTCGTGCCTGGGGGGCTATCTGGGTCAGTATGCGGAGGATGGAGGACCGTTTCAGCCTGCAGTGGGCTATCACATCCTCTGGCGTTAGGTCTATCAGGGTGATGCGTTGACGATAGACCCGCTGTCTTCTTTGGCGCTGCCTCCGTGGTGGTCCTGGGGGCGGGGGGCGGTGGCAGTGGTTGTTTTGGTCTTCTTGGTGCTCCAAGTGTGCATGAGGAGTACCTCCATGGCATCAGTAGGTTAGCAAATGTGGCTCTGGGCTAGTCTCCCTTCTGTCCTGTATTTTTATCTCCATTTTTAAGACCACCTTTTTGCTGGTCTTAAGAACCAGTTGCTAACGGGCCTTAGCGGCTGTTTTTGGAACGTATTGCCGGACCTGGCGATCATTGTAAATATCGCGAAGTGGGGTTAGTGGCCGTTTTTGCACGGGAACGCCTACCTTGCATCTCATTTTCGTTAGCTATCGCTAACAGAAGTGGCGATTGAAAAAACGTACGATTTCGCCAGTAAACTGTTGCTAACCGCGGTTAGCAGCAACTTGTACATATGGCGATTAAAAAAAAAGCAGCCGTAACATCAAAAAAATGACGCTGCGGCGGTGTTAACTCCTTGTACATATGCCCCTTGATGCTTTACAGCCTGTGTCTAGATTTCATTAATGTCTTTTTTGCCTAGCATGCCTGTATGGATTGTTTGTCAACAACAGGAACCATGATGTCAACATTGCAACTCAGACAATTATGACTCAACACATGATTTTAGAAATGAGAGCCTTTCATTTTTCAATTTTCAAATTTTATAGTGTGTGACTACAGGGAAGTCCCTCCCCTTTCTGTGTAGAGGAAGTATAACTAAATCCAAAATAGGGTAAGTCAGTGTGCATAGCTATTACACTGTCCAAATCCAAGTGAGCAGTGCTGTACTCCCCGTTTTAAAATCTTTGATGGGTTTGATGCATGTTTGTATGAGTGGGTGTTTGACATGTTCAATTAGGGGTGTGGTGCATGTGTAGGGTGGTTTCTACTACTAAGACATTCAGATTAATATCAGACTTAATTTTTACATCACCGATATTTAAAAAGGCCTTTGGCCTCATCTTTTGTGTTGCAGCTAGATGGTATTCACATTCCTAGATGTGGAGAGGACACCGACTGTGAAGCATGCCATGAAAAGTAGTGGGTGAAATGTCCTCTTTCATATATTATTACTTCTGCGAAGTATAGGGAGGACATGTATTTCGTCCTTGTTTATATTATCTGCATATCATTAGTGTAGTGATGCCCAAAATTATGCCATCATGCCATTTCACATAATGAAAACATCATTTGTTGAAAAGTCCTAACATGAGAGCAAGGTAAACAATGGGATAGGCACGAACATATGCTGCATTTTTTTAACTATAGCTGCAGTTCTTCTTTAACTTTGGCACTCAAAATCAACTTAAACATATTTTTGCATTATAATTTTACAGAGTCGACAGTTCGGGTAATTTGCTCAGCACAAAATGCATTTTTTTGTATAGGAAGTGCCTTTGACAGTGGGAGGCTACTGTATATACATTAGCAACTTCATCTTCCTTTCTTGAAGATTCCTTAAACTGCTTTTTTCTACCCTTGGTCACTTTGGGTTTGGACTTTGGAGGGAAAGCATCGCTCTATTTTTGTAAGCGATATACTCTGCATCCACACCCCTGAAATCTTTACTTTATGGAAAAATCAAGTAAGTTCAATGCAGTTCTTTAAAAAAATGTTTGTTGATTGAGGGAGGACAGGCAACACTATTTTGTTCCTTTATATTTTTTATTGTTTGTTTGTTGCTGGATGTTCAGGAGTTTGAAGCAGGGTCCCATGTGGGATTAAGGTGGTTAAGCAACAGAATACATATAACCATACAATGGATCTCCTTTAAGGGAGTGAAGCAAAGGAAAGTTGCTTGTCTCACAGCTGATGATGCTTTTTGAGACCTTTATCTGCATGCAACAGTGTGATAATCAACATGGAAAAATTACAAACAGCTGGCAACATCTAAGGCAAATTTAGTACCAAAGTCTACAAATGGATTCAACCCAGTGGTCTCATCACTGATTTTGTTGACACTGACAATGACATTAATATTTTCAAACATAAGGCTAATGGAGAATACTTCCTAGTCATGTGTTTAGTGCATTGCACAAATCTAATTGAGCAGGAATTCCTCAAAAAAGAATTAGTCAACAACATACTGGTCCCCTTTTGCAGTATTTGTACTCATTTTAGTTTTCTGCTCAAAGCTTAGAAGCAGTTGAGGTTCATTCATTGTGCTAATAGAGTTCCTGTAAAAGGCATAATGCAGAAAGTGCCGACATATTGCAACTTCACAGATTACATGCTATAAAAACCTGTTTGAGCAGTAATGGCCTAGCAATGATTATGCACTACAAAGCAGAGGGGATGAAACCTCCAAAGTCATAATGATAGAGGTAGATGAATGGAGGTTAATGTAGTGACTGAACCAAATACTGCTGCCTTTTTAGGTTATGACACAGGAAGTCAGCCAGGCAGACAGTACAATGAGCCAAATGATCCTGTTGTTGAACCTGCTGAAGAAACAGTTGTAAAATATGGAGGAAAGATTAGGCAATGTCAAAGCAGGAGTAGCTACTTTCTCAACAACTCAATCCTATTCTTGAACATAACTCAAAGGTTACAGAAATAGATTTTGTCCTCCAAAGAGTACATCTGTGCCACTCTATTGGATCCTTGGTGCAAAAGAATGCAGGCCTCTTTTATTCATTCCACAACATTGTATGTGTCAAATTACAAGAACTGGATTATCAGGAACACAGGTGATCCAAAATATGAACAGTTTTAAATTTAAGACATTGGCAATACTGAATTGCAGAATTTAACCTCCGGAGAGTGTGTATGATTGCCTCTGTGTCCTTCAGAAGCCTGCTGCAATTGCAGAAGGACCCAGTTCTATCACCGGCTTCTACTAAACTGACAGCAACAACAGCTTCACTTCCTGCATCTGCAATGGGTTGGTTTCATGTGGCAGGACTTCAATCAAGTGGATAAAGCTACAACAACTGTAATTGTAACAGGAGGTTGCCAAAAATTGCAAATTTACTTACGCCACTCCTCCTAACAGGCAAGAAATTGACATTATAGTGCAGCAAATTAAATACCACAATGTTTGGCCAAAGATAGGTAGTGTGCACTTATCTTTTCACAACTATGCCCCAGAGATTCAATAGAAGTGACCTTCTCATGAGACCTGAAACTTGGAGGTTCATCATGCTTACTTTAGTAAACAACTTCACTATTTATGATGACGTCTGTCTTGGATTTTTCATTCACTCTGTGTTTTTGTTTTCATTTAGCTGTCGGTGATATAGAATGAAATCCTTTGGCTGGTTCTCCAGCTTCTGCAAGAATAAGATGAATCTTGGTCTTTCAGTGATATTGTGTGTCTTCCCTATTAGCGGCAAGCCACAATTAGCATTAAAGCACTTTTGAAGTACCCCTGCATGAAGGTGCAATTGGGCTGATTGGATGAGAAAGCAGACATCACTCTTTCTTCTCAGCAAAGAAAACAAGTTCTAAGGAAGAAGGAATTGCTTTGGCTTTGGTTTGGCAGACACCATTGGTGATCAATAATTACAGAGGGTAGAGGAAACCCTGTAAGTATACAAATATTACTGATTGGAGGGTGGTCATGGTCATTTTTCCAACACTGATTCAAGAAGATGGACTGGAGGAGGTAGGGAAGTAAGACAACCTACATAACCTAGCAAGGCAGCTCAGGTAGAGAGAGACCAAAGCTTGGACAATTGGGAGGAACATAGTTGGACAATTGCTTTGTGATGGGCCACATGGGATCTCAGCCTCTAATGTTACTACTTTGAAGGCATTTCACATTTAATTAATGGGCATGCTACACTAACCAGTAATGATTGATAGTAAATTAAAAAAATATATACATATTGAAAACAAAAGCCTAAACTCCCAATCTCACCTCCTGCTGCTCCAATTGCTCTTCCCAGCCTTACCACCCAAGCTGGCCAACATACTCCCTTAAATAATTGTCCCTTAATGGCCTCTAGCCCGCTTAAAATATCCTGCTGGGTGGTGAGAACACCCTATTCAATATATATATTGCCATAGAAAAATATGGCACATTAAATTTATGCTGCACAATTTATACTAAATATCGTGCAAGATTAATTGAACAGCCCGGTGGGATAGCATGTTTTTTTGGGACTACTAATGGCATGTCATAATAATACCCTACTCCCTCCTGAGTCCTGCTCTGAATCAACACTAAGTCCCTCACTGCACCCTCATTTCAAATTAATTTAAATGTACAACAGATATTCTTTTCCTGGGCTATGGAGGAAGTAAATGTTGGTTAAGGTAAGGTGTAATAAAACATCAGGGCATGGGCTAGGTTAAGGTTTGGCTATGGATAGGCTGGGTCATACATAGTAGTCTTAGTTGCATGGTTAATGAAATGTAAAAGACAGAGCAGTGTAATGGAACCCATGAGAAGAAGACGCTTAGGTGGAAACTGTTGGAGAAATATGGGATTGTTGGGCTGGCTGAGACAGAATGGAGAGGTAGTAGGTATGACTGGGCACTAGGCAAATAACCTTTTCTTCTCTCAATTATTTCAATGGTAGAGAGGCTGAGATAGAAACATAGAAAGGTAGATAAATTAAAAATGTAAGCAAGTAAGGAATACCTTAACAACTGCAGCAGTTGCTACTGAGAAAGAAAAGTGACTTACCACTTGTCCCAGGGTGGTCCTTGCACTATTCTGCAGTATGGAGAATTTGAGACTCTAGACAGGGACAGGGGAGTCAGCATAACTATCACTTTTGAGGAAGGGGCATGCGGCCCACCTCCCATGCCATTTTAAGGCTTTGGGGACCCCATCTCCCGAGGCGCTTTCATTTGAATTGAAATGAGGGCACGTGGCCCACTGTCCCAAGCCCCAAACTATGTTCCTGGGGATCCCATCCCCCAGGGCCAAAGCCTTTTTTAATTGGGGATAGTAGCATGTGGCCACACTCCCCAAGACATCCTATAGTTGTGGGGGTCCCATCCCCCGGGCCTGATGATATACAGCGTCCTCGGGACATCATCTCCCTGGACAATGTGCTGTTACCTACCTAGGAGAGTGCAGGCATTGAATACAAATATAATTTCAAGTCTACACTCTCCCGGGCAAGGAACACAGCTTTGCTCCTGCGCGATGGGAGCAGAGAAAAAAGTTACTCCTGCTCGATGAGAGCAAAGCAACAGAGCCTGCTTCCACTAGCACTCAGGGTTGGTGCTGGCTGTGAGGCCAGTGGGGGCCGCTGAGGCCCTGGGGCTCACCACAATGCCCCCTACGTTTAAAAATGGCATGTGTGCTACGGGTAGTACCGGGTCACTAATGGTAGTAAGAAAAATGGGCAGCTTTTCCCCGGCACACTGGATCTGTGCTGGCAGGGGAGACATTAGGGGCCTTGGTGCTCCCCTCGCAAATCCCTCCATTGAAAACAGTGAAGGCACCTGGGGTGTCACCATCGCAACCATAGAAAAAATAATGATGGGCGGCATATATATATATATATATATTACCTACTGGCGGTCGCCAGTAGGTAGTTATAATTAGGACCTCGTTTCTATTCAAAAAGCGTTTTTTCTTTTGCCAATAACTTTGGCGCCGTTTGACGAATCTTCGCAAAATTTTCAAAACTCAGCTCCTGTGTTGAAAGTTTCGGGGTGATTCGTCAAGCAGGGGCCGAGAAAAAAGGGGGGTCCCAAACGCGTTTTTCCCATGTTAATTTCCATAGGAAACTTTAGACAAAGCTACTGCCCGAACTGCTGAACGGAATTACACCAAATTTGGCAAAAAGGTAGGTCTTGGTTCAGAAAGATCCCTTTTTTAAATGGTGTGAATCAGTTCAGTAGTTCCTGAGAAATTAGAAAAAGAAAAATATCAATATCTGAGCACCGAGGACTCGCGACTCCTCCCGGGCACGAGCTTCACTCTGATTGGCTGCCAACACTCTAAACCAGAATGTGTTGGCAGCCATCTTGTGACTCGGTAACCGAGTCACAAGAAAAGAGTTAAAAAAAGGTGAAAAACAAGAAAAGGGGGCAGGGTAGAAACACCCTGACCCCTAGGCCTGCTGAGGGGGTCCTACAGGGACCCCCAAGGCCAAAAAAAGCATTTTTTGCTTTAAAGAAATCATCAGAATTCGCGCTGGGTGCGCAAATCCTGCCGAAAAAAAAAAAAAAATGAAGCGTGGGCTCCCGCGCTTCATTTTAATGAGGCCCCTGGGTGGGCTAGGTCCCGGGGGCAATGTGAAAATGAAAACGCGGCTTGTGGCGCACTGCTGCTCGGAGGGTGAAGTCCACTTGTGTCCTGAGGTCCTCAGGACACAAGTGGACTTCATCCCCCGAGCAGCAGTGCGCCAAGAGGCGCATTTGCACAGTGGTGTAAAAAGGGGGGATGGCCTCGGACCACCTCTCTGCAATCCAGCTATGTGGCGCTTACTGGAGGTACCTGGTGGGCTAGTTGGCCCCCCAGGGACCCTCTGTATTCAAGGGGAATTAATCCTCCAACTTAGAAGGCGCCAGGGGGCGCGTTTGCAGAGTGGTGGAGAAAGGGGGCGTGGCCTGTGTCCACCTCTCTGCAATCAAGCTCTGTGGTGCTTACTGGAGGTACCTGGCGGGCAGGTTGGCCCCCAGGGACCCTCTGTATTCAAGGGGAATTAATCCCCCAACTTAGAACGCGCCAGGGGGCGCGTTTGCAGAGTGGTGGAGAAAGGGGGCGTGGCCTAGTATGAGAAGTTAGCAATCCTGCTGTGTGGGACTTACTGGAGGTAATAGGAGGGGTAGTTGGCCCCCAAGGTTGACGTTGGGGGCTAACTACCCCTCCTGTTACCTCCAGTAAACCTCACACAGTGGGATTGCTAAGAGGTGTTCGGAGGCCATGCTCACCTTTATCCACCACTCTGCAAACGCGACTGCTAGGTTATAGTTAGAAATTAGCATTTAAAAAACCTTTGAAATTCACTGAAAAAAACATAGGTTTCAGGGACGTTATAGTTAGGGATTAGCATTTAAAAAACCTTTGAAATTGCGATTCTCCTATTACCATGACCAGAGAATCTGGATTTCATTAAAGTCACGGAGGCTACCATTATGCATAATTCCTTTAATGCAACTTCAAGCAGCCATTTTAAAGTTAATACATCACAAAGCAAAGCTCTAGAATACTCATAGGTTACAATGGCAACAAGGCTAGATAGATCTGCCTCTTTTAAATGCAATGAAAGTCAAAGTTCAAGTATTATGAAAAAGATAAGCTTCTTCTTTAGGAACTGATGAAATCCAAAGGAACAAAAGGTACAATGCCGAGACTTGCTTGGAGGGAAGATGAGGAAATCTTAGAACTCCCGATGATATCGTGCATCTTGAGGAGGAACCAATTACGTTGAATTATCTGAAAAAGGATAAATTATTAAAAATTGCACTAATAAGCCCTATGAAAAGGGAGAAAATTAAGGATATTAAATAACTGAGATGTTTCCTAATTATACATCCCCTTTTTATTTTATTTTTATTTTTCTTCTTTAAATTCTACTGTTCAAACAAATGCAATAAAGTAAATTACAATAAATTAATAACATGCTATAATAAGAGACCACTCCCGGGAGGGGAGGGTTGGGATAATGTTAGCCTCTGTGTCTTTAATGAAATCCAGATTATCTGGTCATGGTAATAGGAGAATCGCAATTCATTACAAGACCGGAGGCTACCATTATGCATGTTGGTAGTCTAGTAAAACTATATCAGACATATGTTCTACAGGCATGCAGTAATGTTTTGCAAAGGTATAGGAACTGGACCAGTCGGCCGCCTTAAGAATATCAACTAACTTACCGCCTTTCCAAAAAGATTGGCTAGCCATAGGGCCTCTTAAAGAATGAGCTTGAAATCTTTGGAGGTCAATGCCTGCCATTTGCATAGCTAGTTTAACCCATCTAGATATAGAGGAAGAGGAGATGGGTTTGAATGGTTTGACAAAGGAAATAAGAAGCTGGTTTACACCAGCAGTGCGATGTTTGTTCATCCTTGCATCATACTCCTTCATACAGTCTACAACGCATAACTTTGGGCAAGCATCAAACCTAGGGTAAAAAATCATGTCAGACATGGTTTTAGTTCTTTTGATAATTTCAAATCTGACACCCAAGGCGTCATATGATCTATTGGTTATTTCCAGTGCTTTGACATCTGAAACCCTACAACAGGATATTAGACATAGGAGAGGAGCTAGTTTAATAGAAAGTTTTTTATTATCTAGCAGATTATTATTGAGCCAGTTACAAAAAAGGTCAAGTAATAATTTTACGTCCCATAGTGTTTCGTATTTAGGTTTAGGAGGTCTTTTAAGCCTGATGCTTTTCATAATTCTGCATATTATAGAATTCTTACCAATAGATCTACCATTTAAAAGGGAATGACCTGCAGAAATGGCTGATCTATAACAGTTAATTGATCTATAAGTAAGATCTCTTTCAAATTGTTCCACAAGAAAGTTGGCTAGATGTACGATAGGAGCCTCCACGGAATCCAGGTTCCTTTCCAAGCACCAACAAACCCATCTTTTCCAGATACCGTTGTATCTATAGTGTGTACCGGGGGCCCAGGATTCTTGGAGGAGAGAAGAAACCTGCGCCGAAAGGTCAGAGATTTCATTGGCTCGCCTGACACTTTCCAGGCAAGAAGGTTCAAAGTCCCGTTCTGAAGAAGGGGCTGTTCTAAACCGTCTATGTCTCTTAGGAGGCCTGCTGAAGCTGGGAGAAGAAAGGGTATTTCGTAAGTTAATTCCAAGGTCGTTGGAAACCAAGGCTGGGACGGCCAAAAGGGTGTTATTAGGATTATTGGCGATATATGTAAGCTACGGCTGGCATGTTGGCCATCTTGAGAATGACCGACCTCCCTTGAAGGGATTGCTTGAAACTCATAAGGGCATAAAGCCCGGCGGTTACCTCCAAAAAATGTATGTGGTTCGTACTCTCCAAATAGGATCATAAGCCTCCCGTATTTTGATTTTGAAAGCAAGCACCCCAGCTATGAAGGCTGGTGTCTGATTCCAGGACAAATTCCGGGGAAATGCCAAATATGGCTTTGCCATTCCATGCGTCCAGATTTTCTAACCACCAGGTCAGTTCTGTCTTGGCTTCCAAATCTAGGCGAATTTTGTCTCCGTACCAAAGGCCAGACCGGAGAGCTCTGCTTTTCAGCCTTTGAAGGGCCCAATAGTGTAAAGGACCCGGGAAAATAGCTTGGATTGACAATGAGAGGAGGCCCAGGAGTCTGGCTAGTTCTCTTAAGGTTAACAGATCGAGTTTCAGGATATGACGTAGCTCCTTTCGAATCTTGGATATCTTTTTTGGGGGAAGTAGCAGCATAGACTTCAGGGTGTCCACTGTGAAGCCCAGGAACTCTAGAGACCTCGAGGGAGTATTGATTGATTTTTCTTTGTTTATAATAAAACCTGTACTCTCTATTACGTTTACGGTAGTATTCAAGTCTTTTAGAATTTGAGAATGGTTTTGAGACATGAGGAGAATGTCGTATAGATAGATTATAAGGCAGATACCTCTTTCCCTCAGAACTGAGGTAATGGGCTTTATAACTTTGGTGAAGCACCAGGGTGCAGAGGATAGACCGAAGGGAAGAGCTTGGAACTGGTATAGGTGATTGTTCCAAGCAAATTGGAGGAAGGATTGGGATTCTTGCGCCATTGGAATTGTAAAGTAGGCGTCCTTTAGGTCTAATATCACTAACCAGTCTTTTTCTAAAAGCATGTCCCTGAGGAGATGGATACCTTCCATCTTGAAGTGTCTGTAGGTGAGCGATTTGTTCAATTCTCTGAGATTTATTACCGGTCTCCACCCTTTGTCCTTATTCTCCACCAGGAAAATATTGCTCAGGAAATTCCGGCATTCCCAGGGGACCTCTACAATTGCTCCCTTCATCAACATAGAGTTTATTTCCTCTGCTACAATAGAACATTGTTCTTGGGTTAGATTTAACACTCTGGGTGTTGTAACTTGTTTGGGTTTTTCTATAAAGTCTATTTTGAAACCTTGTACAGTCTGTAGAGCCCAAGGGTCTTGTGTAATTTGTTTCCAGGTGTGTAAAAGTGTTTTAGGCGACCCCCCACTTTCCCCGTTGAAAAGGAAGGATGAGGTGAAAAGGTACTTACTTGGAGGAGTTCTGACCTCTGGTTCTGAAACCTCTTGAATGGAAGGGTCTTCCTCTCTGAGGGTAGAAGCTGGGATTGGATTGGTAGGGACGACCAAAACCCAGTTGTCTGTAGAAGGGTCTTTGTAGGGATGGCCGGTAGAGCAACCCCTTCTGCTGGCCATGGCAGAAACACTCAGGTTAAAAACTCTGCACATGTTAGTTTGCGCCTTATCCAGTGCAGTGAATGTTGCCACGTATTTGCCTAGTCCCTTGATCATCTCCTCCCCAAAAATAAGTCCGTTTGGGTTGACAGAGGGTTCCTTTTCGTCCATGTCACAGAGTTTAGGGTCAATTTTTGATAAAAACAACTTTCCTTCTTTCGGTGTTAATTGTTGCATTAGCGTTGCCGAGGAGGATTAGTGTCCTCTGGCTCCAACCCCTCAACAAATCGATGTTTGGTGAAGAGCCGTTAATATGGCTCTCTTCAATTAAATCAATCACTCTGCACAAGGGACCTAGCATATCGAGCATGCAGTCTTGGCAGGTTTTGAGGGAGCACTCCATTCCCTTCCCAGGGTCCCTGCCCAGTTTAAATCAGAACTTAATAAGTTCTGGGTCCAGGTTTGGAGTGAGACAAATTTTATCTTGGACCATAGGTCTTGGGCATTCGGCTTTAAGGATATTCCTTTTTTTTTAAATTTTTATTATTATTGATCCATGAAGGTTAAAATTACAATACACTTAATACATTACACAACGATAATCAATGGTATAAAATAGAGAAAAGAGAAACACACATCCACATGATCTTTAAAAGGCAAAAATTGGTAACACAGCAAGCATAATGGTTAGTATGTTCGATATTCACAGTTTGTCCACAGTTATTGCAGCTCTAAAGTGCAGGTGCATTGTGCAAAATATATCACATATTACTTTAACCCAAAAAGTGCAAGGTGCCACATACACTGCATATCATAAGTCCTTAAAAAGGCGCATACTTAATTTACAAAATAATACATCACCCATCCATAAAGGCAATCATCGGCCCCCAAATTTCCTGACCTAGTTTCCTCTTTCGATCCCCCTTTAATGCATATAAGCTATATTCTAGGTTAAAAATGTTAAAAAATCTTGTCCTCCATAGTTCAAACGTCGGGGCATCTTTATGAAGCCACATTGAGGCAATACACAACCTAGCTATAGCCATGGCCACAAAGATCATATATCGATACCTATATACCAGCTGGTCACGCCCATCACCCTCCTCAACTCCCAACAACACGTGAGATGCAGTTAATTTTATTGGACCTCCAAGCAGTTCCGCTAAAAACTCTTCTAAGTGCTCCCAGAATTTGCTTAAGTGTCTACATGAAAAGAAAATATGCACAATATCCGCATCATCAGCTCCACAACGAAAACATTTGCCGTCATTAACTCCACCCGATTTTAACAGCCTAGCTGGGGTGTAGTAGAGATTAAAAATGGTCTTATAGTGTTGTGCGCGTAGATTAGCAGACCTCAGTAACCTCCCCGCCAAATCAATAGAATATTCCACCCGTGTACCTAAACACCCAAGCCTATCGTCCCACTTGGTGTTATGTCTTTCTAAATCTTCACCCTTGGTCTCTAACAATATATTATATAACGGACCGATGCGTGCATTTCTCTTTACAGCTTCAAATACGGGATTTAGAGCAATCTTCCATTGACTCTTACATAGGTAATCACGGATTTGCAAATATTAAAAAAATTCGTTTTTAGGGAGGTTGTATTTCTCGGCCAACATCTCAAAGGACATCAGGCCCCCATTATCATATAAATCCCCGATGTATTGAATACCTTTTGTCCCCCATCTGTTTATGGTCCTGTCCCAAAATATCGTAGGCAAAAGATTGGTGGCATCAAACGGGGTATACTGAGTGACCCTCTCAATTCTGTAACACTTTCGGACCACTTTCCACACTTTATAGGCAGCATTTAAAACCTTGAACCTGTTTTTTTTTATAGTAGCTGGGCTCCAATCTTACAAAGAGCCGATTTTTCGCATTGCTACCCAGTAACATTTGATATATCGAGGGTGCCTCGGCTATGCTAAATGGTTCTACTCCTGTTAATAAAATATTCATACGCTGCAACATACAAACCAGATAATATAAAGTAAAATCAGGCATTGCCCATCCTCCTTTCTCCCGCGGTAAGATCATATAGCGCATTGCTCTTCGGGGTTTCCCTTGTGCCCATAAAAACCTAGCACATATTGATTGTAATACAGCCAGTTGAGCACAAGAAATTTCTAGTGGCACGGATCTAAAAAAATATAAAACTTTGGGTAAAATTAGCATTTTAAGAACATTACACCGTCCCACAAGTGTCAGATGTAAACATTCACACCGATCTAACTGCTTCCGTACCGAGGTTAAAATATTGCACCAATTGACCTCAACCAGTGCCTTTAAACATGTCCTTATTATAACCCCTAAGTATGATACCTCATTTAACACCCTTCGATCATTGAAGCCGGTTTGGTTTAGACACAAAATTTATGTCTTAGACACATTCAGCTTATATCCTGACGTGGCTCCAAATTCTAATGCTAGCTGTTCTAACTTGGAGATAGCTCCCTCAGGGTTAGTTGTAACTACTGCCACATCGTCAGCGTATGCAAAAACTCGGTACTGCTCTTGCTTCCAAATTACCAGTTCTATTCCTGCACTTTGCTCCAGCATCATTAAAAAGGGGTTAATATATAATGAAAATAGCAAAGGCGAGCAAGGGCACCCCTGTCTTGTACCTCGTGTTATATATACTGAGTCTGACTCAAGACCCATAATGCATATCTTAGCAGTCGGGCGTCTATATAAAACTTGAATGGCTAACAAAGTTTGGCTGCAAGCCTGCCTGTCGTAATACTGCCCATAAAAATTCCCACGCGACCCGGTCAAACGCTTTTTCGGCGTCCAATAAAATCAAACTGAATTTATTCCCCATAGTATTAGCAATATCCAACAAGGTTACCACCCGATTAATATGATTAGTTGTTCCCCTCTTAGGTATAAACCCATGTTGCCGAGTTGACACTAACGGGGTAATTACATCAGCTAACCGGGTCGCGAGTATTTTGGCATAAACTGTGCCATCTGCGTTTAATAATGATATTGGGCGATACGAGCCTGGTTGTTCGGCAGGTTTATCTTTATTTTTAAAAACTATTATGTTAGCCTCATCCCAAGTCGAGGGGGCGGCTCCTGTTTGTGCCTGTAAAAAAGTGGTATGCATATCGGTTTTAATTTCACTAAAAAAAGTTCTATATATTTCCAATGGAAGCTTGTCGGGCCCTGCTGCTTTGCCGGAGGCTAGGCTATTAATAGCTCTTTCTAGTTCTTCCATCGTAATAGGTTCCTCAAGTCTTTCTGCATCTAGCGGGTCTACTTTTTTACAATTAAGGCCCTGCAACAGCTTTTCCCTGGCCTGTGCATCAGAGGGATCCCCAGCATAGAGTGCCTCGTAATAACCGTGGAACACCTTCAATATCTCCTCACCCGTATCTACCAAATTCCCCGAGTATCTGCTACTGGTCCGATTCTTTGAGCCGCCTCTTTTGATCGCAATCTTTGCGCCAAGCAGCGTCCAGTTGACTCCCCATATTCATAACTTTGGTTCCTATTGATAGAGTATTTCCTAGCTATTTCTTTGCTCCAATATGAATTTATTTTGGCCTTACACCTGGCTACGTGCATCTGAATTTCTGAGATATCAAGCCCAGCCTGAATCCCCTGCATAAGATTTCCTTCAGCTACTGACAGATTGTCACATAATTCCTGTAGAGCTGCCTGTATCTGCTTCTGCTTATGTAGCCCAAAGCTAAGGGTTTCACCCCTTATGCCCGCCTTTAGAGCATCCCACACTGACCCAATCTGAGCTGTGTTCCGAATTATAGCCAAAAATTGCTCAATCCACGCCTTCATATGCACCACATATTCATTATCCAGAAGCAATTTTCTATCAAACGAAAAAGTTCGAGGCCTACTATCAGTCTTGAGTATAGCAAGCTTCAATACCAGAGGGCCGTGATCAGAAGAAATCCGTGGATGGACCTGGATATTAGCACCTGACAGTAATAACCCAGAAAGAAAAAAATAGTCTAATCTTACCAGCTTCTGGTGCGGGTATGAATAAAAGGTATACCCAGGGTCCGGCCCATTCAGAGCGGCCCATGCATCCATCAGACCATGATCTGTCACTAAAGACTGCAACGCTTTAAAAACTTTCGGTTTCCTCCCATTATAGGATTTACTGTCATCATATAGCAGCCCTGTCTCAAGATGTATATTTAGATCTCCACATAAAATCAGTGGTGTGGGCCATAATGCTAATTCCACATTAAGCCCTTCTATTACTGAAGCCTCATCAAGGTTTGATCCATATATAGAACAGATAGTGCAATTCATATTACCGATCAAACATTCCGATATTGCCCACCTCCCTGCTTTATCTGCTAATGCTCTACCGGTCCCCTGTATATGATTTTTAACCAGTATCGCTACCCCTCGTATAGTAGTGGATTGCTCTGTAGACACCAATACATTAAACCCTAATTCCGCCAATAATTTTCTTTTGCCCCACGGAATGTGGGTCTCTTGAACACATACCAGATCTGGTTGAAGCAATCGCAATTCAGCCGAAACCCGTTGTCTCTTATTATAACTGTTCAAACCACAAACATTCAGGGAGCAGAGCCTAATGGCAAATTTTTTACGTCTATCCCCCATCTCTATTCCCAGCAGATTTAAGCACAAAGATCACAATTCTAAAACCATTGACTTTCTTAAACAATCTTCCTACACCTTCATGGATTTTTTTTACCCGTGCCCTCCCCACACCCACCCCCCCACCCCTCCCTACTCGGCTTCAGCCGAAGCCATGCCCTCCCCCCACCTTCCCCCAAAAACTAGGCTAGGAGGCACAAGGCCTCTGTGATGAAATGAGTCTAGCCCCCCGGATCCCCCCTGTCCGACCACCTACCACACTCAAAATCAGCAATTGAATCACCACATCACACAAGATCAGAGAAAAACCAAAAATACCACTTCTTATCTAAATCTAAATTTGATCTATACATATATTCAAGCTTCTTCCCCTTATCACTTTTTACATTCTATGGAGGTATTCCTTAGCCGCTGACTCTGTCGTAAAGAACCGCACCTGCTCTTTATAAATAACCTTGAGTTTAGCGGGATTCAGTAGAAAAACTTGGGCATTCTTATCTCGAAATGGAGTAATAAGCTGGCGCAATTGCCATCTCTTTTCAATGGTAAGGGGACAGTAATCGGGTCGCACAAAGAATTCTAATCCCTTCCCACATTTCTTTCGGTCCGGCCGCGCCAAATCATACACTGCCTCTCTCGCCAAGAAGTTATTCAATGATATTAAAATTGCCCTTGGTCTACTTGGTCTGTTAATATTCTGACCTACTCTATTGCGCTGTGTGAAGGGGAATCTATATGCTCGTTGGATCTCCCGGTCCCAATCCCATTGGGTTAGCCCAGGAAAAGCCTCAGAAAACAGTTTGATCACAAATTTCCGTACATCCTGCCCCTCCGCCCCTTCCGGAATGTCCAGTACGCGGAGATTGTTACGCCGCAGGCGATTTTCCAAGTCCGTAATTTTCCAGAGGGTGTCATCTTTCTCTATGCGTAGCGTCTCTGTTGTAGCTTTCTGTACAGCGAGTTCATCCTCTAAGTTCGAGATGCGTGTCTCTGCTTCATTGAACCTCTCTACGAACTCGGAACATGATTTTGCCACCCTCCGCACTGAATTCTGGAGCTTACGACATGCTCCCTGTGTGCGTTAGCTCTCGGTCCGGGTATCCTCCCTATGCACCATTATTCTCCGATAAATAAGAGCCAGGGAGATATCTTCAGGATTATCCATCATCTTTAAACCAGATTGTACCCCGCTAGCCACTCCATTGGTTCCGTCCCCGGTCTCCCCCATAAATGAATAATCCCAGTGGAAGGAATCAGTGCTTTCCGCTATCTGTAGGCCTGCACCCACACCTAAGTCAGCCCTCTTACGAACAGTACTAGGGAGACCATCGTCTATCTCATCAATCTCATCCCCCGAAGTATCCGAGGGGTCCGACATTGAGAAAAAAGGGAAGTCCCCTGAATCACTCTCCTTTGCAGTGTCGTAATTATCAGCTTTATTTCCAATTACCCCCAGCTCCGCACTCTCCAAAGGTATCTCTCCTCTTTTCCCATCTTTTTCCCCATCTTTAACTATCTCACAGGAATTATCCCCCACCACGCTCTCTTTATCTAATGTAGAGTCATCAGGATGCATATTCATGTCCTTCTTAGGTGTGGGGGCAGGTAGTTTCTTTACCTTCCCAGCAAGAAATAGAGCCGGAACGGACTTCTTACCGCCCTCCACACAAATCTTTTCCAGATTTAAACTAGGTTTCTTCTTCTCTGTCTCCCGCGCTGGCCCATTCTCAGCCACCTCCGTGTATCTTGCCTTTCCCCGTCCTGCCTTCGGGGGCATCACAGCATCGAGCGTCCCAGTCTCTGCCTCAGCGTCAGAGCTCGTCAGCGCTCCATGCGCACTGCGTCTGCAGCGCGCACAACCGGAAGTCTGCCCAGCAAGGATCAGCAGCCACCAGATAGCCACACGGGGAGCCTGACAAACGCTCCACAGCATTCCTTGAGTCACACACTCCAGGCCAGCCGCCAGCCTCGCTTTTAGATTCGCATGCCTCTCGCCGATCTCAAAGGACCGCCGCCAGCTATACGGTAAGTCGGGCAGGGGGGAAGGACTCCGGGAGCTCGAACTCACTCAGCCGCTCTCACGGCCGCCATCTTGCCTCTCCAAGGATATTCCTTGTGTCTCTTTCAAAGGGGTTTCTTATCCACCTCTTTATAAACTTGGCCACGTGGTTTTGAGCGACCTTTGGGAACTCCTAGGGTGTTGAATGTTATAAGGGGAGAACATTTCCTCACCCAAGGGATCAATGACTATTTCCTTAGTGGAAGAGAGGAGTTTGTCCTCTGAGAGAGCAAAATCGGGATCATCATCATCCTGGTCCAGGTCAAGGATGTATTCATCCAGGGATTCTTTTGTTCCTTGATCATCATCAATTAAGTGGGGGTCAGGTAGAGCACTTGGATAAAGTGAGCCGCTTAGGGCGTCCGGATAGGTTTTGCCGCTATGGACACCAGATATTTTTGGGGCTCGTAGGCCTCCCTTAGTGTTTGAGGCGCTTAGTCCTCCTTTAGGGTGTGAGGTGCGTAATCCTCCCAATAAGTTTGAGGTGCTTGGACCTCCCAGTGTGCTCAATGTGCTCTCCCTATCTATATTGTTGCTTTTCCTTGATCTTTTACTCCCACATTTAGTTAAATCGTCAATGTGCACTCCATGGAGAGCAGTGGCATTGGTAGATTCAGCTAGGGGTCTTTTTCCAGCAACAATTTGACTTATAGTCTCCCTCATGCATGAGCGCATTTCTTTTTGTATAATTGTTTTAATAATTTCCTCATTAGGGTTGGGAGTAGGGGCCTGGGCTTGTGAATCGTCTGATTCAACGTCAGACATAGTAAAAATTGAATCACAGGGGGTTAAGTCCCTGAGAAGGTTGTTAACACTGATTATAATTATCATAGGTATTGGGTAAATAGTAGAATAAAATGTATGCTCAAAGCGCTTAGTGGCTTGATTAGATAATATAGACTGCTTAATAAAGGTTAAAAGCTAATTCTGTTAAAGCAGTCTTCAAAATAGAAGTCCTCAAAATAGTATTAAAGTAATTCTATTAAGTAATTCTATTAAAGAGCAGTATTAAATCTATTAATGCAGTAGTATTAGTTGTCTATGTCTAATCTCTTTCCAAAGGATGAAAATCTGACTTAGCTGATCGCTAGAGTCTCAACCGTCAAGAGACAGCGCGAGCGATCAGCTGTATGCTATAGGCGTATGCGTTGCTAGGCAACGCAGTGTAAATATTGAAGGAAGATGCCTTCAGAGCACCTCCCCTACAAGTGCTTGGTCAAGGAAGCGTAGCGCGTCACTCTGAGCTCGCCAAGGGTCTCTCCTCTAAATATGAGAGGACCTGGCTTTACGAAGGCCCGAGAAGCGGAGGAGCCCGTACGGGTCAAAAGGAGGAACCAGGATGAAACCGGAGAACAAAGGTGTCCTGGCACGGCCCACGCTCCGTAAATTGGAGCATGAGGAGGGCAACGAATTATAAAGTCTTGTGGTCAGGAAAAAAGTGAAAGAAAGGCGGAAATCGGAAAGGGAGAGTGGCGTCTCTCTTCCGAAAGGCTGTATAAGGCTTGGTGGAGGCGACAGGAGCGCCGAGGTATGTTGGGAACAGCAGAAGCCCAAAATATTAATAAAATATTAATAAACAGCAAAGTAAAAGGTTAAACAGAAAACAATGATAGCAGGAAATGTTATTAGCTATAATATAAGGTATAAACAAGATTAAACGAAATACAATGCAACATTGACAAGAAAGTATAGAGAGCAATGAAAAACAGAACTTATCTGCTTGAAGCCGCATTTAAAACAGGCAGATCTATCTAGCCTTGTTGCCATTGTAACCTATGGGGGATATTCTCAAGAACGTGTGATAATTATCGCAAAATTAGCTTAACGCAACTTTGCACATCGCTGTCTATCGCGGGAAAATAACGCAGTGTTAACATTGTATTCTCAACACGGCGGTACCATGCGATAGTCTCACGCCAATGCTTCAAATGACCGCGATAAAATTACAGTGATGGCCAAAAAACGTGAAACACGAACGCGAAAAAAGTTGCGATGTGGCCAACCGCGATAAACAAATCTGCGATAACCAGCGACAGGCCTGCAATTCCCACGCGTCATGCGGGAAAATGCACTATAAAAGCACCGAAAAACACAAACAAAATAATTAAAACTGCGTAGCACCATGGAGGAAGCCGGAGCAAGTACAGAGGACGACCAGAACCCCATAAGCCCCCAGGAGGAACAGCCTGGGACCTCGGGTCACGGAAGGGCAAGGAGAAGAAGACGAGGAAGATGAGGTTCAGTCCGCAGGAAAACAGGATCATCATCACGGAGGTGATAGAACACCACCAACTACTGTTCGTCACCTCCGTGTCATTGGCAAATAAAAATGCAACATGGCAGTCCATCCTGGACAAGGTGAATGCAGACGGAGTGAGGAGGAGGACGATTGGAGAGGTCAAGAGGCGCTGGAATGATGCGAAGCGCAAACCCAAGAAGAAACTCGCTGACAACCATCAGGCAGCAATGCAGACTGGAGGTGGCAGTCCAGCAGAACACCAGGAGCTGGATGAGATGGAGGAAATGGTGGCCACAGTCATCAATGGGGAGACGGTGGCAGGAGTTGGGGGTCAGGACCCTGCACGACATGACCTGACACAACATCACCATGGTGAGTACCGAACAGGGGCTGGGGGAACGGGGGGAGATGGGCAGAATGGCACATGCACAATTAAGTACAGCACACAGCACACCCACAATGACTCTGGATCATGTCCCTGATCCCCTTGGCACACTGCAGCACACATACAAACAGCAAGTAGGCCCCTGTCCACTATGGGCACTAAGGGGTCCCTCCCCACACAGCACCAATCTCACAACCAACCCATGCACACGTGTTAAAACCAGCAAAGCTGCGTGTCTGTGAGCCACACTGACAATGAAAGTGGCACTGCATGACGAACAGCATGGCTGCAGTCCAATTATCATGACATGGTGCACGCCACGACACTGAGGTGGATGAGTGTGGAACACATACGGAAAGGAGCAGGTCACACTCTGACACATCCACGTGCACAAACAACCCCTCACGTCAACAACACATCTGCGGATAAACCATGCCCAAGAGTCTAAAATCCGAACTCGAGCCAAAATTAGCCAAGTCTGCAACATCTCAGCACTGTAGAAGCACAGAAGTCAAAGGCACACCGCCTCAAAGGGATAAGGGGCAGCAAAATCACAGCTGCAGGCGTGACTCTCCCACAATGCAGCACACACACATAGCAATAACAGCACAACATCACTGACGACAATGTGGTACAAAGTGCAACACTCTCACTACAGAACAGAGGACACAACTGGTTCCGCTTGTGTGTAGAAACTGGCCAATCACATCTGGCATAGCAGGAAACTGTGAGATGATAATGTACGTGCACAACCTCACATCCGTGATGTAGTTCAAATGATCACTGTCCCGCATCAAATAGTCAGCTCCTCCCAAACAGTCACAATGTACATTGTCATGCAGTCTGTATGTAAACTTGAACAATGCGTCAACATACATGTCAACACAATGTTAAAATGCATCTCCCCTTCATATTGCAGAGGGACAATCAACACCTCCTGCAGAGCAGACCAGACAACTCATCAGTGATGATGGAGAGGACCTCCACACCTTCGACACAGATGCCCTACAACAGCTCATGGACAGTTACGGCAACCCACCTCCAGGAGCAGGGCAGCCTAGCTGCATCGAGGAGACCCCACCCCCTGCGCAGACCACACAGCAGGAAGCACCCACCACCATAGCTGTCTCCCAGGACCCCCACGACCAACACATGACATTCCAAGGCCAGGTGTTAGACTGCCAGAAGGAGGTAGCTGAACAGGTGCGAGTGGGGTTCGACCTCATGGCAGCCAAACTAGATGACATACCTGGGTGTCTAAGTCCCATCAGGGACCACTTACATTCCCTAACGGACACCCATAGTTCGCTCCATGATGACCAACAATCCATGCCCGACATCGCTGGAGTCATGACTCTGAGAGGAGAACAACTGACTAGTCAGAGTGGCCGCAGCGATGTCAGCCAAGAGTTGGCACAGATGCTGAGGATAATGGAGAACATGGAGCGGACCAGCACACCAGCGAAAAGTTGTTGGGATGTTCCATGCCCTGCAGATCCTCATCATCGCATTGCTGCCACTAAGGCAGTTGCTGATGAATGCTGCTGGTACTTCTACACACACATCTCTGGCCCCTGATGTGTCAGTGGCACACAGTGCTGCAGACCAAACATCAGCACCCACATGTCAGACAGATGACATAGAGGACGAAGATGCGGGTGATTCCACCTTTGTAGTAAGAAGGAGTCATTAGCATTCTTCTCCGCCATATGCCCCGTTTCAGCTTGGTTCTGCCCTCTGCATCATGCCCTGTAACAACACCTCCCACTGTCCCCCAAAACACTCTGCAACACTCACCTTGGACCTCGACATGGACTGCCATATTTTGTTTGCTTACCAATGACACAGCAATCAGACTGCGGACTGTACTCTTCCTCTTCCAATGTACTTGTCAATCCCTAAATGACTCTGGCTGGCCCTCCACTGGGCTACAATGTAATGTGGGGTTTGCATGGCCATGTACTGCTCCAGCTCCGAGACTCCACCGAATGTGTATAAATCATTCAAATACACACAGATGTGTCATATCCATAATCGATCAAATATGAAAGTATGGTTGAATGTAAAGACATTGATTGCCCAAAAAGGTACACCCTGGGAAATGAAAGCAATGCGCATGTTTTACCGTGACACACAAGGGAAGTGGGATGACTGGGAATGTGTGCACTAGCTGTGGCCTCATTGTTCTGAAACAACAATCGCGCAATTCCTCAAGTTTGCCCCGCGCAATGTTAGAAATAGGGCTGGTATGAAATGTCAAAGTCGTTGGCAGGCCTAAAGTAGTGTCCCCATCACATTTGACAACAGAACATCTCTTCGCATACCTACTCACACTCACCTGGGTGGACACAGCCTGTAGTGATGGGTCACATTGATCCACATGGCAGGAATATGGACACCATACTCACATTGCTGAAGACACATAAGAGCACAGGTCTAACAGCAACTATCCCAACCACTATGTCTGGCTCACAGAGGTGGAGCTGGCAATAGGGACTCACCCCTAAGTGAAATGCGTCAGTCAGTCCCTCCCTGTGTACGGACAATGCTCATTAATGCACACGATTTGTCATTCTAATCAACACTCATCACAGTTGAACACTAGTGAAGTTGCGTGGACTTCATTGCCATGTGCGTGTCAGTACGGGCAAGACAAGGGTCACAACATGAAGACCAATGCATCAGACACTAACAGGCAGCATTCGGTCATGGTACAGTTCCACGTGACAGGCATTGTGCATGCGCCCGGGATGTTCTGCCATTGCGTTGGTGGCTCTCGTAGAACCGGCACTCTTCTTACCTGTAGCAGTTATGTGGATGATATGCCACAGCTCGGAGCAATGAGTCGTATGTGTGTGCAAAATTTGGATGTATGGGTTGCTGTGTACGTAAGTGGCAAGGGCATTCCATGCAAGAGTACCTTGAGCAAGAACTTCTGTGTGGGGGGTGTGGATACGTTGGTCCTTCATTAGCGCTGTGCGTAGTGTGGGAGTCGTCATCATCTGCTATGGTATGTCTCTCAGGGGATGCCTGCCGCATGCAAGACCAAGGTCGGAGGTGCAGATGTCCTTCCGTCTTATGTATTGAGACAAAGGAGCTTTCATCCCTAATTTTAGTCTGACTGCTGCTTGCATTCTGAAAATGTGATGTGGCTTTCGCGCTACAATTGAGGCTAGGCCTTAGGCTTATGGTGCACCAATAGCGATACACACACAACAGTTGGCATGCATGAGCCAAGAGCCCGAGCGGCCTTGCGCTCCTTGTACAATCCCTTCGTGCGCGGCCGCCCTCCGGGTGCATGCAACATTGTTGATTGCGTACCGTGTGGCGCAGACACTGCAACAGAATGAATGAATGAATGAATTTGTACTTGTAAAGCGCACTGCTACCCTGAGGCTTCCTGGCGCTGAACGCATACCGCTGTCGAACCCTTCCTGGCTTTTCCCTGTGAAATGTCCACTCCTGGGCACCCCCAAGGTGAAGCCAGGCATCCCAGCGCTGGTGGGGCCGTTGTGGAGATTAAGCAAGCTATTGCCCAGAGTTGCAGAGTGGGACCCATGATTAGAATAGGCACCGAGGCGAGAATTATCAGGTCCGAGGAAGTTGAGCTCAAGACCCGCCGAGGCGGGAATTGAACCCTGGTCCCAGGCCAGATCTCTGCATCAGGGTCTGCCGCTCTAACCATTGAGCCACACTTCTCCACAGAGACACACGCATCAGTTGGTTTCCTGTCCAGCCCAGAAATGAACCACGCCCAGAGCCCAGGGATAATTATTCACACCCCTACGTTGGCCTGGCATACGCCGGCCCAGCCCACTCGGCGTACGTATAAAGGGACGACGACGACGCTACGTGTCCCAGTTCTTCCCCACTGCCGGAGGTGACATGGCTGTGTACGCCTGGCATGTCACGAGACTAAATCAGAAAGGGTCCATGACTTGCGTTACACAGAGTTGGTGGCACCGGAAACACTGCGGCCGGCACGGGCCTACTGCCACGGGGCGGTGACTTTCGGTGCACTGAGGTAGGGGCACCTTAGGGGCTGAGCGGGTGTGCAGCCTGCGATGATGCGCCGTCCTTGCGGTCTGGACTGGTAAGGGTTTGTGTGAGCCCTGCTGGACCGCAGTGTGGGCCTGAGCCAGCGGGCAGCGCGGGCCTACCGCCACGTGGCATTGCCTCGCGGTTCACAGGGTTAGTGGCACCTATAGGGCTGAGCGGGTGTGCAGCCTGCGATGTTGCCGTGTGCACTGATATGATCTCTGCCATTGCAAAATCAAGACCCAAAATCTCGTGTGTGACCTGGTGGCCCGTGGGGCGGGCTGCATGGTGTGGAGGCTGCCAAGGTCGCGGGCCCCATGCTTGGAGCTTGCACCGGCACGTGGTGGGCCCCCTTGGAGACACACTGGTGGCGGAAGGTGAGTAGTGAGGCCTGGGTGTGCAGGGGCGGGCAAACACCGCTGGGCGGCGGGAGGGGCTGGAGAACAGCAGCCTGTGTGTGCAGGGCCGGCCAGGCGATGGTGGCGTGTGCAATGATATGGACTCTGCCACTCATAGATCTGGACTCTGTTTCAGATTAGGGACCTGGTGGACTGCAGTGCATACCGGCACATGGTTGGAGACACACCGGTGGCAGCAGGTGAGCAGTGAGGCCTGTGTCCGCAGTGTCGGCACTCTCTCTCCCTCTCCCTCTCTTCCTTTCACTGTCTCTCTCTCTTCCTCTGTTACTCTCTCGCTCCTTCTCCCTCTCTCCAACTTTCTCTCTCTTTCTCTCTCTCCCTCTCTTTCACTCTCTCTCTCCTTCTCCCTCTCTCCCCCTTTCTCTCTCTTTCTCTCTCCCCCTCTTTCACTCTCTCTCCTTCTCCCTCTCTCCCCCTTTCTCTCTCTTTCTCTCTCTCCCTCTCTTTCACGCTCTCTCTCCCCCTTTCTTTCTCTCTCTCTTTCTCTCTCTCTCTGTCCTTTGATGAGCGCATGACACACCTTCTTATCTTGAATTTTGTCTTGCAGGCTGTGTCTTACAGATTGTCCAGTGAAGACCCGCCATGACTCTTCCGAATAGTTGTTTTGAGTTAAATTTGAATAAAATAATTTGTTTGGAAATTCAAAGATGAATGAATGATTCTCCTTTTTCTGACCACACATGAATGTTAATTGTTGTACTTGTGCGACATCAGGCGAATTGTTTTGTTCATGATTTCGTAAGGTTGATGTAATATATCTTTGTGCGGGGCAGGGCCCCGGGGGAGTGGCGGGGGTGTGGTGGCGGTGGGTGTTGTGGCCCTCTTGGGGCTCCGAGCTGCATGATCAGTGGCTTCATGGCATCTGTTGTTCTTCAGGTGTGGCTCTGGTCTGGGCTCCCTTTTGTGGTGCAGGTTGTCGTCCAACTTAACACCAGGTAAGAGCAGGTATTAAATCCCTGCTGCTAACGCGCCTTATCACCTGTTTTGGGATCTTATCTCCGATCTGGCTGGTCGTAGGGATTATTGCGAAGTGTTAATTTCGCGGCTTTTTGCATGGGAACGCCTACTCTGCATATCATTAGCGTTAGTTGCCAGTGTCATCCGTAGCGATGTCTTTTGCGGCTGCTATCGCAGGAAAACTGGTGATGTCAACTGTTAGCACCAGCTTGTGAATGGTGCGATATATCTATCGCCACTTTGGCTGCAATAAAGTGCCGCTAACTCGGTGATAAGTCCTTGAGAATATGCCCCTATGAGTATTCTAGAGCTTTGCTTTGTGATGTATTAACTTTAAAATGGCTGCTTGAAGTTGCCATAGGTTCGTTGGTGCCTGGAAAGGAACCTGGATTCCGTGGATGCTCCTATCGTGCATGTAGCCAATTTTCTTGTTGAACAATTTGAAAGAGGTCTTTCCTATAGGTCAATTAACTGTTATAGATCTGCCATTTCTGCAGGTCACTCCCTTTTAAATGGTAGGTCTATCGGGAAGAATCCTATAATTTGCAGAATTATGAAAAGCATCAGGCTTAAAAGACCGCCCAAACCTAAATACGACACCATATCGGACATTAAATTATTACTTGACCTTTTTTGTAACTTGCCCAATAATAACCTGCTAGATAATAAAAAACTCTCCATTAAATTAGCTTCTCTCCTATGTTTAATATCCTGCCGTAGGGTTTCGGATGTTAAAGAACTGGAAATATCTAACAGGTCTTATGACTCCTTCGGCGTCAGATTTGAAATTACCAAGAGAACTAAAACAATGTCTGATATGATTTTTTACCCTAGATTCCATGCTTGTAAAAAATTGTGTGTAGTGGATTGAATTAAGGAGTATGATTCAAGTGTGAACCAACATCGCACCGCTGGTGTAAACCAACTTCTTATTTCCTTTGTTAAACCCTTCAAACCTGTCTCCTCTTCTTCCATAGCTAGATGGGTTAAACTGGCTATGCACTTGGCGGGCATTGATCTCTAAAGATTTCAGGCACATTCTTTAAGAGGCGCTATGGCTAACCAGTCCTTTTGAAAAGGAGGTAAGTTAGATGACATTCTTAAGGCAGCCGACTGGTCCAGTTCCTATATCTTTGCAAAACATTACTGCAAACCTGTCGAACACATGTCTGATGCAGTTTTACAAGACTACCAACATGCATAATGGTAGCCTCTGGTCTTGTAATGAAATTGTGATTCTCCTATTACCATGACCAGAGAATCTGGATTTCATTAAAAACACGGAGGCTAACATTATCCCAACACTCCCTCCCGGGAGTAGACTTTAACACCTCATTAATTTATTGCATTTCTCTTGTTCTTAGAGTTTTAATTGTGTTAATGTTTTGTTAAGAACATAACTCAGTTTTTTCCATTGTATTTTACCTTTAATACATGTGTTTTCTTGTATCACCAATTCTCTTTCTCCTTTCCATAGGGTGTTAAGTACAATGCCTAATATTTTATCCTTTTTCAGATAATTCGACTTGATTGGCTCCTCATCACGATTCATTTCAAGCAAGTCTCAGCATCTCGACTTCTCCTACTTGGAATCCTTCACTATTTCAAGGAGAGGCCTTTTCAATCATGATTCCATCTCTTGTTTTTTGTTGCCTTTAGAAGAACTTTACCTTTCTCTCATTGCATTTAAAAAAGGCAGATCTATGTGATGTGATGTTTTTTTTTTTTTTGAAGGGCTTAACAAAGGAAATAAGGAGTTAGTTTACACCAGGGGTGCGATGAAGGTCCATCCTAGAATCATATTCCCTCATGCAATACACCACACATAATTTTTTACAAGCGTCAAACCTAGGGAAAAAAATTATATCAGACATCGTTTTAGTTCTTTTGATAATTTCAAATCTGACGCCAAAGGCATCATAAGATCTGTTGGATATTTCCAATGCTTTAACGTCCGAAACTCTACGGCAGGATATTAGACATAGAAGAGAAGCTAGTTTGATGAAAAGTCTTTTATTATCTAATAAATTATTATTTGGCCAGTTACAAAAAAGGTCAAGTAGCAATTTAACGTCCCAAAGGGTGTTGTATTTAGGTTTGGGAGGTCTTTTAAGCCTAATGCTTTTCATAATTCTGCAAATTATAGGGTTCTACCCAATAGGGTTCTTCCCAATAGTTCTGCCATTTAAAAGGGAGTGACCCGTAGAAATGGCTGATCTATAACAGTTAATTGACCTATAGGAAAGACCTCTTTCAAATTGTTCAACAAGAAAATTGGCTACATGCACAATAGGAGCCTCCACGGAATCCAGGTTCCTTTCCAGGCACCAACTAACCCATCTTTTCCAGATGCCATCGTATCTATAGTGTGTACCGGGGGCCCAGGATTCTTGGAGGAGAGAAGAAGCCTGCGCCGAAAGGCCAGAGATTTTGTTGGCTCGCCTGACACTTTCCTGGCAAGAAGGTTCAAAGTCCTGTTCAGAAGAAGCGGGTGATCCAAACCGTTTATGTCTCTTAGTAAGCCTGGTGAAGCTGGGAGCAGAAAGGGTATTTCGTAAGCTAAGTCCAAGGTCGTTGGGAACCAGGCTTGGGGCGGCCATAAAGGAGTTACTAGGACTATTGAAGACTGTTCTGTCCTCAACTTCTGAAGGACGCGTTGGATCATCGCAAAGGGGGGAAAAGCATATCCCCGAATTTCGTTCCAATGTTGGAGAAAGGCGTTCACAGTCAGAGCACCCGGGTCTGGCATCCAGCTGAAATAACTAGGAAGTTGGGACGGGAGTCTGCTCGCAAAGAGGTCTACTTCTAGGGGACCCCAAAGATAATCTAGACTCATGAAGACATTTGCGTTTAATTTCCAATCGGTGTGATCTACGAGGAACCTTGAATTCCAATCCGCACAAACATTCTTTAGGCCCGGAAGGTATTCTGCTTTTAGCGAGATTTGGTGTTCCAAGCAGAAAATCCACAGTTTTTTGGCTAGGTTGGAGAGGTCTGGTGACCTTGTGCCCCCTAGACGATTTATGTAGGCAACAGCTGATATGTTGTCCATCTTGAGGACGACTGACCTCCCTTGAAGGGATTGCTTGAAACTCATTTGGGCATAAAGCCCGGCGGTTAACTCCAGAAAGTTTATGTGGTGCAAGCTCTCCGAAAAGCACCATAAACCTCCCGTGTTCTGATTTTGAAAACAAGCACCCCAGCCATGAAGGCTGGCATCCGATTCCAGTACGTAATCCGGGGAAGTCCCAAAAATGGCTTTGCCATTCCATGCATCCAGATTCTCTAAACATCAAGTCAGTTCTGCCTTGGCTTCTGTGTCTAGGTGAATTTTGGCCAGAACGGAGGGCCTTGCCCTTGATTCTTTGAAGGGCTCAGTAATGTAGAGGGCCCGGGAAGATAGCTTGGATAGAAGATGATAGGAGGCCCAGAAGTCTGGCTAGTTCCCTTAAGGTTATAAGATCTAATTTCAGAACATGACTTATCTCTTTCCGAATCTTGGATATCTTCTTTGCGGGAAGTAAGAGCATAGACTTCACGGTGTCTACCGTGAAACCCAGAAACTCTAGAGACCTCGAGGGAGTCATGATAGACTTCTCCCTGTTTATAATAAAACCTGAACTCTCTATTAAATCCACAGTAGTGTTCAAGTCTTTCAGAATTTGAGAATGGTCTTGAGACATGATGAGTATATCATCTAAATAGATTATGAGGCGGACACCCCTTTCTCTCAGGACCATAGTAATGGCCTTCATTACTTTGGTGAAGCACCAAGGGGCCGAAGATAGACCGAAGGGAAGAGCTTGGAACTGATAAAGGTGATCTTTCCACACAAATTGAAGGAAGGATTGCGATTCCTCTGCCATTGGAATCGTGAAGTAGGCGTCTTTTAAATCTAGCTTCACTAGCCAGTCTTTTTCTAAGAGCATGTCCCTGAGGAGATGGATACCCTCCATCTTGAAGTGATTGTAAGTGAGATATTGGTGCAATTCTCTTAGGTTTATAACTGGTCTCCACCCCTTGTCCTTTTTTTCCACTAGGAAAATATTGCTGAAGAAATTCTTTCGTTCCCAAGGAACTTCTATAATCGCGCCCTTCATTAACATTGAATTTACCTCCTCTGCATCAAAAGATTGTGCTCTAGTGTCAGGTTTAAAACTTTGGGAGTTAAAATTTGAATGGGTTTTTCCGTGAAATCTATTCTGAAACCCTGAACAGTTTGCAAAACCCAGGGATCGTGTGTAATTCGTTTCCAGATGTGAAGGAAGTGTTTTAGGCGACCCCCCACTCTCTGTGTTAAAGAAGAATGAGAAGGAAGGGTACTTACTTGAGGTGTTGGAAGGGGTTGGTGCCTCTTGCCCTGAAGCCTCTTGAGCGGGATGAACGGCCTCGTTGAAGGTAGAATGAAGAGTTAGGCTGTAATGGGTGCCCGAAACCTCTTTGCCTGGAGAAGGGTCTCTGGAAGAGGCGGCCGGCAGAACGACCGCTTCTGCCGGCCCTGGCAAAAACACTTGGGTTGAAGACTCTGCGCATGTTGGCTTGCGCTTTATCTAGAGCCATAAAGGTTGCCACATACTTTCCCAAACCTTTGATCATATCCTCCCCAAAGAGGAGGCCATTGGGGTTGGATGAGGATTCTTTTTCTGCCATGTCGCAGAGCTTAGGATCAATTTTGGACAAAACCACTTTCCTTCTCTCGGTGTTTAAGGAAGCATTGGTGTTACCGAGGAGGATCAGTGTCCTCTGGCTCCATCCTCGTAGGAGGTCAATGTTGGCTTGCGAACCATTAATATAGCTCTCCTATATTAAGTCAATCATACAGCACAATGGGCCGAGCATGTCAAGCATTCGGTCCTGACAGCTTTTGAGAGAGCGTTCCATACCTTTCCTGGGATCCCTGCCCATTTTGAATAGGAACTTGATGAGTTCAGGGTCCAAGTTAGGTGTCAGGCAGTATTTATCTTGTATGACAGGTCGAGGGCATTCTGCCTTCAGGATGTTTCTTGCCTCTTTTTCGAGGGGATTCTTGACCCACCTCTTAATAAACTTGGCCACATGATTCTGTGGCCACCACTGGGAGCTCCTAGGGTGTTGTAAGTTGTCAGGGGAGAACATTTCCCCTTCCGAGAGGTCAAGGTCAATATCATCATCAATCTGGTCTAGGTCCAAAATGTATTCATCTAAGGACTCATTAGACGTATCTACTTCGTTGGATGAGAGGGGATCCGTAGTAGCACTTTGATATTGTGAGACGCTTAGGGCATCCAAATGAGATATGCCGTTGTGGGCACGTGGTCTTTTTGGGGTGCGTAGGCCTCCCGTATTAATTGAGGAGCTTAGTCCTCCTCCAGTTGTTGAGGCGCGTAGACCTCCCAATATGTCCGAGGTGCTTGGACCTCGCATAGTGCTCTCGTTTTGTAAATTGTTGCATTTCCTTACTTTTTTACCCCCACTTTTGTTCAGATCATCAGAGTGCCCTCCGTGGAGAGCAGAGGGGTTAATGGGGTCGGAAAGAGATCTCTTACCAGCAACAATTTTACTTATGGTCTCCCTCATGCAGGGACCATAGGTTTCAGGGACGTTTTAGTTAGAAATTAGCATTTAAAAAAAACATAGAAATTCACTGAAAAAACCATAGGTTTCAGGGACGTTATAGTTAGTTGGACATTTCACTCACACAAAACCAGAGAAATTCGGTAGTTATAGTTAGTTTAGCTAACTATAATTCGCGCCCCCACAATGCACTGCTGATGACGTCACATATTACATCATTCATGACATGGTCAGTGACATCACTGATGACATCACTGATGACATCTCAAATGACATCACTGATGACATCACTGATGACATCATCCACGTGATAATCTGATGCACCTCCTCATACCCTGATATAACCTTTGATACACCCACTCTATAATACAGACTACCATTTTCGAAACCATAGACACACCAATACCAGTATGTATATATATATGCAGTAAAAATCGTCTCTCTACCAAGGTAGGAATCCGTTGAACAGACGAAGCGAACCCAAATGATGGTGCATTTTGGTGTTTATTACATGCCCAACACCACCGCCGCCATAACGCGTTTCAGCCCACGTGGGGCCTTGATCACATGACACAGTTGAGGGAGCGGTTTCAACATTTAAAGTGCAAGTGTGTGACGTTTTTCCTGTGCATCAGCTGTGATACTGAAACATAGACATGGAAAAAATACTGACATATAGAAACACATCCATATTGCGTAGAAAACTGTAGGGTAATAATGTTAATACATCACTAAAGTGCAAAAGATAGAGCATACATGATATAATATCATGAAAATAGCAGCACATTGAATAAATAAATACATACTTATATAAATACATACTTAATATCAAACTGTCCAGCTCTAAAAAGTCTTACTAATTAGTAAAACCAACCTCATATTGGTGAATAAAAATGAAGCTAAAAAAGTAAAACTATGTAAAACTTTTTTCACAAATAGCAGCATTATTCAAAATTCATATGAGTCCATGTTAGCACCTAGTATATACCCATAAGGTGGAGATGTTCCAAAGAATAGAGCCCAAGTGGGCAATTGACAAAAAATCCATGTCTCATTTTAAATCAGTGCAAAAAATGCACAAAATCATGTCACAATCTAAAGTGCAAATACCATGTGCAAAAAGTGTAAAACGACAGACAATACATTAAAATTGAATTCTTAGGTTAAAATATTTTTAAAAAAAAATTCTCGAGTAGGTAGGCAGCTACATAGGTATATAGTCTTAATCTCATTGATTAATTAAAGATGAGTGAAAAAATCTTCACTAGCGTTCAGTCCATTTGGTGTTTTACAGTCCAATTCTATAATGTACCTTGTTTCTAGTCTGCGTAACATGGATTCACGATCCCCACCTCTTCTCAGTGGTGGGACCATATCAATTACAAAGTACTTTAAATCACAGGAATTTTTGGCATGGGCTTCCTCAAAGTGTCTAGCGACAGGATATGCAGCATCACCGTTGTTGATGGCACGAATGTGCTGGAGTATCCTCTTGTGGACCTGCAACTTGGTGCTTCCCACATAGCGCAGGCCACAGGGACACTCCAGCACATATACTGCAAATTCAGACTTACATGTAAGTTTTTTCTGAATACGAACAAGTCTGTTAGTAAGCGGATTCATATATTCAGTCTTACTAACTCCATTCCTGCAGGCTTTACAAACAGAACACTTAATGAAACCTTTACTCATGTTTAGCCACGAACTACTGGTTCTAACCTCAGGGCTACTTGACACCAAACAGTTACTCATTGATCTCGCCTTTCTATATGTTATACTGGGAGATCGTGTCAATTGGGTCCCCAATACTGGATCGCTCTTAATCAGTGCCCAATTTCTGTTCACTATCTTGCGAATCGTATTGTGTTGATTATTGTAGGTTAGAATCAGTCTGGTCTCAGTTTGCTCATTCTGTACCAACTTGGTTTTACCTGCTAACACCTGTGGTCTACCAGGTTCATTGGCTTTACGTATGGCTATATCGACCACTTCTGGGCGATAGCCCCTCCTTAAGAACCTGTCCCTGCAATCTTTCTGTGCCATCAGACAATCGTGGTCCGTGCTGCAAATTCTTCTTATTCGTAGCATTTCCCCATAGGGAATGCTACTGATTAAATGTGCAGGGTGATGGCTAGAGGCATGTAATATGGCATTGCCAGAGGTGGGTTTCCTATATATTCTAGTGTGAAGTTTATTCTGTTGGATGAAAATTTCCACATCTAAAAAGCATATTGACCTGTTGCTTAACTGACCAGTAAAACTGAGATTCAATTTTTTTTGTTAAGTGTCTCAATGAACTGTGAAGCCTCACACTCTGATCCTTTCCAAATTATCAACAAGTCATCAATATACCTGAACCATTTCACAACATTTTCGGACATGATTTCAGGATAGGTGGGCCTGAGGACCTGGGAGTGACCCGTAGAAATGGCTGATCTATAACAGTTAATTGACCTATAGGAAAGACCTCTTTCAAATTGTTCAACAAGAAAATTGGCTACATGCACAATAGGAGACTCCACGGAATCCAGGTTCCTTTCCAGGCACCAACGAACCCATCTTTTCCAGATGCCATCGTATCTATAGTGTGTACCGGGGGCCCAGGATTCTTGGAGGAGAGAAGAAGCCTGCGCCGAAAGGCCAGAGATTTTGTAGGCTCGCCTGACACTTTCCTGGCAAGAAGGTTCAAAGTCCTGTTCAGAAGAAGCGGGTGATCCAAACCGTTTATGTCTCTTAGTAAGCCTGGTGAAGCTGGGAGCAGAAAGGGTATTTCGTAAGCTAAGTCCAAGGTCGTTGGGAACCAGGCTTGGGGCGGCCATAAAGGAGTTACTAGGACTATTGAAGACTGTTCTGTCCTCAACTTCTGAAGGACGCGTTGGATCATCGCAAAGGGGGAAAAGCATATCCCCGAATTTCGTTCCAATGTTGGAGAAAGGCGTTCACAGTCAGAGCACCCGGGTCTGGCATCCAGCTGAAATAACTAGGAAGTTGGGACGGGAGTCTGCTCGCAAAGAGGTCTACTTCTAGGGGACCCCAAAGATAATCTAGACTCATGAAGACATTTGCGTTTAATTTCCAATCGGTGTGATCTACGAGGAACCTTGAATTCCAATCCGCACAAACATTCTTTAGGCCCGGAAGGTATTCTGCTTTTAGCGAGATTTGGTGTTCCAAGCAGAAAATCCACAGTTTTTTGGCTAGGTTGGAGAGGTCTGGTGACCTTGTGCCCCCTAGACGATTTATGTAGGCAACAGCTGATATGTTGTCCATCTTGAGGACGACTGACCTCCCTTGAAGGGATTGCTTGAAACTCATTAGGGCATAAAGCCCGGCGGTTAACTCCAGAAAGTTTATGTGGTGCAAGCTCTCCGAAAAGCACCATAAACCTCCCGTGTTCTGATTTTGAAAACATGCACCCCAGCCATGAAGGCTGGCATCCGATTCCAGTACGTAATCCGGGAAGTCCCAAAAATGGCTTTGCCATTCCATGCATCCAGATTCTCTAAACATCAAGTCAGTTCTGCCTTGGCTTCTGTGTCTAGGTGAATTTTGGCCAGAACGGAGGGCCTTGCCCTTGATTCTTTGAAGGGCTCAGTAATGTAGAGGGCCCGGGAAGATAGCTTGGATAGAAGATGATAGGAGGCCCAGAAGTCTGGCTAGTCCCCTTAAGGTTATAAGATCTAATTTCAGAACATGACGTATCTCTTTCCGAATCTTGGATATCTTCTTTGCGGGAAGTAAGAGCATAGACTTCACGGTGTCTACCGTGAAACCCAGAAACTCTAGAGACCTCGAGGGAGTCATGATAGACTTCTCCCTGTTTATAATAAAACCTGAACTCTCTATTAAATCCACAGTAGTGTTCAAGTCTTTCAGAATTTGAGAATGGTCTTGAGACATGATGAGTATATCATCTAAATAGATTATGAGGCGGACACCCCTTTCTCTCAGGACCATAGTAATGGCCTTCATTACTTTGGTGAAGCACCAAGGGGCCGAAGATAGACCGAAGGGAAGAGCTTGGAACTGATAAAGGTGATCTTTCCACACAAATTGAAGGAAGTATTGCGATTCCTCTGCCATTGGAATTGTGAAGTAGGCGTCTTTTAAATCTAGCTTCACTAGCCAGTCTTTTTCTAAGAGCATGTCCCTGAGGAGATGGATACCCTCCATCTTGAAGTGATTGTAAGTGAGATATTGGTGCAATTCTCTTAGGTTTATAACTGGTCTCCACCCCTTGTCCTTTTTTTCCACTAGGAAAATATTGCTGAAGAAATTCTTTCGTTCCCAAGGAACTTCTATAATCGCGCCCTTCATTAACATTGAATTTACCTCCTCTGCAACGATAGATTGTTGCTCTAGTGTCAGGTTTAAAACTTTGGGAGTTAAAATTTGAATGGGTTTTTCCGTGAAATCTATTCTGAAACCCTGAACAGTTTGCAAAACCCAGGGATCGTGTGTAATTCGTTTCCAGATGTGAAGGAAGTGTTTTAGGCGACCCCCCAATCTCTGTGTTAAAGAAGAATGAGAAGGAAGGGTACTTACTTGAGGTGTTGGAAGGGGTTGGTGCCTCTTGCCCTGAAGCCTCTTGAGCGGGATGAACGGCCTCGTTGAAGGTAGAATGAAGAGTTAGGCTGTAATGGGTGCCCGAAACCTCTTTGCCTGGAGAAGGGTCTCTGGAAGAGGCGGCCGGCAGAACGACCGCTTCTGCCGGCCCTGGCAAAACTACTTGGGTTGAAGACTCTGCGCATGTTGGCTTGCGCTTTATCTAGAGCCATAAAGGTTGCCACATACTTTCCCAAACCTTTGATCATATCCTCCCCAAAGAGGAGGCCATTGGGGTTGGAAGAGGATTCTTTTTCTGCCATGTCGCAGAGCTTAGGATCAATTTTGGACAAAACCACTTTCCTTCTCTCGGTGTTTAAGGAAGCATTGGTGTTACCGAGGAGGATCAGTGTCCTCTGGCTCCATCCTCGTAGGAGGTCAATGTTGGCTTGCGAACCATTAATATAGCTCTCCTATATTAAGTCAATCATACAGCACAATGGGCCGAGCATGTCAAGCATTCGGTCCTGACAGCTTTTGAGAGAGCGTTCCATACCTTTCCTGGGATCCCTGCCCATTTTGAATAGGAACATGATGAGTTCAGGGTCCAAGTTAGGTGTCAGGCAGTATTTATCTTGTATGACAGGTCGAGGGCATTCTGCCTTCAGGATGTTTCTTGCCTCTCTTTCGAGGGGATTCTTGACCCACCTCTTAATAAACTTGGCCACATGATTCTGTGGCCACCACTGGGAGCTCCTAGGGTGTTGTAAGTTGTCAGGGGAGAACATTTCCCCTTCCGAGAGGTCAAGGTCAATATCATCATCAATCTGGTCTAGGTCCAAAATGTATTCATCTAAGGACTCATTAGACGTATCTACTTCGTTGGATAAGAGGGGATCCGTAGTAGCACTTTGATATTGTGAGACGCTTAGGGCATCCAAATGAGATATGCTGTTGTGGGCACGTGGTCTTTTTGGGGTGCGTAGGCCTCCCGTATTAATTGAGGAGCTTAGTCCTCCTCCAGTTGTTGAGGCGCGTAGACCTCCCAATATGTCCGAGGTGCTTGGACCTCCCATAGTGCTCTCGTTTTGTAAATTGTTGCATTTCCTTACTTTTTTACCCCCACTTTTGTTCAGATCATCAGAGTGCCCTCCGTGGAGAGCAGAGGGGTTAATGGGGTCGGAAAGAGATCTCTTACCAGCAACAATTTTACTTATGGTCTCCCTCATGCAGGGACCATAGGTTTCAGGGACATTATAGTTAGAAATTAGCATTTAAAAAAAACATAGAAATTCACTGAAAAAACCATAGGTTTCAGGGATGTTATAGTTAGTTGGACATTTCACTCACACAAAACCAGAGAAATTCGGCAGTTATAGTTAGTTTAGCTAACTATAATTCGCGCCCCCGCAATGCACTGCTGATGACGTCACATATTACATCATTCATGACATGGTCAGTGACATCACTGATGACATCACTGATGACATCTCAAATGACATCACTGATGACATCACTGATGACATCATCCACGTGATAATCTGATGCACCTCCTCATACCCTGATATAACCTTTGATACACCCACTCTATAATACAGACTACCATTTTCGAAACCATAGACACACCAATACCAGTATGTATATATATATGCAGTAAAAATCGTCTCTCTACCAAGGTAGGAATCCGTTGAACAGACGAAGCGAACCCAAATGATGGTGCAATTTGGTGTTTATTACATGCCCAACACCACCGCCGCCATAACGCGTTTCAGCCCACGTGGGGCCTTGATCACATGACACAGTTGAGGGAGCGGTTTCAACATTTAAAGTGCAAGTGTGTGACGTTTTTCCTGTGCATCAGCTGTGATACTGAAACATAGACATGGAAAAAATACTGACATATAGAAACACATCCATATTGCGTAGAAAACTGTAGGGTAATAATGTTAATACATCACTAAAGTGCAAAAGATAGAGCATACATGATATAATATCATGAAAATAGCAGCACATTGAATAAATAAATACATACTTATATAAATACATACTTAATATCAAACTGTCCAGCTCTAAAAAAGTCTTACTAATTAGTAAAACCAACCTCATATTGGTGAATAAAAATGAAGCTAAAAAAAGTAAAACAATGTAAAACTTTTTTCACAAATAGCAGCATTATTCAAAATTCATATGAGTCCATGTTAGCACCTAGTATATACCCATAAGGTGGAGATGTTCCAAAGAATAGAGCCCAAGTGGGCAATTGACAAAAAATCCAGGTCTCATTTTAAATCAGTGCAAAAAATGCACAAAATCATGTCACAATCTAAAGTGCAAATACCATGTGCAAAAAGTGTAAAACGACAGACAATACATTAAAATTGAATACTTAGGTTAAAATATTTTAAAAACATTTTTTCTCGAGTAGGTAGGCAGCTACATAGGTATATAGTCTTAATCTCATTGATTAATTAAAGATGAGTGAAAAAATCTTCACTAGCGTTAAGTCCATTTGGTGTTTTACAGTCCAATTCTATAATGTACCTTGTTTCTAGTCTGCGTAACATGGATTCACGATCCCCACCTCTTCTCAGTGGTGGGACCATATCAATTACAAAGTACTTTAAATCACAGGAATTTTTGGCATGGGCTTCCTCAAAGTGTCTAGCGACAGGATATGCAGCATCACCGTTGTTGATGGCACGAATGTGCTGGAGTATCCTCTTGTGGACCTGCAACTTGGTGCTTCCCACATAGCGCAGGCCACAGGGACACTCCAGCACATATACTGCAAATTCAGACTTACATGTAAGTTTTTTCTGAATACGAACAAGTCTGTTAGTAAGCGGATTCATATATTCAGTCTTACTAACTCCATTCCTGCAGGCTTTACAAACAGAACACTTAATGAAACCTTTACTCATGTTTAGCCACGAACTACTGGTTCTAACCTCAGGGCTACTTGACACCAAACAGTTACTCATTGATCTCGCCTTTCTATATGTTATACTGGGAGATCGTGTCAATTGGGTCCCCAATACTGGATCGCTCTTAATCAGTGCCCAATTTCTGTTCACTATCTTGCGAATCGTATTGTGTTGATTATTGTAGGTTAGAATCAGTCTGGTCTCAGTTTGCTCATTCTGTACCAACTTGGTTTTACCTGCTAACACCTGTGGTCTACCAGGTTCATTGGCTTTACGTATGGCTATATCGACCACTTCTGGGCGATAGCCCCTCCTTAAGAACCTGTCCCTGCAATCTTTCTGTGCCATCAGACAATCGTGGTCCGTGCTGCAAATTCTTCTTATTCGTAGCATTTCCCCATAGGGAATGCTACTGATTAAATGTGCAGGGTGATGGCTAGAGGCATGTAATATGGCATTGCCAGAGGTGGGTTTCCTATATATTCTAGTGTGAAGTTTATTCTGTTGGATGAAAATGTCCACATCTAAAAAGCATATTGACCTGTTGCTTAACTGACCAGTAAAACTGAGATTCAAATTTTTTTGTTAAGTGTCTCAATGAACTGTGAAGCCTCACACTCTGATTCTTTCCAAATTATCAACAAGTCATCAATATACCTGAACCATTTCACAACATTTTCGGACATGATTTCAGGATAGGTGGGACTGAGGACCTGGGAGTGACCCGTAGAAATGGCTGATCTATAACAGTTAATTGACCTATAGGAAAGACCTCTTTCAAATTGTTCAACAAGAAAATTGGCTACATGCACAATAGGAGCCTCCACGGAATCCAGGTTCCTTTCCAGGCACCAACGAACCCATCTTTTCCAGATGCCATCGTATCTATAGTGTGTACCGGGGGCCCAGGATTCTTGGAGGAGAGAAGAAGCCTGCGCCGAAAGGCCAGAGATTTTGTTGGCTCGCCTGACACTTTCCTGGCAAGAAGGTTCAAAGTCCTGTTCAGAAGAAGCGGGTGATCCAAACCGTTTATGTCTCTTAGTAAGCCTGGTGAAGCTGGGAGCAGAAAGGGTATTTCGTAAGCTAAGTCCAAGGTCGTTGGGAACCAGGCTTGGGGCGGCCATAAAGGAGTTACTAGGACTATTGAAGACTGTTCTGTCCTCAACTTCTGAAGGACGTATTGGATCATCGCAAAGGGGGGAAAAGCATATCCCCGAATTTCGTTCCAATGTTGGAGAAAGGCGTTCACAGTCAGAGCACCCGGGTCTGGCATCCAGCTGAAATAACTAGGAAGTTGGGACGGGAGTCTGCTCGCAAAGAGGTCTACTTCTAGGGGACCCCAAAGATAATCTAGACTCATGAAGACATTTGCGTTTAATTTCCAATCGGTGTGATCTACGAGGAACCTTGAATTCCAATCCGCACAAACATTCTTTAGGCCCGGAAGGTATTCTGCTTTTAGCGAGATTTGGTGTTCCAAGCAGAAAATCCACAGTTTTTTGGCTAGGTTGGAGAGGTCTGGTGACCTTGTGCCCCCTAGACGATTTATGTAGGCAACAGCTGATATGTTGTCCATCTTGAGGACGACTGACCTCCCTTGAAGGGATTGCTTGAAACTCATTTGGGCATAAAGCCCGGCGGTTAACTCCAGAAAGTTTATGTGGTGCAAGCTCTCCAAAAAGCACCATAAACCTCCTGTGTTCTGATTTTGAAAACAAGCACCCCAGCCATGAAGGCTGGCATCCGATTCCAGTACGTAATCCGGGGAAGTCCCAAAAATGGCTTTGCCATTCCATGCATCCAGATTCTCTAAACATCAAGTCAGTTCTGCCTTGGCTTCTGTGTCTAGGTGAATTTTGGCCAGAACGGAGGGCCTTGCCCTTGATTCTTTGAAGGGCTCAGTAATGTAGAGGGCCCGGGAAGATAGCTTGGATAGAAGATGATAGGAGGCCCAGAAGTCTGGCTATTCCCCTTAAGGTTATAAGATCTAATTTCAGAACATGACGTATCTCTTTCCGAATCTTGGATATCTTCTTTGCGGGAAGTAAGAGCATAGACTTCACGGTGTCTACCGTGAAACCCAGAAACTCTAGAGACCTCGAGGGAGTCATGATAGACTTCTCCCTGTTTATAATAAAACCTGAACTCTCTATTAAATCCACAGTAGTGTTCAAGTCTTTCAGAATTTGAGAATGGTCTTGAGACATGATGAGTATATCATCTAAATAGATTATGAGGTGGACACCCCTTTCTCTCAGGACCATAGTAATGGCCTTCATTACTTTGGTGAAGCACCAAGGGGCCGAAGATAGACCGAAGGGAAGAGCTTGGAACTGATAAAGGTGATCTTTCCACACAAATTGAAGGAAGGATTGCGATTCCTCTGCCATTGGAATCGTGAAGTAGGCGTCTTTTAAATCTAGCTTCACTAGCCAGTCTTTTTCTAAGAGCATGTCCCTGAGGAGATGGATACTCTCCATCTTGAAGTGATTGTAAGTGAGATATTGGTGCAATTCTCTTAGGTTTATAACTGGTCTCCACCCCTTGTCCTTTTTTTCCACTAGGAAAATATTGCTGAAGAAATTCTTTCGTTCCCAAGGAACTTCTATAATCGCGCCCTTCATTAACATTGAATTTACCTCCTCTGCAACGATAGATTGTTGCTCTAGTGTCAGGTTTAAAACTTTGGGAGTTAAAATTTGAATGGGTTTTTCCGTGAAATCTATTCTGAAACCCTGAACAGTTTTCAAAACCCAGGGATCGTGTGTAATTCGTTTCCAGATGTGAAGGAAGTGTTTTAGTTGACCCCCCACTCTCTGTGTTAAAGAAGAATGAGAAGGAAGGGTACTTACTTGAGGTGTTGGAAGGGGTTGGTGCCTCTTGCCCTGAAGCCTCTTGAGCGGGATGAACGGCCTCGTTGAAGGTAGAATGAAGAGTTAGGCTGTAATGGGTGACCGAAACCTCTTTGCCTGGAGAAGGGTCTCTGGAAGAGGCGGCCGGCAGAACGACCGCTTCTGCCGGCCCTGGCAAAAACACTTGGGTTGAAGACTCTGCGCATGTTGGCTTGCGCTTTATCTAGAGCCATAAATGTTGCCACATACTTTCCCAAACCTTTGATCATATCCTCCCCAAAGAGGAGGCCATTGGGGTTGGATGAGGATTCTTTTTCTGCCATGTCGCAGAGCTTAGGATCAATTTTGGACAAAACCACTTTCCTTCTCTTGGTGTTTAAGGAAGCATTGGTGTTACCGAGGAGGATCAGTGTCCTCTGGCTCCATCCTCGTAGGAGGTCAATGTTGGCTTGCGAACCATTAATATAGCTCTCCTATATTAAGTCAATCATACAGCACAATGGGCCGAGCATGTCAAGCATTCGGTCCTGACAGCTTTTGAGAGAGCGTTCCATACCTTTCCTGGGATCCCTGCCCATTTTGAATAGGAACATGATGAGTTCAGGGTCCAAGTTAGGTGTCAGGCAGTATTTATCTTGTATGACAGGTCGAGGGCATTCTGCCTTCAGGATGTTTCTTGCCTCTCTTTCGAGGGGATTCTTGACCCACCTCTTAATAAACTTGGCCACATGATTCTGTGGCCACCACTGGGAGCTCCTAGGGTGTTGTAAGTTGTCAGGGGAGAACATTTCCCCTTCCGAGAGGTCAAGGTCAATATCATCATCAATCTGGTCTAGGTCCAAAATGTATTCATCTAAGGACTCATTAGACGTATCTACTTCGTTGGATAAGAGGGGATCCGTAGTAGCACTTTGATATTGTGAGACGCTTAGGGCATCCAAATGAGATATGCCGTTGTGGGCACGTGGTCTTTTTGGGGCGCGTAGGCCTCCCGTATTAATTGAGGAGCTTAGTCCTCCTCCAGTTGTTGAGGCGCGTAGACCTCCCAATATGTTCGAGGTGCTTGGACCTCCCATAGTGCTCTCGTTTTGTAAATTGTTGCATTTCCTTACTTTTTTACCCCCACTTTTGTTCAGATCATCAGAGTGCCCTCCGTGGAGAGCAGAGGGGTTAATGGGGTCGGAAAGAGATCTCTTACCAGCAACAATTTTACTTATGGTCTCCCTCATGCAGGGACCATAGGTTTCAGGGACGTTATAGTTAGAAATTAGCATTTAAAAAAAACATAGAAATTCACTGAAAAAACCATAGGTTTCAGGGACGTTATAGTTAGTTGGACATTTCACTCACACAAAACCAGAGAAATTCGGCAGTTATAGTTAGTTTAGCTAACTATAATTCGCGCCCCCGCAATGCACTGCTGATGACATCACATATTACATCATTCATGACATGGTCAGTGACATCACTGATGACATCACTGATGACATCTCAAATGACATCACTGATGACATCACTGATGACATCATCCACGTGATAATCTGATGCACCTCCTCATACCCTGATATAACCTTTGATACACCCACTCTATAATACAGACTGCCATTTTCGAAACCATAGACACACCAATACCAGTTATTACATACCCACTCACTGATTCCTAGGTCTACACACACGTCCACTTATTCACCCATACAGTCACTCATACATGCAGTCAATGATCAATACAGCACTATAATTTGCACTCATACACCTATACAGGCACTCACACATCGCCACTCATCCATAGAGTTACTCACACACCTAGTCAATCATGCAAAGAATCATTCACACTCCCATTTACTCACCTATATAGTTATAAACACACCACCTCACTTATTCATACAGATACTAACACATACTTACTCTCTTATACAATCAGTGATACAAGTACACACTCATCAATACAGCCACTCTCACAATCACTCACTCTCACATATAGTGATTTATATACTCCAATACTCACATATACTGCCTTTCACATATGTAGTTACTCACACATGTTACCACTGAGACACACATTCACTCACCAACACACCCATACACACACTCACCCACCCATACAGCCCTTCACAGATGCACTCTTGAACCCATATACCCAGTTAATTACCCACTCACACATCTATGCAGAGTCTCACACCCCCCACCCGCCCACACAGACACTCAGGCACCCATACAGATAATCAGACAACCAATCAATAACCCATATAGACACTCATGTAGCTACTCACCAACCCATGCAGCCGCTTACACACCAACTGACTGATACAGACATTTACACAGTTTACGCACTAACCCATGCATACAGTAAGACACGTTTAATCGCTCACTTATACAGTCAGTCACGCACCTACTAAATCATCTATTCAGACACTCATACACCCACTCATACCTAAAAACACCTTGGCATATATATATATAAAATATATTTGAACTTTACAGAAACACACAGTCACTGGGTGATGTCATCAGTGATGTCATTTGAGATGTCATCAGTGATGTCACTGACCATGTCATGAATGATGTAATATGTGACGTCATCAGCAGTGCATTGCGGGGGCACAAGTTATAGTTAGCTAAAATAACTATAACGGACGAATTTCTCTGGTTTTGTATGAGTGAAATGTCCAACTAACTATAACGTCCCTGAAACCTATGGTTTTTTCAGTGAATTTCTATGGTTTTTTTAAATGCTAATTTCTAACTATAACTCTCCTGAAACCTATGGTTATTTCAGTGAATATATATATATATATATATATATATATATATATATATATATATATATATATATATATATATATATATATATATTCACTGGAAAAAACCACAGGTTTCAGGGACGTTATAGTTAGAAATTAGCATATAAAAACCTCAGATATTCACTGAATCAATCAATCAATCAGGGGAATTGTAAGTGCGCTACTCACCCGTGAGGGTCTCAAGGCACTGAAAAAACCACAGGTTTCAGGGACATTATAGTTAGTCTGACATTTTACTCATACAAAACCAGAGAAATTCAGCCGTTATAGTTAGCTGAGCTAACTATAACTCATGCCCCCGCAATGCACTGCTGATGACGTCACATATTACATCACTCATGACATGCTAAGTGACATCACTGATGACATCTCAAATGACATCACTGATGACATCAACCAGTGACTGTGAGTGTTTCTAAAAAGTTGAAGAATGTGATATATACATGATGATTCAGTCAGTGTGTGACTGACTGTATAAGTGAGTGATTATATGTGTCTCAGTGAATGTATGGGTGAGTGACTAATCTGTGTGAATGTCTGTATCAGTCTGTCAGTTGGTGTGTAAGTGACTGTATTGGTTGGTGAATAAGTACATAAGTGTCTATATTGGTTATTGATTGGTTTTCTGAGTACCTATATGGGTGCCTGAGTGTCTGTGTGTTGTGTGGCTACCTGCATGGATGTGTGAGTGGGTGATTCACTGAGTGTATGGGTTCATGAATGCATCTGCGAGGGGCTGTATGAGTGAGTGAGTGTGCATATGGTTGTGTTGGTGAGTGAATGGATGTCTCAGTGGTATATGTGTGAGTAACTACATATGTGAATTGCAGTATATGTGAGTGTTGGAGTATAGAAGTGACTGTATGTGAGAGTGAGTGATTGCGAGAATGGATGTATGGATGAGTGTGTGCTTGTGTCAGTGATTGTATAAGAGAGTAAGTATGTGTTAGTGTCTGTATGAATAAGTGAGGTGGTGTGTGTATAACTGTATAGTTGAGTAAATGGCAGTGTGATTGACTATTTGGGTGACTGACTAGGTATGTGAGTAACTCTATGAGTGAGTGGCGGTGTGTGAGTGTCTTTATGGGTGTAGGAGTGCATACAATAGTGGCTGTATTGATGGGTGACTGCATGCCTGAGAGACTATATGGGTGAGTGAGTGAATGTGTGTGTAGACGTATGAATTAGTGAGTGGGTATGTACTAACTGGTATTGGTGTGTCTATGGTTTCGAGAATGGTAGTCTGTATTTTAGAGTGGGTGTATGAAAGGTTATATTAGGGTGTGATTAGGTGCCTCAGAGATTAAGTGGATGATGTCATCAGTGATGTCATTTGAGATGTCATCAGTGATGTCATCAGTGATGTTACTGAGCATGTCGAGTGATGTAATATGTGACATCATCAGCAGTGCGTGAGTTATAGTTAGCTCAGCTAACTATAACGGCAGAATTTCTCTGGTTTTATACGAGTGAAATGTCAGACGAACTATAACATCCCTGAAACCAGTGGTTTTTTCAGTGAATATCTGAGGTTTTTTAAATTTTAATTTCTAACTATAACGTCCCTGAAACCTGTGCTTTTTTCAGTGATTTTCTAAGGTTTTTTAAATGCTAATTTCTAACTATAAGGTCCCTTAAACCTGTGTTTTATTCAGTAAATTTCAAAGTTTTTTTAAATGCTAATTTCTAACTACACCTAGATAGGTAAGACATGTGCAGAAAGAAAAAGAAAGGCACAGAAAGAAACAAGAAAAGTGCAGAAAGAAGCAAGAGAAGTGCAGAAAGAGGCAAAAAAAGTGCAGAAAGAAGCATGAGAGGTACAGAAAGAAGAGAGTGAGGTGCAGAAAGAGGCAAGAGAGGTGCAGAAAGAGACAAGAGTGGAGCAGAAAGGCAAGAGAGGTGCAGATAGAGGCAAGAGAGGTGCATAAAGAGGCAAGAGAGGTACAGAAAGAAGAGAGTGAGCTGCAGAAAGAGGCAAGAGAGGTGCAGAAAGAGGCAAGAGAGGTGCAGAAAGAGGTAAGAGAGGTGTAGAAAAAGGTAAGAGAGCTGTAGAAAGAGGTAGGAGAAGTGCAGAAAGAGACAAGAGAGGTGCAGAAAGAGGAAGATAAGCGCAGAAAGAGGCAAGTGCGGTGTAGAAAGAGGTAAGAGAAGTGCAGAAAGAGGCAAGAGAGATGCAGAAAGAGGAAGAAAAGTGCAGAAAGAAGCAAGAGAAGTGCAGAAAGAGGCAAGAGAGATGCAGAAAGAGGCCAGAGAGGTGCAGAAAGAGGTAAGAGAGGTGCAAAAAGAAACAAGAGAGGTATATATATATATATGTATCTATTTAATCTCCTCACACTCTTACAAGGAAGGAATCAGCACTCGTGTTGTAGTTTGGATGAATTTAATCTGCAAAGGACGCGATCCACGCATTTCGACTCGTCCGAACCTTGATCACGATACAGGACGTCATTGTTGCTTCCTTATTTAAATGTACAAATGCCTCCAGTTGCCAACATTAACCAAGGACTACATATTGCATTAAACCAGAAATCTGTCTGCCATATTGGCCTGCTCACGTTGCAAAAAGACACAAGAAGAGTGCAGGACGAGGCAAAAAAAGTACAGAAAGAAGAAAGAGAGGTGCAAACAGAGGAAGAAAGGTGCAGAAAGAAGCAGGAGAAGTGATGAAACAGGCAAGAGAGGTGCAGAAAGAAGCAAGAGAAGTGCAGAAAGAGGCAAGAGAGGTGCAGAAAGAAGCAAGAGAGTTGAAAAAAGAGAGGTGCAGAAAGAGGCAAGAGTGGAGCAGAAAGGCAAGAGAGGTGCAGCTAGAGGCAAGAGAGGTGCAGAAAGAGGCAAGAGAGGTGCAGAAAGTGGAAAGAGAGGTGCAGAAAGAAGAGAGTGAGCTGCAGAAAGAGGCAAGAGAGGTGCAGAAAGAAGAGAGTGAGCTGCAGAAAGAGGCAAGAGAGGTGCAGAAAGAGGCAAGAGAGGTGCAGAAAGAGGTAAGAGAGGTGCAGAAAAAAGAGAGTGAGCTGCAGAAAGAGGCAAGAGAGGTGCAGAAAGAGGCAAGAGAGGTGCAGAAAGAAGCAAGAGAGGTGCAGAAAGAGGCAAGAGAGGTGCAGAAAGAGGCAAGAGAGGTATAGAAAGAGGCAAGAGTGGTGCAGAAAGAGGCAAGAGAGGTGCAGAAAGAGGCAAGAGAGGTGCAGAAAGAAGAGAGTGAGCTGCAGAAAGAGGCAAGAGAGGTGCAGAAAGAGGTAAGAGAGGTGCAGAAAAAGGAAAGAGAGCTGTAGAAAGAGAGGTGTAGAAAGAGGCAAAGGAAGTGCAGAAAGAGGCAAGAGAGGTGCAGAAAGAGGAAGAAAAGTGCAGAAAGAAGCAAGAGAAGTGCAGAAAGAGGCAAGAGAGATACAGAAAAAGGCCATAGAGGTGCAGAAAGAGGCAAGAGAGGTGCAATAAGAGGCAAGAGAGGTATATATATATATATATATATATATATATATATATATATATATGTGTATCTATTCAATCTCCTCACACTCTTACAAGGAAAGAATCAGCACTCGTGTTGTAGTTTGGAAGTATTTAATCTGCAAAGGACGCGATCCTCGCGTTTCGGCTCGTCCGAACCTTGATCACGATGCAAGACATCATTGTTGCTTCCTTATTTAAATGTAGAAATGCCTCCAGTTGCCAACATTAACCGAGGACTACATATTACATTAAACCAGAAAGCTGTCAGCCATATTGGTCTGCTCACGTTGCAGAAAGACGCAAGAGAAGTGCAGGAAGAGGCAAAGAAAGTGCAGAAAGAAGAAAGAGAGGTGCAAAAAGAGAAAGAAAGGTGCAGAAAGAAGCAGGAGAAGTGATGAAACAGGCAAGAGAGGTGCAGAAAGAAGAAAGAGAAGTGCGGAAAGAGACAACAGAGGCGCAGAAAGAAGCAAGAGAGTTGAAAAAAGAATAGGGTGTGATACAGACAGAGGAAGAAAGGCACATAAAGAGGGAAGAGAGGTGCAGAAAGAGACAAGAGAGGTGCAGAAAGAGACAAGACAGGTGCAGAAAGAAGAGAGTGAGGTGTAGAAAGAGGCAAGAGTGGTGCCGAAAGAGGCAAGAGAAGTGATCAAGGATACAAGAGAGGTGCAGAAAGAAGCAAGAGAGGTGCAGAAAGAGACAAGAGAGGTGATGAAAGAGGCAGGAGAGGTACAGAAAGAGGCAAGAGAGGTGCAGAAAGAGGGAATAGAGGTGCAGAAAGAGGAATAAAGGTGCAGAAAGAGGCAAGAGAGGTGCAGAAAGAGGCAAGAGAGATGCAGAAAGAGGCAAGAGAGGTGCAGAAAGAAGAGAGTGAGGTCAAGAAAGAGGCAAGAGAGGTACAGAAAGAGGCACGAGAGGTGCAGAAAGAGGCAAGAGAGGTATAGAAAGAGGCAAGAGTGGTGCAGAAAGAGGCAAGAGAGGTGCAGAAAGAGGCAAAAGAGGTGTAGAAAGAAGAGAGTGAGCTGCAGCAAGAGGCAAGAGAGGTGCAGAAAGAGGCGAGAGAGGTACAGAAAGAGGCAAGATCGGTGCAGAAAGAGGTAAGAGAGGTGCAGAAAGAGGCAAGATAGGTGCAGAAAGAGGCAAGAGAGGTGCAGAAAGAGGCAAGAGAAGTGATCAAGGATACAAGAGAGGTGCAGAAACAAGCAAGAGAGGTGCAGAAAGAGACAAGAGAGGTGATGAAAGAGGCAGGAGAGGTACAGAAAGAGGCAAGAGAGGTGCAGAAAGAGGGAATAGAGGTGCAGAAAGAGGAATAAAGGTGCAGAAAGAGGCAAGAGAGGTTCAGAAAGAGGCAAGAGAGATGCAGAAAGAGGCAAGAGAGGTGCAGAAAGAAGAGAGTGAGGTGAAGAAAGAGGCAAGAGAGGTACAGAAAGAGGCACGAGAGGTGCAGAAAGAGGCAAGAGAGGTATAGAAAGAGACAAGAGTGGTGCAGAAAGAGGCAAGAGAGGTGCAGAAAGAGGCAAAAGAGGTGTAGAAAGAAGAGAGTGAGCTGCAGCAAGAGGCAAGAGAGGTGCAGAAAGAGGCGAGAGAGGTGCAGAAAGAGGCAAGATCGGTGCAGAAAGAGGTAAGAGAGGTGCAGAAAGAGGCAAGATAGGTGCAGAAAGAGGCAAGAGAGGCGCAGAAAGAGGTAAGAGAGGTGTAGAAAGAGGAAGATAAGCGCAGAAAGAGGCAAGTGAGGTGTAGAAAGAGGTAAGAGAAGTGCAGAAAGAGGCAAGAGAGATGCAGAAAGAGGAAGAAAAGTGCAGAAAGAAGCAAGAGAAGTGCAGAAAGAGGCAAGAGAGATGCAGAAAGAGGCCAGAGAGGTGCAGAAAGAGGTAAGAGAGGTGCAAAAAGAAACAAGCGAGGTATATATATATATATATATCTATTCAATCTCCTCACACTCTTACAAGGAAGGAATCAGCACTCGTGTTGTAGTTTGGATGAATTTAATCTGCAAAGGACGCAATCCACGCATTTCGACTCGTCCGAACCTTGATCATTGTTGCTTCCTTATTTAAATGTACAGATGCCTCCAGTTGCCAACATTAACCAAGGACTACATATTACATTAAACCAGAAAGCTGTCTGCCATATTGGCCTGCTCACGTTGCAAAAAGACACAAGAGAAGTGCAGGACGAGGCAAAAAAAGTACAGAAAGAAGAAAGAGAGGTGCAAACAGAGGAAGAAAGGTGCAGAAAGAAGCAGGAGAAGTGATGAAACAGGCAAGAGAGGTGCAGAAAGAAGCAAGAGAAGTGCAGAAAGAGGCAAGAGAGGTGCAGAAAGAAGCAAGAGAGTTGAAAAAAGAGAGGTGCAGAAAGAGGCAAGAGTGGAGCAGAAAGGCAAGAGAGGTGCAGATAGAGGCAAGAGAGGTGCAGAAAGAGGCAAGAGAGGTGCAGAAAGTGGAAAGAGAGGTGCAGAAAGAAGAGAGTGAGCTGCAGAAAGAGGCAAGAGAGGTGCAGAAAGAAGAGAGTTAGCTGCAGAAAGAAGCAAGAGAAGTGCAGAAAGAGGCAAGAGAGGTGCAGAAAGAGGTAAGAGAGGTGCAGAAAAAAGAGAGTGAGCTGCAGAAAGAGGCAAGAGAGGTGCAGAAAGAGGAAAGAGAGGTGCAGAAAGAAGCAAGAGAGGTGCAGAAAGAGGCAAGAGAGTTGCAGAAAGAGGCAAGAGAGGTATAGAAAGAGGCAAGAGTGGTGCAGAAAGAGGCAAGAGAGGTGCAGAAGGAGGAAGAAAGGTGCAGAAAGAAGCAGGAGAAGTGATGAAACAGGCAAGAGGTGCAGAAAGAAGCAAGAGAAGTGCAGAAAGAGGCAAGAGAGGTGCAGAAAGAAGCAAGAGAGTTGAAAAAAGAGAGGTGCAGAAAGAGGCAAGAGTGGAGCAGAAAGGCAAGAGAGGTGCAGATAGAGGCAAGAGAGGTGCAGAAAGAGGCAAGAGAGGTGCAGAAAGTGGAAAGAGAGGTGCAGAAAGAAGAGATGGAGCTGCAGAAAGAGGCAAGAGAGGTGCAGAAAGAAGAGAGTGAGCTGCAGAAAGAGGCAAGAGAGGTGCAGAAAGAGGCAAGAGAGGTGCAGAATGAGGTAAGAGAGGTGCAGAAAAAAGAGTGATCTGCAGAAAGAGGCAAGAGAGGTGCAGAAAGAGGCAAGAGAGGTGCAGAAAGAAGCAAGAGAGGTGCAGAAAGAGGCAAGAGAGGTGCAGAAAGAGGCAAGAGAGGTATAGAAAGAGGCAAGAGTGGTGCAGAAAGAGGCAAGAGAGGTGCAGAAAGAGGCAAGAGAGGTGCAGAAAGAAGAGAGTGAGCTGCAGAAAGAGGCAAGAGAGGTGCAGAAAGAGGTAAGAGAGGTGCAGAAAAAGGAAAGAGAGCTGTAGAAAGAGAGGTGTAGAAAGAGGCAAAGGAAGTGCAGAAAGAGGCAAGAGAGTTGCAGAAAGAGGAAGAAAAGTGCAGAAAGAAGCAAGAGAAGTGCAGAAAGAGGCAAGAGAGATAAAGAAAGAGGCCAGAGAGGTGCAGAAAGAGGCAAGAGAGGTGCAATAAGAGGCAAGAGAGGTGCAATAAGAGGCAAGAGAGGTATATATATATATATATATGTGTATCTATTCAATCTCCTCACACTCTTACAAGGAAAGAATCAGCACTCATGTTGTAGTTTGGAAGTATTTAATCTGCAAAGGACGCGATCCTCGCGTTTCGGCTCGTCCGAACCTTGATCACGATGCAAGACGTCATTGTTGCTTCCTTATTTAAATGTAGAAATGCCTCCAGTTGCCAACATTAACCGAGGACTACATATTACATTAAACCAGAAAGCTGTCAGCCATATTGGTCTGCTCACGTTGCAGAAAGACGCAAGAGAAGTGCAGGAAGAGGCAAAGAAAGTGCAGAAAGAAGAAAGAGAGGTGCAAAAAGAGAAAGAAAGGTGCAGAAAGAAGCAGGAGAAGTGATGAAACAGGCAAGAGAGGTGCAGAATGAAGAAAGAGAAGTGCGGAAAGAGACAACAGAGGCGCAGAAAGAAGCAAGAGAGTTGAAAAAAGAATAGGGTGTGATACAGACAGAGGAAGAAAGGCGCATAAAGAGGGAAGAGAGGTGCAGAAAGAGGCAAGACAGGTGCAGAAAGAAGAGATTGAGGTGTAGAAAGAGGCAAGAGTGGTACCGAAAGAGGCAAGAGAAGTGATCAAGGATACAAGAGAGGTGCAGAAAGAAGCAAGAGAGGTGCAGAAAGAGACAAGAGAGGTGATGAAAGAGGCAGGAGAGGTACACAAAGAGGCAAGAGAGGTGCAGAAAGAGTGAATAGAGGTGCAGAAAGAGGAATAAAGGTGCAGAAAGAGGCAAGAGAGGTGCAGAAAGAGGCAAGAGAGATGCAGAAAGAGGCAAGAGAGGTGCAGAAAGAAGAGAGTGAGGTGAAGAAAGAGGCAAGAGAGGTACAGAAAGAGGCACGAGAGGTGCAGAAAGAGGCAAGAGAGGTATAGAAAGAGGCAAGAGTGGTGCAGAAAGAGGCAAGAGAGGTGTAGAAAGAAGAGAGTGAGCTGCAGCAAGAGGCAAGAGAGGTGCAGAAAGTGGAAGAAAGGTGCAGAAAGAGGCAAGAGAGGAACAGAAACAGGAAGAAAGGCTCAAAAAGAAGCAAGAGAAGTGCAGAAAGAGGCAAGAGAGGTGCAGAAAGAGGCAAGAGAGGTGCATAAAGAGGCAAGAGAGGTGCAGAAAGAGGCAAGAGAAGTGCAGAAAGAGGCGAGAGGTGCAGAAAGAGGTAAGAGAGGTGCAGAAAGAGGCAAGAGAAGTGCAGAAAGAAGCAAGAGAGGTGCAGAAAGAGTCAAGAGAGGTGCAGTAAGAGACAAGAGAGGTGCAGAAAGAGGCAAGAGAGGTGCACAAAGAGGTGAGCGTTGTGCAGAAAGAGGCAAGAGAGGTGCAGAAAGAGGAAAGAGAGGTGCAGAGAGAGGTAATAGATATGTAGAAATAGGCAACAGAGGTGAAGAAAGAGGAAGAAAGGCGCAGAAAGAGGCAAGTGAGGTGCAGAAAGAGGCAAGAGGAGTGTAGAAAGAGGCAAGAGAGGTGCATAAAGAGGCAAGAGAGGTGCATAAAGAGGCAAGGGAAGTGCAGAAAGAGGCAAGAGAGGTGCAGAAAGAGGCAATAGAGGTGCAAAAAGTGGCAAGAGAGGTGCAGAAAGAGGCAAGGGAGGTGCAGAAAGAGGCAAGAGAGGTGCAGAAAGAGCTAAGAGAGCTGTAGAAAGAGGCAAGAGAGGTGAAGAAAGACGAAGAAAGGCACAGAAAGAGGCAAGTGAGGTGAAGAAAGGGGCAAGAGGAGTGCAGAAAGAGGGAAGAGAGGTGCATAAAGAGGCAAGAGAGGTGCAGAAAGAGGCAACAGAGGTGCAGAAAGAGGCGAGAGGTGCAGTAAGAAGCGAGAGAAGTGCAGAAATAAGCAAGAGAGGTGCAGAATGAGTCAAGAGAGGTGCAGAAAGAGACAAGAGAGGTGCAGAAAGTGGCAAGAGAGGTGCACAAAGAGGCAACAGAGGTACACAAAGAGGCAGGAGTGGTGCATAAAGAGGCAAGAGAGGTGCAGAAAGAGGTAAGAGAGGTGCAGAGAGAGGTAAGTGAGGTGTAGAAAGAGGCAAGAGAGGTGAAACAAGAGGAAGAAAGGTGCAGAAAGAGGCAAGTGAGGTGCAGAAAGAGGCAAGAGGAGTGCAGAAAGAGGCAAGAGAGGTGCAGAAATGGGCAAGAGAAGTGCAGAAAGAGGCAAGAGAGGTGCAGAAAGAGTCAAGAGAGGTGCAGAAAGAGTCAAGAGTGGTGCACAAAGAGGCAAGAGAGGTACAGAAAGAGGGAAGAGAGGTACAGAAAGAAGTAAGAGAGGGGCAGAAAGAGGCAACAGAGGTGCAGAAAGAGGAAAGAGAGGTGCAGAGAGAGGTAAGAGAGGTGTAGAAAGAGGCAAGTGAGGTGCAGAAATGGGCAAGAGGAGTGCAGAAAGAGGCAAGAAAGGTGCAGAAAGAGGCGAGAGAGGTACAGAAAGAGGCAAGAGAGGTGCAGAAAGAGACAAGAGAGGTGCAGAAAGAGGCAAAAGAGGTGCAGAAAGAAACAAGAGAGGTGCAGAAAGAGGCAAGAGAGGTGCAGAAAGAAGAGAGTGAGCTGCAGAACGAGGCAAGAGAGGTATATATATGTATATTTTCAATCTCCTCTCACTCTTACAAGGAAGAAATCAGCACTCAGGTTGTAGTTTCGAAGTATTTAGTCTGCAAAGGAAGCGATCCACGCGTATTGACTCGTCCGAACCTTGATCACGAATCAAGACGTCATTGTAACTTCCTTATTTAAATGTACAAATGCCTCCAGTTGCCAACATTAACAAAGGACCACATATTACATTCAACCAAAAAGCTGTTGGCCTGGTCACGATGCAAAAATTCAGGTATTCGTACAATAAAGAAAAGAAAATAAGTGTTAATATGCACACAATGTCATTCCAGCATATCTTGCCCGTGACCGCCATACCTGTATGTTCGTCAACGTGACTTGTTCATAATAAACATACTTACGATTGAAAACATCAACATAAACAATGGACTACACATTACTTCAAAGTGAAAGGCTATCGGCATATTGATCTGGGCACGTTGCGTATTATAGTGGTTCTTAAACGAAAGAAAAAAAAGGGGGGTGTTAATATACACACACTATCCCTAAATAGAGTTCTAGCGATTATAGTTGCACTCCATTCACAGCTCATTTGAGATGTCATGAGTGATGTCACTGACCATGTCATGAATGATATAATGTCTGAGGTCATAAGCAGTGCATTGCGGGGCGTACGTTATAGTTAGCTCTATGAACTATAATATGCTGAATTTCACTGGTTTTGTACGAGTGAAATCTGAGTCTAACTATAACGTCCCTGTAATCTCTGTTTTTTTCAGCGAATTTCTAGGTTTTTTTTAACGTTAAATACGATGCCTATCACAATGGATGGTGGGGGGTTGGAAGCAGGGCCTGCCCTGGCATTGTGCTGCCCCTACCCAAGCTTGCTGCTCCTGCCTCCCATCCTCCTTGCCATCCATTGTCCAAGTCCATGTCCCTGCTCCCTCATTACAGCCCTGTGTGGCCGTTGTTCTGCCACTGGCCTTCCTGCCTTCTCTGAACAGTTAGCTTGCTGCCCCATCCACTTCCTCCATATTCTCTGTTGTTTTAATCCATGCACTAGCCTCCTCCCTCCTGCCATGGATGGTCTGATGTGCTGCCACTGCCCTCCATTTAGCATGATGTCCCAGTCCACTCCTCCTGCACTCCATTTCCCAATTCTATGCCCCATCACTGCCCTCTTGCTTAGCCTCTGTGCTTAGCTTGCTGCCCCTACTCTCCTTCCCCCTGCCCTCCGATGTCTGTGAGCATGCCCTTGATCCTTCCTTTTTGCCCACCATGTTCCATGGACCTGCCCCTCCTATCTACTCTGAGTGTTCTGTTGAGCTGCCACTCCCATCCCACCTGCCTAGCATTGTCAGATGACTGTAACCTCTCCCTGCCACCTCCACCCTGCCTGTCCACGTTCCATGCCTCTATCCCTTTCCTCCTGTCCTCCATGGTACATTTTACTGCCACACCCTTCTGCCCTCCCTGGTCTGTTGTGCTGCAACTGCTCCTCCTGCCTGCCCCTAGTGGTCTGTTGTGAGGCCCCTTCCCCTGAACTCTCCTGTTTGTGCCCAGCTCCTACCGCTTCCTTCGATCCCCCATGGTCCTTTGTGCATGCCCTTGTCCCCTCCTTCTTGCCCAACATGGCCATTGCGCTGCCACTAACCCTCCCGCTTGCCATGTATGGTCTTCTGTGCTGCCACGGCCCCTCCCAGCTTCACTGTGTGGTCAGCTAGCTGCCCCTGACCCCCTCCCACCTTCCCTCCATGGTTTGTGTGTGCCATTATGGTCTCACTGTTGCCCTCCATGGGGTGTTGTGCTTCTAGTGCCCATCCTGCCTGACCTCCATGGTCAGCTTCCTGCCCTGCCCCCTTGTTCCCTGCCCTCTGTTTTCCATGCGATACCAAAGGGGATGATGGACGGAGCATTAGAGCAAATCAAACACTCACCCCCAGTCAACTGATCTGGGTTTAATCCATCATCATTCTTTAGCTCACTCCACCACCCCAGTTCAGACATGGCCATATGCAAATCAGTCTGACCCTGTGCCTCATGGGAACAGTCCAGCCCGAACTGCCAAGCCATGTCTTCCCTGGACCGGAAACAAGCATCCTGGGACCGGTTTCGGGTTCAAAACCCTCATCAGCCAGGCTATCTTGAATCCAGTGGCAAAGTGAGCAAGGGACCTGAAGAACCGGACATACCCCACTTACTGGGTCTCGGCGGCGGGGGAACCGCCCAAGTCTTCCATACCCTTCATACGTAGTAAAAGGAGACACAGGAGCCTTCGTCTGCAGGAGGAACCCAGATTTATTCAGATAGCCCGGGCTATGGAACAGAGTCCCAAGCTCGTTAGAAACAAGACAGAGGAGGCTGCTGCTTTACTCCGCAGCTTACAAGCCTTTTATACTTTTTCATTCCAGTCTTTTGGCTGTTAGTCCATTGTTCAATCAGGGCAGTGTTTGCAGTTGATAACCAGATCCAGACGGTGTTTGTAGTTGGTGACCTGATCAAGGCTTGGTACTCAAAGTATTGTTCACTCAGCTTGATCAAAGCACGGTCATTCAGGTCATTGTTCGATCAGCTTGATCAAAGCTCGGTCATTCAAACCATTGTCCAATCACCCTGATCAAGGCCCAGCAGTCAGACCATTGTCCAGATAACCTGATCACAGGGTCAAGGATGTTTACCAGGCAGGGAGCAGGAGATGGGAAACAAATCATTTACACAGGGCGTGAGTGTCTCATGGTTTTCTGTCGAACTGCAAAGAACAGGGGGGTTGGGTGTGCGACAGTTCCTGGGCAGAAATGCAGGCTGCAAGATGGTTTTTGTCGTGTTAGTTAGAATTTCCTCAGGCATCAGCAGAAACGAGCAGGTGGGTCGTGTGGAAGTGTTTGAGACGAAATGGCAATGAAAAACAATGGAGTCCCGGTACAAATGATGCCGATCAGAAGAACACTTTTCCTCAGACCCTCCTTTTGCCATTGAGTGGCAAATACTTTAAGAAATGTCAATGTTCATAAGGCCATCGGTTTCTTATTGGAGCATCATCATCATATTGGTGTTGTGAATGTTGGAGGGTGGAGGCTGGATGGTCTGGACACACATTGTACAGAGCACTGGCAGGCACTGAAAGCACAAACAGCAGGAGACCAGGACAGTTATTCCCAAGGCAAGGAAGATGAGGACCCTCCACCCCCACTGGGAAAGGAGGCCCCAGATCCAGCCTGTGAGGGACCAGTTGCCTTCATCCAGATGAATTTCAGAAGAAAGGCGATGCAGGCGTTGGATGGCATTGTATACTGTAGGTGCGTTGTCTGGGATGTACACGCAGCAGCTGGAGCCGATCAATTTACACACACCACCACGATCAGCAAGGAGGACGTCTAGGACCATGCGGTTCTGCAGTGTTATAAGGCGGTCCGCCTGTAGTTCTGCAGTGATGTTGGAGAGGGCACCAGCCGTTACTGTGATGGTGGCTTCAAGGACCCTGGTCAGTCCTCGTACAGCCCGACTGTTTGCCATGGGGCCCCAGAATGGAAGGAAACCTTTAAGGAAGTCCCCGGTTTCCTGGCCTGCTGTTTCCTCGGCTGATATGGCGCCCCTACGTGAGCGACGCAGAGCGCCCTTCATCAACAGGTGGTAACTCCCATGGGTAGAATACGTTGGCGGAAGGAGGAAGGCCAGATAGCAGGTACCAGACCAGTTACGGGGGAGCCAAGTGTAGGCGGCAGTGCCACAGATAAAATAGGTGTTGGGGGATGCCACCAGCTTCGGAGGAGATGTAGAGTTTAAAGATTTTGTGATATTACAAGTACTGGTACCAACTTTCTTAGTCCCTAGGCCATGGATGCAGACACGGCCTTGCACATTTATGACATTCACAGTGTCTCGTTCATCGGGCAGTATCCTTCTTGTGCGGAATCTGGAAAATGTTCGTCGAGTGGTTGAGTTGAATACTACCATCTCACCGAGTTCATCTGGTGATAGTAGCGATGTGGATGAGCTGGTCGGGCAAAAGGAGCATTGGCATGGCCAGATCTGTTCCGCCAGAAGTCATCCTGAAATGTTCCAAGGGCAGAATTGGCAGTACCATTGACAGTGTAGGCCTCCTGTATCAACATCCACCATGCAAGACAAGACCCAGAGATGGAAAAGGGGTAGGGAAAGAATGGGACAGGGTGTATCATGGAATGCGGCATCAGTCCGCAAACCCAGCAGTTGGAAGTGTTCATGATCAGCTGATGATGATGCAACATTTGGATGAAGGTGTTATTGAAGAATTCTGCACGGCGGGGTAATTCGTGGGCTGGTAGCGTGTAATACTGGTGCTCTGCAGGAGTCGGGATAGGGGTTGGTGAGGTAACAGGATGGTAGATTAGTAACAGCCAACCAAGGATAGACAGGATGAGGGAGACAAAGAGCGTCACCACGGTGGCCATGAAGCATTTACTATGTCGGAGACTGACATATTGTTTCTGGATTCGAGTGTTTTGGACGGCAGCCACTGTGCTAAGCCAGGGACCTCTAGTGGCTGTCTGTGATTGGTGGTTGTTTCACTGGGCGCAGGTGCCAAGAGCCCTATGGCGTACCTTAGTCTGACACACCAGCACTACTCTCGGCCGGGGAGATCACAGCTCTACAGCCTATAGGCACTTGGCGAAGTCAAAGGGCAAGCTTTCCCTCGGGGGCGTAAGTTATATCGGTCGGAAGTAGGGACAGTATGGTCGGGAAACAATTGTTCTTGATGTTCAGCAGAGTTAAGGGAGGGTTCCACCCTTCCTTTCAGTACGCTGTCACTCTTTGCTTCTGTAGATGTAAAATGCAGTCTGGCATCGCTGAATGGGACAAATGTCGGGACTGTTTCTGTTTCTGAGTCTCCTTGTCCTTCCCTCACCCACTGATCATAGGGGAGGGGCAGAGGCACACGCCTACAGTGGGACGAATGCACCCAATTCTTCCGACCTTCTACTTTCACGGCGGTGCGGGTGGCCAGCAACACCTGACGGGGCTGTGTCCAGCGGGGTTCGAGGCTCTTAGTCCGTTGAAAGTTTCTTACTAAGACCCAATCTCCAGGTTGGCTAACGTGTCCTGGGCCCTCGCTTTTGTCAGGTATGGCCTCATGCACCTGGTGATAAAGAGTACGAAAGGTATTAGTTAGACTGTACAGGTAATCAGTTAATACAGGGTATTCAACATCAGACAGTTTCTTAGGCCGCGGGACACCCCATACATTGGCAGGCCTCCCGAACACAATCTCATGGGGGATAGCCCTATCCTGGTGTGGGCTGTTGTTCTTGTAGACAATAGGGCCAAGGGCAGAGCATCAACCTAAGTGACACCTGTCTCGGCTACTATTTTGGCCATTTTAGTTTTTAGGATGCCATTGTACACCTCCACTAGACCTGCTGACTGGGGGTGGTTAGCTGCATGAAATTTTTGTTTTATACCCAATCCTGTACAGATATATTCCATAATTTGAGCCGTAAAGTGTGTCCCGTTGTCACTCCAGACCAAGCGGGGCAAACCGAATCGTGGGAGGTACTCTTTTAATAGCATTTTGGCGGTAGTGATAGCGGTGCAGTCTTTGACGGGGTAGGCCTCCACCCATCGGCTGAAGGTACAGACCACCACTAGGACATATTTTAAATTGTTACATCGGTCCATCTGGATGTAATCTATTTGGAGGACTTCAAAAGGGAAGGTAGGAGGAGAGAATCCTCCCTTAGGAGTAACTGTGCCTTTTCCTGGGTTATACATTAGGCAAATCATGCATGTTTTAACCAGCTTTTCAGCATATGTTGGTATCTTAGAGTTGTACCATGTAGGTTCCAACAGTTAACATATCCCTTTTGCACTAATGTGAGCAGGACCATGGGCCATCGTAACTACTGGTAGCACATGACTGTCAGGTAACATCCATTGTCTTTCCATAGTCGTGTGGACCCAGCAACCATCAATTCCCTCCTTTGCTAATTGCTCCTTCCACACCCGTAGTTCCTCAGGAGTAGTATGGGACTGAATATCGATCACACTTTGTACTGTGTTTTCAACCATGCCCTCGTCTGCCACCCACCTAGCGGGACCTCCTACATACATTCCTTCCCTTTTTCTAAGAGCTGTTTGTCTGGCCGTCTGGTCAGCCAGGGCATTGCCTTTCCCAACATCATCTGTCACTTTCTTATGGGCCTTACATTTTATAATGGCCACCTTTCTGGGGAGTGTCAGAGAGTCTAACAATCGGTGAATTAGGGGGCCATGTTGAATCTTGGTCCCATGGGAAGTAAGGAAATTCCTTTCTTTCCATAACCTCCCGAAGTTGTGGGCCACCCCGAAGGAATATTGGCTGTCAGTATAAATATTTACCGTCATCCCTTTGCTTAACTCACAGGCTCTAGTGAGGGCCACTAATTCTGCTGCTTGAGCAGAGCACTGCGGAATCTGAGCTGTTTCTACTACTTGTCCTAATGTCGTGAGGGCATAGGAGGCTGAGGTGTTACCATCTGGCCCTCTGAGACATGATCCGTCCACATATAGTGTACCTTCTGGTTCTGCTATCGGGGTATCCTGTAAGTCAACCCGTCCCTTCGTCTCCTCCTCTGTCCTTAATATGCAGTCATGTGGGTCTAAGCGGGCATCCTGAGTATCCAGTGGGAGTAATGTTGTGGGGTTCAGTACAGTGCATCTCTTGATGTTAATGTGGCTGGAAAAGAGTGTCAGTTCATATCCTGTGAGTCGTGCGCTAGTGAGGTACTGTGTCTTGGTGTTATTAAGGAGGGTATCTACAGAATGGGGGACCATCAGAGTCAGGGGAGTTCATGACGATCCCCGCACTCTGACGGACCATGAGGGCGGCCGCAGCGGTCGCCCGTAGGCATCCTGGGAGAGCCCTTGCAACAGGATCTAAGGTGGCTCAAAAATAGGCACATGGCCGATGGTGACCTCCGAACATCTGGGTCAAGACAGCGCATGCACAGCCGTCTGTCTCATGTACAAAAAGAAAAAATTGCTTGCTATAATCAGGAGTACCGAGGACTGGAGCAGTACACAGAGCCCTCTTTAAATCTTGGAAGGCCTGCGCATGCTCTCTAGTCCATGGAAAGGAACTGTCTGATATGTCTTTAGTGGTGAGGGCAAGAAGAGGTTTGACCATGGCCGAAAAGTTGGAAATCCACTGTCTACAGTATGAGGTTAGGCCTATGAAGGCTCGCACCTGCTTTTGTGTTCGTGGGGCCGTCATAGCATTGATAATGGCTACACGATCAGCGGTGAGCTGCCTTCCCTCCTTCGAGATGAGATTACCTAAATAGGTCACCTTCTCTCGACAAAACTGAAGCTTTTTTAAAGAGACTTTGTGATTATGGAGGGCAAGGTGGCGTAACAAACAGAGAGTAGCTTCTTTACATGATGGGGCAGAATTTGCAGCAATGAGGAGGTCATCTACATATTGTAATAGTGTGGAGTTATCAGGGAGTTCCAAGGAATCTAGTTGACTTTTGAGGGCTTGACTATAGATACTGGGGCTCTCGGTGAAACCTTGAGGGGCGCGGCAGAATCTAAAGCTTCGCCCACCAAGGGAGAAACCCAAAAAATGTCTGCTGTCAGGATGTATAGGAATGCTGAAAAAGCATTCTTCAGGTCTATGACAGAAAAGTGCGTTGCGTCAGAAGGGACCATCGTTAAGAGGGCTGTAATGTCGGGGACAACAGGATATTGGGAGATTGTTATTTTGTTAAGGGCTCTCAGGTCAATCACGAATCTGTATATTTTAGGGGAGAGAGCATCTCCATTGGTCTTTTTAAGAACGGGAATAATGGGACTGTTACAGATATTGCCACGTGTTTCCTCCACTACGCCCTTGTCCATTAATTCAGATATTATTGTTAAAAGGGCCATTTCTCCTTCCGCGGGTTGTCGATACTGCCGGAGGCGGGGGAGAAGTGCACCTGGCTGGATGCGTACCACATGAGGGGATATGTTGAGACACCCTACATCAGTGTCTGATGATGCCCAGAGGGAGGAAGGTAAAAACTGCAATTCTGGTGGGAGGGGACCAGACAGATACATATAGGAAGCTGCGGTGGGAGAAATTGTTAGGGATACACCTTGGGGACTACATGATATGGTCGCATACAGGGCTTTCAGTAAATCCATGCCTAACAAGTTTTCACTGCAACCTGTAGTAAGGACCAAGAGAGCGTCAACATGTGCAGGGCCAATATCGAGAGGGAGGGGTTCAGAGACAGGGCTCGTCACAGGTGTTCCTGCAAAACCCACGGAGACATTTATTTTGCCAGAAAGGGGTGCCTCCGGGACTGACAGACGTGCAATAGAAGACCTGGTGGCCCCAGTATCCAAAAGAAAATTCTGATCGTTCCCCACAACTGACATTTGAACATACGGGCCCCTTTGATCCACTGGAATTTGCACTCTGGTAATACCCCTTTCCTGGCTGTCCTATGCTTGGTAGGACCCTATCTTATCAACTTCGTCATAATCATCATTGTAATAAGTGCGTGTTGCTTCGTACCCATCAAACCTATTGGCCGGGCGCGGCCGGACGGGAACGTGATCCCTGGGCCTACGTTCTTTATCCTGTGGGTGGGGCGGGCCATGGTCCCTAGTCGGCCTTCCCTCCCTGGGAGCGCGAGGCCGAGTCTTCCCTGTTCGGATGTTTTCAGCTAACACGGGACACTCGTCTATCCAATGGCCGTACCCCTTACAATAAGCACACTGATCTGTTTGGAGGGCTCCCGTATGTTGAGGGCTGGAGGGGGTAGACTGGCGAGCCCTCGGAGGGTGTTGGGGTTGAGATCTGAAATTCCCGCGGGCATCGGGACCTCGGGGAGGGTAAGCCTGCTGCAGAAGTGCCTTAGTCTTAAGAGCCCTAACCTTCTTACTTTCCTTGTCTCTATCTTCATTCTCCCTATTCTCATGGTATTGTGCCATAGCCAAGATACCAGTCATAGTTTGGGCAGACCACGTACTTTCAACTTTCTTAAGCCTGGTGGAAATCTCAGGAAGCAAGTTGCTGACAAACTTATCGACAAACACTGGGCCAGAACCTGGGGTCCGGGGATCCAAACCACTATGTCCCTTGTATTCTGTCTCAAAACGGGTAAAAAAGTCAGCCACATTCTCATCTTTTCGCTGCCTACAGGCGTTTATTTTATCCCAGTTAATGACAGTTTCCGGCAAAAGTGTTTTCATAAACGTTATTATTTTACCGGGCAAAGTCAGGATGGCAGCTTCTGGTTTAGTCCCTCCTACCCTTGCTTCTTCCATAGTCTCTAGGTCAGCCCATTTACCTCCCAACGCCACTTCATGATCAGTATATCGAATCTTGTCCCAAATTTCAGTGGGGACAACCGTACCAAAAAGTAAATCTATATCCTCAAGAACGAGAGTACCTGCAGATATAATCTGACCTAATTCTCTGTAAAAGGCAGCCGGATTCTTCCGGCGATCTGGTAATTGTTCTTTTAACTGCATTACTTCTGACCTTTTCCAAGGAACATGAACCCAAAGCCTGCGCCAGTGTGCCTCAACAGCCCCTCGGCCATTATTTTGGGCATCGGTAAGTGCGTTAACAAAGACAGGGGCCGCCTCTCTCATTGGCATAGCTGTCTCTAGAGGGGTGTTGGAAAAAGCGGTCATATCACGGTAAGCCATTAAAGCAGACACAGCACTAAACATCCCCTCTCCCTGAACATCGCCTCTTCTTATTTGTGACCTAAGGTCCATTAATCCAGTGGGTATCTGCATAAGCGCATTCTCAAATTTTTGCATGACCAGCGTACACATGTATTCAGCCCAGGTGGTCTGTTCCATAATCGTCCACTGGGAAAAGGTGGACCATATGTCTTTAAAGGCATAAATATTCCCGTTCTTTATCCAACATTCACACTGTTGCTTCTGTAGGTCATTTTCTCGAAGGGACGAAAAGCTGATTGCAGAGCGCAAGGAGGCCAGTCGGGGGAATTCAACATTTTATATAAATCCTGCTTAACTGTAGACCACGGGGAAGTAGGAAAAGGGCGGGTAGGGGTAAAGCCGCAGGGGTTGGGCGGATGGAGACTTGTTGTCATTCCCGCAGTGAGGACAGGGTTAGCGGGCGTGGTCGGTGTCATAGGAAAAATCGGGAGGGTTGGTGTGACAGGAAGAACAGTAGGAGGGGCAGTGGGGGCAGGAGTGGGCGGTGGCGGGGGGACATGTGGGGTGTGAGGCGTCAGGGCAGGGTACATTGGGGCATATGCAGGAGGGCTGTCTAGCATGGTATCAAGCAAGGAATCACCTTCTTCTCCCCATCCATATGGCCCTTTCTTTTCTCCTCACGAGCTGGATAGCATTTTTGTACCCGGGCCCCATGCTCCCTGTTGGCTATTTCTACCGATTTTGTCATTTGATTTTGTAAATTTACTCTGGCGTGGTCGGCCATTGACATGCGTTCCTGTTTTCTTTCTTGAGCCTTCTGCTTTCTAGCTCTCTGCTCTATCTCTTTCCTCCAAAATCGGACAGATTCAAACATAGACGGGCGCGTTTTTCTTTTCATTAATTGTTCCTCTAAGTTGGCGAGAACTTGGGAATTAAAGGAGCCGAAAAGTGGCCACTGTAATTCCGCGTTACTTTGTTTCGTATATTTTACCCAGAATGAGGAAAACATTATGGCAGAAGGGCCATGTTTAACATACATCGTATGGCCAGGGGTCCCTTCTGGAGGAAGCGGACAAGCCGCCTCCAGCTGGGAGTCCTGCGTACACATACAACAACATAATTTCTTGAACTTACTACTGACTGGCATGCTTGTAAATAGGTAACAGACACCGGCGGGTTTTAAAATTCACCTCGCCTGCTTGGCTTTTGCAAAGGTCAATAACAGCAGAATCATACAGACTTGGTGGGTGATCAGTCCACCCTTACCTTACAGGGGTAGTTCTCTTCTGCAGACGTAGGGCTGTGTCCTGCTCCAGAAATTATTTGCTAGGGGACTCCAGCGAGGACGCGGTCATGTGGCCCAGACCGGGTGGGGAGGAACAGCGGGCGAGTCGTTCGGCTTACCGGATTGCAAGAATCCCTCGGGTAGGGCGCCTCCGTCTGAGTCTCTCCGTGCACCTCCTCACATCCACCGGGCCTGACCTTCGTACTCGTGGAGTCCCTGTTCAGGCGCCATTTGAAGAACCGGACATACCCCACTTACTGGGTCTCGGCGGCGGGGGAACCGCCCAAGTCTTCCATACCGTTCATACGTAGTAAAAGGAGACACAGGAGCCTTCGTCTGCAGGAGGAACCCAGATTTATTCAGATAGCCCGGGCTATGGAACAGAGTCCCAAGCTCGTTAGAAACAAGACAGAGGAGGCTGCTGCTTTACTCCGCAGCTTACAAGCCTTTTATACTTTTTCATTCCAGTCTTTTGGCTGTTAGTCCATTGTTCAATCAGGGCAGTGTTTGCAGTTGATAACCAGATCCAGACGGTGTTTGTAGTTGGTGACCTGATCAAGGCTTGGTACTCAAAGTATTGTTCACTCAGCTTGATCAAAGCACGGTCATTCAGGTCATTGTTCGATCAGCTTGATCAAAGCTCGGTCATTCAAACCATTGTCCAATCACCCTGATCAAGGCCCAGCAGTCAGACCATTGTCCAGATAACCTGATCACGGGGTCAAGGATATTTACCAGGCAGGGAGCAGGAGATGGGAAACAAATCATTTACACAGGGCGTGAGTGTCTCATGGTTTTCTGTCGAACTGCAAAGAACAGGGGGGTTGGGTGTGCGACAGTTCCTGGGCAGAAATGCAGGCTGCAAGATGGTTTTTGTCGTGTTAGTTAGAATTTCCTCAGGCATCAGCAGAAACGACCAGGTGGGTCGTGTGGAAGTGTTTGACACGAAATGGCAATGAAAAACAATGGAGTCCCGGTACAAATGATGCCGATCAGAAGAACACTTTTCCTCAGACCCACGTCTGGGCATACCCTGCCAACTTAGGGCGAACAAAGCGATACCAAAGGGGATGATGGACGGAGCGTTAGAGCAAATCAAACACTCACCCCCAGTCAACTGATCTGGGTTTAATCCATCATCATTCTTTAGCTCATTCCACCACCCCAGTTCAGACATGGCCATATGCAAATCAGTCTGACCCTGTGCCTCATGGGAACAGTCCAGCCCGAACTGCCAAGCCATGTCTTCCCTGGACCGGAAACAAGCATCCTGGGACCGGTTTCGGGTTCAAAACCCTCATCAGCCAGGCTATCTTGAATCCAGTGGCAAAGTGAGCAAGGGACCCACGTCTGGGCATACCCTGCCAACTTAGGGCGAACAAAGCGATACCAAAGGGGATGATGGACGGAGCGTTTGAGCAAATCAAACACTCACCCCCAGTCAACTGATCTGAGTTAATCCATCATCATTCTTTAGCTCACTCCACCACCCCAGTTCAGACATGGCCATATGCAAATCAATCTGACCCTGTGCCTCATGGGAACAGTCCAGCCCGAACTGCCAAGCCATGTCTTCCCTGGACCGGAAACAAGCATCCTGGGACCGGTTTCGGGTTCAAAACCCTCATCATCATCCCCTTTGGTATCACTTTGTTTGCCCTAAGTTGGGCGGGTATGCCCAGACGTGGGTCCCTTGCTCCCTTTGCCACTGGATTCAAGCTAGCCTGGCTGATGACGGCTGAATAGCCAGAAACCGGTCCCAGGATGCTTGTTTCCGGTCCAGGGAAGACATGGCTTGGCAGTTCGGGCTGGACTGTTCCCATGAGGCACAAGGTCAGACTGATTTGCATATGGCCATGTCTGAACTGGGGTGGTGGAGTGAGCTAAAGAATGATGATGGATTAAACCCAGATCAGTTGACTGGGGGTGAGTGTTTGATTAGCTCAAACGCTCCGTCCATCATCCCCTTTGGTATCGCTTTGTTCGCCCTAAGTTGGCAGGGTATGCCCAGACGTGGGTCCCTTGCTCACTTTGCAACTGGATTCAAGCTAGCCTGGCTGATGACGGCTGAATAGCCAGAAACCGGTCCCAGGATGCTTGTTTCTGGTCCAGGGAAGACATGGCTTGGCAGTTCGGGCTGGACTGTTCCCATGAGGCACAGGGTCAGACTGATTTGCATATGGCCATGTCTGAACTGGGGTGGTGGAGTGAGCTAAAGAATGATGATGGATTAAACCCAGATCAGTTGACTGGGGGTGAGTGTTTGATTAGCTCAAATGCTCCGTCCATCATCCCCTTTGGTATCGCTTTGTTCGCCCTAAGTTGGCAGGGTATGCCCAGACGTGGGTCCCTTGCTCACTTTGCCACTGGATTCAAGCTAGCCTGGCTGATGACGGCTGAATAGCCAGAAACCGGTCCCAGGATGCTTCTTTCCGGTCCAGGGAAGACATGGCGTGGCAGTTCGGGCTGGACTGTTCCCATGAGGCACAGGGTCAGACTGATTTGCATATGGCCATGTCTGAACTGGGGTGGTGGAGTGAGCTAAAGAATGATGATGGATTAAACCCAGATCAGTTGACTGGGGGTGAGTGTTTGATTAGCTCAAACGCTCCGTCCATCATCCCCTTTGAGTATCGCTTTGTTCGCCCTAAGTTGGCAGGGTATGCCCAGACGTGGGTCCCTTGCTCACTTTGCCACTGGATTCAAGCTAGCCTGGCTGATGACGGCTGAATAGCCAGAAACCGGTCCCAGGATGCTTGTTTCAGGTCCAGGGAAGACATGGCTTGGCAGTTCGGGTTGGACTGTTCCCATGAGGCACAGGGTCAGACTGATTTGCATATGGCCATGTCTGAACTGGGGTGGTGGAGTGAGCTAAAGAATGATGATGGATTAAACCCAGATCAGTTGACTGGGGGTGAGTGTTTGATTAGCTCAAACGCTCCGTCCATCATCCCCTTTGGTATCGCTCTGTTTTCCATGAGTAGGCCCCTATTGCCTCCCTCCTGGCTTGTCTGTTCCATTATCATGCCCCTGATCCCTCCCTCCTGCCATTTATAGTCTGTTATGCCTCAGCTTTCTCTTCTGTCTCTCCAGTATGGTCAGCTTGCTGCCATTGCCTATTTCCTCCCTGTGTTCTCTGTTGTCCATGTGAATGATCCTGTCTACTCCCTATTGCTTGCCATGGTTTGTTGTGCTGCACTGCCGTCCCACATGCCGTGTGTGGTGTATTGTGCTGCTGCAAACCCTGATGCCTGCCCTGTTAGGTCTGTTTGCTGCACCTGTCCATGTCCCTCCTGTCCTCTGTTGTCCCTACCCCAATTCCTCCTGCTTTCCTTGATCCAATGTACCATACTTGCTAACATTTTGAATTGGTAAGTGTGAGATTTTGATTAAAAAAACTGGGGAATTGATTTTCCACATTGAAAAAGAGGAGATTGTAGACAAGAGACAGGTAAAATATAGCCCTTTTGGGCTTAAAAACATTGGGCGTTTTCTGCCTGATTCGGATCTGTTGGCATGCATGGTTGTACTTCCACTGCCTCTTCCTTCTACCCTCAATGGTCTATTATATTGCCACAGCCTCTCTTGCCTGTCCTGCATTGTTGGTTTGTTGCCCGTGCCCCCCTTTCCACTGCCCTCAATGTTGTGCTTCCACTGCCCTTCCTGCCTGTCCAGTGTGGGCAAATTGTTGCCTCTGCACCCTCCTATCTGCCTTCAATTCTCCGAGTCCGGGCCCCTGACCTCTGCCTCCCAACAGTATCCTAATGAACAACTAGATTGCTAACATTCTATATTTATTACAAAAGTGTGGCATGCCTGACGTCATCTTGATGTAATCAAAACATTAATACCTAAAGCATTTCCTTTAGAAATTATAGAAATGAGAGGGTCTTATTTGCATAGAAATTTTGGTTAGTGCTCTAAAAAACTAAAATGAGGACATATTTTCTGAGTTCTCAAATAGCAACAAAGCACTTTTAAATTATTTGTTATCTTTATGTGTTTTTATCCAGTTGATCACTTGATTAAATGTTACGCTTAGGGGAGAGGATTTGGTATTACTTCCAGAGCTGCAGACTTTGCAACTGGGGAACCAGGTTGGAGTTTCTGCTTCTGCTCAACATTCTGTGATTCTGGTCAAATCACTTCATCTCCTCATGCCTACAGCCAAAATGAATTTGTCCTTGTATGATGTAACCAATGCTCATGTGAAGCACTCCAATACCTGACCGGTGTACACTATATAAAACTGCAAAGAAACAAAGAATGAAAAGTGTTTTCCACACTTCTGTCATTGGGCTATACATGGGCTCCATCTGGGTGATATTTGGGCTACATTTGGGCTCCTTTTTCTCTGGTGGCCATCTGGGGAGACTTCAATTCAATTAAATAAACTTTATTCGATCCGATTTAGAATCATAGATCATAAAAGTGTACATAAAAACTGTAAATCCTCCTTCTTAATGCAATACAATGAGAATTAATTAAAACCAGTAGGTAAAAATGGGTGTTACAAAGCCCGGCTCAGAGCAACTTCAGGTTAACAGAATAGTAAAGTTCAATCTTTCGCAAGATCAATCTCAAGTACTTAGTGCAAAATACGCAATAAGGAGTCCAAGTAAGATGCAACGCTCTAATACCTGACCAGTCTGCACTATATAAAACTGCAAAAAAACTAAAAATAAAAAGTGTTTTACACACTTCTGTCATTGGGCTATATGTGGGGTACATCTGTGTGATATTTGTGCTACATTTGGGCTCTTTTTTTCTCTGGTGGCCATCTTGGGAGACTTATTTGTTATGAAGTTTCCTAATTTCCTCATTTACTGCAGTCTCCTCAGTAGGAAATGCTTTCAGTTTTTTACTTTGATTCCATCAAGAAGGCATTCAGATGTGTCACACATTTACCATAAATTCTGAATGTTAGTACTCTAGTTGCTTATTAGATCACTGTAGTAAAGCTTCTGCTCACCAGGGAGTTAACTGAAAGTCTGCTGCAGGTATTGAAAGTGCATGTTTCAGTCTGCATGTCAGAATTTTTTAATGAAATAGAAGAGGATTTGAGAAGTCACTCAAAATGTGCCCTAATTTTGCTTTCTGCAGCACTAATCATAATTTCTATGGCAAAATGAACCCCCTCATTTTGTTCCTTTTTAAATTAAATGTTTTAAGTGTTACCAGTTTATTCCAATCAAGATGGCTTCAGGTGTGCCATACATTTGTAATAAGTAAGACTGTTAGCGCTCTAGTTGTTCTTTAGAACACTCTGGGAAGCTGCAGTAGAACACAAAGGAATCAACTGACAATCTCTGCCCTTGTTCGATGTACATGTTTTACTGAGAATGTCAGACTTCATTCTCACATGACTGAGAATGATAATGTGAATTTACAGAAAATATGCTCTCATTTTAGCTTCTGGAGCACCTTCCAAACCTCTGTGGGAAAAGCATGAGAAAATAGTTTTCTCTCAAACATGATTCATGAAATCCCAGCAGAAACATTTTTCACAGGGTAAAATCACCTTAGAACACACCACAATTCCTAAAATTAGTATGGTACCATCAACAAATGAATTATAATGTAACTAAAGTCTGTTATCACCCTTTATACATTCTCCTTTTGGTGACCCTCAAAACCTTCCATTCACTACAATGCATTTTAATGGGGTGCTATCATGTATATTGGTCCCAAGATGGCTGCCGACACTTCTTGTATGAAGTGCTGACGGCCAATCAGATCTCACGATGAGATCTGTGGTTAGGCTTCACCCAGATATCGATATTTATTTTTCCTTTAATATTTCAAAAACTACTGAACAGATTAACACCATTTAAAGCAAAGAGTACACTCTGGACCAAGAGCTACCTTTCTGCCAAATTTGGCGTAATTCCGTTCAGCAGTTCGGGCTGTAGCTGCGACAAAGATTTCCTATGGAAATTAACATGCAGAAAAAACGTTTTGGTACCCCCCTTTTTTCTTAGCCCCTGCTTGACGAATCACCTAGAAACTTTCCAGACAGGAGATGACTGGAACGGGCCATTAGTTTTGAAAATGTTACGAAGATTCGTCAAACGGCGCCAAAGATATTGGCAAAAGAAAAAATGCTTTTTTTAATTGAAACAAGGTCCTAACTATAACTACCTATTGGCGACCGCAAGTAGGTTATATATATATATTAACCAACAAATCAGTCCACAATGAAGGGCACACTTTGAACAGCTGGTGCATGCGTTAGGGCTGGACTCCCCCTGAGAACATATTCTTCAACAAAAACAAGAATAACGCCGCACTCGCCTGGGAATTTTTCAATTATTTATTAAGAGCCACCTCACTCCACCTACGCATTTCAATCACACAGGTCTTGATCACGGTACATAATTTTAGTCCATCATTCCTTTTCATTTAAATACCTCTCTCCCACTGTTCCCATTATGAGGCATTGTGGAAATGGTAGTCAATGTTCTCTTTAGAAAATGAATTTCATCACCATTGATTGGTTATCAAGTGGTATTATATACATGTGCATACTTACAAAATCTAATGTATGATATATAACATATAATAGCATTCTCTGATCTCTGTAGTTCATATATTTTTTACATGATATCTCTGTTTGTAGTCTAACGTACAATTTGAAGTTTATGTAACTGGTATAGTACCTTCGCAGTCTCTCCCATGTAACCTTTCATGGTGATTTCTGTGAATTGTTAGACAAGACAGGGATGTTACCAAGTGTTCATCCCAAACTACAGTTTCGGCTAAGTGCCAGACTTCCAATTTTTTGTTTTACAGAGGATATCATTTGTATCATCATTCTATGTGTATGCTACTGACTCTATTATAACTCACTATATTTATCCAACCACATACTACAGTACAAGCCCCACCAATAACAATTATATCATCATATTATTATTCTGAATCATATTACTTTACTTAAATTAAAACAATATTCAGATTCTGTTATAAGTGAATGTACATCTCCTCATCCCCATTAAAGCCTGAAGGGGTCTTAGTCTTAAATCTGATAATAAGTCGTGAATCCAAGCGTCTCAAGTTAAGGGTTCTATTACCAGCTCTTTCATTCCTTGGAACTGTAGCTATTCCTGAGTATGACATGTTAAGCCAGTTCTTCCCTTCGTGTGTCATCATATGTTTTGCAATAGCATAAGTTGTATCCTTATTCTGGGTTGCTCTTATATGCTCTAAAATTCATTTCTTGAGTGGGCATATTGTGCTACCTATGTATTGTTTCCCACAAAAGCATTCGATCAAATAGACTACATATATAGAGTCACAGGTGATTTTTTTATTGATGCTGAAGATTTTTCCTCGTGGGTCACTGATGGTTTTCCTGTTCTTACCAATTTTGCACGCCTTGCATTTGCCACACTTACTTAAGCCTTTTTATTGATTTTGTAGCCATGTCTGTGGCTTTTTCATCATCATAAAGTGGCTATTCACCAAATAGTCAGATAACGATGGTGCTTTCCTGAATGTTATTTTAGGCCGAGTACCCAATTTCTCTCTTATGCCCGGATCCTTTCTTAATGCATTCCAGTATTTGTACAAAATCTTTTGAATTCTGTAACTTTCCTTGCTCTACGTTAGTATCATCCTGATTGTTTCATCCTTTTCCTCAATATTCCTCTTTTCTTTGCTCACAAGGGTCTGTGCCCTAGTTAAATATCTTGCTTTGGCCTCTCCCCGTTTGATATCACTGTATTTGTACCCGCTCCATAGGAATCTCTTCTCTGTATCCCTAAATTTTGATTCCATTTCTTTTGTCTCAGAACACTTTCTTTTCATTCTCAAGAATTCGCCGTAGGGTATAAATTTAATCAGAGAATTAGGGTGGAAGCTTGAGCCATGAAGGATGCTGTTGGTGGCCGTAGCATTCCAAAAGACTGTGGTTTTTATCTCATTGTTCTCGATGTATACTTTTGTGTCCAAGAATTCTATTTCTGTTGCACTCATGTTGTAAGTGAATTTCAAGCCAACTTCATTGTTGTTAAGAATCGTGAAATATTCAATGAATTCAGTTTCAGTCCCATTCCATAATAGGAACAAATCATCTATAAATTGCAGCCACAGTGCAACTTTAGCTGTATGATGTTTGTTCTCCTATCTGCAAGCTATGGTTTTTTTCCCACCACCCCATCATGAGGTTGGCATAGCTTGGGGATTAAGTCCCCTTGAATCCTGAGGGTCCCTGGGGTCCAACTAGCCCACCAGGTACCTCCAGTAAGTGCCACAGAGCTGCGTTGCAGAGAGCTGTAAAAAGGGGCGTGGCCTAGGACCACCTCTCTGCAACGCAGCCCAGTGGCGCATACTGGAGGTGCCTGGTGGGCTAGTTGGCCCCCAGGGACCCTCAGAATTGAAGGGGAATTAATTCCCCAACTTAAAAAGCGCCACAGGGCGCGTTTGCAGAGTGTTGCTGGGAGGGGGCGGGGCCTCCGGCACGATGCTGGCTATTTTTTTATTTCTTTTTTAGAAGGGGGGCTGTGTGGCTCCCCTTCCTTTCCTACTTTTTTGGGCCCTGGGGACCCCATCCCCCAGGGCCTGACCCCTCTTTTCTTATTTTTTTTTTTTTTTAAAACAGAAGGGGGCCGCGTGGCCCCCCTCCCGAAGCCATTTTCGGCCCGCGGACCCCATCCCCCGGGGCATGGCCAGTATTTTTTTAATGTATATTTGGAGGGGGGCCACGTGGCCCCCCTCCTCAGGCCATTCATGGCCCCGGGGACCCCATCCCCCGGAACCGGCCTTTCCTTTTTTTTTTTTTTTTTTTTTTTTTAATTGGGGGGAGGGGGACTGACTGGCCCCCCTCCCAGGCCACTCCTGGCCCCGGGGACCCCATCCCCCGGGGCCTGGCCTCTCCATTAGGGACCATGGGGGGAGCCCCAATTCCCCCATGGTCCCTGCCGGCTCCCCGCATCCTGCGTGAGCCGGCATTGCTTTTCCACACGGGGAGCTGCTGACATGCAGCTCCCCGTGTGGAAAAGCAATGTGCTTTGGATTTTGGATTTTGGAAGCGAGAGCAGGAAACCTGCTCTCGCTTCCAAAATCCAAAGCAGAGTTTGTTATGGCAGGGCGGGAGCCGCATGGCTCCCGCCCTGCCATAGCAAACAGCAGTGTCCCGGGGGTGGGCACCCAGGGACACTGCAGGAGCCGGCCCTGGGGGGTGGCGGTCGCCAGGGCCATTAAGGGCCCCGGGGAGGTGGTGGTCCCCGGGGCTCGGGGTCCATAACGGACCCCCCATTTTACATTTTTAGTGCCCCGGGGAGGTGGCGGTCCCTGGGACATGTCCCCCCACACAGGTTTAATGATTTTAAAAAATAGAAGCCCCGGGGGGTGGCGGTCCCCGGGGCAGCGGGGGGGCCGTGTGCCCCTGTGAATATTTAAGAAAAGCACCAGGGGTGGCGGTCCCCGGGGCTTGAGGGGGCCTTGGAGGCCTCCCCACACATTAATAAAAAAGATGCCCCGGGGAGGTGGCGGTCCCTGGGGCTGCGGGAGGGCCACGTGCCCTCCCGCATATTATTAACATAGCCCCGGGGAGGTGGCGGTCCCCGGGGCTGCGGGGGCCCCCGCAATTATCCATTTTATATTGCGCAATGCCCCCGGGACCTGGCCCAACTGGCATTTTTTTTTTAATTTTGGCAGGATTCGCGACCCCAGCACAAATTCCGCCAATTTCTTTTTTAAAAAAATGCTTTTTTGGCCCTGAGGGTCCTTGTGGGACCCCCTGAGCAGCCCTAGGGGGTCAGGGTGTTTCTACCCTGCCCCCTTTTCTTGTTTTTTAACATTTTTTCTACTGTTTTCTTGTGACTCGGCTCTACCGAGTCACAAGATGGCTCACCAACACTTCCTGGTTTGGAGTGTTGGCAGCCAATCACAGTGAAGCTCGTGGTCAGGAGGGTTCGCGAATCCACCGCTGCCCTAGATATCGAAACTTTTATTTTTTGAATTTCTCAGCAACTACTGAACAGATTTATACCATTTAAAAAAAAGGTCAGTTTCTGAACCAAGCACTACCTTTTTGCCAAATTTGGTGGAATTCTGTTCAGCAGTTCGGGCTGTAGCCTTGGCTAAAGTTTCCTATGGAAAATTGATTATCCACCTTTTATTTTTTGAATTTCTCAGGAACTACTGAACGGATTTACACCATTTAACAAAAAGGACTCTTTCTGAACCAAGGGCTACCTTTTTGCCAAATTTGGTGTAATTCCGTTCAGCAGTTCGGGCTGTAGCCATGTCTAAAGGTTCCTATGGAAAATAACATGGGGAAAACATGTTTTGGGACCCCCCTTTTTTCTCGGCCCCCGCTTGACGAATCACCCCAAAACTTTCAAGACAGGAGCTGACCGGAGCGCCCCACTAGTTTTGAAACTTTCGCGAAGATTCGTCAACCAGCGCCAAAGTTATTGGGAAAAGAATAAATGCTTTTCCTATGGAAACTAGGTCCTAACTATAACTACCTATTGCCGACCGCCAGTAGGTAATATATATATATATATTATTTTTTTTCACTGAAAAATACCAAAGGTTACAGGGACGTTGTAGTTAGGCTGACATTTCACGTGTACAAAACCAGAGAAATTCAGCAGTTATAGGTGTCTAAGCAAGCTATAACTCTCGCCCCCTGCAATGCACTGCTTATGACCTCACATAGTACATCACTCATGAAATGGTCAGTGACATCACTGATAAATCTCAAATGACATCAGTGATGACATCATCCAGTGACTGTTTTTAAAATGTTTATGAGTGTTAAATATATGGACCAAGGTGTATTGATGAATCAGTGGGTATATTAGTGCCTGCATTGATGATTCAGTGGGTGCATGACTGACTGTATAAGTGAGGGATTAGGTGTCTCAGTGAATGTATGGGTCACTGACTAGGTTGTCCTTGTGTCTGTATCACTCTGTCTTTTGGAGTCTAAGTGGCTGTTTGGGTGTGTGAGTGGGTATGTGATTGGATGTATGGGTGATTGATTGGTTATCTGAGTACCTGTATAGGTGTCTGTCTGTGTGGATGGGTGAGGGTGTGTGTGACTGCCTGTATGGAAGAGTGAGTGGGTGAGTGGGTGAGTCAGTGGCTGTATGGGTTAGTGAGTGTGTGTGTGAGGGGCTGTATGGGTGAGCAAGTGCGTTTATGGCTGTGTGGGTGAGTGGATTTGGCAGTGGCATTTGGGTGAGTAACTGGGTATGTGAAATACAGCATAGGTGAGTGATGGGCTATATGAGTGAATTGGAAAGTGACTGTATGGGTAAGTGTGTGCTTGTGTCAGTGACTGTAAAAGTGTTTGAGTATGCGTTAGTATCTGTATGAGTAAGTAAGTGGGTATGTATGTGTAATTGTATGTGTGAGTAAGTGGCTGTGTGTTTGACTCTATGGGTTATTGAGTACGTGTTTGAGTAGCTCAACGGGTGACTAACTCAGTGTGTGAATGGCTGTATGGGTATATGAGTGGATATGTCAGAGGCTGTATTAGTGAGTGAGTGGGTGTATGAGTGGCTGTATGGATGAGTGAATGGATTTGTGTGTAGCTCTATGAATCAGTGAGTGGGTGTGTAAGTGCTTGTATTGGTCCGTGATGGGTTGTGAATGGTTGTGTGGGAGTGGGAGTGGGTGTATGAAAGGTTCTATACGGTGTGAATGGGTGCTTTAGTAATGTTGTGGATGATGTCATAAGTGATATCACCGGTGATGTCATCAGTGATGTCACTGACCATGCCATGAGTGATGTAATATGTGCGGTCATAAGCAGTACATTGCAGGGGCACGAGTAATAGTTAGCTAAGCTAACTATAACTGCTGAATTTCTCTGGTTTTGTTCGAGTGAAATGTCAGCCTAACTATAACGTCCCTGTAACTTTTGTTTTTTTCAGTGAATTTCTAAGGTTTTTTAAAATTATATATCCTGACTATAATGTCTCTGTAACCTTTGGTTTTTTCAGTGAATTTCTAAGGTTTTTTAAATGCTAATTTCTAACTATAACATCCCTGTAACCTTTGATTTTTTCAATGAATTTCCATGGTTTTTAAATTAGGAGTCACAAGCGGTGGAGAAAGGGGGCGGGGCCTCCGACCAGCTGTCAGGAATTCCGCTGTACATGACTTACAGGAGGTATCAGGAGAGAATCTTGCCTGCCAAAGTCCCTCGGGTAAGGGGGGTCTGCGAGGCCCCCCATATATTTGGAAATAGCCCCGGGGAGGTGGCGGTCCCCCAGGCTGTGGGCAAGCCCGGTGGGCCTGCCTGCATTCATAACAAAAACTGCCCCTGGGAGGTGGCAGTCCCAGGGCCTTTGAATAGCCCAAGGAGGGGGGCCCAGTGTCCCCTCCTCCTAAATTTATTATGTGCCCCCAGGACCTGGCCCAACCAGGGGTTATTTAAAAGCAAGCAGGGGAGTCCGCGCCTGCTTTTTAAAAAAAAAAGTCTGCGCATTCACGAATATTGCTGCAATTATTTTATTTTTCAATGCTTTTATGGCATGGCAGGGTCCCAGGGAGACCCCAAGACCATGGTTTGGGGGTAAAGGTATTCCTATCCTGCCCCCTTTTCTTTATTTTCACTTTTTTGGGGGGACTCAGCGAAGCCGAGTCCCAAGATTGCGGCTAATACTTCCTGGTTGAAGTGTTGGCAGCCATAGTGGTGCATTTCCCTGCACAAGCTTGTCTTTAATTCAAGAAGTCTTCACGACCAGAGATATAGCTATCTTTTTCTTCTTAAATTTCTGAAACTACTTAACAGATTTATATCAAATAACAAAAAGCACAATCTGCATAACAACATCTACCTTTCTGCGAAATTTGGTGTAATTCCATCCAGCAGTTCGGGCTGTAGGTTCGACGACGCGTTCCTATGGGAATTAACATTACAAAAACACCCTTTTTTTGCTCCCCTATTTCTCAGTCCCACTGCACGGATCACACCCAAACTTCCCGTGAATGACACACAGAACCTATTTTGACGCTATTTGGGAAAATTAGATGAATGTTGGTCAAACGGTGCCAAAGTTAAAGGCAAGTCAAAAAAGGCTCTCCTATGGAAACTAGGTCCTAACTATAACTACCTACTGGATATATATATATATATATATATATATATATATATATATATATATATATATATATATATCTACTGGCGGTCGCCAGTAGATAGTTATAGTTACAACCTATTATCCATAGGAAATCCGCGACATTCTATTTGAAATAACTCTCTTGCCGGTTGACGTATCTTCGCAAAATTTTCAAACTTTGTGGGGCGCTCCGGTCCGCTCCTACCCTGAAAGTCTCGGGGGATTCGTCAAGCGGGGGCCGAGAAAAAGGGGGTCCCAAAACGCGTTTTCCCCATGCAATTTTCCATAGGAAACTTTAGACACGGCTACAGCCCGAACTGCTGAACGGAATTACACCAAATTTGGCAAAGAGGTAGTTCTTCGTTCAGAAAGAACCCTTTTGTTAAATGGTGTAAATCCGTTCAGTAGTTGCTGAGAAAATCAAAAGTAAAAAGATAGATATATCTGGGCGGAGCCTAACCACACATGTCATCGTGAAATCTGATTGGCTGTCAGCACTTCATCCTGGAATTGCTGGCAGCCATCTTGGGACCAATATAAATGATAGTACTCCATTGAAATGCATTTTAGTGAATCAAAGATTTTGAGGGTTACCAAAAGGAGAACTATAAAGGGTGATAACAGACTCTAGTTACATTAGAATTCATTTGTTGATGGTACCATACTAATTTCAGGAATTGTGGTGTGTTCTAAGGTGATTTTACCCTGTGAAAAACCTTCTGCTGGGATATCATGAATCATGTTTGAGAGAAAACTATTTTCACATGCTTGTCCCATAGAGTTTTGGAAGGTGCTCCAGAAGGTAAAATGAGAGCATATTTTCTGTAAATTCACATTATCTTTCTCAGTCATGTGAGAATGAAGTCTGACATTCTCAGTAAAACATGTACATCCAACAAGGGCAGAGACTGTCAGTTGATTCCTTTGTGTTCTACTGCAGCTTCCCAGAGTGTTCTAAAGAACAACTAGAGTGCTAACAGCCTTACTTATGACAAAAGTATGGCACACCTGAAGCCATCTTGATTGGAATAAACTGGTAACACTTAAAACATTTAATTTAAAAAGGAACAAAATGATGGGGTTCATTTTGTCATAGAAATTATGGTTAGTGCTGTAGAAAGAAAAATTAGGATTTCAAGTGTGATCTCAAATATCTTCCTGTTATATTTCAACAGGAGCAGCCTGCCAGTTGATGCCTTTGTGTTCTACTGCAGCTTCCCAGAGTGTTCTAAAGAACAACTAGAGTGCTAACAGCCTTACTTATGACAAAAGTATGGCACACCTGAAGCCATCTTGATTGGAATAAACTGGTAACACTTACAACATTTAATTTAAAAAGGAACAAAATGATGGGGTTCATTTTGTCATAGAAATTATGGGTAGTGCTGTAGAAAGAAAAATTAGGACATGTTTCAAGTGAGATCTCAAATATCTTCCTGTTATATTTCAACAGGAGCAGCCTGCCAGTTGATGCCTTTGTGTTCTACTGCAGCTTCCCAGAGTGTTCTAAAGAACAACTAGAGTGCTAACAGCCTTACTTATGACAAAAGTATGGCACACCTGAAGCCATCTTGATTGGAATAAACTGGTAACACTTAAAACATTTAATTTAAAAAGGAACAAAATGATGGGGTTCATTTTGTCATAGAAATTATGGTTAGTGCTGCAGAAAGAAAAATGAGGGCATGTTTTAAGTGAGATCTCAAATCCTCTTCTACTTCATTAGAAAATTCTGACATGCAGACTGAAACAATCACTTTCAATACCAGCAGCAGACTTCCAGTTAACTCCCTAGTGAGCAGTAGCTTTACTACAGTGATCTAATGAGCAACTAGAGTGCTAACATTCTGAATTTATGGCAAATGTGAGACACATCTGAATGCCTTCTTGATGGAATCAAAGTAAAAAACTGAAAGCATTTCCTACTGAGGAGACTGCAGTAAATGAGGAAATTAGGAAACTTCATAACAAAGGTCTTCCAAGATGGCCACCAGAGAAAAAAGAGCCCAAATGTAGCACAAATATTACCCAGATGTAGCCCACATATAGCCCAATGACAAAAGTGTGCAAAACACTTTTTATTTTTAGTTTTTTTGCAGTTTTATGTAGTGCAGACTGGTCAGGTATTGGAGTGTTGCATCTTAAAACATGACCCCTACACTACAAAAACACCACTGCACTACCCTAAACGCTAAAACACTATCCCCAGCACGACCTCCTACACTACACAAGCACCACTGCACTATCCTAAACACTAAAACACTACCCCCAGCATGACCCCCTACACTACACAAACACCACTGCACTACCCTAAACCCTAAAACACTACCCCCAGCACGACCCCCTACACTACCCAAACACCACTGCACTAACCTAAATCCTAAAACACTACCCCCAGCACGACCCCCTACATTACCCAAACATCACTGCACTACCCTAAAACATGACCCACTACACTACACAAACACCACTGCACTACCCTAAACCCTAAAACACTACCCCCAGCACGACCCCCTACACTACACAAGCACCACTGCACTACCCTAAACCCTAAAACACTACCCCCAGCACGACCCCCTACACTACACAAACACCACTGCACTACCCTAAACCCTAAAACACTACCCCAGCACGATCCCCTACACTAACCAAACACCACTGCACTAACCTAAATCCTAAAACAATACCCCCAGCACGACCACCTACACTACCCAAACACCACTGCACTAACCTAAAACATGACCCCCTACACTGCACAAACACCACTGCACTGCCCTAAACCCTAAAACACTACCCCCAGCACGACCCCCTACACTACACAAGCACCAATGCACTACCCTAAACCCTAAAACACTACCCCCAGCACAACCCCCTACACTGCCCGAACACCACTGCACTGCCCTAAACCTTGAAACACCAGCCCCTGCACGACCCCCTACACTGTTCGAACACCACTGCAGTGCCCTAAACCCTGAAACACCACCCCCAGCACGACCCCCTACACTGCCCGAACACCACTGCACTGCCCTAAACCCTGAAACATCACCCCCAGCAAGACCCCCTACACTGCCCGAACACCACTGCCCTAAACCCTGAAACACCACCCCCAGCACGACCCCCTACACTGCCCGAGCACCACTGCACTGCCCTAAACCCTGAAACACCAGCCCCAGCATGACCCCCTACACTGCCCGAACACCACTGCACTACCCTAAACCCAGAAACACCACCCCAGCACGACCCCCTACACTGCCCGAGCACCACTGCACTGCCCTAAACCCTGAAACACCAGCCCCAGCACGACCCCCTACAATGCCCGAACACCACTGCACTGCCCTAAACCCTGAAACACCAGCCCCAGCACGACCACCTACACTGCCCGAACACCACTGCACTGCCCTAAACCCTGAAACACCAGCCCCAGCACGACCCCCTACACTGCCCGAACACCACTGCACTGCCCTAAACCATGAAACACCAGCCCCAGCACGACCCCCTCCAATGCCCGAACACAACTGCACTGCCCTAAACCCTGAAACACCAGCCCCAGCACGACCCCCTACACTGCCCGAACACCACCGCACTGCCCTAAACCCTGAAACACCAGCCCCAGCACGACCCACTACACTGCCTGAACACCACTGCACTGCCCTAAACCCTGAAACACCACCCTGTGCACAACCCCTACACTGCCCCAAACTACTGCACTGCCCTAAACCCTGAAACACCATCCCCAGCACGACCCCCTACATTGCACGAACACCACTGCACTGCCCTAAACCCTGAAACACTACCCCCAGCAAGACCCCCTACACTGCCCAAACACCACTGCACTGCCCTAAACCCTGAAACTTCACCCCCAGCAAGACCCCCTACACTGCCTGAAAACCACTGCACTGCCCTAAACCCTGAAACACCAGCCCCAGCATGACCCCCTACACTGCCCGAACACCACTGCACTGCCCTAAACCCTGAAACACCACCCCCAGCACGACACCCTACACTGCCCGAACACCACTGCACTGCCCTAAACCCTGAAACACCACCCCTGCATGACCCCCTACACTGCCCGAAACTACTACACTGCCCTAAACCCTGAAACACCATCCCCAGCATGACCCCCTACATTGCACGAACACCACTGCACTGCCCTAAACCCTGAAACACTACCCCCAGCAAGACCCCCTACACTGCCCAAACACCACTGCACTGCCCTAAACCCTGAAACACCACCCCCAGCACGACCGCCTACACTGCCTGAAACCACTGCACTGCCCTAAACCTTGAAACACCAGCCCCAGCATTACCCCCTACACTGCCCGAACACCACTGCACTGCCCTAAACCCTGAAACTCAACCCCCAGCACGACCCCCTACACTACCCGAACACCACTGCACTACCCTAAACCCTAAAATACTCCCCCAGCACGACCCCCTACACTACCCGAACACAACTGCACTGCCCTAAACCCTCAAACACTCCCCCAGCATGACCCCCTACACTACCCAAACACTACTGCACTGCCCTAAACCCTGAAACACTACCCCCGGATAACCCGCTACACTGCCCGAACACCACTGCACTGCCCTAAACCCTGAAACACCATCCCCAGCATGACCCCCTACACTGCCCGAACACCACTGCACTACCCTAAACCCTAAAACACGACCTCCTACACTACACAAACACCACTGCACTACCCTAAACCCTAAAACACTACCCCCAGCACGACCCCCTACACTACACAAACACCACTGCACTACCCTAAACCCTAAAACACTACCCCCTACACTACACAAACACCACTGCACTACCCTAAACCCTAAAACAATACCCCCAGCAGTACCCCCTACACTACCCAAACACCACTGCACTACCCTAAACCCTAAAACACTACCCCCAGCAGTACCCCCTACACTATCCAAACACCATTGCACTACCCTAAACCCTAAAACACTACCCCCAGCAGTACCCCTACACTACCCAAACACCACTGCACTACCCTAAACCCTAAACCACTACCCCTAGCACGACCCCCTACACTACCCAAACACCACTGCACTACCCTAAACCCTAAAACACTATCCCCAGCACAACCCCCTACACTACCCAAACACCACTGCACTACCCTAAACCCTAAAACACTCCCCCAGCACGACTCCCTACACTACCTAAACACAACTGCACAATTTGTTACAGGCGTTGCAACGCAGGCCTGTGGTGCTTACTGGAAGTACCTGGTGGGCTAGTTGGGCCCCAGGGACCCTCAGGATTCAAGGTGACCTAATCCCCCAACTTTAAACGCGCCACGGGGCGCGTTTGCACAGTGGTGAAAGGAGGGGCGGGGCCTCAGGTGACAGGAGGCAACTCAGTTACTGATGAGTAACCAACAGTCGCGGCTCGCCGAGGGAGTGCTGCGGGGCGGTGGGGCGGGGGAGGGGCAGGGTGGGGGTAGTAAACTCCGGCATACGGAGTTAAGGAAATAAATAAATAAATAAAACAATTTACATTGTGCGCGCTGCAACGCCAACTATTAGTATTGCATTGTGGGACATGTAGTATTTCCCCTTTATTTTGAAGCCTTACTCTGTTCTGCGCAGTTGCTCCCAAAGTGTAATTTATTGTTCTCTGCCCTCCAGTGGGCCTCTGCATGTCACCGCCAGTCCACAATTATTTCCTGCCCATCTGCTGCTCCGACAAAGAGGCTCGGAAGGTTCCATGCCCCTGCAGCTCTTCACATGTTAATGGGATGGTGCTGTCTTCACGGCAGGACGGCCGTGTCATTTATTTTCAACCAAAGATGCCCAAAGCATTAAGACGCACTCTGCAGCAGATCACAATTTATTGGCAAAACCGTCATAGTCACACAGCTTAATTTGTCATGCCTTACGTGTTTCAGACCTCCTGGTCCTTGGCCACAGGCAGGGATTCAACTTTGCAGTGCCACGTGATTAGCTAAGAACAATAAATTACACTTTGGGAGCAACTGCGCAGAACAGAGTAAGGCTTCAAAATAAAGGGGAAATACTACATGTCCCACAATGCAATACTAATTGTACTCACCTGTGAGGCCCCACTGGGAGGTAACAAAAAGAAGCTAATCACGTGGCACTGCAAAGTTGAATCCCAGCCTGTGACCAAGGACCAGGAGGTCTGAAACGCATAAGGCATGACAAATTAAGCTGTGTGACTATGCCGGTTTTGCCAATAAATTACGATCTGCTGCAGAGTGCGTCTTAATGCTTTGGGCATCTTTGGTTGAATATATATATACATATATATATTCACTGAAAAAACCGTAGGTTTCAGGCACGTTATAGTTAGAAATTAGCATTTAAAAAACCTTTGAAATTCACTGAAAAAACTATAGGTTTCAGACACGTTATAGTTACAAATTAGCATTTAAAAAACCTTTGAAATTCACTGAAAAAACCATAGGTTTCAGACACGTTATAGTTACAAATTAGCATTTAAAAAACCTTTGAAATTCACTGAAAAAACCATAGGTTTTAGGGACAGTTATAGTTACTTGGACATTGCACTCGTACAAAACCCGTGAAATTCCCCCGTTATAGTTAGTTCAGCTAACTATAACTCGCGCCCGCAATGCACTGCTGATGACGTCACATATTACATCACTCATGACATGGTCAGTGACATCACTGATGACATCACTGATGACATCTCAAATGACATCACTGATGACATCATCCACTGACTGTGTGTTTCTGTAAAGTTTAAATATTTTTAATATATATAGGAAAAGACGTATTGAAGAATGAGTGGGTGTGTAAGTGTCTGTATGGATGATTTAGTAGGTGCGTGACTGACTCTATAAGTGAGTGATTTAACGTATCTTACTGAATGCATGGGTTAGTGACTAAACTGGGTGAATGTCTGTATCCGTCTGTCTGTTGCTGTGTAAGTGGCTGCATGTGTTTGTGAATAGCTACATGAGTGTCTATATGAGTTATTGAATGCTTGTCTGAGTATCTGTATGGGTGCCTGAGTGTTTGTGTGGAAGGGGTGTGTGCAACTCTGTGCATAGATGTGTGAGTGGGTGATTCACTGGGTGGATGGTTTCAAGAGTGCATCTGTGATAGACTGTATGGGTGGGTAAGTGTGTGTAAGAGTGTGTTAGTGAGTGAATGTATGTCCCAGTGGTACATGTGTGAGTAACTACATATGTGAAAGGCAGTATATATGTGTGTTGGAGTATATAAATAGCTATAAGCAAGAGTGAGTGATTGTGATAGTGGCTGTATGGATGAGTGTGTGCTTGTATCAGTGATTGTATAAGAGCGTAACAATGTGCTACTATTTGTATGAGTAAGTGAGCTGGTGTGTGTATAACTGTATAGGTGAGTAAATGGCAGTGTGTTTAATTATTTGCATGACTGACTAGGTGTGTGAGTATCTCTATGGATGAGTGGCGTTGTTTGAGTGTCTATATAGGAGTAAGAGTGCATATGATAGTCCTGTACTGAGTGACCGTAAGTATGAGTGACTGTACGGGTGAGTGAGTGGATGTGTGTGCGTAGACCTAAGAATCAGTGAGTGGGTATGTAGTTATTGGTGTTGGAGTGTCTATGGTTTTGCGAATGGCAGTCTGTAATTTAGAGTGGGTGTATCAAAGGTTATATTAGGGTGTGAGGAGGTGCATCAGATTATCACGTGGATGATGTCATCAGTGATGTCATTTGATATGTCATCAGTGATGTCATCAGTGATGTCACTGACCATGTCATGAGTGATGTAATATGTGACGTCATCAGCAGTGCATTGCGGGGGCGCGAGTTATAGTTAGCTGAACTAACTATAACGGGGGAATTTCACGGGTTTTGTACAAGTGCAATGTCCAAGTAACTATAACTGTCCCTAAAACCTATGGTTTTTTCAGTGATATATATATATATATATATATATATATACATATATATATATATATATATATATACATATGTACGCTCCGACTTCCAAAGGAGAGATGAGCACTCGCGGGGTTTCAGGATTCATGAATTTTATTCCAAGAGCAGACGCGTTTCGGCGGTTGCCTTTTTCAATGCTCGTACAGATACAAGACGTGTTTCCTGCAGACTCTCTTTTATATGGTGTTCAATCACCGTGTCAGTTCCGGTCTAGAGAGAAGAGAGGAGAGTTAGTGATGCACTATGCTATTCCGGGCGCCATCTTGCATGTATTATCAAAGTTTTTTCATGTACCTCTGCCCTAAATGGGCTATCTCCTCCTTCAATCTGCAGCTCCACATATTAGTTCATATTATCAGTCTCCTTTGCCCCTCGCCCAAACCGCAAGGCAGCTTTTCATCAGCAAATAGCTACCCACAGGGATTGGTCCAATTATCTTTCCCTGAGATTTGAATAATCTCCAAACTTCATCGACGGGGACCTCCGTGCCTCCATGCACTCTTGCAGCGGTTCTGACAGTGTCTTTACATAAAACAGCTCCAAGTTTCACCAAGCACTTATAGAACTCTTCCTGGGCGGGTGCCACCGCATGAGAGGGTGGAACTCTCATAATATGTAAGCTCCGACTTCCAAAGGAAAGATGAGAACTCGCGGGGTTTCAGGATTCATGAATTTTATTCCAAGAGCAGACGTGTTTCGGCGGTTGCCTTTTTCAATGCTCGTACAGATACAAGACGTGTTTCCTGCAGACTCTCTTTTATATGGTGTTCAATCACTGTGTCAGTTCCGGTCTAGAGAGAAGAGAGGAGAGTTAGTGATGCACTATGCTATTCCAGGCGCCATCTTGAAAGTATTATCAACGTTTTTTCATGCGCCTCTGCCCTAAATGGGCTATCTCCTCCTTCAATATGCAGCTCCACATATTAGTTCATATTATCAGTCTCCTTTGCCCCTCACCCAAACTGCAAGGCAGCTTTTCATCAGCAAATAGCTACCCGCAGGGATTGGTCCAATTACCTTTCCCCGAGATTTTAATAATCTCCGAACTTCATCGACGGGGACCTCCGTGCCTCCATGCACTCTTGCGGCGGTTATGACAGTGTCTTTACATAAAACAGCTCCAAGTTCCACCAAGCACTTATAGAACTCTTCCTGGGCGGGTGCTACCGCATGAGAGGGTGGAACTCTCATAATATGTACGCTCCGACTTCCAAAGTAAAGATGAGCACTCGCAGGGTTTCAGGATTCATGAATTTTATTCCAAGAGCAGTCTTGATACGGTGTAATTTGAAACAGCAGCTCCTGGGGAAAACCTTAACTGCAGAATAAGAAAATATCCAAGTAAAACACAGTGGTGGGTTCTTCAGTGCTGACTTCAGCTGCTCGTTGCCAATTCATGTTAAGTTAATGAAAAGGAATGCTCCAAGCATAGGTAGATGTTATAAGAAGAGTTTATTCCACAAAGAATAAGAAGTTAGCACAAGGGTCCCTTCGGCGACACACCAGAAAATGAACAACAGACACTGTCCAGCCTTCAATGTACCCGAGGCAAGCTGAATCAAAACATTGTAGTCAACCAGACAACCAAGGCCCTATCCACTGACTAATACAGATAAAGCTAACTAAATACATGGTACAATGAAAAGATAACACATAACAGCATCACACCATCCTCTACCTCCTGCGAACGCTGGACTCGAGCTCGGTGCCACTAGGGTGTTCTCTGGTAGGCTCCTCCCCGCAGACTCCGCTGTGCTCGTCCTCTGCTCCGTTCTCCCCTCCACCTGGAAACTCTGTATCCACATTTTTGGATTGCACTGGAGTCTGCTCCTGTGGTTAAGGCTGACGTCTTCCATGACATCTTCTCTCTTCTCTCTGTATCAGTTGTAAACTCCCCGCATACACTCGTTGATTTCCTTCCTAGGGCCGCCGAACGACGCAGTCACAACATGGGTCTAGAGCACTGGTGTATTGTTTTCCTCCTTACGAGTGCAAACAACAGTGGCCATCTTGGAATTCCCGCTCATAGTGGGTACAGGATCACAATACCTCTCCACCAAGTATAGATGTTCAGACCATACAGATACAGGACACCGTGATAGGAAATCAACATTCCCCTACAGCTTCCCCAGGACATGGAATGCCTGAAAAGAGAAGGGCTGCAGAGCTAAGAACCAGTGAAGAATCTTCGTATTGGTGTCTTTGTGCCTGGACTGCCAGGTCAGGGGGGCATGGTCCATTAAAAGAATAAATGTATGGCCTAACAGGTAATATTAAAAGGCCTCCATGGTCCACTTAACGGCTAAACATTCCTTTTCCATGGTGACGTAATGTACTTCATGTGGAAATAATTTCCTACTGAGAAATAAGATGGGTCGTCGATCACCTTTATGGTCAGGCTGGGACAAGACAGCACCCAGACCCTGGCCAGAAGCATCAGTCTGAAGGACAAATGGCTTTTTGAAGTTAGGGCACATCAGTACGCGTACATGATACAAAAGGAGTTTTAACTGTTGAAAGCTGTTTTCTTGGGCTTCGGTCCCATCAATCCTGGTATTTGGATACTTCTGCGTGAGCATATCTGTGAGAGGGCTGGCGACCTCAGAGATTTGAGGGATGAATAGTAACTTACAAGTCCTAGAAATGACTGGATCTCTTTCTTTGTTGTGGGCTGAGGGATATTCTGTGTGGCCTTCAGCTTGTTGTGTTGGGGCTGGATTATACCTGCATCCATGGAGTACCCTAAGTAATTTATATAGTCAGTGGCAAGAGTGGTTGTTTAGGGTTCAGGGTGAGTCCAGCTTGTTTTGGAGTTTTGAGAACCCAGCCTAAATGTTGCACATGGGTCTCCCATTCAGGGCTGTATACGACAATGTTGTCTAAATAGGTAACAGCTTATGAATGGTGTGCCCAACAGTATGTCCATAAGCCTCTGAAAAGTGGCCATAGCATTGTGAAGGCCAAAGGGCATAACTTTTAAGTGATATAATCTAGACAGAGTAGCACTAGCAGTATTCTGTCGGGCTGTCTTTGTGAGGTGGATCTGCCTGTACCCTTTTGTTAGGTCTATTGTTGACATGGATTTTGCCCCCCCAACCTTTCTACCAGCTCATTCTCACAAGGTATGGGATAGGTATCGAATCAGGACTTAGCATTTAATTGACAGAAATCTATGCATAACCATTGCTGTAACTCCTGTTTTTGAACAAGCACGACTGACGAGCACCAGATGCTCTGAGACGGCTCAATTAAGTCCACTTTTAACATTGCCACTACTTTTTGTTCTACAGCCTGATGTCTAGCTGCAGGGATCGAATAAGGTTTTAATTTTACATTCCCACCCCCTTCATTTATAATGTCATGGGTAATCAAAGACATCGTCCCGGACTACTGAAGCAAAGACTGGCATGTTTATCTAACATATTTAGTATTTGCTGTTGTTGGCTCAGTGTTAGCTTGCTACCTAACTTCGCGCTCTCTACAGAAGAAACCTCAAAAGGTTGTAATGGTATTTCTACAGGCTTTGTGAGGGTAACTTGTCCTACCAAAAGTATCAGGTCTCTCATCTGTTTTTCTGGCTCCTCCCAATTCTTTAGTAGGTTGATATGCTAGGTCTGCTCAGTGCGCCTTGCTTGTGGGATGGCTACCCTGTAGGTTATATGCGTTATATTTTGGTGACAAAATATTGCCTTTGCCATGTCGCCAGAAGCTTCTTTTCGGACGTGAGCAAAAGAATCAACACTTTATCGCCTACTGCTAAGTCTCTTAGTTTACCACCTGTGTCATACATTTTTTTTGCTTCTCTTGGGCCCTTTCCCTATTGCTATGAACTCCCTCCCACAAGGTGGCTAGGGTTTTCTTTTAAGGAGGCACTGTACTCTGGCATTAATTTCCCCTCATCCTCCTCCTCCTCGGTCCTCTGTTCCACTGCCATCTCTAGTAGAGAATGGGGCTTCCTCCCAACAACAGTTCCAATGGGGTGAAACCGGTAGACTTCTGTTTGTGTGTCCTGACAGCAAACAGAACAAGATGTAGTTTGTGATCCCAATCCCTCACTGTATCATTGATGAGCTTTTGTAACATGGTTTTGATAGTTTTGTTGTATCTTTCTGCCATTTTATCAGTTTGAGGATGATATACTGCGGTACGAATCTGGTGGACACCAAGTAGTTTACAACCTCTCTCATTACGCGGGACATAAATGGAGTTCCCTGGTCTGTTGCAATCTCCTGGAGAAACCCTACTCAAGAAAAGAAGGAAATCATTGTTTGAGTTACGGAAAGCGTGGGCATATTTGGGTACCGTGTTGCGTAGTAAATGAGTACCAAAATATATTGGTGCCCAGGGCTGATGGTGTTAGAGGCCCTACTATATCCATTCCCACCTGTTGGAAGAGTACGTCTATTATGGGGAGTGGATATAAGGGGGCTTTTTTTTAGGGGTGGGCAGCTAACTTCACTCCGCGGGTGGAGTTTGCAGAACTTTGCGACTCCGCGCTCCACTGGGAGCACGGAGTTTGGCCAAAAACTCCAATTCCACTGTGTGGCAGAGTTTGCCCCTGCTGCCCCCCCCCCCAGTTCAGCATAAGTGCCTTGGCCTCCTCCGTTGCTGTGCTTGAAGAGCTAAAACCGCATCAAGTTTAACCAACAGTCTATGCTGACCTGCGAGGAAAATCCCTGGTTCCTAAAGCGCGGGCATTTTGCAGGTCCCTGCAGCCCCTGCATAGCTAAGGCTGTGGGTTTCAGTAGATTACAGCATGGTTAATTCTATCACGTCTTTCCACATACAGAGAATCCACAGTGGAGAATTTTGCTGTAAAGTATAATTGAAGTCCTTCATACATTCCCCAGTCTAGGAGAACATGGTGGCCATCTTACAACAATACTGCAGATTGCTTTAATGCAGGAGAACAACTCCGATTAAAACACATTATACACAGGCTTGAAAAAATGTCAGCCTGCCTGTACTTAGGCTTTTCGAGCACATTGCATTAGTTGTAATGCAACTATAACCATAACAGAACGTCAGCAATGCATGCGTAATTTGTATTACTATTTCAAGAAGTCATTGATGTTTGGCTGATGTGGTAAATCCTCCCACTGCTGAAATGGGTCTCACTTCAAGCCTTTCTTGTGTGGGCGTAGCTTGCTTGGTTTCTCTCCTTTCCTCAGATTACGCTTCCTCTGTCAGGTTGCTGCGCTCCCATCAGCCTAATAGCACTGCACCTGGGGAGCCCTGGGGTGCATCTTACGGGGATAGCATCTGAGAAGGACCCAAGCCAAGAGAGAAACCTGGGCACTTACTCTCCTGTGGATTACATAAGCATCACCAGCTTCCTGCGGTTCCCGAGGATGAGGCGGCCGGTGGGGACAGCGGGCTCCACTGCCGCAAGGAGGAGAATGCCCTCCTGGTTGAAGGGTACACCAGTGCATCTGACGGGACTGATGTATCTGTTGACAGTATGTCAGTTAATCCCGAGAAGGAGGGGAGCATTATGTATACCAAGTATGTGTGCCCGCTGCTCAGAAAGAGCACACAAAGCTCTGTTAACTCTTTAACACTATAAAGGCAGTCTACACTTGGGATAGGAATATGTCTCATGTGTGTATGCAGGAGGGTTAGATGGATCCAGGGCTGTGGTAAAAGAAGACTGAAAACAGCCATGGGAGCACACATCAGCCATTAGAAAATCAACATTATTGGAGTCAAAATCATTTGTAACATGACTATGCTCTAAACTTACTAAGGTTTCTAAAATAATTATTTTGCATTAGTAAAGAGCTTAATAACTGAGCAGTCATTGGGAACATGGGGGACCCATAACAGCAATTATGTAGGGCGGAGTAGAACTCTGTGGAATTCCACTGAGCTTTTATGCAACTCCGCAGAATTCCGCATAGTGGAACTCCGTGAACTCCGCCTACCCCAACTTTTCATACTCCCGGTGGATTCACTAGTTGATACCTTGGACACGCAGCACAGAATGTAGCCACTTCCCGATAAATGCCCAGCCAGTAGAAACGCTCTAGCAGATACTTAAGTGTATGTTCTTGCCCGTAGTGCCTGTCCCCAGCTTGACTGTGGGGGTAAGGTTTAGGGCTTGTTCACAAAAGGCTAGGGATACCAGTAGATGTTCTGTATGGTGGCCCGGCCCCCCCACTGACCCTAAACAGTAAACCATATTTAACACAAAAATAAGGGCCTACCTTGTCCGGGTTTTCTTCCTGTGCTTATTCCCATGCGTGCATCATGGTGCTATCTTCTTTCTGTGCCGTCCAAAAACTCTGTGAAGGAGTATTTCCATCTTCTGGAGATGAAAGAAGACAAGTAATATGTGGTTGGGACAACGCTCTTTACCTCTCTCGTTCCCTTCTTTTCTCTGCTTTGGTTTTCATCCTTCTTACCTTAGGATTCGCTATTTCTGTTGAAATAAAGGGGGCTTCATTTAACCAATTAGCGACCTTATTTTGTTTAGTTCTCTCAGCTAAATAGTCTTCAAAATGGGGCAGGTCATAACCTAAAAGAATCCTTTCACTGAAGAATGCTATCACACCCACCTTGCATACCTAGGGGTCCCCATCTATTTTAAATAATACCTCTGCTTGAGGATAGTTGGGGACCTTGCTGTGGACTAGGAATACCCATGTTAGGTTTGCTTACAGTCTGGATTGGTATGGATGTTTGGCTTTCTCCTCCCTGTCCACCTACTCTGAGTACTGTTTTAGGGGTTACCACAGAGGCTTTTAGGAATGGACTGTAAATTCTGGTGACTGGTGATACGCATAAGCCAGTTCAACAGCAGATTGTATGTTTAAGTTGGGGTGTTGTTTCACCCAGGACAGCGTATTAACTAGTATTGCCTCCCGATATTCTTCTAAATAGACCTTTTCAGTGAGCTCTTCTAAAGAGGTTGTTGTGGGTTCCAACCAGCAGTTCCTTTGGTCTCTTATGTGATAGTACAGCACCCTGGGGTTATCTCCTGTTGTCCTTTTTTTCTTTCGGAATCAACTTTTTTAATACTCTTGGTCACAGCCAAATCTTTCTAGGATGGCCTTTTTTATATCTGCCTAGGGTGTGATGGCAGCCAGTTTGGCAGCCTGATATGCAGCCTGAAGCTCTCCAAATAACAATGGAGCGATATATTGACCCCACCTCTGCGGCCATGTTGCGGTGGAGGCTACCCTTTAAAATTGACCCAAAAAAAATCAGGATCATCTCCTTGAAACGTTTGCATAACACTCCCTGGGAAAATTGGGTGTACCCTGGCACTTGAGATAGCATCAGTCAGACATAAAATATTAGTGTCCTTGAACTGTTGGTTGGATGTCAGAAGGTAGCCTGCCCTTTCAGAGCCGTTTGGAGCACCTCCCTGTCTTTCTGGGCATTTTGGTTTTGTTGCTCCAGGATCAGTTGGAAGTGTCTTTGGCCCTCAACCAGCTGAGTAACCATGGCCTTTATGGTGATGGGTTATGTCATCTTTGTCCTAGACACAAAATCCTACTTCTGACACCACTGTGGTCTTGCTGCTGGCTGGTATAGAACCAATGTCCAAACTAAGATATGGGTTGGGTATTAGATTTCTATTCGTTGAGAGAGTTCTCTGGATTTGTTTTTAGGACAACAGTAAAGAGGTGTGGTGCAGCGGCCAGGGCAGCTGACTTCGGAGCACAGGGTTCACGGTTCGATCCCCGGCTCCGGCGGCAGCTCAGCACCATGTGACTCTGGGCAATAGCTCACTTAATTTCCACACGGCCCCCAGCGCCTTGAGACCCATAAGGGTGAGTAGCTGCGCTATATAAAAACAGACTTACTTTTTTTTTTTTTTTTTAAACAAAAGAAGACAAACAGTGGCTTCTCTCCCATTTTGGATCAGGGATACTTCTCACTCTCCTTGAGTCCCTTTGTGGGGCTTCTTATTTTCCTGCTTGTCCCCTCTCGAGTCTCGTTAGGAGGAATAGGACAGCCCCTTGAAAACAAATAATACACAGCATCAGGATATTTGGCCAAGTTAGGGCCATTTACAGCTTATCACCATGCCGTCACCACATCCATGACGTTGTGCTATAATTCATGCCTTTCTAGCTAGTGAGTAGGTGCAGGTGGTCTCCTTCCCTTCGACCACCTCCGTAGTGACCAGTAACAAAATACAGGCACTTGCCTGTGGCCATGGCCCTCTGGGTCATGCTAGGGGGCATCACAGCATCCTCTCCCTCTAGGGGACAGCTGGACTCGAACCTGGTGCCACTAGGCTGTTCTCTGGTAGGCTTCTCCCCATAGACTCCACTGTCCTTGTCCTTTGCTCCATGTTCCTCTCCACTCTGCTCTGTATCATTGTTCCTGGAATTCTATGGGATCTTCTCCCGCAGGTCGGGATGTACCCCTCCTATGGCGTCTTCTCTCTCCTCTCCATTTGTCAACTCCCCACATACTCTCGTTGATCTTCTTCATAGGACTGCCGGACAACACCATCACAACATGAGTCTGAAGCACTGGTATGTTGCTTACGGGTGCAAACAATGGAGGCCATCATGGAATTCACACTCATAGTGGGTACTGGTCTGGATCACATTGCTCGAGGGGGGGTCCCTGCGGGACCCCCACCAAGAGGCCTAGGGGGTCACGGTATTCCTACCCTGCCCCCTTCTTATTTTTTAATTTTGGGGGGGGACTTGGCTGATGCTGAGTCCCAAGATGGCTTCTAACACTTACTGCTTCAAGTGCTGGCAGCCAATCACATTTCAGCAGGGGGACTGTTTGTTTACATTCCCTTTAATATCTCAAAAACTACTGAATGGATTTACACCTAATAGCAAAAAGGGCTCTTTATGGACTGAGAGCTAGCTGTCTGCCAAATGCGGTGCAATTCCAACCACCGGTATGGGCAGTAGCCGTGTCTACAATCTCTAAGGGAATTAACATGGGGAAAAAGTTTTTTAGGAGCTCTGTTTCCTGTAGGCTGTGAGTGTGCTCATGCCAGCCTTTCTACTTTAAGCATCCAGACTCTCTCAGGGAGCACGCTCGTCATTTCCAGACTTAATAGAGATAAAACAGAGGTGTGAAAACTCCTGTTTTCTCTTTTCGTGGCAGGCCCACTAGGAGACCCAGCAAATGCATCAATGACAAAAGGGGCAGCTTCTTTCATTTAAGTTTGGAGCATTTTATGAGGTGGGCAGGAGGCAGTGTGAAATAAACACATATGATTGTGTTTCACATGGCAAAGAGAGGGTGAGTATGTAGAATTACTGCCAGAGCTACTGACTTTGGAACTGGGAAAACAGGTTGCCATCTCCATGCTCAGGTGTAGCACTTCAATACTTTCTGGTTGTGATTGCTACATAAAACGGCAAAAAAAAAAAAACTTTCTGAATGTTTCTGAGTTCAGTTTAGAAACTCACTTTTAATAAATCCTTCAGCACAAAATCTGATGTTTTAAGGTCAGGGCCAGTAGATTTATGCTGCAAAGGAGCACCACATTTTTCGGCAGGGGTGACAAAATGCATAGATTTCACCTCATTTCTACCACTTCAACAACCAAATGCAGAAATAAGCAACTGAAAGAAGATCAGTTAACATTTGCTAACGGCCTTCCACTGCGTGCAAACACATCTGACTACATTTTTAGTAACCTTTGATCCATTTGACATAGAAACAAAGAAAAAAGCCACTGCTGCTGAATCAAACAATTCTAGTGGCCCTGACTAAGGTGATACAATTCCGCGTTTTAATTTTTGAATTTTGAAAACACCTTACCATATTCTTACATTATCTGTGCTACATGATTGACATGCCACATATTTTCAAGGCTTGGCTTGTGCATTGGCTCTTAAGAGCTAGAGCAAACTTTTTGGCTTAGATGTTCCTGTTACTTTATTGGTTCGCCCAACTGTACCTTGCACCATAGTCAGAACCACAGGAATTACGTGCCAGGAGAAGATCAAAGTATGCATCAGGGTTGAATAATGTGGCAAGAGACGGTAAATTATGTGGTGTAATGTGGCATATTTTGTGATAGTATTACTATATTATTTTGGCATTTTCACACATGCTAGCACTTTCTGGTCAAATGTTGCACCTCATTAGTACCAATTTAACACCCAAATACAACAATTAGCAACAGAGATGTGAGCAGTTAACCTTTGAGAAGGGTCCTCCACTTCGCAGCAATAAAGGTAGTCACGGTTTTAGTACCTTTTGATCCATTCAAGCCAGAAACAATATTTGGGTCTAAAATTTGCAGATTGTACAGTGGATGATGGATTATGTGGTACATGTGGCAAATGCATAGTTATGCAGAAAAGGCCATGAGCTTGCATAATTCCAGTGGCCCTAACATTAGTACATGGGTTTGAGGGTTCTGTCAAGCATAGGTTTTATACTGGAAGGGGATCCTTCTAGTGCCAAAAATATCCTTTACAACTTGTCCAGCTGGATGTGTGCAGCACAGTGCAACACACATACAAAATGTAAAAAATATGGAGACTAATAAAATTTGCTCCACTGTTTAGCCTGTCTTGAGGAGACGTTTTTTTCCAGCTCAAATCCCTGTCTAACTACTGACAATCAATCGGTTGAGCATTCTAAACCATTATTCTTTTGCCCACCATGCCAACTCAGTTTGGACCCATCTATATGCAGAAAAGTCTTGACTCTACTCCAATAGGAACAGTCTAGCCCCAACTGCCATGCAAAGTTCTCCCAGAACCAGAACACAAGCAGCCAAAGACTGTCCTGATTTTGCTTAGAATTTTGTGCAGTGTCTCCCTGGGTTTAGTTCTATGTTGTCTCTTCCTGTGGGAGGGATTGGGGAAGATCATTTAAACAGAGAATGAAACTGGTCCGAGGCAGGCACTGGTAAAACTCAAAACAGAGGATACAGTGGAGCAGAAGCCAAACAAACATTCAATGGGTTGTGCAGGAGCTTGTCATACAGTAGAAAAGAGGGCAAAGAGACAGGGTGGAAGCTGATGGATGAGACGAAAAAGTAGTAGAAATTAATAAAAACAGAGTGGTGAGATTAAATAGAAGTGGATACAAAATTAACAAGGAAATAGTAAAGACAGAATGGAAAGAAAGATGAGAGAGTAGAGAAAAGGAGAAAGGATAAGTATGGGATTGGATAGGAATGGAGAAAAATATTTGAATGATGGAGAGGAAAGAAGATTTGGGAGTATGAGGGAGAGGGGAGGTGTGAGTGCAGAGAGAAAATGAGGCATATTTGGAGAGGATAAGCTATGGAAGTGAGCTAGAAAAAGGAACAAGTGAGTAAGCAATATATGGAGGGAAAAGAGAGAAAGGGGAGTTATATGTAGAAAGGAAAGAAAAAAGGGAGGGAAAGGAATAAGGAAGAAAAGGATGGTAAAACAACCAAAAGGGGATAGGTAAACCAAGATGTGACAAACAAGGAGGTTGGAGACAAGAAGAGGAATGAGGTGGGTGAGAGAGAAGCATATTCAAAATATAGATTTCATAGAGTAATGTTTGAATCAGAGCGAGCAGGGAGATTAGAGGGAATCTGTGGGAAAGAGAGGAGGACATGGATTGAAGAAAGGAGACAGGATGAGGGTTAAGTGGATCAGAAATAGAGAACGAAAAGATGGGAGGGTGAGGGTAAGGAGGAGCAGGGAGAAAAGAAAAAACAAAAAAGGGAGGAAGGAGATAAGGACACATGAGCGAGAATGAGTGGATAGTGGACAGCAATAAGACAAGGTACAAGTAGGAGATAAGAGTGGCATGGAGATACCAAACAGAGAAGAAATATAGGTAGAACACTTAGGGCACAAGATGTTGTGGCACCTGTGCCCAGGGATGCAAGGAGCCCACTGCACCCCTGTAATGGGTGTCTTTATTACCAACCCAGAGGTAAGGGGAGCAGTGTTTCTCATTTGCATTAGGGCCCATAGCACTCTTAATAAGCCACTTATTTCGGTAGCTTGCATACTGCTCATGCTTGCATATTAAGTTGTTGCTTGTCTTCAGTGCATGCAGCCTTAGCTGTAGTGCATGGAGCACCTTTATTGCCACATATAGAGGAAAAAAATTAGAAGGAACATTGTTTAGGACCCCCCCTTTTTCCACATTTTATATTTGCGAATGCACTCACACACCCACTCACAGACCCACTCAGAGACCCATGCACCCACTCAGAGACACACTGAGACACTCACACACCCAGTCACAGAGCCACACAGACACTGATGCATGCACTCACAGACCCACTCAGAGACTCATGCACTCACTCACACAGCCACTCAGAGACTCATCTACCCACTCACAGACCCACTCAGAGACTCACATACCCATTCACACACCCACTCAGAAAGTCATGTATTCAGTCACAGACCCACTCAGTCATGCACCCAGTCACAGACCCATACAGCTGTTGCTCTCATATGAATTTACCTTGAAAAAAACAAAAGACAAGAGGCATTTGACAAAACAGGAACAGTTGGTTTAATTAAACGCTTCGGCTTTGGATTCAGGGATTTGTTGTTTTTCAGTTTTGATCATTACTACTTTCATAGTTACTTTTATTCTACCGAATTTGAGGACTACGATTTTACAGCAGGAAACCCCAATTGCAGGAAACCACACAAAAACAATAGCAATAAGAAAACGTGCAGCAATGACATGCACAGTCCGGACAGCCACCAGGGGAGCCAGGAGAGCCAGTACGAGTACCACTCCTGCTCAGGGGCACCTCCCTCCTCATGCATGTCTCTTTGTAAGCGGTGTAGTGCTTTGATGGCAAGAGTCAGAGTCCCATTGTCCATGTCATTTGCTGGGTTAAACGTGCAGCAGGATGCACCAATTTTGGCACACAGCCCTCCCTCCATGGCAGTCATTAAGTCTAACACATATCGATGTTGCATCACCATGAGACGGATGGCTCTCAGTTCTTCCTTGATCGAATTATGGCCAAGCTCAGTGCTGTTCACCATCTTGAGCATTTTCCACCTGGTTATCTGCAACAACCGGGAGTACTTTTTATCTGTACGTTTAAGAAGGGTCTTGATCCTCCTGCTGATACTTGTGCATCAGAGAACAGTCTGAATTCTTCTGGACTGTCCTTGCATTGAGCCCAGACAAAATAATCAGCAGTTGTTTTTTCAAGAGCTTGATGCAAAAGAGTTGCATTCTTCTTAAGCAGGTGATGATACAAATCCGACAGTTCTTCTATAGGAATGAACCAGGTCGGGGTGTGTATGTTGATGAGGGAGCAGAGGCCACGCCATCCAGGGACAAGCGGAGTGCAGGCAAATTCACCCCTTGCCAGAAGGTATCAATCAGCATGGAAGTGCCCCATTGCATGTCCAAAATGTGCACGATTGTGCCACAGTTTTCATTCATGCCCATATGGAATGGTTCCTTTACCTCTGAAACACAAGGAATAATGTGCAAGTTTCCACACAAATAGGGGTCGGCCCTTCCCTTCTAGCCCTGGTTATCGACCCATCTCTGTATCTTAGATTTCATGACATGAGGTATCTAAGCTGTTGTTAAACTCTCCCCTACAAGACTAATTTCCCTTCATATCATCGAGATGGGTGGCCCAACACCCTAATTCCATGTCTGGGGTCCATTTGTTATTAAATATATTGCCCCAGATACGCCAAGGACCGCCATGGGACCACTGATGGAAGCAGGGGTGGACATGTTCATGCACTGGTTTGGTGGTTTTGCTACCTCCAAGAATCTCTTCTCTGGGAAGTCTCAGGGCCAAATAGTATTCTTACCTATGGTGCCTCTCCTGCGCATTCTATCTAGCTCAGTTTGAATGTGGCTAGGCTCGGTAAAATGGTACAATATTGTTGGATTGGTCTCATATCGGGTCAGAATCACTACTACTCGGTGGGATTCTACCTTGTTGGGTTGTACTTTGGCCCCAATCCTACATAGGTATAGGTGGAGAAGGCATTTTGCTTTATTGGGCGCTACCTCTTGGTGCCCACGGTGGTCAAGTACTGATACCATGTGTTGTGTAAAAGATCACTGTGTAGTGCATGTGGGATGCTAGGTGTTCTGTTCATTGTAATTGTAAGTGATATGGGAGTGGTCTCTATATAAGCGCTGTCATAGTTCCTGGGTGGACTCCAATTGACTGGGCAGGATTTTGGTGATGAGTGGATGCAGCAACACCCATAGTAAATAGAGGCACATAGAAGTGTAACAATACATAACTTATAGAACATTGCAAGTCGCCAAACTAAATGCTTCAAACTTTTCAAAAGTTTGCAAAGTTTTTTGTTGACAAATGCTTATTTGTTATTGCATTTAAAAGTATTTATTTCCTCAGAAATCTGCATCTCCGGTACACTCGGTGTTTTTTGATGATCAATGACTCTAAAAATTCATAAACATATGCTCTATTTCTATGAATGATTGTTGAGTGTTTTTCTTATTGCGTGGCTTCCTTATTTTGTTGTTTGGTGCTGTTAAATGCTTTACACTAAGGGACATATTAATGGCAAAGTGGCGCAATGCAGCACAGCAAGTCACCTTGCTGCACTGCACTGTGTCACTTGGAAAGGGCAGAAATGCACTGCAATTAAGGCATGCAACACATTTCTGTCCTTTCCCACTGCGCTGCTGCACAATGGGCTGCCTAGCGCCAACACAGGCACCCTTGCACTATGGTGCAAGGGTGTCTGCGTGGCATGCAGGATTGTTTTTGTGCAGGAAGGGGCACCTTCCTGAACAAAAACAATCCTTAGAGGCATATTCTTCTATCTATGTATTCTGCAGAATGCATAAGAAATGGCTTTATAGTGTTGCTAATAACTTAACTGCTGTTTGACATATCTCCACAAAACATTCTTTAAAAAGTACTACTTTTTGACCAGTTTGCACATGGAAAGTTGTGGGGTGATCTGTCAAGCAGGGACTGCGAAATAGGGGGGTCCCAAAACACATTTTCTCCATTAATTTATCAATAGGAACTTTAGGCACAGCTACAGCCCAAACTGATGTACACCGAATTTGGCAGAAAGCTAGATCTTGGTCCAGAAAGAGTGCTTTTTCTGTAAATCTGTTCAGTAGTTTTGGAGAAATTAATGTTAAAAAAAGTTGCATGTATCATACTGAGGAGGATCCGAGGAGCCTACAGAGCTCCTGCTTAGATCTTTTTGGCTGCGACCACTTAAACCTGTATGTATTGGCATAATCTTAGGACTTTGAACTCAGTCAGGAGGCCTAAAAAATGCAAAAAAAAGACATAGGAACAGGGTAGGGCTGCCCTGACCCCCAGGCTTGTTGGTAGGGCCAAAAACGTATTTTTTAAATGTTGCCACAAATGTGTGGAGGATCTGCAAATCTGTGACAAAATAAAAAAACAAGCACATACCCTATGCTTGTTTCATTAAAACACACCATGGATGGGCCAGGCCCTGGGTTGGGTAACGCATGTTATTTTTTTGGGGAGGGTGGTAAGTTGCCCCCTCCAGAGCCTCTGAGAGGTCCTGGAGATCGCATCCCCTGGGTACAAGATCAAAAAACAAGGGAGGGGGCATGCAATCCCCCTCCCGGAACCCAATTAGGCTCGGGGGCCCCATCCCCTGGGGCTGAAATGTATTAGTAAGGAAAGGGTGGTGGCGCACCCCCCACCCCAATCTTTAAGGCCCCGGGGACCTCATCTCCTAGGGTAGTGACACTTCTTAAAAGGGCGGGAGTCTAAGGTAAAAAAACAAGGAAAGGGGGTGCGCGGCCCCCTCTCTGAGACTAAATAGGACCCGGGGACCCATCCCCTGGGGCTGAGTAATCAATTAACATAGGGGGTGTACAGTCCCCTCCCTGAAACTAATTAGGCCCTGGGGACCCCATCATCTGGGGCCAAAATATATTTAAAAAGGTAGGGTGGTGGTGTAGCCCAACCTCCCGGAGCCTTAAAAAGGCCCCTAGCACCCCATCCCCCGGGGCCATGATACTTACAAGCCCCACTCCATAACCCTTTAAAGGTCCCAGGACCCCATACCCAGGGGCCGGCTCAGTAACTGTGGCCCAGAGAACCCACCCCCAGACACAGTACTTTCCCTGCCCTTACTACCACATGCAGTGAAACATGTCTGTTCCATCCAGGCAGAAGCATTTTTAAATCTCCTGCCAAATGGGAGCAAACATGGGAGTTTGCTCTCAGCCAGCTGGGGATTTAAAAATGCTCCTGCAAGCTGGGAGAAAACCTGTGTTCTGTTTCCCGGCCCGCACTGACAAACAAAACACATATTGCTCCTCCCCGAAGGGAGCAAGCAGATATATAGCTGCTCCCTCCGTGCCAGAGCAATGCCTGGCCACTGTGCACGGGGGGTTTGACTTTATGTATGGTGATAAAATGTCACTTTTCATTTTTTAAAAACCCTATAAATTCAAAGAAAAAAACGAAGGTGAAAGTATTGTTATAGTTAGGTGAAATGTTCAGTAACAACGTAATGTTTTAAACTGTAAAAACCACAGAAATTCACTAGTTAAAGTTATCTCAAGTAACTGTAACTCATTCCCTAAGGTAACTATAGCTCATGTCATTGCCATACGCTGCTAATTACCCCACGTAATATATCACTCATGACTACTTCTATAACATCATTGATAATATCACCACAACATTTGCAATAAAGCCAATCTGAATATGTATAGCACTCTACTCTGAGAAATGGTCCTGCATTGAATGAAGGAAACCAATTAAATAAATAAATACACCTAAATGCACAAACTTAACCATTAATAAGTTTTCAATGAATTTCAATGTTCGCTATCTCAAAATTTCCAGCACATTAAATATTGCATGCTGAGGTCTACCAGCTTTTCAATTCTCTGTACCTAATGTAGTAATGTGGAAAAATGTATAAATGGAAAAAGGGAGGATACTGTTTCAATTACATGCACATGTATTCCCGGGCATTTGAGTTCTAGAACGTGCATTTCACAATCAACTGCCTGCACTGAAATTATACCTTAGTGTGCTTTCTGGGAAAATATTTATGTACGCTTTTATTGAAGTGTAATATTACATTGGCACTTCAAAGTTTTCCTTTGGCATAGATATGAGATTACATCTCTGTAAATAATGCGATCCTAAAACTCAATTATTGTTCTTCTCATGTGTTACTGATTGAAAACCCGAACTCGGAAATTGAGTTTTCCAGTATATTCGAATGTTGCAGAAGATCCAGTCCGAATCAGCAAAGCTTCATGCTTTCCGCCTTAGCTAAATTGAATTGACTTCAGTTGAAGCACATTAAACTGTAACATGAGAAGAATGGGAAGAAGGGAACTTGTGGCACAGTAGTTACCACAGATATAGAGACTTGGGGGCATATTAGCAAGACCCACGTTAAAATTATCGCCGTTTTAGCGGCAGGAAACTGCCGCTAAAACGGCGATAATGGGCTTGCTAATATGCGTTATGGAATTCCAATAGAAGCCCAGGTTAGATGTCCTGCACATCTAACCTGGGCTTCTATTGGAATTCTATAACGCATATTAGCAAGCCCATTATCGCCGTTTTAGCGGCAGTTTCCTGCTGCTAAAACGGCGATAATTTTAACGTGGGTCTTGCTAATATGCCCCTTGATTTTACTTTTCGTCACCACCTCAATTAGGAAGCCGAGCTCTTCAAAGCAAAATACCAACCCGTGGGGCATATTATCAAGAACGGCGTTAAAATTATCGCCACTTTAGCGGCAGAAAAAAGCGGCGATAATGGACTTGATAATATGCCCTTGAGAATTCCAATAGAAGCCCATGTTGACACCAGAACATGGGCTTCTGTGGAATTCTCAAGGCATATTATCAAGTCCATTATCGCCGCTTTAGCTGCAGTTTTCTGCCACTAAAGCGGCGATAATTTTAACGCCGTTTCTTGATAATATGCCCCCGTATTTTTAATTTTCTTCAAAGTACGCGACAAGAATACAGTAAGGTACAAGGTAGTAAAAAAGAGGGCCCTGTGTTATTATGCTTTTAAGTAAGTTGTCAGACATCCACTGCTCACTAATAGACTCTGGGTGGGTCGCAAGACATGTTTGCCTGATCTGCAAGGTCGCACTTGCTCTATACACCTTTAAGCACTGTCAAATGCAAACAGGATTCTGGAGGTGGTAATAGGTGACAAGAATGTTTGTGCACATTGTGGTCAAAATTAATACAAAATTAATGCAGCACAGTTTCTGAGCTGCGTTGTGTGAACAGGAGAGATTAAAACAGTGCCTTATTCTACTAAGAAATTTATTCTACTAAGAAATGGCACTGTTTTCCTCTCTCCTTGCACTGGCACATTCTAGGCTGCCATGTGCCAATGTAAACACTCTTGCACCTTATTTTTTGTGCAGCATCCTTGAACACGTTTCCTTTTTTGCATGCGTGCTGTACAAAGCAGTATGCATGCAAAGTAGGAGAAATTAAAACATTTTGTCCTTGTTAGACCTGCCTCAAGGAGGCGTACAATTTTGGCTCAACTCCTTGTCTATGAATGTTTGTAGATAGGGATTGTCGGAGTTCTGTGCAGAGGGGCACTAGGACCCTGCACAGGACAAAGGGGAAAGTAGCAACCTGAAACTACTTTCGGTGAGGGAAGTGGGAGAGGGTCAGTACGAGAGGAATGGGGAGAGAAGCAGAGATGCCTGAGTGCACTGCGACAGAGAAACCAACAATAAAGAATACGTCCACCTACCGGCATCCTTGTACAGTCCTTGGGGTCCAGGGCCCGGGCCGAGGGACACGACAACTGGCAACATGAAGGTGGGATCTACAAAATGCCACCAGACGCGCACGCCCATGTTACTGCAAGAATAAAAAAAACGGAGCCTGGAACTCATCCTGGTCCGCCTGCAAAAAGAAGAGATGTCTGGAGTCCACCCCGGTCACATGAAGGAGTACGGAGCTAAGAGCCCACTCTGGTCCACCTGCAAAAAGAAGCAGCGTCGGGAGCCCACCCCGGTTGCATGAGGAAGTACGGAGCCAAAAGCCCACCCTGGTCCGCAGGAAGCAAGGAGTGATGTCGGGAGCCCACCACGGTCACATTACATGAAGGCAGTAAGAAAAAAAGGCCCAGCAACCGCCCACCAACAAGCGATACACCGCGTTGTGACTGCAGCTGTCTGCCAAGCCTCCAAGGAGATTTCAAGCAGAGAACAAAATCTCGCTAGACCTCAGTGGCCATCTTAGAGTCAGGTGCACCCGCTAATAGAAAGGCTAGAAGCACAGGCGGCCATCTTGAAGTCAATCTACAAAGAAAAAAGCAAATCTCGCACTCGCGAGAGCTCGGTGGCCATCTTAGAGTCAGACAAAGGAGCCAATAAGGGACAAGGAAACAACTGCGGCCATTTTTATGTCAGGCCGTGCAGTGTAAGGCCTAATAAAGGGATGACATTGAAAAAGAAAGGGGGAAAGAGGAATTACAACAAACAGAACAAAGAAAGAAACATCCATAAATAAAGGCAAGTATATACAGAGGAGCGGACAGTGGTGCCAACACCACAATAACGGAGGAGCGAAACGAAAATACCGCTGCAAGTGCAGTCTCCCACAGACCACTGCCTTTTGACCTCTCTGACTCTCAAATGAAAGCCGCTCGCTAGGAGAGATGGATCAGACCATTTGAACGATACATGCGCAACACGTGCAAAGAGAACACCGATGAACAAAACATGGATCTGTTTTTAATCCTCATAGGCGATGAGGTTGAGGACCTGCTTGTAACATTCCTGCCAGAAGAAACAATAACACTAAAGGCCTAATTAAGTGTCTCACTGATAAATTTGACCCCAAGAGGAATGTAGACTTTGAAAGATACACGCTCAACACAACATGCAGAAGAGACCCTTGATGACTTTGTGACCAGGTTGCGCAAACTGGTCACATACTGCGAATTTGATAAATTCGACAACAAGGCAGCGATAAGACTGCATTATCGAAGGATGTCAGTCAGTTGACTTTCGCACCAGAATTCTCAAAGAACCATATACATTGGGGAAGATACGTATGATGGCTTGTGCAGAAGCAAGGGTAACAGCACATGCCAGACAAATGGAGAATGGGAGAGCACAGACGATAGAGCCAGCTCATCGCATGGCTAGGAATGTCAGAAGACATAACAAAACACCGCCACCACGGAAGCAGAAATAAGAAAGAAACTGCTATCATTGTGGACTCGATTTCCCACATGCTGGTGCCTGCCCTGCCATGGGTCATAAGTGCCGGAAATGCAACAGAGAAAATCATTTTGTGTCTGCATGAGCGGACAGTTCAAAACAGAGCGAAGGCGACCGGTAAGACAATGAACAATGACAAGCATGTACGCAGGGCACATGGACACTCAAAACCACAGCCCATCAGCTGACTCATAGGGAGCGCATGCACATGAGATCACAGTATGGCTATACCTCATGTCAGATGTCCCAACAAAGGGTCATGCGCCCGAACACATCCAACTTATGGACATACGGCAAATAAAGAAAACAGCGACAGTCGACATTGGAGTAGGAAACCACATCACAAGCTTTGTGCTCGACAGTGATGCCACATGCAACATCATGTGCATGTCAGAATATGAGAAGATGAGACAAAAGCCTCCGCTATTGCTGTCCACAGTTGATGTGTTCACATGGGGCTCAAGGAAACCAGTGATAAACATGGGGAAGTTTGTAGAGACACTAACATACAAAGAAATGTGAGTAAAAGAAGAAGTGCATGTCCTACGCGGAGACATCCCACCACCGAGTCGGCTAAGCAATGCCACTGTTCAGGTGATCGGCCTCCTAGCAATGATATATCACATGTCAGAGCATCATCCGTGCTACAACATTCTGAGAGAACATTCTGTAATACCGCATGGACTAGGGAAGCTGAAAGACACGCAATTAACACTGCACATCAATGAAGCAGTGAAGCCAGTGGCTCAGCACCACAGGAGAGTGCCCGTACACCTACATCCACAAGTGGAAGAAGAATTAAAGAGCCTACTGGCGCAAGACATCATAGAGCCGGCAGATGGACCAACTCCATGGGTATTTCGGATAGTGACGGTGCCCAAGAAAAACCCCTTGAAAATTTGCATCTACATCGACATGCGCATCCCAAACACGGCAATTGGAAGAGAGAGACATCCAGGCTCTCATCTGAACGATATGATCAGCTGTCTCCATCTAGGCTTATAAACACTTCAGTGCCTTGGAATAACTCGAACCATACCCTTTGGGCTCCTCAATGTGGGCAGTTGTTTGTGCCGCCTCTCTTGGAGCTATCGAATAGCTTTGCACCTTTGGGCACCCTGGATGCCTGTGATTGACTAATGGGCTTGTTCCAGTGGAAATGGGGTCATTAAGATAATTTTCAGTGAGGCCAAAGCATCATGGGCGGAAGGGAATGTAACTTCATCTCATTGAACGTCGTTGGCCTTGCCAATAAGTTGCTTGACCCCTCATGGATCCTATTTATAAAAAAGTTTAGTTTAATCTGTCTGCAGGAAACATGGGTGATTATGAACAGCTTCCCCTTGGAGGGCTACAAGTACTTTTTCGTCCCGGCTACTCCTTCGAGTTTAGGAAGATCTAAGGGTGGTCTTGTGATCTATGTCTCCCTAGCAATAGAGTGCAAAGTATCAGTGTTGGTCGAGGAAAACCCGTGTTTACAATCATTGCAGCTGTACAAGGGGTCTCATAAATTGGGGCTTTTGAATGTTTATAATGCAACATCTTGTCCCCAGGCTGTCTGTAACATATCGCTTTTGGGCTCCTTTCTAAGGAGACAGTTTAATGCAGATTCCAAAAACCTTGTTATTGCTGGGGATTTTAATATTCACCTATGCGGGGACTCTAGGACCACAAGTCTGATTGATCTGGGCTGCCCACGTGTGAAGGGGATTCACTTTGAGCATACTGCACAAGGTGACTCCCTTAATTACATATTACACAAATTTGATTTATCTTTGTCTATGTGTACAATGGAATCCTGTAGTAAGGGCCTCAACCCGTCCTTTGTTGGGTGGGGAGGTGGTTCATTTATTGATTTTATTCTTGTATCAACTCCTCTTCTTGAACTGACCTCGGGTTTTACAATCGAGGCAAGCATACACAGTGACCACAACCCCCTATGTGTCCATATTAGAGGGCCTCTACTAGCACCCAGCGGGGGGTTGGGAAGAGGGGGGTATTGAAAACAGCGGATAGAGGGAGAAAGTTAAAATAGGCTCAGATAACCCCTGAGTTATTCTATGAATCATTAACCACATTGTGTGATAATGAGTTTGCACTGTGTACAGCACCGTCAACGGACCCGGGCGATGTTATAAAGTCTTTAAGGTCATCTCCTCCACAATAACAGGCCTTCTCAGTGCCACTGCGCGGTGTCCCTCTGTTTTGGTTCCCAGATGGTTAGGCTCCCATTGCTCCTGTGCTGCCAGGAAATTAAAGGAAGTGCTAGGTAAGAGCCCAAGGGATACTGCTTTAGTTAAAACATGTCAAAGGGAGTACAAAGCAGAACTGGCCAGACGTAGGGCAGCGCTGAAGGAGGAAACATAGAGGGAGTTAAATGAGGCCATTACCCTGAAGAGCAGCTCTAAGTTCTGGAGCATAATAAATAGCCCCTTTTTAAATGAGGATGCAGGAAATGCAGTGGGGGCCCACATCACACAGGAGGAATGGGTGCACCATTTTGAGGTTATGTTCTAGTGTCCCCCTGACAAGGACAGACCTGCCGGACCAGTGGCAGAGAAATCCACCCTGGTTTTCATAGTAGAAGAGGTTAGGAAAGGTATTGTAGGGCTGTCAAACAATAAAACACCGGGCCCTGACGGTATCCCGCCAGATTTCTATCAATCCGATTTAAATCTTTGGGTACCCTTCCTCACAGCATTTATTGACGCCACAGTAAAAACTGGTCCTCCCGGCTCTTGGGCCACCTCCACCATAGTGCCAGTTTTCAAAAAGGGTAATCAAGATAGCAGCCATTGTTATAGACCAATTTCACTGTTGGATTCAGTGGTCAAGGTGGTGGGCCATTTTCTTCTAGATAGGTTGTCTAGCTGGGCAGAGGATAATGACATTCTAAATTACGTCCAGTATGGTTTTCACCCAGGATGGTCAACCATAGCAAGTGCCTCAACTTATTTTTGATCCTTAACAAATACACAGCTGCCCGCATCGGTACCATTTATTTGGCCTTTATGGAACAGAGCTAAGCTTTGGCAGACCAAAGCTTTGGCTGTCCATGGGGGTGGATGGTGATATTGTTCATTTTTTGGAAGACCTCCATAGTGATACCGAAGCTGAGGTTGATATTCACAAAACCTCAAGGTCTCCCGCCAGTTCTCTATAAAAGAAAAGGGGAGTACGTCAAGGGTTCAACCTAGCCCCTTTTCTGTTCAATTTGTACATTAAAAAACTGTAGAAAGTTTTATGGGATACTAAGGTAGATTATCCTCAGGTGGGTCGGCTTGGCCTGCCGGTTTTATTATATGCGGATAATGCAGTCCTCATGTCCCGGACCGCGAGAGGGTTGCAATCACTGCTTAATTCCTTTTCCTCATTAATGGTGGACTTGGACTTGTCAATAAATGATTCCAAATCCTACGTGATGCAGGTGGGACCTCGTTCTAGAAAGCAATATCAGTTTATGGTTGGATCTGCTATGGTCCACCGCACAGATGTCTTTTGTATCTCTTGGTCCTGATAGACGATAAGATGAAATGGGGGCCATTAAAACAGAGAAAGAGGTGAGATCTGGTGCGCGCTAACGCGGCCATCTTCAATTTTGCCTCAAGATTAGGCTGCAGACCGATTGCGGCACTCCTGCAGTTATACCGGGCAAAATGTATTACTAAAGTTTCCTATGGCAGCGAAATATGGGGTTATGCTACCATGGATGAAATATAGGTGGCTGAGAACAATTTCTTGAAACGTCTTTTATGTGTGCCCCAGGTGACCTCAAACTTGGCGGTTCATGAAGAGTTGGGGGTGTCTTATCTTTCTGATCTGTTGGCCCTTCGCCCACTAACATTATGGTTGAAGCTTTGGCTGAATCAAGAATCAACCTTAAGTAAACTGATCCTTAAGGAGTGTATGGCCCTCGACCACGCCCACCACATTCTGTGGCTTAATCACATAAAGAGTTGCCTTGGGAGGCTGGGAAGAGCTGATTTATTCTCCAACCCAGACTCTGTGACGAAGAAAGACCTGGGCTGAGTTAGGGAGACCTTTTATAGTCAGAGGACAACAGATAGGGAAAAGTGTGAGTTGAGGAAACCTAGTGTCCCTTAATTTGTCATTTTGAAAACTGTGCAATCTATTGAGCCATATCTCCTAGGGTCTCTTAGTTTTTATGAATGCTTTTTATTGACAAGGTTTCGTTTTGATCTCTTCCACTTCCTGTTGGCACAGCCACATGGGTGTAGTAGGGATCAGAGATTAGAGTCCTGTGGCTGCGACGGTAAGTCTCCACGGGACATGCTTCACTTTTTAATGTTTTGCAAGTACTATGAGATTCCCCGGAAAAATGGCATTATTCCCTTTTTGAAAAAAATGTAGCTTAAGAAAGGTGTGACCAGCTTTTATTTTTTTTCAAATGTTATCTGGTTTCACCGTTTTTATGTTCTGAATTTTTTTAAATCAACAGTGAGGCTCAGTGCCTGCTGTGATTAATTGACTGTGGCCCATTAGTGATTGCACTGTGTCCCATTATGTATGGTTGTAGTCCATACAGTACAGTCAGGGATCCCGTGCCTATTCCCCTCCTTCTCTTAAAGTCCTATTGTATATACACTTTATAACACACTTTTTTGTATTGTATATGAGACTTTTAAGCAAGATCTTTTAATTATGCCACTTTTCTGTTATATACTGTTCTAGATTTTTATCATCTATAATGTTTGGTTTTAGATTACTTTTATGCAAAAACCGAATAAAGTGCAATTGAATTGAATTGAATTGATCAGCTGTCTCACTGGAGCATGCCTATTTTCAAAGCTAGATCTATGCAAAGGGTACCATCAACTGGAGCTTGATCCGCAATCACGCTACATCACAACATTCTCCACTCACATGAGTCGCTTTCGCTATGAAAGAATCAGCTTCGGAATCTCATCCGCAGCAAAAATCTTTCAAGAGGTCGTGAGGCAGGTGATAAGGCCCGTAAAAACTTCTTAAACTGCTGCAATGATATCTTGGTATTTGGCAGCTCAGATAAAGAGACCGACAAGGCCCTACGAGAAGTCTGCAACCACCTAGAACTTCCCGGCCTGACCCTGAACGAGGACAAGTATGATCTGGGGAAGGGAGAACTGGTGTTCTTCTGGCACATCTTCTCAAAGAAAGGAATGAGACCTGATCCCAGCAAAGTAGAAACACTGTAGAAATCAAGGCCTCCAGCAGACGTAGCAGAATTGCAGTCATTCCTTGGGCTGGCCAGCTACTTTGCTCGCAACATCAAGGACTTTGCAACAGTGAGCATCACACTTTGTGAACTAACAAAACAAAGGCAGCCATTTCTCTGGACCACAGAATGTGAGAGGCGTTTGTAGCCATCCGACATGCAGTCACAGCAGTGGACCACCTCGCCTACTTCAACTCTTTGCTATGCACCGAGCTCACTGCTGACGCGAGCCCGGTGGGGCTTGGAGCTATTCTTGCATAACACATGCCAGGAAGAGACTCACCTAGACAGATTGTCGCATATGCAAGCAAGAGCTTATCAGACATAGAAAGGGCATACTTGCAACTAGAGAAGGAAAGTCTAGCAGTGGTAAACTACCAAATGTTCATATATGGGAAGCCATTTACTATTGTGACAGACAACCAGGCACTGGTGACAATATATGGAAACCACAACATAAAAACGTGCATCAAAAGGTGGGGGATATGCCTCATGGACTATAATTTCAAAATAGTGCACAAACCAGGAAAGGAAAACAACCTTGCAGCTTATATGTCAAGGCATCCCCTACCACGGGCACAAGAAATCCCATCTATGGTGGAGGAGTACCTCAAGTTCGTCTTACAAAAAAGCACCCCATATCCAGTAATAATGGAGGAACTGGAGCAAGAGACAATGGGTGATTCCATGCTTCAAGCAGTCGAAACAACAACATGGCAACAGAGGTGGAGGCATGTTAAATATCAGTAGTCCAATGAGCAAATGAGTAAGAAGGGAGGAAAGGCTAGCATTCAAGCAAATACAAGAGGAGTTGTCGGAAACAGAAAGAGGGGTTCTACTTCGAGGAACAAGGATAATAATACCAAAAACGCTCCGACGACAGACCGTGAGTATGGCCCATGAGTCCCACCAGGGCATAGTGGCAACCATAAAGATGCTAAGGGAAAAAGTATAGTTCCTGGGTCTTGATCGCCTGGTGGAAGATACAATAAGTAACTGTCGCCTATGCCTTATAACGGGAAGGCCAGCAAAGCCAGAACAACTACAGATGTCCCACCTCCCTGCGGCGGTGTGGACGACACTGGCATCAGACTTCTATGCGCCTCTGGAAACTGGAGGCTACCTGCTAGTAGTCATTGAGGAATTCTAAAGGTTCCCCATAGTACGACAAGTATCATCAACATCAGCAACAGCCACCTTGCCAATATTGGATGACATATTTGCAGCATGGGGTGGCCCACAAACTAAGAAGGCAGAAAATGGGCCACCATTTTTGGGAGAAGAGTTTTGCAAATTCATTTCATACCTGGGAATACATCACAGGAAAATAATGCCTCTGTGGCCACAGGCAAACTACATGATGGAAAGATTCATGGGAAACATCAAGAAGGCCGTCCAACGTGCCAAACTGGCACGGATCTCAGTAGGTCAAGCACTGTGTCAAGTACTCCAAGACTACCGAAACACCCCGCACAGTTCCACGTGGAGATGTCCAGCAGAACTAGTTCTGGGGAGATCAAGCAGAACGAGATTGGCCCAGCTAGAGGCAAAAGCCCTCCCCGAACATAGCAGAATTGCCGAAAGAGATCAAGAGGCAATGAGGAAAATGAAGCAGTACGCAGACGCACGGCTTCATGCCACAGCATCAGAGCTAAAGCAAGGGGTCCCAGTGCTGTTGCTTCAATAGCAGTTAAGGAAGACTGACAGCCCTTTCTCGAGTGAACCACTAACAATATCAAATGTGAAAGGGCCAATGATAACAGCAGCTGCAGGTCCCTACCGTATCACCAGAAACAGCTCGCACTTCAAGGGATTCAGGACATCAGACGATGGGGAAGGAGAGGCAGCACCAAGGAACAACAGAACAACAGTAAAGGAGGAAAATGAGGACAGCATAGAAAGGATGCCACACAGCAGCGAGGGACTGGACAGAACTGGAGCTACAAGAGAGATACCGAAAGAAGGAACAGAAACATTGTGCCCTAAGAGAGTGAGCAGAAAGCCAAAATGGCTCATTGAGGAGCTATAGCAATGGAACAGCAAGCTGCCACCATCAGAGATAAACAGACAATAACACCAGATGTTGTCAGGATGATAAGCCTGTTTCAGTACTGACAGTGTGTTCTTCTCTATCATCTGTCATTTTCTTTTCTTTTCCACAAAAGGGGAGATGTCGGAGTGCTGTGCAGAGGGGCATTATGACCCTGCACAGGACAAAGGGGGAAGTAGCAACTGGACACCACTTCCGGTGAGGGAAGTGGAAGAGGGGCAGTATGAGAGGAGTGGGGAGAGAAGCAGAGGTGCCTGCGTGTACTGCGACAGAGAAACCAACAATGAAGAATATGTCCACCTACCGGCGTCTGTGTGCAGTCCTTTGGTCCAGGGCCAGAGCAGAGGGACACAACAGGGATTAGCACCAAAACCCACTAGTAGTTGCATGGGAATGCCCATGTACCAGCCATGGAACGCCAGCTCCACACAAAGTGAAGCAAAGCAGAATATGTTGCAACTTCACGCTGGGAAACTATCCAACTCAAATCCTGATTTGTGCCAGATAGTAAATCCCAGCCTAGAACTTTACGTCAGATTTGCTTTATACAATAACACAAATCTAGAGCAAAGCATTACTAAATCTGAGCCTCACTGTGTGGCATCTTATTGTGCTGGTGATATTTTCTGTTGCTTTTTGTGCTGCTGTCTTTTTCCACAGCATTAGTGCAATGTGATTTTGTTTTGTTCTACTGCAGTTTAGTGTTGCTTTGTGTTTTGACTGTTTTGCTGTGATGTGCCATGTTACGTTTTAGTTGTGGTGTTAACACCTTAACCGCGGCGGCAATTCCGCCGCAGTGAGGGCGTTCTGATGAGTGGGCGGGGCCGCGTCGGCCAATGGACGTGCGCAGCACTACGGAGGTAGTGCTCGCGACAGCCGTTGGCCGACGGCCGCAACGAAAGGGTTAATGTTGCTTTGTATATTTGATTGTGTTATGTTTAGTTGTTTAATTTAGATGTGTGAACGAAAAATGCAATTTTTCATATAAAATAAGCGCATGCTTTGAAACATCTGTCAGAAGCAACCATTTTTCTTTTTCTAGGGTGGTAAAATAGCACTGTTCCAGCTCTTTAACCTCTTCAGGCAACAGTCAGCCCAAACCTGTGGCCACTTGTGCTTATTGAATGTGATACGCACCTTACCTGTATTACTTTTGACAATAATGGACTGACAAGGTAGATGAAAAAGTCAAGGCATTTACAGTTCAGTGATCTCCGACATGAAAATTAAGATTAATTTTGTTTCCCTTCAAACCTTCGCAATTCCAAATTCTGAAGTTTCATCAGTAAAGGCAGGTTACCCGCCCGTTTTCATGAATCGAAGGTTTAGGATCACACAAACCCTTCTCTACATCAACATCAACAACTCTCTGTTCTCCCAGTCAATAAAGCAAGGGGTGGTTAATTACTTTTTTATTTCACTATTGTTTTGCTCATGTCGCCAGATGTATTAAGTGTGTGTGTAGGCACTACTGTGACACAAAATAGCAGCTATAATTTGTTATCCTGTGCAAAAAAATACAAAATCAACTGGAAATATGCCTTTTTTCTAGCTCTGGTACAACCAAAAAGGGGCAAGAAGATTTTTGAAACAAGGACCAAGAGTTCAGGACTTATGTGAACAGTTCCATGGCTCCGACCTAGGCAAACCTACTATGTTTTTGAAAATAACATCATACGTATTTACTGATACCAATCTGTACCAAGATAAGTTCATAGTTTGGTAAATGTATATTAATAACATACTTATGATTTGGACAGGGAACAATATTACACTAGTTGCATTCATCAACTACATTAACAGACAAAGTGAACATCTGTGCTTCACCATCACCAGGAAAGAACAGTCTATTTCTCCTGGATATTCTTACTGAAGCTAACCAAGTTGACACACAAATGTACTTTTAAATCCCACACATAAAAATGTCCTACGTTTTCATATTCACCGTCCTGGATCACTTATAGGCATCCTTTGTTCTGGCTACTTTTTAAGAAATTGTTGTGATACAGAAACTTTTATCATGCAAGCCAAAGACCTTAGTACAACAGTAAATAAATATTTTGTATATTTGATTCACAGAGCAAAAAACGACGACTCGTTAACAACAGAGGGGCATATTCTCAAGAACGTGCGATAAACATCGCCAAAATAGGTTAACGCAAGTTTCCATATCGCCGTCTATCGCGGGAAAATAACCCTGTGTTAACGTGGCATTCACAACACAGCGGTAACATACAATAGTACCCCGATAACGCGTCAAATGTCCGCGATAACATTACCGGGACGGCGATGAAAATCCAAACCTGAACGCGAAAAAAGTTGCGATGGGCCCAACCGCGATAAGACAATCAGCGAAAAGCAGCGCCAGGCCTGCAAATCACACACGTCAGGCGGGAAAAATCACTACAGAAGCAGAAAAAATAAATAAACAAACAAAAACCAAACTACAGCGAAGCACAATGGAGGCAGCCGGAGCAGGGACAGAGGACGACCCAAACCCCACAAGCCCCACGGATGACCAGCCTGGGACCTCGGGGACAGGGAAGGGCAAGGATAAGAAGAAGAGGAAGACGCGGTTCAGTCCGCAGGAAAACAGGATCCTGATCACGGAGGTGGTAGAACACCATCAACAACTGTTCGTCACCTCCACTGTGTCATTGGCAACTAAAAATGGAATATGGCAGTCCATCCTGGACAAGGTGAATGCAGTCGGAGTGCTGAGGAGGACAATGGAAGAGCTCAAGAGGCGCTGGAATGATGTGAAGCGCAAAACCAAGCTGAAACTCGCCAACAACCGCAAAGCAGCAATGCAGACTGGAGGTGGGAGTCCTGCGCCACAGGAGGAGCTGAATGAGATGGAGGAAATGGTGTCCACAGTCATCAGTGTGGAGACGGTGGCAGGAGTTGGGGCACCGGACACTGCTCAACATGACCTGACACAACAGCAACAGGGTGAGTAACCACCAGGGATTGGGGGTTGGGGGGAGATGGGCACAATGGCACACATGCACAATCAAGTATAGCACAGTGCACACCCACAATGACTCTGCATCATGTCCCTGATCTCCTTGGCATACTGCAGCACACATAGAAACAGCAAGTAGGCCCCCGTCCACAATGTGCACAGAGGGGGCTCTTCCCACACATCACTAATCTCACAACAAACCCATGCACATGTGCTGAACCCAGGAAAGCGGCGTGTCTGTGAGCCACATTGACAATGCAAGTGACACTGCATGACGAATAGCATGGTTGCAGTCAATATATCATGACATGTTGCACGCCACCACACTGAGGTGGCTGAGTGTGGACCACATCCGTAAAGGAGCAGGTCACACTCTGACACATCCACCTGCACAAACAACCCCTGACCTCAACAACACAACTGGGGACAAACCATGCCCTAGAGTCCCAAGTCCCACCAAGAGCCCAATTTCCCTAAGAATGCAACATCTCAGCACTGTAGAAGCACAGAAGTCAAAGGCACACCGCTTGAAAGGGATAAGGGCCAGCCAAATCAGAGCTGCAGGGGCGACTCTCCCAAAATGCAGCACACACACATAACATTCAGAGCACATCAACATTGACCACAATGTGGTATAAACGGCAACACGTTCAAGGCAGAACAGAGGACACAACTGATGCTGCTTGTGTGTAGAAACTGGTCAATCACATTTGGCATAGCAGGGAAATGTGAGATGATAATGTACAAGTACAAACACACATCCACGATGTCGTCGTAATGTTCACTGTCACGCAACAAATAGGCAGCTCCTCCCAAACAGTCACAATGTACATTGTCATGCAGTCTGTATGTAAACCTGTACAATGGCTCAACATACATGTGAACACAATGTTAAACTGCATCTCCCCATCACATTGCAGAGGGAGAACCAACACCTCCTGCAGAGCAGACCCAACAGCTCTTCACTGATGACAAAGAGGACCTCCACACCTTCGACACTGACGTCCTCCAAGAGTTCATGGACAGCTACGGCACCTCACCTCCAGGAGCAGGGCAGCCCAGCTGCAGCGAGGAGACCCCACCCCCTGCACAGACCACACAGCAGGAAGCACCTACCTCCCTAGCTGTCTGCCAGGACCCCCACGAACAACACATGGCCTTTCAACCCCGTGTGTTAGAGGTCCAGGAAAAGATGGCTGATCAGGTGCGGGTGGGGTTAGACCTCATGGCAGCCAAACTTAATGCCATACATGGGTGTCTGAGTACCATCAGGGACCACTTACAGTCCCTAACGGACACCCACAGTCCGCTCCATGCTCTCCAACAATCCATGGCTGACATCGCTGGAGTCATGATACTGAGACAAGAACAACTGTCCAGTCAGAGTAGCTCCAGCGATGTCATCCAGGAGTTGGGACAGGTGCGGGGGCTCATGGAGAACATGGAGCGGATGACGGCGGAAAGAATGGCTGCCACGGCTGCACACCAGCTAGATGTGGCTGGGACCTTCCATGCCCTGCAGCACATCGTCATGGCATTGCTGCCTCAAGGCCTTGCGCAGATGAATGCTGCTGCTGCTCCTACATCCACATCTCCACCCCCTGATGTGTCAGTGCCTCACAGTGTGGCAGGCAATCCACCACCACCCATGTGTGAGGCACATGTGACATCAGAGGACGAAGATGCGGGTGACTCAACCTTACTGGTAAGGAGGAGGCAGTAGCATTCATCTCCGCCAAATGGCCGGTTTCTGCTTGGTTCTGCCCTTTGCATCATCACCTTCCACTGTCCCCGATACACTCTACGACACTCACCTTGGACCTCGACATGGACTGCCATTTTCTGTTTGGTTACCAATGACACAGCGATCAGACTGCGGACTAAACTCTTCCCCTTCCGATGTACTTGCCACGGGCCAATAATGTAAAGTGGGGTTTGCATGGCCCTGTACTGCTCCAACTGCAACACTCCACTGGATGTGAATTAAACATTCAGATTCGCACAGATGTGTCATGTCTATGATCATTCAAGTATGAAAGTATGGATGAATGTAGGGTCCGTGATTCCCCCTTAAGTCCATGTTGCCCATGTTGTGGAACTTGAGTCACAGGGTGCAACATTGCCGATTGTGGTCTGGGTGGCGTTCTCACTACAACAGATACACACGCATCAGTTACTGCCTTGTTCAGCCCAGAACTGAACCACGCCCAGAGCCCTGGGCTCATTGTTCACACCCCTACGCTGGACTGGCATACGCCTGCCCAGCCCACTCCGCTTACGCTTACAGGGGGGGACGTCAAAGCTACATGTCCCAGGTCTTCCCTGTAGTGATCTGCTGATCACTGGTCTAGTTGACAGCATGCCACAGCTACTCCCTGAGGGCTGGTGTACACCCACACCACACCCATCCAGCACCGGCGTCACAGGACATGTGACCCTGCCAATAAAAGGGGCCTACCACATCACATCACCCACTGCCGGAGGTGACATGATGGCGTCCGCACCACGAGACTCATTCATGAAGGGGCCATGACCTGTGGTGCACTGAGTTGGTGGCACCCGCTGCATTATGGCCCGCACGGGCCTACCGCCACGTGACAATGTCTTGCGTTGCACAGGGTCAGTGGCACCCACTGCACTGCGGCCCGCACGGGCCTACCGCCACGTGTCGATGTCTTGCGTTGCACAGGGTCAGTGGCACCCGCTGCACTGCAGCTGGCAAGGCCCTACCGCCACGTGACAATGACTTGCGTTGCACAGGGTTAGTGGCACCTGAAGAGCTGAGCAGGTGTGCAGCCTGCGATGATGCGTTGGCCTCGATACGGCGTCCAGCGAATCAAGACTCAAATTGAACAGTGTGCCCTGCTGGACCGTAGTGTACGCGCAGGCAGCAGTCAGCGCACACATGACTCCGCGGTGCGGTGCCGCAGGGTGCGCTGGGGGACTGTGGCACGGAATCCAGCGATCGGCTGAGGAGGATGCACTGGCACGTGGTGGGCCCTCTCGGAGACACGCCGGTGGCGGCAGGTGAGCATTGAGGCCTGGGTGCACAGGGGCGGCCAGTCATCGCTGGGTGGAGGACCGGTCTGGGGACCTGGGCTGGGGTGCATCAGGCGCACAGGATCGCGCAGGCACCACCAGACTCGTGGCTGGGTGGGGGGCGCCACCCTTGCTGACATGGCCCTGCATGCGATGTTCGTGATGTGCGCGGGTTGGTTTGTGACATAGCCACCTCGTCTCCAGTGTGAATGTGCCCGTTGAAGGTGGTCGGCCACGTGTGTGTAGGCCTATGGGGAGGTTGTGGCGGAGACTGAGACACACGCAGTAGTCACTTTGGTGGTGTATTGGTGACGTGTGCATTCCCACAGCTGTGAGTTGGGGGAATGTGGAGTTGAGGTGTGTGGTGTGTTCAGTTGGTACTTGCCGATGGGCAGTGCATTTCAATGGGGGCCATCCTCAAAGCGCTGGTTGGTGGCAGACTTGCGGACATGTGGGGATCATGCACACTGCCTGGGGTATTTGCGACGACATTGGTGGACAGGCCACGGTGGTCCACTTCTGTATGCACAGTGATGGCATGCGTGTGGTTGCTGTTGCAGTGATTGTGTGCAGTGTTGGCAGGGGGCACAGGTCATACACGTGTGCTGTGAATTGCCCCCAACACGTGCATGACGCCAGCTATGGCGTAGTTCCCTTGCGTGGTCTCAAGATGTTCCTGCGCAGTGTGGGGGGTGTGAGGGGCAGGGGTGACGGGCTGACACACACCGTGATGCTTTCAGGTGTGATGAGTCCTGCATGATGTGACCGTAGCAGCAGTTCGTGTGGTCGTTACCTTCCTCTTCATTCCTACGACGGTTACGGCCACACGTAGTTCTGTTACGGTCTTCTCATGCATGGTTTATCTGGCCTGTGGGCATTCCGGTTTGTCCAGGTGCAGTACACTGAACCAGATTAGGCATGTGACTATACGGAAGTTTGACCATTGTCACCATTTCTCCCACAGGTTTCTGAAGACACGTTGCCCTGTTGGAGTTCCCCGTTGGGAATGCAACGCGTTGGCTGAGCTTTTTGTTTTGTAGATTTATGTATTTGTAATAAAGTTCTGTTTTTCCACTACCGTTCACTACTGGACTTCATGACCTTGGGGGAGGGTCCGGGGGGGGGGCCTGGTGGTGGTGGCGGTGGGTGTTGAGGCCCTCTTGGGTCTCCGAGCTGCATGATCATTGGCTCCATGGCATCTGTTGGTCTTCAGATGTGGCTCTGGGGTGGGCTTCCTTTCTACTGCAGTTGGTCGTCCTGCTTAACACCAGTAAAAGGCAGGTGTTAAATCCCTGCTGCTAACGCGCCTTATCCCCTGTTCTTGGTTCGCATCGCAGGTCTGACTGGTCGTTGAGAAAATTGCGAAGTGGTGTTTTCGTGTGTTTTTGCACCGGAACGCCTACTCTTCATATCATTAGCGTTAGTTGTCGCACTCATCCGTGGCGATGTTTTTTGCGGCAGCTATCGCTGGAGAACTGGCGATATCGGCAGTTTGCACCAGCTTCAGAATAGGGCGATAAATCTATCACCACTTTTGCGGCGCTAAAGTGCTGATAAGTTGGCGATAAGTCCTTGAGAATAAGCCCCAGAGAGCGTTGGTTAGAAACACACCAGAAAAGACAGAAGGATAGACTGCCCTGATTAATTGCCTTCACAACTCTATCATACAAACTAAAACCAATAACAAATAGAAAATGGAGAAACCAAACAAGGTACCTTTAACTTTGAGAAACCCCTGTTTGCCTACTAAAGAGGAAAAGGCATCAGTGTTCATATCCGGCACTAGGCTGAACTTTCCACATTAGTCAGAAAAGCAAAAGTGGATTGGCAGTGCCAATAGCTCTGAATGTCTTTTAGTTATGGGAAATTGGATTATTAGTTGAGTTGGGTGACTGTCTACTTCAAGGAATAATCACAACCCTTGCAGGGTGAACCCTCCAAAGCACTAAATAAACCTGAGTTCAAACAGCTGTTAGCTACGACACAGAGCAGACAGGCTTAATTTAGGGGTTTGTATAATTATTTATGCAGCAATTATTTATGCAGTACTACAAACACTAATGAAGTCAAAAATACCAAACAATACAAATCCCAAAGTGAATTAGAGCAATAGAGTAAAACGTAATAAACATCAAAAATCCAATAAGGGGAATCGGAATAATGAACTTTTAGAATTTAAGTAGAAATTGTGCCAAAAAGCAATAAGTGCAATGATAGTCCATAGTCATGGCGGACTGGGACACGTTTTGGGAACGCCATTACCTCATTTTATTTTTGTTCCTGTTCGATAGATCACCACAAAACTTTCCAGGAGGAAGTTGAAGTAAATGAACCTTTTTGGGGGAATTTTTATGAAGATTCCTTCAACGGTGCCAAAGTTATCAGCAGAACAAAAAAGACTCATTCTATGGAAACTCTGACCGGACTACTACTACACAGTGGCAACCTCCCCTGTGTAATACCACTGGATAGTTATAGTTAGGACTATGTTTCCATATGAAAAACATTTTTTGGTTTGCTTTTAACTTTAGCACAGTTTAACTAATCTTCTTTCGGGGTGATCCATATAGCAGGAGCCAGGAAAAAGAGGGGTCCCCAAAACATGTTTTCTCCATGCAATTTTCCATAGGAAAATTAGTCACAACTACAGCCAAAACATCTGAACAGAATGAGACCAAATTTGGCAGAAAGCTAGATCATGGTCCAGAAAGCGTGAATTTTGGGATTTGGTGTAATTCCGTTCAGTAGTTTTGTGAGAAATTAAGGTTCAAAAGATATGATCTGATTGGCTGCCACCATCATCAAAGCGACTCAAGCCCCTGTCCTAAAAACTGTTAATAAAAACATATCAGGGCATGGAAGGGAGTCCTCCCCATAGGCCTGATGGTGGGGGTGTTCCGAGGGGGACCCCATCCGGGGTCAAAAACATACTTATCTTTTATTGGAGCAGCAGAGCTGCCAAGAAAAAAAGTGTGGCGTCACACACTTTTTCAATATGAGCTCCCCTAGGGTGGGCCAGCCTCCTTCATCTATCTGATGACATCTTCTAACATGGTGACCTCCCTTTCAGGTGCCAACCTACCCTCCAGATCATTCCAATAGATGCACCTTTTGTGCATACATTAACTGCTTACTAATCGACCAACAAATTGAATACCGAAGTATTGATATAATTAATTTTAAAAGGTTTTCCGTAGCTAATTCAAATTTTATGCATGCCCATGCCTGATTTCTTTCCTGTTATTGGACACTATTTCTTCTGAAATAAAGACTCTGTGCCCTGCAGAACCTCTATTTAGTGCCACTGTGCTCTAGTCCTAATATGGTAGTAATAAAATTGGTTTCACCCAATTGGTCTATTTACTGTCCTGTAAAACCATTGTACATGGCGTAGAAAGTATATCTATTGCATGGAAGTTAAATATCCCATGAGGGCTGCAGTTTGTATTTACACCATCTACATATAGGGCGAACTATGTGTCTCCTAGGAGCACCTCTGTGCTCTGGCTAGGCTGCTATTTAAATGCATTGCAGTGACACATTGCAGGGAAAAGAGCCTTTGGCATTTAGGAAAATCCTGTTTTTATATATTTATAAGTCATCTATAAATGTGCCTTAAAAGGAAAATTACAAATGGGGTTAGTGTGTTCCCACAGAGAAATATAACCCAGAAGCTGTGACTATGTAGGGCTTGCTAGACGTTTCACTGAACAGGCCTCAATAGGATTGAAATCTTTATTTCCTATCTCTGCAGGGGAAAGTACTAGAAAAATGCCTCAAAACTATTTCATAATTAATTTTCAAAATCTAATTTAATAGTGAAATCAAATTTCTGATGACCTAGGTAGAAAAGTGACTTTATAAAAGTGTAGTCGAGCAGTTAGGCGTATCAGTGGGTAGTGCTACGCATTTCTTGTATTCATAGAGGCAATAAATGAGACACACACTCAAGAATAAATCCGAGAACAATTTATAAAAATAAAATAATTTTTAATGTAATTTTTAAGACCAAGAACTTTGATTTACAGTAAGTATTTTTAAAGTTTCGACTTTTCAGCTTTTGCAAAATATATGATTTGCGAATTACGAACCATTGAAGTCAATGAAAAGTAGAAAAATGCATATAAAATCAGGCAATGCTTTCACAAAGTTCACCTTCTTGTTTTAGGTTGATAGCAGGACCAGGTCCAGTGCTTCAGCAGCAAAGATCGGGAGTGTCCCAGATTCCATCAGGAGCAAGGTGATAAGGTTGTTGGTAGCTGGTGCGCTACAACGAAGGGGGCCACTTGAAAAAACACTGCACAGGAGGACTTAAAGGTAAGTTCGGGGGGTCCCACTTGAAGGAGGAGGTCACAAGGGTCTCAGGACCATGAGAGCACAGCTGGGCCATCGTTTCCGGGGCTGTTCGAGGTAGGTACTGGCGTGCACAATTTCCCTCAAACATTAGGAGTGAGTCAGGCACTATAAACTACGGGGCAGATTTACAAGGCCCTTGCGCCACTTTTGCGTCATTTTTAACATGGGAAAAGTGGCGCAAAAGTGGCGCAAGGGCCTTGTAAATAAGCCCCTACATGTTTCTGAGAGTCATCTTGCATACCTTATGAATGACAGGCATTCTATTGGGCTTAGAAAAAACTGTTTCAATAGAAACAATGTCTTATCTCAGAGGAGAACTGGAAGAAGAATCTCAGAGAGAATGTTTGTCTCCAATTCTGAGGTAGTCTAAACTCATGACTTAGCCTTACCACTGCAGACTGATCGAGCGATTTTAAACTGCTAGCTCAACTTTGATTTAAACCTACGGCAAAGCCTAAACCTTTCCTTGTAATATATGTATTAAGGTCACCCGTAAGGCAGGCCTAATGAGCCCTAAGGCAGGGTGCTCTATATTAAAAAGAAGAACATGTGTTTGGATGTCCTAACATTGAAAAAACCCAAATTGTTGTTTTCACCCAGGAAAACCTCGTAGCCCCATTGGCGAGTACAGTGTTACTTGCTTACAACTCAGCCATGCTAAATTCTAAATTGGACTACTAAAGTTGGTACTGCAAGAGATCAAACAAATCAATGAATTAAACTGACTTGTTACTCAAGTCAAACTTAATGTCACTAGTTTACTAAGTGCACTTTAGAAGTTTTACACTTTACTGCCCAAAGCTCTCCAGTATTAAGAAACAACAGTGGTCCCTAGGTAGAAAAGGTAACGCAAGTTGCTAAACAACATATGCAAATTTAACTGGTGTTAAAGTGCATGTGCTTCTCCCTTAAACATAGTTTCATTTACTTATCCACAATTGGTATATTTAATTTATCTGTAAGTCCCTAGTAAAGTGCACTGCCTGTGCCCAGGACCTGTAAATTAAATGCTGCTAGTGGCCCTGCAGCACTGATTGTGCCACCCAGAAAAGTAGCCCTGTAAAACATGTGTCAGGGCTGCCACTGCAAAACCTGTGTATGCTGTGTACACTGCCATGTCGACCTGGCATTTAAAACCCCTTTCCAAGCCACCTTAAACTCTCCTTTTATTACATATAAGTCACACCCTAAGGTGGGCCCTAGGTAGTCCGCAGGGCAGGGCAGGGTGCTGTGTAACTAAAAGGTACAGCATGTACTGTTACGTTTTGCATGTCCTGGTAGTGAAAAACACCTACATTTGTTTTACACTACTGTGAGACCCACCCCTCTCATAGGTTAACTTGGGAATTCCTTATTACATTTTTAAGCTGCAATTCCTGATTGAGAAGGAATTGCTTTTTCATGTTTTATATAATTGGAATGGTAATGATAAATCCTCTTTACTGACAAAGTTGGATTTACCATTACTATTTTAGAAATGCCGCATTTAGAAAACTGGCAATTCTCTGCTCTTAAAGCTCTGTGTGTCTGCAGCCTGTTTCAAATGCATGTCTGGGGTGGGTAACAGCTGGACTTTGTGCACTCCCTCTAGACATCCACACACACAGGAAGGGTAGGTATTAATGAGTGCCCATCTGCATCCTGATGGCTCATCCTGGGCAGACAACATGGATAAAACAACAGACTCCTAACAGCCCAAACCGCATTAGAAACTAGGCCACTGAGTACAATGAGCCCAGAGACACTAAAGATGACTCAGACATGAAGTCCCTAGCCAAAGGTATGCAAGGAAGCCTCATATCCATAGACCAGAAAATGAATGCATTGAACATGCACATAGGCACGACCATATGCATGAACAAGCACAAAACTGCGCATCTAAGGAAGAAAATAAATTTGATATTGTTGGAAGCCGGAGTCCCCGTCCCGCACCACTGTCACTAAATGCGAGACCTGGGACTCCTCCCTCAACGTTAGGCCAAGTAAGGACACCGTTTGAGATAGCCCCACTCACCCCCTTAGTAGCTTGGCACGAGCAGCCAGGCCTATCTCCAAGGCACGAGTGTACAGTATGTGCAACCACGCTCACAGCAACCCACTGGTGACACCACAAATGGACTCCACACGAGTTTGATAAACCGAGTATAAACTTTATGTGAAAAGATATACGATCAGACCACACGATACATAAGCCAACATATAATAAAGGGTAATATTCATTCCGGCTGGTTGGTAGGTTCAAATCCCAACCACCGCTTTCAAAATGCTATGCTGGTCGTAATGCTAGAATCACAGACGTTGCAATGGACAAACAATAGTGCGTTGCGTAATGATACAATCCTGTGCTGGGCACAGGAGAAATAATACAATGCGTAACGATACACCCCGGTACCTGCAATGGGAGAAATAATGCAATGCGTACTGCTACAATCATGTACTGCGCAATGAAGGAATAATGCAATGCGCACTGCTACAATCATGTACTTTGCAATGAAGGAATAGTGCAATGCGTAGCTACAACCATGTACATTGCAATGAAGAAATAATGCAATGCGGGCTGCTACAATCCTGTATTTTGCAAGGGAGAAATAATGCAATGCGTAGCGCTACAATCGTGTACTTCGTTATGCAGAAATAATGTCAGGTGTCCTAAGACAGTCCGGCAGTTCGTTAGCAGTAATATTGGCAATGTGTATTACGACAGTCAGCATCTTCGATAACAGTTGCCCCTCCACACGTATCAATGATGACACAAAGTACTGCGTCTCACTCTGGCCCCAGTACTGCCACTCCTAAACACAGTACGGGCCCCACTCTGAGCCGAAGCAAAGGCTCACGCCGCCAGAAGGTCTGAGAGGCCGAGAGATTGTCCCTCCGAGCCCGCGCCCCGACCAGGCAGTGATCCATGTTACCTGGCGGCGTGACCCCACTCTCCTCTCCTCCTTCAGCGAACTGGGCCTTCCGTGTAGAACTTTCTCAATGGGCCTCAGCGGCTCGGCCTGGCAGCTCAGCTCCTCCGGGCTGCCGCTCAGGGCCGCGACTGTTAGGAAGGTCTCAGGCAGCCGCAGGGCACACGTACCCCACGCCCCTGAGATTACGTTACTCCGGGTGCACTTCACCACAGCACCCTCTGGGTCTCCTCTGGCACGAAGCCAAACACATAACGCTGATGGGACTCCACGTCGTCTCCGAGTGCACGCTCACCAGGCACTCCTTCCTGCAGTCTCAGTTGGCACCAAGACCCGCACACCACGTTGCAGAGACTCACTTTCTTCCGGTGCACACAATGATCAGCTGATCACTTCCACAGTCCCAGGTTGCACCAAAGTACACACAATGCTTCACTGAAACTTACTCCAACTCCGGTGCCCCGATATCCAGGCGCTCTTCACCAACGCTTTTGGCCGCACCCTGACATGCTCACCGTGTCCAAGCCTCACTTCTCCTCCGGTGCACTCGATGACCAGGCGCTCTTCACCAGTGCCTCCGGTGCACCACGACACGCACCCTGCGCGTCCAAGACTCACTCCACTTCCGATGCACACATTGACCAGGCGCTCCTCACCAACGCCTCCTATGCACCACGACACGCACCCTGCACGTCCGAGACTCACTTCACCTCCGATGCACCCTCCGACCAGGTGCTCTTCAACAGTGCCTGCGGTGCACCACGACACGCACCCTGCGCGTCCGAGTCTCACGTCACCTCTGATGCACACGCTGACCAGGCGCTCTTCACCAACGCCTGCTGTGCACCACGACACACACCCAGCGCGTCCGAGACTCACTTCACCTTCAGTGCACACGTTGACCAGGCGCTCTTCACCAACGTCTTCTGGGCACCACGACATGCACCCAGCGTGTCTGAGTCTCACTTCTCCTCCCTGTGTCCAAGATCACAGGGCACATCTTCCGAGGGTCTCAAGCTGCCACAACACGCGCCCACCGTGTCGCTTGAAACTTCTCCGGAAACTTTTATGTTCCTGTGTTTCCAAACAGGGAGCCAGCTCACCTCGGGCCCTTGGGGGGTACAAGACACAGCACAAAACAGTCTTCTTCAAGCAGGGGGACACAGCGCCCCGAGCACAGTCCCAACAGCCTCTTCCTTGGTTAGAACAGCAAACTGCAGACCAGCCCCAGATCACGAAGCAAGCGTTGGTCCTTCCCCAGCAGTCTCTTCAGTTGTTCGTTCCTTAGCAGAGGTTCCTCTTGACCACGAAATGGGTCCAAGCCTATTCAGTCTCAATCCATTTCTATTCCATTCCCCCCGTTCAGGGGTCTCAGCTCTCCTAGTTATACCCCTAAACGTCTTTGAAGTTCGTTGTGCTCAGGGGTCCCTGACCCCTGCCTAAATCAGTTCTGGGTGTCTCCCTCCCAGTGTCACCTTTCTCCCTTTGATACTGGGGATCTGGATCCTTAATCACTCAGCAGGAGATGGGTCAATTGTTTTATAGACGCAACCCGGGCCTCTTCACCTCCTGGTGCTTTTCCTTGCCTGCTCTCCAGCTGCAGGTCAGCATGGTGCCATCTCAGCCCCTCCCTGGGTCAGGACCTCCCCCGGCTCCTCTCCCCTCTCAGATCCAGACAGTCAATCCACATTCAGCAGAGACACACAGAAATGCTTAAAGCACAAAACTCAGCCACTTTCTAAAAGTGTGGCTTCTGAACACACAGTGATAAAACCACTTTCATAGAAAGATGTGTTATGTCGCTGTGAGTTCATACAAACTAAACTTCACCTCTCCATTTTAAACTTATGGGAAACTAGGCTAACAAACACAATACCCAGCCTCCCCCATTCTGTCCTATGGGCAGAATGGCCTTTCACTAGTGAAAAACGAAATGGAGCGTTTTCCACTGTCAGGTATAACACACACCTCAGTATATGTTCTGTCTTTTACTTACACTGCACCCCACCCAGGGCTACTCAGGACCTACCACAGGGGTGCCCACTGTGTACGCAAAAGGGAAAGTAAGGCCTGAAAAGTGGTTACACTTGTCAGGACAACATGCTAACTTAGCAAACTGCGCGCAGGCCCTACACTGCAGGCCTGAGTTCCCTTCTCCACGCACCTTTGCATTACTAGCACTGGCACACACAGTGCACATCACTAGGGACTTTACAAGTAAAGGCAAAATACCAATCATGGCCAACCAATTACCATTACACTTTACACAGGGAACACTTGTACTTTGACACTGATCAGCAGTGGCAAAGTACCCAAAGCATCTACATTGGCAACTCTATGTCAGGAAAACAGTCTAGGGGGAAAGCAAAAAGTTTAGGGAACTTTAGCCAAAAAGGCCAAGTCCTACACAACCCCCTCCCAGCCAAAAGCCAGGGTAGACCAATCATTACCTTGATAGACTTCCCAGCTTCAGGCGATAGAACCAGGACGCAGGCCCTCTACCACAGGGACACCCTCCTGTTCCACGCCTTCCTGACCCCAGGGGTCTTCTTGATCACTACTCCTTGAGCCAACAATGCTGTTTCATGGATCCCTCCCGGCCAGGGGGACCCCTCCAGGGGTGCTGGACCCATGCCAACCCCGCCCTGGAGTGGTACCCTGGGAAGGCCCATTGGTCAGGATACTTCCTTCAGTCATCCTGCCCTCCAGGCTAAAAGTGGGTTTACGCTGGTCACTTCTAGGGGACCCAGCCCCACTGGCTGGACACTGTCCCACGGGTGTTCCCACTGGGAAACACAACCCTCTTTTATCTTTCCATTTATTTTTCTGGGCCTGCCACTTAGGAATGGCACCCACAAACTTTAGGATGGCAGGAGCTCTGGCTACAGACTCCCCACACCCTCCTGATGCTGGGTGTCCTTCCTCACACCTCTGGCAAGTAGGCACTAGGCCTCCACGCGGGGGCTCTCCTACGCCCCCCCCCAGTTTCCTGGGTGGTGCTGCTGATCCCTGGGGGTGCTGCTTACTCTTCCTCCCCCTCTTTTGAGACAAGGGGCGAGCCAACAACCCCTCCTCACTACTCTGGGATCTCCTTGTGCCACTTGGCCCTTCTTCCCTCTCTGGGGCCTTTTCAGGCCCCTGGACCCATGCCAGGGGTCCGGTTCTCATGCAGGCTCCCGGGAATCAAGGAGCCCACACCTTAACCAGGGGTGGCGCAATCCTGAAAAATAATTTCTGAGCTTAGGCTCCTTTGGGGCCAAATTGGACAACCCCTTCAAATCATTTACCATGCTAACCACTACCAAATCTTCCAGTGCACACTTGTACTCATCCACACTTGGCACTGGCTGTACGCTGCCACCATTCGAACTGGACTCTACTTGTTTATCCTCAATGTCCAGTTCCCTCATGCTTAAGTCATGAGCGAAGAGAACCCGTTTCTCTTCCAACGCGAGAGCGTTCCTGATCTTCTCTGCGTGAATTTTAAGTCTTAACACCTCCAACTCATGCAGTCTGACCCTTTGGTTTTCCTCCAACTCCTCTGGTGAAAAACACCTCCCTGAATGGGTACTACCAGCCCCTGCAGCTGGTCCCTCCACTGGCAAATCCTGTGGACCAAATCCATTCCCTGGGTCATCCTCATCCACCTCAACATCACCCGTCTCCTGAGCCTCTTTGGTTTCCCACCAGGCCCTCAAGGCCACTTGCAGCTCCTCCTTCTTGGCGCTACCCTTCATGGGACATCCCAAAGCTCTGCAGAATTTCCTCAACTGATCAACCTTGTAGGTCAACAATGCCTCAATGTTAAACTCTAATTCTGCAGCCCCAGCCTTACCGGCTATCTGGCTCCCCTCCTGAGACATAATGTGTGGTTTAAAGGTTACTCAACAATAGAACCCACAATTCAAAACAATATGTTGTTGCGTCGTGGTCTGCGATCAATTTATGATTTACACCAATTACTGTGAGTGGTTTTGCACACACACGTTTCAATTACGTTAGGATCGTATCCCTTCGCTGCCACCAAATGTTGGAAGCCGGAGTCCCCGTCCCGCACCACTGTCACTAAATGCGAGACCCGGGACTCCTCCCTCAACGTTAGGCCAAGTAAGGACACCGTTTGAGATAGCCCCGCTCACCCCCTTAGTAGCTTGGCACGAGCAGCCAGGCCTATCTCCAAGGCACGAGTGTACAGTATGTGCAACCACGCTCACAGCAACCCACTGGTGACACCACAAATGGACTCCACACGAGTTTGATAAAACGAGTATAAACTTTATGTAAAACGATATACAATCAGACCACACAATACATAAGCCAACATATAATAAAGGGTAATATTCGTTCCGGCTGGTTGGTAGGTTCAAATCCCAACCACCGCTTTCAAAATGCTATGCTGGTCTTAATGCTAGAATCACACACGTTGAAATGGACAAACAATAGTGAGTTGCGTAACGATACAATCCTGTGCTGGACACAGGAGAAATAATACAATGCGTAACAATACACCCCGGTACCTGCAATGGGAGAAATAATGCAATGCATACCGCTACAATCATGTACTTTGCAATGAAGAAATAATGCAATGCGGGCCGCTACAATCCTGTACTTTGCAAGAGAGAAATAATGCAATGCGTAGCGCTACAATCGTGTACTTCGTTATGTTGAAATAATGTCAGGCGTCCTAAGACAGTCCAGCAGTTCGTTAGCAGCAATATTGGCAATGTGTATTACGACAGTCAGCCTCTTTGATAACATTTGCCCCTCCACACGTATCAACGATTACACAAAGTACAGCTTCTCACTCTGGCCCCAGTACTGCTACTCCTAAACGCAGTACGGGCCCCACTCTGAGCCGGAGCAAAGGCTCACGCCACCAGAAGGTCTGAGAGGCCGAGAGAATGTCCCTCCGAGCCCGCGCCCTGCCCAGGCAGTGATCCACGTTACCTCGGGCGCAACCCCACTCTCCTCTCCTCCTTCAGCGAACTGGGCCTTCCTTGTAGAACTTCCTCAATGGGCCTCAGCCGCTCGGCCTGGCAGCTCAGCTCCTCCGGGCTGCCGGTCCGGGCCGCGACTGTTAGGAATGTCTCAGGCGGCCGCAGGGCACACGTACCCCACGCCCTTGAGATTACGTTACTCCGGGTGCACTTCACCACAGCACCCTCTGGGTCTCCTCTGGCATGAAGCCTCACACACAACGCTGATGGGACTCCACGTCGACTCCAAGTGCACACTCACCAGGCACTCCTTCCTGCAGTCTCAGTTGGCACCAAGACTCGCACACCACGTTGCAGAGACTCACTTTCTTCCGGTGCACACGATGATCAGCCGATCACCTCCACAGTCCCAGGTTGCACCAAAGCACGCACACTGCTTCACTGAGACTTACTCCAACTCTGGTGCCCCGATATCCAGGCGCTCTTCACCAAGCCTTTGGCCGCACCCTGACACGCTCACCGTGTCCAAGCCTCACTTCTCCTCCGGTGCACTCGACGACCAGGCGCTCTTCACCAGCGCCTCCGGTGCACCACAACACGCACCCTGCGTGTCCGAGACTCACTCCACTTCCGATGCACACATTGACCAGGCGCTCCTCACCAATGCCTCCAGTGCACCACGACACGCACCCTGCGTGTCCGAGACTCACTTCACCTCCGATGCACCCTCCGACCAGGCGCTCTTCACCAGTGCCTGCAGTACACCATGACACGCACCCTGCGTGTCCGAGTCTCACGTCACCTCCGATGCACACGTTGACCAGACGCTCTTCACCAACACCTGCTGTGCACAACGACACACACCCAGTGCGTCCGAGACTCACTTCACCTTTGGTGCACACGTTGACCAGGCGCTCTTCACCAACGTCTCCTGTGCACCATGACACGCACCCAGTGCATCTGAGTCTCACTTCTCCTCCGTGTGTCCAAGATCACAGGGCACACTTTCCGAGGGTCTCATGCTGCCACAACACGCGCCCACCGCGTCGCTTGAAACTTCTCCAGGAAACTTTTATGTTCCTGTGTTTCCAAACAGGGAGCCAGCTCACCTCGGGCCCTTGGGGGGTAATAAGACACAGCACAAAGCACAGTCTTCTTCAAGCAGGGGGACCCAGCGCACCAAGCACAGTCTCAACAGCCTCTTCCTTAGTTAGAACAGCAAACTGCAGACCAGCCCCAGATCACAAAGCAAGGGTTGGTCCTTCCCCAGCAGTCTCTTCATTTGTTCCTTCCTTAGCAGAGGTTCCTCTTGACCACGAAATGGGTCCAAGCCTTTTCAGTCTCAATCCATTTCTATTCCATTCCCCCGTTCAGGGGTCTCAGCTCTCCTAGTTATACCCCTAAACGTCTTTGAAGTTCGTTGTGCTCAGAGGTCCCTGACCCCTGCCTAAATCAGTTCTGGGTGTCTCCCTCCCAGTGTCACCTTTCTCCCTTTGATACTGGGGGTCTGGATCCTTAATCGCTCAGCAGGAGATGGGTCAATTGTTTTATAGCCGCAACCCAGGCCTCTTCACCGCCCGGTGCTTTTCCTCGCCTGCTGTCCAGCTGCAGGTCAGTCTGGTGCCATCTCAACCCCTCCCTGGGTCAAGACCTCCCCCGGCTCCTCTCCCTCTCAGATCCAGACAGTCAATCCACATTCAGCAGAGACACACAGAAATGCTTAAAGCACAAAACTCAGCCACTTTCTAAAAGTGTGGCTTCTGAACACACAGTGATAAAACCACTTTCATAGAAAGATGTGTTATGCCGCTGTGAGTTCATACATACTAAACTTCACCTCTCCATTTTAAACTTATGGGAAACTAGGCTAACAAACACAATACCCAGCCTCCCCCATTCTGTCCTATGGGCAGAATGGCCTTTCACCAGTGAAAAACGAAATGGAGTGTTTTCCACTGTCAGGACATAACACACACCTCAGTATATGTCCTGTCTTTTACTTACACTGCACCCCGCCCAGGGGCTACCCGGGACCTACCACAGGGGTGCCCACTGTGTACACAATAGGGAAAGTAAGGCCTGACAAGTGGTTACACTTGTCAGGACAACATGCTAACTTAGCAAACTGCGCGCAGGCCCTACACTGCAGGCCTGAGTTCCCTTCTCCGCGCACCTTTGCATTACTAGCCCTGGCACACACAGTGCACATCACTAGGGACTTTACTAGTAAGGCAACATACCAATCATGGCCAACCAATTACCATTACACTTTACACAGGGAACACTTGTACTTTGACACTGATCAGCAGTGGCAAAGTACCCAAAGCATCTAAATTGGCAACTCTATGTCAGGAAAACGGTCTAGGGGGAAAGCAAAAGGTTTAGGGAACTTTAGCCAAAAAGGCCAAGTCCTACAGATATCTAAAGTAGAAGATGACTGTCAGTCACACAGAAAAGTCCAAAAAATTGAAAAAGTGCTGTGCTGCCCTGCTGTCTGATACCCTCTGCCCCTGCTGATGAAGAACTTGACTCTTGCTTGAACCCAGAGTGATCTCCAAGGGCATGCTGACTTGCCTCCTGTTTTGAGACTCAGGGATATCAAAGTCTTGCCTCCTGCTCCTGTGCCTGGTCCATTGGAAGTGGTTCCGGGTGTTTGCTCCAGTGGAGCCGATGCGCCCCACACTGTGTGAAGCAGAATCAGTGCATCATTGGTTTTGTGGAAACAAGATCCTTAACCACTGAAGCCCCTACAAACACAACCCATCCCAATGTAAATCCAACCAACCCATTTGAACCCCTACATTTTCACCCAGCCCATACAAGCGGAACTACATTTCCAACTTTGATGATGCTGTCCTCACCTCTATTGATGATCACTTACCCCTGATTAATACTAGACCCAGCACCTATCCATCCACTTACAAAGCAGGAACCCTCACTGATATGTTTACCCTGCTGTTAAATGCATAGAACAAGAACTCGATTCTCTAGCGATTGACAGTCTCATGTTAAAAATTACTGTGAGAACCAAGCCTTGCTAATGCACAATCCCATTTCAAAATTAGAGAAATGGACTCCACACAAAAATCCATCAAGTCTCCGACAGCCCACCCGCTGATCCTCTGTTCCCTTGTGCCGCCTGTCCCATAGACCATATTGAGCTGTCAACCCACATCCCCTATGGAAGCACAGTCACTCAGCGATATCTACAACACAAAAACCTGGAAATGGACCACAATCCTCCACCCACAATCCTTTTTATCACAAATACAAATAGACTTCCCCGAGTGAACTAATTAGCCAGACCACCCGCTCAATACCTCACCATGCTGACACTACACTCCACCAACAATAACCATAGTTCCCTTACCTGCATGCTCCTTAACTGCAGATCAGCAGTTAAACATGTTTCTGATATAGCGGAAACCATACTGGCTGAAGAAATTGACATTGCATTCCTTACGGAACCTGGCTTAATGATCACTCAACCCCTTTTCTAGACCTGCTCACTGCCCTAGGCTACTCCATCATCAGATACGACAGACCAGGACGAATAGTTGGGGGGCTAGCTATCATCCATAAAAAAGAAACCCTGGTCAGCACCCTAGAGACCATGAACTACTCAACATTTGAATACCTCAGAGTCAAACTCACAAGTAAAAGCACCACGCATACCAAATTCCACACAATCTATCACCCACCTGGTAATCACATACTCTTCACAGAAGAACTAAGGGGGATATCAACAAGGGGCTGCGGTAATCATTGCAAATCGCGCTTAGCGCGATTTGCATTATCGCCGTATATCGCCAGTTCACATCGCCGTGTTAACGGCGTATTTACAACGATTTGCTAACAGGCGATGTTAAACCTTCGATATACGGCGATTTAAAGCAAGATCGCCTGAAAACCAGCGAAGTCAGCATTGCGCAGAGTAAAATGTTGATAATAGGGAGAAGTGGATGTAACCTTACAATCCACCTCCCATTATGCACATGGCTAAGTCGGAAAATTTCCAGACGTTAGTTTTCGGCGATGTCAGCGGTTAGCGCTGCTTTTTTTCATCGCTCCGCGTTGTCTGGGCCGGCTTGTTGATACCGCGATGTGCGGTTAGCGATCAATTTCCCTGTTCTTTCCTGAAGATACGCCTACTTTGCATCTCATTAGCGATGCAAAGCGAGGCGTTACTAAAAAGGCAGCAAACATGCGCTAATGCATGTTTGCGCTGCCTTGTTAATAGGGCGATGGCATTATCTCCGCTTTAGCGGCGAAAAGTGCCACTAAAGCGGAGATAAAGCCCTTGATAATATGCCCCTAAGCGACTTAATAATACTGTTCTCCCTAACTGATACCAATGACGTGTTCCTAGGCGACTTCAACCTGCACAGGAACTACACTGAAGATGCCTCAGTCTACAACCTATTAAACCTGCTTGAAATTAACCACCTCAAGCAACTCTGCAATGAACAGAGCCATAAAAAAGGCTCCAATCTAGATGCAATCATTACCAGAAACAAACTTATCTCTCTTCGATCCATCATGCCCATTGACTGGTCAGACCACCATCAACACTGTTCACCCTTCTGGCACACCCCATACCTGACACAGCCCCATCAAACAAACCTACACACTGGGCAAGGAACATCAAACAAATCCCACTAACAGAGCTTGAATCCAAGACCAGTGCCCAATTACATGCGCAACCTCTCCCTCTCATTGTAGATGACCTCACTGCTCACTACAACTCAACGATGACTGATGCTCTTGACCAAATGGCAACGCTCAAACTGTAGCATTCTAGAAAAATCCTTTCCAGATCCTGGTACAACATGGACCTGAACAAAGAGAGAAGACAGTAAAGACAGCCCGAAAGATTATGGAGACAGAACCCCTCCTTGGCTCACCTCTCATTGCTAGGATCTGAATGGCTCTCCTACAAGAAACACATATTTAGGGAAAAAAACACTTTCTTTGGCAAACAACTTGACCGTGCAAAGAATAGACCTAAGGTGCTTTTCAACATAATCAAACAACAAACTAACCTGGACCCCAACACAACATCACAGCCACCAACGAACACTGTGAAGAAATATCCTACTTCTTCTGTGACATTTTAAAAACTGAACAATCTCTTATCCAAGACACAAGTCTTCCAACCCAGCTCACATGTTCCACTGTTACTCACGTCACCTTGTAACCTCCACCTCTAGACACAACTAAGGCCCAGAGTGCCACAAAACAACCCAAAGACAACTATGATCACCCACAACTGAAAAACAAAGCTAACTGGACAGACTTTAAACCGATGACAAAAGTGAAGTCTTTAATAAAATTGTACACATGAAGCCCACATCTCTCACTGCTGATACCCTCCCATCCACCGTAGTACAGAACGTCAACCATATCATATCCCCGTTTTGGACTAAAATAATCAATGCCTCTTTTTCATCAGGCTTTGTTCCTGACTCCCTCCAACTTGGGCAAGTCACACCTATTCTCTAAAGCCAGGGGCGGACCTTAACAACCTTAATAACCTAAGACCAACCACCAACCTCCTGTTCCTAACCAAAACAATGGAGAAGTGTGTCCTGATACAACTCAATGAACACATAGACATATTCAAACTCCATGACACATTCCAGTCAGGATTCAGAAAAGGCTGCAGCAACAAAACTGCTATGAACAATAGAACAGATGCCATTTACAGAACCTTATATGAAGGCAACTCCTGACTCCTAATGGAATCCTTCAAATTTATTTTGAACAAATCTGGGGTCAAATATCATCTTTACACCAATGACACTCAACTCTACTTCAAAATGAAATCACCCAATTACATCAGCCTCCTGAATACCACATTGATCAAAGTACAAACATGGATAAGCAACAACAACCTAAAGCTAAACCTCAACAAACATGAATTACTGCTCCTTTCCCGAAAAAACAATACCTTACCAGTTCAAGAATGGCTCAAGAACCTGGACGTTCTCAATCAGGGTTCTTATAGAGCGCAGTTTGTCACCTGTTAGGGTTTTAAGGCTTGGGGGAGGAGGGTTCTAAAGTTCAGTCAAGGAGCCAGTTCAATCGAAAATCCAGGTCTTTAGGTCCTTCCTGAATTGAGGCAGTAAGGTTTATTTCCTGAGATGTAGAAGAAGAGAGTTCCAGGTCTTTGTGGTGAGGTAGGAGAAGGATCTTCCTCTGGCTGGGGTCTTGTGGATCTGTGGGATCGTGGCCAGGGCCAGGTTGGTGGTGCGGAGGTGTCTGGTTGGGAGTGTAGAAGGAGAGGTGGTGGTTATGGTATGCGGGTCTGATGTTGTGCAGGGCCTTGTAGGCATCCGTGAGGAGCTTGAAGGTGATTCTTTTGTTTGGGAGCCAGTAGAGGTCTCCCAGGTGACCAGAGATGTCTCTGTGGTGGGGGATGTCCAGGATAAGTCTTGTGGCAGCATTCTGGATTCTTTGCAATTTCTTATGGAGCTTCTGGGTGGTGCCAGTGTAGAGTGCGTTGAAGTAGTCGAGTTTGCTGCTGACAAGTGCCTGGGTGACCCTTCTTCTGGACTCGTTGGGGATCCACTTAAAGATCTTTTGAAGCAAGTGGAGCGTGTAGAAGCAGGAGGATGAGATGGTGTTGATTTGGCGGTTCACTGAGAGCGAGGAGTCAAGGATGATGCTGAGGTTACATTCTTAGTCGGTGGGTTTGGGGGGCTACGAGCACTGCGGGCTACCAGGAGTTGTCCCAGGCACCCTAAACTGTTCTCTATCATGTAACTCCGTAAAGTCCTTAAGTATCACCTTGGACAAAAAAATTGTCAATGAAAGATCACATTAACAACTTAGCCAAAAGAGTGCTCTTCACACTAACACATCTCAAAAAAAATCAAGCCGTTCATTCCCTTGATGACCTTAAAATGGTAGTTCAGTCACTAGTCCTTTCCAAACTTGACAACTGTAATGCCATCATCACAGGATTTTCAAAAAGTCACCTTGCCCCCCTAAGAGCTGTACTCAATGCGGCTTTAAGGCTCCTCACAAGAACTAAATGGTTTGATCACATCTCACTAGCCCTCTTGAGTCTCAACTGGCTTCCCATAGTAGTAAGATGCATTTTCAAGGCAGCTTATATTGCACTTCATACAAAAAAATCCCAAATGCCTTGAAACCAAACATATGAGAGCAGGAAGAAACTGGACTCTATGCTGCTCCAACTCTCTTCTTATCCCTCCAAAGCTGAAGAAGAAATCATCTCTTGCATGCTCTTTCTCAGGTAATGTGCCTAAGATTTGGAACTTGCTCCCCAAACATATCCACTGCAACCCCTCCTTCCCCTGTTTACAAACAGGACCTCAAATCTCTACTACTCAAAAACTACTTCAGTACAATCACAAACTGATTTACTATTCTCAAAGATCCTACCCTCATCGACTAAATACCCCTAGACAGTAATCTGACCCACTTCAGTCTTTCATCCCTCCTATCGTCATTACCTTAATGCTTTGCTGTAATATTTGATTGGTGTTCATTTTCTAATATATGATTGGTGTTCATTTTCTAAAACTTGAATAATGTATGGTTCCTTCAATTTTTTCCCTCATGAATCCCCACATGTTATAAACTGTTAAACGTATTCTCATAACATGTAAGGTGCTTTAATACCCTCTTGTCTAGCTAACGCTATGTAAACTCAAAAATAAATAAATAGGAAATAAATAAATATTCAAAGCCGGGAATGAAGTACCTTGAAGCATGTTCTGAATGGATTAATCTCCACATCCTTGGCATACCAGAGTCCAGTCCACAAATGCTGGGAAAATGGAGTCATTTGTGGAAAAACTACTCACCACGCTATTCGAATCCAACAGCTTCTCCATACAACTCATTGTGCAGAGGGTGCAACGCTTACTTACTGCACAACTTCCTCCTGGTGCACCTCATCGGCCCATCATCACCAGGATGCTAAATTACAGAAATAGCGGCAACAAATTTTGGCTGGCCAGAGAGTAAACAGTCCTACAGTGCAACGGCAACAACATCTATTTATACCCCAACTTCACACAGGCCATACAGGAGGCTTGTAGGGTATATATCAAGGTCAAAAAAAATTATTACCAAATAGACATTCCATATGCCATTCTCTACCCAGTCAGACCCATCAAAGAAAACAAATGAATTTTGCAGATTGGCAGCAGGATTGGTATTCCTGAAAAAAGTTAAAAAAATATGGAAAACTAATGAAACAGAGAAGAAAGAGAAGCAGATGCAGTGCTTTGATAATGATGTGGACTGAAATGTTGCAAACCCACATAATCTTAAAGATGATACAGAACCCCTGTGAACAAGGGAAAATATTGATTGACAATTGAATATTCCCTCAAGGTTTATTGTAATATGCGCAGACATATTTCAACTGTGCAGGAACGTTACCCCCCTGCTTAAGAACTGTTACTATACCACAACAGGCAACTGTGCTCCCCACCTCGGCTAATAAGACTGTAAACTGTCTCTAGCCAAACCTCCTATAGTAAGCTCTGGGTTTCTAAACAAGTTTTCAAATTTCAAATCCAGTTAAATTCGAAATGTAATATTTATAGCTTTGGGAGTGCAAAAGGGAGAGATAAGAGATTACACCAGCACCCTCAAGTGGCTGGTGCAGGTGGGGGAAGGGAGTGTGGAATTTGCTAACTACCTGGCCTAGAACCGCAGCCACAGATTAACAACATATCAGCACTGCAAACCACATTCTCTGGCACATCACTGAATGCACTAGCCAAGACCGATCTATTCATAAGCACACGATCCCAGACTCCCCTGGGAGTAAAAATATTATGTCACTGACCTGGAATGTGTGTTAACTGAATAATCTTAGAAAGAAGTGCCAGGTCCTTTCCTACCTCATGCGGCACAGCATTGACATTGTGCTGTTGCAGGAAACGCATCTTCGTTCACAAAATGACAAGACTCTATTTCACTGATGGGCAGGGCATTGCTATGCATCCACCTCCTTAACATATGCTAGAGGGGTAGCCACCTTAATAAAACAAGAAGTAACATACAAGCCACTTAAAGCAGTCATGGATGCAAACAGATGATATGAGATGATTCAAGGGCTCATTGACGGGAAACCCATCACTCTGGTCAATATTTATGACCCAAACACATGTGACCCTGAGTTTTCTAACAAGCTCTGAGACAAAATTCTAATATTGGAACCCAGATCTTTCAAATGAGAAGAAGACTTCAACATCATGCTTGAGCCACACATAGAGGAATCACATTTGAGAACGTGAGGGCACTTAGCAGCATCACATGCATTACATTGTATATTCAATAATAATGGCCTCATAGACTGATCGTAACAAAGCCATGGACCTTTAAAGGAGGGTACATTCTATTCTGCTCCCTACAACATGTGGTCCAGACTAGATTATAGGATAACATCCAGGGATGTGAGTAACTTGACTAAACATATCACACATTTAGCCTGAAATGTGTTAGACTACTCTTGGCCATAATGCATATCAGACTCCTAAACATACATTGTGGAGTTCATCAGTATCCCCTATCCCCCAAAACACTGTTGGAGAAGCTATTTTGAGATGAGATCCCAAAGAAATACAGCAATAATTTGATACAACTCAAAGGTAGGTGAAAGGACAGACCACATTATGGGAGGCCTCTAAGGTGCTACTTAGAGGCCAATGTTTTGCAGCATGGCATTCTCAAAACTCTACAGAAAAACTTAGAGAAAATAGAGTAGTAAATTAAACAACTAGAGCAGAAATGGGGTCTCTAACTGGCAGAGGTATGCACCTTTGTCCAAGTGGGGACCCTTGCTTCTAGTCAGGGTAAGGGGGATGCACACTTTAGATAACCCCTGTTCACCCTCTTGGTAGCTTGGCACGACAGACAGGCTTATTCCAAAGGCAATGTTTAAAGTATTTGTACTCTAAACACACAGTAACACAGTGAAAACACCACACAAATTTAGAAAAATAAGGTATCTTTATCTAAACCAAACAAGACAGAAGCGACTAAAATCTAACATACATATATCAAAATAGCACTTAAAAACAGTTACTTGTAGAAATAGCCCTTGTAGACACAAATAGCTCCACCTGGGGCTATTGCAGAGCTGTGACAGGCATAAATCCAAAGCACAGCGCTGACTGTGAGGTGCCGACATCGGGCTCGGAGTCACGCAGACCCCCACACAACAGTACCTTGGAAAACAAAATCTATGGATGATGCACAGCATCATGGAGGGGAGGCGATGGTGCCGAGGTCAAGGCCGGTTCCCTGGTTGCCACGGGGGAGGGAAGATGTCATGTCCGCAAGGAGGCGACATGTCGAGTCCAGGACAGGGGAAGTTGGCAGCATCGGCGGTGAGGCATTGGTTCTGGTGAGGCGATACGATGCAAAGTCAAAGAGTTCGTGAAGTCACCCTTGTCGGTTATCGATTCCGCGATAACAGGATGCTGGCACTGGCGGCATCGGTGTGAGCACCAGCGTAGGGAAGGCCAATAACTGCAGGTGACGAAGGGCGTCAGAGCTGCGGTGCGGGCAGGGCGTTGTGCACTTCACGATCGGTGCCCCAGGCCTCGGTGCAGGTCGCGGCATCACTGGTAGCATTGGAGTTGTTTTTCTTTTTTAAGTTTCTTCCAGCTCCCAACAGCAGGAACAACCTCCAGAGGCCCAAAACTGGAATAGGCACCACCTGGCAGGTCAGACGTCCCAGCAGTGGGGTTCAGGGGAGCTGATGGTGAAGTCTTTGTGTCCCTGAGACTTCAGAACAGGAGGAAAGCAAACACAAGCCCTTGGAGATTCTTCTTCAAGCATGTTCACAGCAAAGTTCAAGTCTTTGTCCTCATACTTTGCAGCAGCAGCAACTGTAGGCCAACCCAGCAAAGCACACAGCAAAGGGGCAGTAATCCTCCTTACAGCTCTCCAGCTCTTCTCCTTGGCAAAAGGTTCCTCTTGAGTCTAGAAGTGATCTAATTCTCTGGGGTTTAAGGTCCAATACTTATACCTCATTTTGTCTTTGTTCTCTTTGTGGCAAAAGTCTCTGAGCCCAGTCCAAACCAGTTTTGTCCTCTCTAATGCAGCATCACTACAGGAGGTAGAGCATTGTGCAGAGGAGACACGACCTATTCAGCTGTAAGTGAAACTCCTCCCAAAACTCTGATGCAGCCAAGGTCTTATCAGCTCAGCTCTGAGTCACCCAGGAAAGGCAGGACACACCTCAACCCTCCTTGTGGCTGTCTACAGTGAATGCACATCCCCAGCCCCTGTCACTCCAAAACTAGACAGTCAATACACAAACCAGCGGAGGCACACAGAATGGTTAAATAAGAAAATACCTACTTTCTAAAACTGTTATTTTCAAACACCCAATTTATAAACCATCTCCCTAAACAGAAGTGTTATTAAATTCTGAGTTCAGAGAGCCTAAACTACATTTCTCCATCTTGTCCCAATGGAAAGTTACACTTTTAAGATGTTACAAAGTAACTCCCATGTTAGGCTATGGGACAGTTAGCCTTTCAATAGTGAAAAACAAAACTGGCAGTATTTCACTATCAAGACTTGCAAAACATACCAGCACATGTCCTACCTTTTACTTACACTGTACCCTGCCCATTGGGGTTCCTTGGGCCTACCTGAGGGGTGCCTTACATGTAAGAAAAGGGAAGGTGGGGGTGCCTGGTAAGTGGGTGCACTTGCCAGGTCGACATGGCAGTTTAAAACTGCACGCAGACACTGCAGTGGCAGGTCAGAGATACCTTTACAGGGCTACTCATGTGGGTGGCACACCAGTGCTGCAGGCCCACACGTAGCATTTGATTTTACTTGGCCCTGGCACACTCAGTGCACTTTACTAGGGACTTACCAGTAAATAAAATATGCAAATCATGGACAACCAATCATGATAACAATTTACACAGGGAGCACTTGCACTTTGACACTGATCAGCAGTGGCAAAGTGCCCAAAGCATCTAAGCCAGCAAAAACGAAATCCAGCACAGCATCAAAAATACAGGAGGTAGAGGCAAAAATTAAGGGGAAACCACGCCAAGGATGCCAAGTCTAACAGATAACAACACCATTATGGAAGAAATGAGACGTAAGGAGATATAATACAATGTCACAGGGCACTGTGAAGCCTGCTACCTAGAGAGACGTGCTAAAGCTAGAGCTTTCAGAAAAGAGGAAAGACCCAGTAAAACACTTTCAAACATAATTACAAAACCGTGGACAGCAAATGACATAGCCTGCATCACTAGTGTAATGGGGAGCACTCTGCATGAAACGCCAGAACTCATAAAGGGATTATACAATGTTAAAAAAAACTATGCGTCCCACTACCATACAATATATGCAAGTATGTAGAGGACACCATGTTAGCCTGGTTGAATACTGCAGATAGAGAATTCCTGGTGGACTGGGTAACATGAGACGAGGTCAAAGAAGCCATGTGAGACAACAGGATCAAACGGACTTTCACTGAAATAAGTAAAATGTACATTAACCTACTGGGCCGGCGTGCTTTAGTGGTCTGCAAGGAGGCTGCCAACAGTCACTAGCTGCCCTCCATTGTGAGGGAATCAGTTATAATAACGATTTTAAAATCGTTTAAAGCAGCGGACAGCTGTGATTCCTATAGAATGTATCATTAAAATATTAGACAATTTGCTTCTCCCAATTTTCCTAAATCTTATATTACCTGGTCAAGTGTGTTTCATTCCTGGATGCTGTACTGCTCACAACTTCCGTATGTTTTTCTTTGCTGCATCAGATATCCCTAGAAACACATTTTCTGGTAGCGGTTTCAGATTGCACATAAGCATTTGATTCTCTCAAATGGCCATACTGTTTACTGTCCTCCAACAAATGGGCATGCCCAAGCCATTTCTCTCTATAATCAAATTATTTTGCACTAAACCAGAAGTGGTTATACATCAATGGCAGGTATCTGACCCTATAAAGAAATGCAGGGGTAGAAGACAGGGATGCCGTTTGTCTCCACTCTTATTTCCCCACACCTTGAACCCCCTTCCCACTCAATTCAGGCAGCAGCACACTCAATACACAAAAAAACCTCCCTATGTGAGGACGATTTTGCATTATATCTTAGAGACCCTCAGGCTAGCCTTAACCCAGTAATCTGAAAATTCACAGGATTCGGCCATCAGGCAGAATTGATTGTAAATTGGGGTAAATCAGCTGTATTTCTACTCTTGGCAAACATGGCTCCCATAAACTTAGACGTCCTGCTAGAATGGCGTGCCAAGTCCATTAAATACCTGGGCATCTAGGTTAGCTCTAATCAGGAAGAAACAATTAACTTAAACTATGGCTGTGCCATTGCCCAACCTGAGAACCAAATAGTCAGTTGGTTGAAGCTGCCATTATGGATGGCTGGCAAACTGAGCCTCACCAAAATGATCGTCCTCCAAAACACTTACATTACTTTGTCAATATCCCCATTCTTTGCAAAAAGGCTTCTTTCAGATACTCACAACACTACTTACTACACTAATGTGAAGAGAGGAAAAAACTGAATTTCCTGTGAAACACTGCTGCTGCCATATAAAAGTAGGGGATACACTGTCCCCAACATGGAACTTTATTATACAAAATTGCTGGCATAAAAACTGTTACAGGGATTATACTTAGACTCCATTTAAGTTTTCCTTTTTAACTCAACATCTTTTTAAGATGGTGGTTTGCACATCTTTTTCACTAACATGAGAGAAAGCCACAAATTCATTTATTTTTAGTAGACATTACTGTCCTGTAGTCTGCACTGTTAGTTCCAGGGAATCACATATTAGAGCACAATGTTCTTGCTTCATTATGTGCTCATAGGAGACAACTCTTTTCTTCCAGACTAAGGGCCTGATTACGAGTGTGGCGGTCCCACCACCACATGTCTGCTACAATCGTTAGGGATCCGTGATGCCTCGGCTTTGGCACAACGGTCTGGGGCAGTAACATGCTGACAGTGCTGCTACGACAATGCCAAGCATATTATGACTTTCCAGAACTCCACACTTTTCATAGCAGTGAGCCCACCATGAAAGATGTGGCAGTCAGGAAAGTAAGGGGCTCCTACAGGGCCCCTGGTGACCTTGTGCATTGGGGTGCATGCAGGGGGCATATGTTCTGGCCCCCTATCTGTATACACCCCTGTTCCTGTGCAGCATAGACTCCACAGTCCATGCCGTGAAGGAACGGGCTTTGGCTCTCCCTCTATGCTGCAGTCTAAGGCTCACATATGTCCCTTAGAACTGCATCGCCGCAGGACCGCCAAAGCACCACCCGCAGACCACGAGGAAACTCGTAACATGTCGGGCGGTCGAGTTTGGTGGTCTTAGAGTGGGGCGCTGGCATGGCGGTCCGCTCCAAGACCTCCAAACTCCTAATCAGGCACTAAGTAAAGTTGTTATTCTTCGTCTCTAGCAGAATTCAATAAGGCTGGTGTTTTATTACTTAAGCGGCATCCCTTTTGAATTTGGTGAGAGGCACTTGACACCAGAGTTGTCACAAATGCTGCAGAGAGCTGTGAATGAGAAGCAGCTCCGCGGGCCTGACATTCATCCTAAGAAGGAAGTTAGCTGTGCAAGCTAAGATGTCTGCAGGCTTTCTCATTGAAATGGAGATGGCTTCCTGATAGATTACACAGCGGTATGGGGGTTATATCATTCCAAGAGGGTCTGGCAGAAGGATACTCCCATCATGCTCTTCATAGAGTAGGGGTACTATGGATAGATAGGAGTAACATTAGGAACAATTAACATGGTTGAATTGTTTGCATTTTTCACTATTCTAATACTGCTCATCAAAATGATGTGTTTCATCTGTCTAATAGTCGCAGTTCATGTTTTACTTGCAAGGATTAGATATTTTCAATGAACACTTCAAAATGTATTACTGTTTCTTTTCTTTGTAAAGCTTTGGGCATGCCAAAGTGACAAATGAAAGGGTTAGATCTGTATCCAAGAATTATTTGTGAATAAGAGCGGTCGTGTTTGAGGTTACCGGCAGCATTTACAACTCTGGAGGTTTATGAGTTTAGATACGGTACTGTGAGCTAGCCGAACCAAAATTTACTGATGATATGAGTAGACTAAGGGACATATTTATCATTGTTGTTGCTTCACCTTTGGGCCATGCAGTGTGGCGCAAGGGTGACGCAACAACAAAGTCAGATCTATCAAGCCAAGCAAGGCCACCTTGATGGCTCCACATGGCTTGATAATTTTAGAGTGATGCACCGCAAATCGCTGCCTTGCATTACTCTGCCCAGGAAGGCGTTCAATGAGTGAAGTGTGGATGCTCCCATGCATCCACCCATGGATTTTGGCACATTCCCAAATTTACCATTACTGGTAGACCTGGGAATGTATCAAATACCATGCCTCCTCAGGTGAGGCATAATGGCAAGGATTATCTTAATTTCTCCTCATTTCAAATGCCTCATAGGATTGTTTTTCAGCAGGAAGGTGTCCCTTCCTGTACAAAAACAATCCTGCTTACAACGCAGGCACCCTTGCACAATGGTACAAGGGTGCCTGTGTTGGCGATAGGCAGCCAAGAGTGAGTCTTTATCTTGCAAACCACATCACCACTTCTGGTGGTTCTCGGCACACCTGCAGCCAAGACACCATCAGACTGCAGACTAAGAAGTGTAAAAAAAGAAAAAAACAGGCATTTTCCATCTTTTAATGCAAGATATGGAAAAACATCCCCTTATCAATAGGACTGCCCAGACTTTGCTCCAATTTAGGAAAATGTTCAAGACCCTCCTCTTTAAAGAACACTACATCACAATGCATTTACCATCCTCAATCAGTTTCACATCCTTCTCTCGTTGACTTCAGACCTGTCTTTGACCATGTACAGGACCCGCAGCTTTTTGACTAAGTTTGCGTTATAAAAACACCATATGCATACACACATACTCTCAAGGATCAATGTTTACTGGGCCGCTCATAATCAGGCCCTTATGGGTTTTTTTAACAAAGAATCAGGTGCATATTGTTCAAGAAATAGTTACTGAACCAGACAAAAACCGTCATTTGCAATTTTTATAAATGTAATATTTAAATTTTTTTTAAACTGGCAGTATTTTCACAAAACAAGCCATTCTGTATTGCGCCTATTTTCATATTATATATACTAACTCCTACTTCTTACTTTTAGTATATAAGCAGAATTCCGGCATGTAGAACAGCCTTCTATATTTTTGAATTAGGCAAATTAAGCTGAATTACACTAAACTACTGTGAGGTCTGGTACTTGCAGATATCGAGTTTGAAACGCTGTACTACTTTCACCGATTGCGAGTCTTTTTCGAAACCGTATCAATGATATCTGTTTCGGTTTTACATAAAATATGTTCATGTTTGAATAGATAACATCTAATTTGCAGACTACTGTACATTTCTTTAAAAAAGTCCCAAATACAGAAGACTCAAGGGAAGATTTTGCCTATGAATTTGACGGCTGTGGCATAAGCCATCGCTGCAGTTCAAATAGACTCTTTCCTTTGGATTACCCCAATCGATTTCACTAGTCACTTCATCAATGAAAATAACGAGGTTGGTCTGACCTTTTGTTAAAGTAAGCATTACGTTGAAGAACAAATTATTCTTTACCAGATGCTTGACAATCAGATAGTGGTGACGACTACCGAGTGCCCGCGCAGCCTGCCGGTGATTACTAAAATAAACATTCGGCGGCAGCGGCCCATTGCCTACTGTGAGTAATACCTGTCACTGGGGATTGACGTCCTTTGGCAAGAATCACTCAGGAGCCAGTGCTCGGTTTCCACTCAAGCTGCTCGCTGAGGATTATGGACCCTGCTGTAGTTTACCCTGCAAACCTTTCTTCCGTCTTACATTTGATAATAAACGTTTATTTTTATACAGCTCGCCACTACACACCTCTGCAGCATTTAAGAGCTGCAAACCACGGGTATTATTATTACTCAAATGAATAGTAATCAATGTACCAAGCTCAGAAGGATGAGAAATGAGTCGAATTCATGCGGCTGAGCTTCAGATACCCTCATGTTTCAGTAGTGAACATTCCCCTCACTCAGACACTCTGCCGATTAAGGAGAATGGTTTGATTTGTCTAAATGAATATTCTTCACACAAGGCAAATAAAACACAAAGGAAAGTAAAACTCAAAGTCTAAGGGACCGATATTAAAATAAAAAAAATCATACCAATAGATTTACTCTTATGTTTGTAGTAAATGTTATTTCTGCGAGCTTTGACATTTTTAAAGATATATGTGTATATGTATTAGCACAAAATATTCCCTGGCACCCCCACAAATTATTGCGGTGCTTCCTCCATCTACAACATGATTAGGGATTTACTCCTGTTCTTGCAGGAATAAATTACCAACTCCATCCATGGTGAGACTGTGGGGGATATTCTCAAGAATGTGCGATAATCATCGCCAAAATAGGTTAACGCTATTTTCCATATCGCCGTCCATCGCGGGAAAATAACTTCGTGTTAACGTCTTATTCTCAACACGGCGGTGACATGCGATAGTGTCCCGATAACGTGTCAAATGTCTGTGATAAAATTACCGGGACAGCGATAAAAATCTAAAGCCTAACGTGAAAAAAGTTGCGATGGGCCCAACTGCGATAAAAAATACAGCGATAAGCAGCGCCAGGCCTGCAAGTCCCGCAAGTCAGGTGGGAAAAACCACTATAAAAGCGGCAACAAAAAACACAAACAACTGCGAAGCACCATGGAGGTAGCCGGAGCGAGTACAGAGGACAACCAGAACCCCACAAGCCCCACGGAGGACCAGCCTGGGACCTCGGGGTCAAGGAAGGGCAAGGAGAAGAAGAAGAGGAACCCGCCTTTCAGTACGCAGGAAAACCAGATCCTCATTACGGAGGTGATAGAACACCACCACATACTGTTCATCACCTCCACTGTGCCATTGGCAACTAAAAATACAATATGGCAGTCCATCTTGACCAAGGTGAATGCAGTCGGAGTGAAGAGAAGGGAAGTGGATGACTGCAAGAAGCGCTGGACTGATGTGAAGCGCAAAACCAAGGTGAAACTTGCAGCCAACCTGAAAGCAGCAATGCCGACTGGAGGTGGGAGTCCAGCGACACACCAGGAGCTGGATGAGATGGAGGAAATGGTGACCCGAGTCATCATTGGGGAGACGGTGGCAGCAGTTGGGGGACCGGACACTGCACAACATGACCTAAGCCAACAGCAACAGGGTGAGTAACGACCAGGGACTGGGGGGACATGGGGAGATGGGCACAATGGCACACATGCACAATTAAGTATAGCACATCTGCGGACAAACCATGCCCAAGAGTCACAACTCCGACCAAGAGCCCAATTTACCCAAGTCTGCAACATCTCAGCACTGTATAAGCACAGAAGTGAAAGGCACACCGCCTGAAAGGGAGAAGGGCCAGCCAAATCAGAGCTGAAGGGGCAACACACCCACAATGCAGCACACACACATAAGAATCAGAGCACCTCAACATTGACAACAATGTGGTACAAACTGCAACACTTTCACAACAGAACAGAGGACACAACTGCTGCTGCTTGTGTGTAGAAAATGGCCATTCGCATTTGGCATAGCAGGAAACTGTGAGATGACAATGTACAAGTACAACCTCACATCCCTGATGGTGTCAAAATGTCAACTGTCCCGCATCAAATAGGCATCTCCTCTAACCCTGGGCAAAGCACTACGCTACGCTCGCGTAGTTTGCGAAGTTTGCGCTACTTCGCACAACGCGAATTGCACGTAGCACAGTGCAAACACGCGTAGCGTAGCGTAGTGCAGCGGTCATTTTTGCTTGCTCGCGGTCCTCAACGTCAAGTTGGCGACCGCGAGCAAGCAAAATGACATCCCGGCGAGACTTTTTCTCGCTCGCGATCAGCAACATCAAGTTGCCGATCGCGAGCGTGGAAAATAAACCTCCCGGCGAGATTCTCAACGCGGGAGGTCAGGTTTCTCATTGCGAGTGGTCGCGTATGCTCGCGACCGCTCGCGATGAGAAACTACCAGTCCGCGTTGAGAAAGCTGCCGCTCGAGTAAAAATCTACTCGAGCGGCAGTAAAAGACAGCTTGCACTGTGCAAGATGTCGTTTCAATGATTGCACAGTGCGGACAAGCATCCGGCACTGTGCAATCATTGCGAACAGTGCACTACGCAGTTCGCGTAGTGCTACGCGTAGCTCGCGTAGTGCGAACTGCACTTTGCGTAGCTTCGCGTAGCGCTACTCGCGAACTACGCCCAGGCTTAATCTCCTCACAAACAGTCACAATGTACATTGTCATGCAGTCTGTTAGTAAACTTGTACAATGCGTGAACATACATGTGAACACAATGTCAATCTGCATCTCCCCTTCACATTGCAGAGGGAGAATCAACACCTCCTGCAGAGCAGACCCAACAACTCAGCACTGATGATGAAGAGGACCTCCCCAACATAAACACCGATGCCCTTCAACAGCTCATGGACAGCTTCGGCACCCCACCCCCAGGAGCAGGGCAGCCCAGCTGCATCAAGGAGACCCCACCCCCTACACAGACCACACAGCAGGAAGCACCCACCACCACAGCTGTCTCCCAGGACCCCCACGACCAACACATGGTATTCCAACGCCGTGTGTTAGGGTGCCAGGAGAAGATAGCTGATCAGCTGCGGGTGGGGTTCGACCTCATGGCAGCCAAATTAGATGCCATACGTGGGTATCTAAGTCCCATCAGGGACTACTTACAGTCCCTAACGGACACCCACTGTCCTCTCCATGCTCTCCAACAATCCATGGCTGACATCGCTGGAGTCATGACTCTGAGCCAAGAACAACTGTCTAGTCAGAGTGGCTCCATCGATGTCAGCCGGGAGTTGGGACACATAAGGAGAATGATGGAGAGCTTGGAGTGGATGCAGGCGGAAAGAATGTTTGCCATGGCTGCACACCAGCGAGATGTAACTGTGATCTTCCATGCCCTGCAGATCCTCGTCATGGCATTGCCGCCACAAGGCCTGGCGCGGATGAATGCTGCTGCTACTACTCCATCCACATCTCCGCCCCCTGAAGTGTCAGTGCCACACAGTGCGGCAGACATTCCACCTCCGGCCCCTGATGTGTCAGTGCCACACACTTATGCAGACTTAACACCACCACCCACATGTGAGGCACCAGACACATCAGAGGACAAAGATGATGATGAATCTGGCTTTGTGGTAAGAATTAACTGGTAGCATTCATCTCTGCCATATGGCCTGTTTCAGCTTGGTTCTGCCCTCTGCATCATGCCCTGGAATAACACCTTCCACTGTACCCCGATACACTCAGCGACACTCACCTTGGACCTCGACATGGACTGCTATATTTTGATTGGTTACCAATGACACAGCAATCACACTGCGGACTGAAGTCTCCCTCTTCCGATGAACTTGTCAATCCCTAAAGGACTCTGGCTGGCCCTCCACGGGGCAACAATGTAAAGTGGGGTTTACATGGCCCTGTACTGCTCCAGCTTCAACACTTCACTGAATGCGAATAAAACATTCTAGTTCACAGAGATGTGTCGTGCCTATGAGTATGAAAGTATGGATGAATGTAGGGACAGTGATTCCACAAAAAGGTACTCCCTGGGTAATGCTATCAATGCGCATATATGGCCATGACTCAGATAGGCATTGAGACACACATTGTCATTCAAATCAACACTCATCACAGTTGAATCGAAGTGAAGGTGCGTAGACTTTATTAGCATATGCGTGTCAGCACGGGCAAGATAAGTGCCACAACATGCAGACCAATGCAGCAGTATGTCAGGATGAGGAACATTGCCAAGCGCCGCTGTCCACTCCGGGGGAGTGCCTCACCTTTCACAGGTGTGTGTTAACCCGTGTTGTTGTCCGCTCATGTATTCGGAGTCCAGGCGAATGCAGCCATGTCCACTGTTGTTGTGGGACATGTGACCAGATCTCCAAGATGCCACAAGGTGTTGGGACATGTGCAATGGGTTCCAATCTGTTATGGCTGCAGGTACGTAGTTACTCGTCCATGCAAGCAATTGCAGCTTCGTAGGCTATCATTTCCAACATGAGGTCTTTCATCAGTTCCCAATAATAGATATGATAAATTCCTCAATTTATTCGACACTTAAAATCAGTGGTTCCCAATTGCTTAAAATATGTGAAATCCGCAATTTGTTTTGCGAAATCCAGGTTAACATTTCTCGTATGTTCACTATGATAGGCAAAACTCCAAATATTGAAAGTTTATTTCATCAATGGCCCCGGTAAGACGCCGTGCCTCTCAACCCGCCGCCGGCCTTGAACATTCAACGGAAAACGCCGGCCGTGAATGTTCAAAGGGTTGAGAGGCACGGCGTCTTACTGGGGCCATTGATGAAATAAACTTTCAATATTTGGAGTTTCACCTATCATAGTGAACATACGAGAAATGTTAACCTGGATTTCGCAACACAAATTGCGGATTTCACATATTTTAAGCAATTGGGAACCACTGATTTTAAGTGTCGAATAAATTGAGGAATTTATCATATCTATTATTGGGAACTGATGAAAGATTTACGTACTGTTGCAAAGTGTATCAAGTAGTGATCGTGGTACGTCAGTGATCACTGTAAGATTGGAGGATTCCTATCTTGCCCTGAGGAAGCCCCATTGGGGCGAAACGCGTTGGCTGTATTGCGGCTGCTGTGTTCAATCATCTTGCGACATTAAAAAGAATATACCGCATACTACTGAAGAGTCTGGATTGATTCACTTACTGTGCATTTGTGCATTTTTTTAATATTGTGTTGCCTCTCTGTGTGCTTTTTAAATGTATGAAGGCCATTCCATGCAAGATAACTTTGAGCAAGGACTTCTGTGTGTGGGGTGTGTATACGTTGGTCTTTCGTCGGGCTGTGCGTAGTGTGGGAGTCTTCATCAGCTGCTATAGTATCTGTCAGGGGGTGCCGGGCACATGCAATTCCGAGGTCGGAGGTGCAGATGTGCTTCCGCCTGATAGTTCAGACAGAGGAGCTTTCATCCCTAATGTTAGTTTGTCATCTGCTTGCATTCAGGAAATGTGATGTGGCTTGTTGGGGGTGGGGTGGGATGTGTGCGACTTTGGGATTCATGTTTGACATGTCTTGCATGTGGCAAATGAGCGGCATCACTGTGTTACGTTGCCTCACAGCTGCTCCTCCCTCCCCCCGAGCCTATTTACTTGTGTGCGCTGCGCGGTGGCATCACTTGCACTCCTACGGCACACCATTGTCATGCCAGTCTGCGCATGTCCACAAGCCTGACAACGACATTGTGATGTTGGCCGTTGAAGGTGGGCAGCCACGTGAGTGTAGGCCTATGGTAAGGATAGGGCGGACACAGATGTAGGGTTCATGCCTGGCTGAACTCGCGCTGCGAGTAAGGCTAGGCATTTGGCTCATGTTCCGGCAATACAGATACACACAACACTTGGCATGTATGATCCAAGACCCCCAGCGGTCTTGCGCTCCTTCATTTCTCTGTTTATGCGAGCCCGCCCTCTGGGTGCATGCTACATTGCAACATTGTCGATTGGGGGCTGGGTAGCGCCGACACTACAACAGTGACACACGCCTTAGTTACTTCCTTGTCCAGGCCAGAACTGAACCACGCCCAGAGCCCCAGGCAAATTCTTCACACCCCTATGCTGGACTGGCGTACGCTGGCCCAGCCCACTCCGCTTACAGGGGACGACGACAAAGCTACGTGTCCAAGGTCTTACCCACTGCCTGCAGTGACATGGTTGCGTCCGCTGTCCACAGCACAATGTAATGTGGTAGGGCCCGGGTCCATCATGCATACATAATGACCACACGGACACACATAGATAGATAGTGGAACTGGCTATGGGCACGTGCGCCAGGCTCCTTTTTATTACCAGGGTCACATGTCCAGTGACGCCTGTGCTGGATGGGTGTGGGGTGAGTGTAAGTCAGCCCTCAGGGAGTGGCTGGTGCTGGCAAGAACTAGAACAGTGATCATCGGATCACACATACAGATTCAATCATAAAGGGTCCATGACTTGCAGTGCACTGAGGTAGGGGCACCAGATCTGACATCACACACACAAGATTCAATCATAAATGGTCCATGACTTGCAGTGCACTGAGGTAGGGGTACCAGATCTGGAATCACACACACAAGATTCAAACATAAAGGGTCCATGACTTGTGGTGCACTGAGTTAGTGGCAGCTGAAGCGCTAAGCGGGTGCGCAGCCTGCGATGATGCGTCGTCCGGGCGGGCCGCACTGAAAGCAATGTCTGTTGCCTACTGGACTGCGCCATAAATAAATCAAGACTCAATTTGAATTGGGGGACCTGCTGACCGCAGTGTAGGCCAGAGGTAGCGGTCAGCAAGGGCCCACAGCCACGTGGCGATGACTTGTGGTGCACTGAGCTAGTGGCACCTGAAGCACTCAGCGGGTGTGCAGCCAGCGATGATGGCATGTCCTTGCAGGTCAGGATTGTATTTGATATGTGTGAGCCCTGCTGACCACAGTGTAGGCCGGAGGCCGCCGTCAGCAAGGGCCCACAGCCATGTGGCGATGACTTGAGCTGCACAGAGTTAGTGGCACCTGAAGCGCTCAGCGGGTGTGCAGCCAGCAATGATGGCGTGTCCTTGCAGGTCAGGATTGGATTTGATATGTGTGAGCCCTGCTGACCGCAGTGTAGGCCCGAGGCAGTGGTCAGCAAGGGCCCACAGCCACGTGGCGATGACTTGAGCTGCACAGAGTTAGTGGCACCTGAAGCCCTCAGCCGGTGCGCAGCCTGAGATGATGCGTCGTCCGGGTGGGCCGCACTGGAAGCAATGTCTGTTGCCTACTGGACTGCACCATAAATAAATCAACACTCAATTTGAAGTGGGGGACCTGCTGACCGCAGTGTAGGCCGAAGGCAGTAGTCAGCACACACATGACTCCGCGGTGCTGTGCCGCTGGGTGCACTGGGGGCCTGTGTTGGGGAAGCAAGTGATCGTCTGAGGAGGCTGGCGGTCACGGCGGCGGACTCATGGCAGGGTGAGGGGCGGCACCCTGGCAGATGCGTTGGCCATCCGGGAAGTGAAGCACGCCCAGAGTCCCGGCCTATTTATTCACACTCCTACGCTGGACTGGTGTACGCCGGACAAGTCCACTCCGCTTACGCTTACAGGGGGGGGGACACAGCTACATGACCGAGGTCTTCCCCACTGCCTGAGGTGACATGGTTGCGTCCACTGTCCACAACACTACAAACACCAGCATTATATGTCCACATGTCTGTGCTCTGCATACTGAAGTCTGTCCAGCACATCACCGCCACAATTGGCATTGTGTACATTCTTATTCATGAGTGACACATACTTGGTTCCCACCTCTCCCCACATTCTGCAATTGTGTGGCCGAGGGGCCATGTCGTTTTCGGAAGGCCAGCTGTCTTGTTCTGCGCTGCCTCGGTGGTAGTCCGGGGGGGTGTGGGGGGCCTAAGGGTGGTTGCAGTGGGTGTTGTGGACCTCTTGGGTAGGCCTGGGCGGTAAATTCCGTTCCGCTCGCGGAATTTGCGGAATTTGGGTAATTTCGCGTTCCGCGGAGAACGCGGAATTACCAAAAATTCCGCGATCCGCGGCTTCGCGGAATTTTTTGCTTCTTCGCGCTTTCAAAATGCGTGTTCGCGAGATATTTCTCCCCGAGCACGCAAACAGCGTTCGCGAACAGGAAAAAAGCATCGCGAACGGGCGGAACAAGCAATTCCGCGTGTTCGCAGAACTTTTGCATGCTCGCGGAGATTTTTTACAGTTTCGCGGATCTTTGCGTAGCGAGACTACGCAAATTCCGCCCACCCCTACTCTTGGGTCTCCGAGCTGCATGGTCAGTAGCTCCATGACATGTGTTGGTCTTCAGATGTGGCTCTGGGCTGGGCTCCCTTTCATGCTGCAGGTTGTCGTCCTGCTTTACACCGGTAAAAGGCAGGTGTTAAATCCCTGCTACTAACGCGCCTTATCGCCTATTTTTGTATCGCACCGCAGATCTGGCTGGTCGTTGAGAATATCGCGAAGTGGTATTTTCATGTGTTTTTGCACGGGAACGCCTACTCTGCATATCATTAGTGTTAGTTGTCGCTCTCATCCGTGGCAATGTTTTTGGTGGAAGCTATCGCTGGAAAACTGGCGATATAGGCAGTTTGCACCAGTTTGAGAATTGGGCGATAAATCTATCGCCACTTTTGCGGCACTAAAGTGCCGATAAATCGGCTATAAGTCCTTGAGAATATGCCCCTGTGACTTACAAATGTATGTGAATAACTGCAAAGCCACGTGTTTGTGAACGCTCTCCAACATTTCAAGGCCTTCCCACAGCAGAATGCCTGCTCTCTGACCAAGTGAGAAGATACGATGACCTATGAAATAAAACCATACTCATAGATTGTTATATGCAAGTACATCCATTTTCCAGTGTACATGTTTGTTTTGTGAATGTAAGCGTAGCCAGCACTTACTCTCTGATATTGTTGGGTTGCTTGATGTGAAGTGCCCCCTTGCAGCTGCACCTTCTAAGCCAGGCCGGGACCGGAGGAACCACAGGACAAGAACCCGGATCTACCGGCGGGACTACAACCCCCAGAGTCCCTAGCGCATTGAGACCGCGCTAAAAGCAAGACGCCGGCCCGCGGCGCCTTGTAGCCAGCACTTACTCTCTGATATTGTTGGGTTGCTTGATGTGAAGTGCCCCCTTGCAGCTGCACCTTCTAAGCCAGGCCAGGACCGGAGGAACCACAGGACAAGAACCCGGATCTACCAGCGGGACTACAACCCCCAGAGTCCCTAGAGCATTGAGACCGCGCTAAAAGCAAGACGCTGGCCCGCGGCACCTTGTAGCCAGCATTTACTCTCTGATATTGTTGGGTTGCTTGATGTGAAGTGCCCCCTTGCCGCTGCACCTTCTAAGCCAGGCCGGGACCGGAGGAACCACAGGACAAGAACCTGGATCTACCGGCGGGACTACAACCCCCAGAGTCCCTAGCGCATTGAGACTGCGCTAAAAGCAAGACGCCGGCCCGCGGCGCCTTGTAGCCAGCACTTACTCTCTGATATTGTTGGGTTGCTTGATGTGAAGTGCCCCCTTGCAGCTGCACCTTCTAAGCCAGGCCAGGACCGGAGGAACCACAGGACAATAACCCGGATCTACCGGCGGGACTACAACCCCCAGAGTCCCTAGCGCATTGAGACTGCGCTAAAAGCAAGACGCCGGCCCGCAGCGCCTTGTAGCCAGCACTTACTGTCTGATATTGTTGGGTTGCTTGATGTGAAGTGCCCCCTTGCCGCTGCACCTTCTAAGCCAGGTCGGGACCGGAGGAACCACAGGACAAGAACCCGGATCTACCGGCGGGACTACAACCCCCAGAGTCCCTAGCGCATTGAGACCGCGCTAAAAGCAAGACGCCGGCCCGTGGTGCCTTGTAGCCAGCACCTACTCTCTGATATTGTTGGGTTGCTTGATGTAAAGTGCCCCCTTGCCGCTGCACCTTCTAAGCCAGGCCAGGACCGGAGGAACCACAGGACAAGAACCCGGATCTACCGGTGGGACTACAGCCCCCAGAGTCCCTAGCGCATTGAGACCGTGCTAAAAGCAAGACTCCGGCCCACAGCGCCTTGTAGCCAGCACTTACTCTCTGATATTGTTGGGTTGTTTGATGTGAAGTGCCCCCTTGCCGCTGCACCTTCTAAGCCAGGCCGGGACCGGAGGAACCACAGGACAAGAACCCGGATCTACTGGAGGGACTACAACCCCCAGAGACCGCGCTAAAAGCAAGACGGCGGCCCGCGATGCGGGACGCGCCGAGGCAAAGCCCAGGCAAAGCCCGGGCCAAGGGCAGGCCCGTCCATGCCCGTCGGAGCTCGGAGGAGGCTGGGCTGGGCCACCCCCCTTACATCTGGATTAAGGTATTATTATTTGTATTACTTGTAGAGTCTCTTACTAATTATGGTAAGAAAGAAGCCAGTTGTGGATAAAGCAGGGGGAGGAAGAGTGGCAACCCTTGATGCGTTTCTAACTAGAGCTGCAAGCTTTCTCTATCATGAAATAGAGCTCACAGAGAGACGCTTGTCCAAGGAACCACTCTTTCTCGCCAACAGGTCATCCCCTGGTAGCACCTTCGAGATTGCCCCTCCGACCCCCAGGTCACAATCGTTGTTACTTGATGACCTCCCACCTGGTCAACGGGAGTCACCACTAATTATTCAATCGCCTTCTACTTCCACCCCGAGGGGCAATGAATCGCCATCTCTCACCAGTGTAGCTAATGACCCCCCCTTAAAACAACGGAACGCGCATGGAATTGCCAAACTAAAACAACCCAAACCTGTAAGAGTGACTAAACCCAGGGCAGTTCATGCCAAGACAGCTAAACCGGATACTGAGATAGCGCAAACGCTACCAAGTACAAGCGCCTTGCCCCGAGAATTAGCATTGGATGATGTTTTTGGGCAGAAGTCACCAATCGAATGACCGCTCTTCTCGACCCCATTCTCTTTAAATTGACGAAGATTGAAGAAAAATTTGCTGCCTTTGAGCCCCAAACCATATCTGCACCATCATCAATTCACCCACCCACTTATGGTTAATCCACAACAAAATGCTCACGCTCATGGGGATGTGATCGCTTTACAATCTTTGAGTATCCCTCCAAGCAGACTCGTAATGGAGGGTCTGCCACCTCTAGCGCATGAGCAATCCCTCCCTCAACCAATGGCCCAACCCCTATTACTTAGGGACAAAGAAGAAGTAACACAGTAGGCATACCAGGAGCCACGAGGGTCAGGGGAACTAAGAACTGCACCTCATCCACCAGGAACAGACCATCTTCCTGCAGCAATGGACGTTAATAATCGACAATAATGCCTCCACCTTCCACCGGCAGCTTCCCCCCTAGTGCTGATTCTGGCCAATGTTCCTCCCTTGCGGATCAATCAGCAGGAATCCACCACGCAGCTTATGGACAAATGCCTGCATTGGCTATCCAGCCAACCTATGAATTGGGGCATGGGTAGCCATCAGCTAGCCAGCAAAATCATTATGGCCAGAAGGGTGAGGTGGGTGGGTGATTCAACGAAAACTTTTCAGGAGATTGTGTAGTGATAAACTTCAACAACCCTTATACTGGCACTTTTCTCCTTAAAAACCTTGACAGAATTTGCTTTAGGAACACGCAGATCACTCCTCTAGCACTGGACTATTTTTACAAACAAGCCCCAACTCTAGGCCACGATCAGAGGGGTAGGCTAAGATCAGGCTTTCAGACATCACGCTATTTAGAGTGCCCAAACACTACACCGGGGGTTGGGCTCTTTAATAGATTTGCTGCCCTTTCTGACATGGAAGCATGTGACTGACCATCAATACCCACGCACCCACTTTCCCCAATTCCAGCTAATACTGAGCCCATTTTGCAGGTTTTACCCTTGCCCGTCTCATCCCAGGAAATAGGGGATAGGAACATTATAGGCCCAGTCACATGGAACGTGGCAGGAATTGCTTCAAAAGTAAGAAATGCTGAGTGGCTTAGCCATTGGCAAAAGATGGACATTATATGTTTTCAAGAAACTTGGGCAGTGGACCCAGTTTTCTTTACGGGGTTCTGGTCCATTCACACTCCAGCCGACCCTTCGGCATCAGGCAGAGCTAAGGGTGGTTTACTAACCCTAGTTTCTAATACACTACCGGTACAAATAAAACAGCTGGGTCCTCAGAATAATTATTTTCAAATTCTCCAATTGGAGGTGACAGATCAGGGCCATTGGATATTAATTAATTTTTATAATAATGATTTTGGGGGTAACATGAACCGAGTGGTTGATGATTTAAATAATGAAATCCGATCAATTAACTTACGGACACAGAAGGGCCCTCCCAGCTTAATATGGCTGGGGGATTTTAATACTCATCTATGTAAACACAATGAGGCTAGCGTGTGTGGGTTGGAGGATCCGCAAGGTAACCAACTTACACATTTTACTCATAGTGAATTTGGTGACTCACTTAATAGGCTACTATATACAAGGCACCTGACCATAGTTAATTGTGGCAAGACAGGTCAAATAGAGCCAACATTTAGGAGAAACAACTAGGAGTCCACAATTGATTTTATCTTAGCTTCTTCTGTATTGCAGGATAGAATTGATCACTTTAGCAACACATTTACCTACCACAGTGATCATGCAATATTACTTATCCATTTAAGTATCCCCAAAAAAGTGATGAGACACCAACCGTTAGTGAATGACATTCCATTATCCAGAAACAATGGTTACCAACTGAAGTGGGCACAGGTGGAGAAAAAGAACTTGGCCTCTGCCATATTAACTCAAGTGAGGGAGGACATTCTACTCTGCCTGGCCGAGGTCGTTTCTCCCTCCCTTTTAGTCTCCCAGTTTAAAACCCTTCTACTAAAATTAAAAGCCACTCTTACTCGACATAAACCAGTAAATGGTACACCACCCGGTCGGTGGTTTGATTCACTATGTTCTTCAGCCAAGAGAACCCTTGACAGCGCCTTAAAAATGCAACCTAGAGTGCCGGCACTGATAAGCGCCCTTCGTAAAGATTACAAACAGGCAAGAAGTATACGTGTGAAGGAACTAAGGGAGAAGGCCTGGAATGATTTGGAACAAGCTGCAAGCTCACGTGATAGCAGGGAGTTTTGGAAGGTCATAAATGCCCCATATTTTAAAGACTCAAACGTCCCGTCTTTGGATAGCCATGTAGAGGAAGCAGCATGGATAGGGCATTTCGAAAGTATCTTCGCATTACAATCCCCTCAAGAGCTTTCTGAACTAGACCAACTCCTCCCCATTAAACGAACCCTAACCTTCTCTCCGCATGAAGTGAGAAAAGGATTGGAAGCCTGTGTTAAAGGGAAAGCTCCGGGTCCAGACGGGGTCCCAATTGACCTTTTTCAGGCCAACTTTGACCTATGGGTCCCGCTATTAACAAATGTTTTTAATAGTATAGCGGTGGAGGGCCACCCATCATCCTGGAACCACAGTGTAATAGTCCCAATATTTAAAAAGGGAGACAGAGGCTGTCCCAAGAATTACAGGCCCATCTCCCTCCTGGACACAACAGCCAAACTTATGGGCCGGCTGTTGTTAGCCAGGTTGGAGGAGTGGGCTCAAGATCATAATATTTTAATGCAGGCACAATATGGCTTTCAGAGAGGCAAGGGGACAGTGGATCAATGTCTCAACCTCTCGCTTTGCATAGACAAGTACACGAAGTCTAAAGGAGGGAGGTTATATATGGCCTTCATGGACTTGTCAGCGGCCTTCGATTGTGTGTCCCACTCTAAATTGTGGCTGATGATGGAGGGCAGGGGGATTGACCCCCTGATTATCTGTTTCATCCGTCAGCTGTACGCCAACGCCACTGCCTCTGTGCGGTATGGCAGAAATGGGGAATGCCCGCGGTCATTCAAGATTGAGAAGGGAGTCAGACAGGGCTGTGTCCTCGCCCCGTTCCTTTTTTCCATCTACACCAACGGGGTGGAGGTGGCCCTGTCTGGTTTCTCCCTAGACGTGCCAAAATTCAAAAATATCTCTCTCCCAATATTGCCGTACGCTGACGATGCAGTTTTAATTGCCGACTGGGATAGCTCTCCAAAGCCTTATATCCTCGTATGCCTCATTTATGGCTTCATTAGACCTCAGAGTGAACGAATCTAAATAGTTCATTATTATAGCGGGAGCTCCTAGAGGCTCTCAAGCACCGTATTTCCATCTAGCCTCAAAACAATCGAGGTAGTTGATTCATTTCCATACCTGGGGATCTTGTTTGATAACAAGCACTCCTGGAACAAACTGGTGGCAGCAAGAGCCCTGGGTATGGAAAGAGGTATTCAAGCCATAAAGGGTTTTGCTAAAAAATTAGGAGCCAGCCCTCTGAACACAATCAAAAGCATATACCAAGCTAAAACTAAGGCGGCGGCAATCTATGGGGCCGGAGTCTGGGGAATGGCCCAAATTGACCAACTGCAGATATTGGAAGACACCTTTTTTAAGTCAAGGGTTTCGCTACCACCTTCAACATCTAATTGTATCTTACATCTCGAATTGGGCCTCCCATATTTGCTTGACTCTATCAGAATGGCGCCCATCCTGATGTGGCTCTCGATCTGGCGAAGGGCCACTGTCAACTTAACCCAACGCATAATTGGTGATTGCCTGGGGCTCAAGGGCCATAGCAGGATTGGCTGGCTCAGATATGTGGAGATGGAATTAAATGCAATAGGGCAGGGAGAAATCTTTAGGGACCTCACATCATGCAGCAAGGTCCCCAAACGGAAATTAATCAACCTTTTCTTACAGAGGGCTAATTGTGACCGTAGGGAAAAGAACAGGCACTCCCAGGCGCTCGCAGTTTATGATCAAATTCCACCAAGATCGGAGGAAGGCTATTGTTACCTTTCCTCCATTACAGAAGCCCAACACAGATTTATTCTGTTGCGTTTCCGCCGTAATCTAATCCCTTTGATGTTGGGGTTCCCAGAAAAGAGATACAAGCATGCAGATTTAGGTCCCTGCCCTTGTGATAACTGTTCACCTCAGTCCTACAATGTTTTGAATAATCTGTATTGCCCATATTTAGAAAGGTGCCAAACAGACTTTCATCTAATCTATACAAAAATTGATCACTTGACAAGTAATGTATTGATTGTGCTTTATTTCCAACATTGCATTTAATTGAGATTTACAATCTTCCTTTAACTAAGAAATTCGTGACAATAGAAAGATAAGTATGTATGTAAGAGTATGTCTGCAATACATAGATTAGGAATTTATCAAATGATCATGTGATGGATATATATGAAATTATATTTAATTCTGTTTTTTATTGAAAAAGAATATAACATTTTAAAAAAAGGATATCAATAGATGATAATTGAATGAACAAAATAAATAATAAAAATCTATTTTTGATATGGAATAGTTTTTGGGTGTTTACATATTGCTGATGTACAGTTGTTAGTCCACTATGCAATGCGTTTCCTAAATGTTTTCTTCACATATGTTATGTAGACCCTAATTTAGGAAACATTATTAGGGGTACCCCTTTTTGTGCAAACTCACCTCAGTCCGACCTACATTTGGTTCTGTTCTGCAAGTTTTATCTTATTGAAAGAAAGAGGCTTCTCCTCCCAATTTTAAGGTGAAATATTTTTATGCAATGCAGAGTGGCACTGCATTTTCTGAAAGCTCTTCCGAACCCCTACGTCTGTTATTCTGTAGCATCTTTTTGTGGGCCTGTTGGAGGAATAGAAGGGCCAGGGGTTTGTTATTATGAACTATGAATTTTAACATTCAGGGATCAAATTGTACAGAACATTTCGGTTTTAGCAAAGAATTAAAAAAGTTTAATAAGGTTTTTTATAATGTTTTTTGGGTTTTATTCAACTTGTTTTACTGTGATCTGATTGATGAATTTGTGCTTTTATGATCTGTTTGTACATAGATCGAATAAAGATTTGAATGAATGAATGTAAGCATGGATTTACAAATGCAAAACAGGCCATTTGCACTCTTGTGTACATCATTTGGAAAATATGCATTATTTTTGTTTATTATTTGGATCCCTCATGTTTCACATTCTGATAAAACTTAAAAAAATAAAAATAATCACAGTTTGTGACTGGAAACTTGTTACATGAGAGTCTTCAACTCCTATGAATTATGGCCCTCCCCACACTCAACAATAGCAGCAAATAGAAAATTACACTCTATGCAGCTCCATGTATGTGTGTATATATACATATATTGCATAGCCATGGGTATTGATATTAATATGTCTGTGAGTAGTGGACGCAAAGGGAAATCCAGATTCTGCCCGCAGTTACCTCCTGGTAATAGGGTGGATGTCTTTGAGGAACTGGTGGCAGAAGACCTGAGGGACATCTATGTTAAAGAAAAAGACCATAGAAATCGTAAGAACCTCAATATGAAAAAGGAGGTTTGGTGGGCACTCACAGACTTACGGCAAGACATGAATAATATTATCAAACAGTCTGACAAGGGCGGTAATATCGTGGTGATGGACCGCAACAAATACCATCAGGAGGTCAGAAGACAGTTGGGGGATCCAATCAACTATGAGAGATTAAAGAACAATCCGATCCACAATATCAAGTCCACCTTACATGCAAAGTTATATCAATGGCATGAAGAGGGTCTCATTGATGATGGTGAATTACAGTATTTAAAGATAGACCATCCAATTATGCCGACCCTTTATGTACTGCCCAAGGTACACAAGAGTCTTGAAAATCCCCCTGGCCGCCCAATTGTCAGTTCGTGTGGGTCTCTTCTCGAAAACACTTCTAGATTCATAGACATCTTTATCTTCCCTTATGTCGCAGATCTACCATCGTACATATGTGACTCTATGGAATTTTTGAACCGGATTAACAATACCCCTTGGAAACCAAGTTACATTATGGCCACGGTCGATGTGGTCTCTTTGTACACCTCAATAATCCATGAGGATGGTCTTAAAGCATGTCAAGGTCCCTCAACTTATTGAGTCATACCAAAATGCTCCTCGAAATGATGTCCTTTTGTCTTACCAACAATGTTTTTATCTTCGATGGCAAGTTCTATAGGCAGAATCAAGGGACTGCCATGGGGATATCATTCGCTCCAACCTACGCGAACTTGACCATGGGCTTTTGGGAGGCAGAATGTTTGTGGTCAGAGAGTAACAACATCAACTTGGAGAGGGTGGTGCTATGGGTCCGTTATATGGACGACCTCTTCCTTATATGGGAGGGAGAAGAGGATGATCTGAAGGATTTTTTATCATCACTTAATGACAATTCCCTCAGCCTACAGTTTACATATACATATAGTAGGAACTCTGTAGATTATCTAGATATACGGATCTACATTGAGGATGAACGAATATGCACCACCCTCTTTCGCAGACCACATCCTACAACAGCATTCTATCAGCAAACAGCACACACCCAAAAGCCCTAAAATGGAGCATCCCGTACGGAGAGTTCCTGCGGGCCCTCAGGAACTGCTCCAAGGAGGGGGAGTACACGAGACAAGTAGATATGATGTTTGACCGTTTTTTGAGGAGAGGATATCCGGCCATGGTTTTGGAAAATGCACGATTAAGGGCCACCAACGTGAAGAGAGAGGACTTATTGCTGCCTAAAAGCACTGTGACACCAATCGCATCCACTGCTGAAACAACAAGGTTCATTACAGATTTTAACAGATCCAACATCAAAGTTAAGCAAGTAATAAACAAACATTAGAATATCTTAAAGAAAGATCAAGACCTAAAACAGTTTATTGCACAACACGCAAACATCACCTACAGAAAGGTACCATCTTTGGGCGACTTGCTAACACAGAGTTATTTTACCAACAAAAATGCCCAAAAGGGTACTTGGCTATTTCACAAGGGGTTTGTTAAATGCCACAAATGTAAAGCCTGCAACTATGGGCGCAATATGGTGGAAATAACAACTATCCAAGGTTTCAAAAACCCATCAAAGAGAGGATCACATGTGAAACCACGCATGTGGTTTATTTGCTGGAGTGTGGATGCGGTCAACGTTACGATGGAAGTACTGTGAACAAACTTAAATTACGCATCCTCCAGCATTTGCGGGCTGTGACCAACAAGGATTTTACGTATGTGATGGCCAAGCACATTTGGAAAGAACATGAAGGCATTCTAGATACAAACCACCTGTTTTATTCTGGCATTGAACATATCCCAATAAAAATCAGAGGAGGGGAAAGAGAATTAGCCCTGAGACGTGCCGAATCAAGATGGATAGTGACTTTGGGCACAGATAATCTGTGGGGTCTGAATACGGACGCTGAACTATATACCTTTGTGTAAGATTCTTTGGTGAAATGTTTGAAAGCATCTTTTATTGGATCAGAACCTATAACAGCAGTGGTTTTCGCATTTCTCCTCCTTGCACAGGTTTCTGTATTTTAGTCAATTTTAATGCTATGATCTGGCTTTTGAAGTAATATTTGTTAGGATATGGAATGTATCTTATTGGTGTCTTAAGATTGCACAAGTCACTTTCTCTACAACAGGGTACTGTTGCACTTTGCACTTTACAATTTCTGAGGGAAATTATACCGAGCACTTTATACGCATAGACTTAATGTTTTTAGAAAAATGTTTTTAAAAGAAACAAAACTGAGAGTAATTGATTTTCCCAGTGAGTCTAATCGTTCCAAGAGCCATACACCATGCACTTTATTCAGAATGTTTATGTGAGCATGAGTCACTTTATGAGCAGTTATTTGCACCTGGAAATTCTGTTCCTTTCTGTAAATATGCAGATGTAAACTTGAGAACTAGTAGTTATATCTGCATTTGATAGGAAACATGCACGGTGCACTTTAACATATGGTAAATGTGTTCTTAATATTTATCATACATATTTGACCATGAACTCTTACTAATCTGTTATTTTGCATTGGAATACGTTAAAAATATGTGCTCAATGTATATCCGACACACTTAGTTAAGAGTATGAACTAATTTGATTTCTGGCCACAGAGAAGCTATCCTGTTGTGAGTTAGAGATGGATACTTTATCCCCAAAAGGTTTGACCTTTGGCTGTCAAGTGGAGGTGGATACTTTATCCCCAAAATGTTTTACTTTAAATGTTGGGGTGACACCTCTATCCCAGGTGTATGTGTGATATTATATCTTGTATTATTGACTGACACCATAATTTTGCACGATTTGCCATAAACGTTCCATTTAACCGTAGCATACTTCAACTGGCAGATGAAACTACAGAAAAAGCCTCTACCTTTAATATATTAATTGTTAGGTCCCGGATTGGGTGTACTTTACAAGGTCAAAATGTGTATCATCTATTGTTTGCAATGCTGCTGACATATTCTCCATGACATTTACTCATTTTGGGAATTGATGAACCACCTAACAAAACTAGTGGTTGTGTCCCCTTTAAAACTGATATCTGTTTTTAATTGGTGGTGGTGAAAGGGAATATTTTCCCTTTAAATTGACACTCTGCACCTTACTCTATGACCCAGTAGAAGGCGCAAGCCGAAACGTGTAGGTCATTGTTGCTTGTATGCACCCCTGCACTTTGCTGGTTATGGCCCCGTGATGAATGGAGGCTGATTTAACTTTGAAAAAATAAACGAGTTACCTCATTACGAAGAATTTGTCTGTGCTGTTCTTCTGCTCGCCCTCGAGACGCCCTCGAGACGCGTGGAGTATTAGAGGGCGGTTTGCATGAAGGTGAAAAGGAAATATACATATATGTATGCACGTTTTATGGGTTCATTATATCCCGAAAAAAACTAGTTGATACTGACACTATATGCACATATAGGCCCACCCGCGCCTGGACTGCACCCAGCACTGCAAACCCTAGTCTAACCGACCCCCACAGCGACACTGCCAACTAACTCTGGACCCCACACAATGGCAGGACCTCTCACCTGCTCACACTCTCATTTCACCTGTGACAACACTCTCCACCCACCACCCCGACAAAAGCCTCTACCAGCACCACACCCTTACCACCTCCCCACCATGCTTCCATGCTCCTCAACACATGCCTCCTCTGTAAACACACCACCAATATCTGGAAAGTAATCAAAACACTTGCCCCAGATATCCTCTTCTTCACTGAAACCTGGCTCAACCCAGTACCCTTACCTGTCATTGCCACAGCAAGATAGCATGCCAAGGCAGACTCCTCAAGCCAGGAGGTGGCTTAGTCATTATCTACAAAGACACGATTCACTGTACCTCATCCTCCTACAAGAATACACCGTTCACTGAACACATGCACTTCAAACTTCAAACACATGGAAAAAACACCATTAGAGGAACCTTTGTATACAGACCCCCCCTGAACTGCGCACCATCTTCTGCAAACTCATCACAGACTTTGTGGCCCCGCTAACCATCAGCTCAAACATCTTCATCCTCCTCTACGATCTCAACTTCCACCTCAACCGCCCCATGGGCCCCAGCTCCTCAACCCTACTCGAAAGCCTAAACAACAACGGACTCACCCACCTCATCTAGGACTCAACGCGCAATGCAGTACACAACCTGAAAGCCCACCTCATGTACAGCAACAAGATCAAATTCAGCCACACCAACCCACTCGCCTGGATAGACCACTCCATCTTTCACTTCCTCATCAACACACCACCAGCCATCACCCTTACTATATCCAGCACCAGCAGACGAAGCTGGAATATAATGACCAAAGCAGACTGGACTAACATTCTCGGGAACAACCAACCAATCCCACCAACGATCTAGACAACAACATAACAACTTTCAAAAAATGGATATCAGGCTGTGCTGATGCCCTAGCATGCCTCAAGCACACCAAACAGAGGAGAACCACCAAACAAGCCAGCTTGTACATTGATGTCCTATACGCTACTGCAAACAACCAGAAAGGAAATGGAGAGCCAATCGAGACACCACCGCCAGAAACATATACAAGGACGCATTTAGACGCTGCCATTACTAAATCAGAGAAACAAGAAAAAAAGCTTTGGCACTGAGGATAGAAACCAGCTCCAACAACTGCAAACAGCTTTTCACCATCATCAAAGAATTCTCCAACCCCACTGCCGCAACCAACACTATCATACCTTTGCAATAACTTTTCAAGAACCTCTCCAACTTGTTCCACAACAAAATCATGAAGATCTACAGCAACTTCAACCCCAAGCTTAACCCAGAAGACAATATAAACCAACTACCCACCACTGCAAGCAATGACAATCATATAACAAATGGAAACCAACTCGCCAGTGAGGACATTGCCATAATCATGAAATCCATCCACTCGGAGCCCCCAGAGAACCATGCCACAACCATATCTACAACTAAGAAGGATCCACAATCCTCATATCTGTCACCAACACATCCATCAAATGCGCAACCTTCCTGGTCAACTGGAAGAATGTAGAAGTCTACTCGCTTGTAAAGAAAGCATTGGCCGACCAGAGCGAACTTAGCAACTACCAACCCATCTCACTACTACCTTTCCCAACCAAAGTCATGGAGAAAGAGATCAACAGACAACTCTCCAGGCATCTAGAAAATCACCAACTACTGGACTGTACACAATCAGGTTTCTGGAGCAACCAGAGCACAGAATCACTCTCATTGCGACCATGGATAAAATCCAGAACATCCTTGACCATGAAGGCACCGCAGCTCTCATCCTGCTCGATTTCCCTGCAGCTTTCAACACCACCTCTCCTTACACCTTAGTCTCAAGGCTCCACCACATCAAAATACAAGGACAAGCTCTAGAGTGGGTAGCCTCCTTCTTCACAGACAAAACATAGAGAGTCAGGCTAACAACATACACCTCAGAACCTAAGAAACTCCTCTGCAGAGTCCCACAAGTGTCGTCTCTCATCCCAATACTTTTTAACATCTACATGGCACCCTTCGCAGACATTCAGCAGAGCCCACACATTCAACATTAGATCCTATGCCAATGAAATAGCAGCTCATTCTATCCCTCGCAGACAACACCAGCAGCACCAGAAACAATTTCATAAGCTGCATTACAAGCATGGCAGATTGGATGAAACTGAACTGCCTGGATCTCAACACAGAAAAAAAGGAAATAATGATCTTCAGTAACAAGAGCTTCTGGAGCCCAGCAAAACTAGGACCCATAGCAATCCCATCGGAACAAGCCAGAACCCTAGAACTTATCCTGGACAATAAACTCCCATTGCACTTCAGGTAAATAACATCAAAGCTTCTTGCTTCCTCATCCTGTGAGTGCTACATAAGATCTTCAAGTGGCTACCCCAAATCACAAGATGCACCATCACTCAAGCCCTAATCATGAGCTGGCTGGATTACACCACACACTCTATGCTGGAATCGCAACCCACCTCACACAAAGACTCCAGACAATTCAGAACACCACTGTCAGACTCATCCTTGACCTCCCTCACCACACCCACATCTCCCCTCACCTCAGATAGCTCAGCTGTCTCCCCATCCAGAAACACTGCCAATTCAAGCTGCTCACCCACACATTAAAGGCCTTCTACAACTCTAGACCTGCCTGCCTCAACCACAACCTTCAACCCACCAAACAACTGTGAAGTACGTCTCATGCAAATATCCCACGCATCCACAGAAGCAGAGCTGGACGTCGCACTTTTTCCTGCATTGCCGCTAAGACCTGGAATGACCTCCCCAAAAACATGAGGGTCTCTTCTTCACTATTTGACTTCTGCAAGAAGCTGAAGACTTGGTTCTTCAGCTAACCTTGCGTACCTCCTTCGGATAACCCATACCTAGTCTTGCTCGACCTGCACACCTGCTCAATCACCTGAATACCCTCACTTGTGATAATTACGCTAAAAAAATCTAAATAACATTATATAACAATGCAACATATAATCAAAATCAGGGAAAGTGTTGGACGTTGGAAGGGTTACATTATTATTCACATTCCAATCTAAGCCACAGTAGGGAATGTGTTGGATTTTTAAGGGATTAGATTTACTATTCCCACTCCAACATAATCAAAAGCAGGAGAGGTATTGGAATTTCCAAGGGTTAGAAATAGCATTCCAACTCCCAATCATTTTTATGGGAAAAAAACATTTAAATAACTGGCAGTCTGAACTATTAAAAACTATTTAACATAAAAAATATATGCATTATAAATATATACCATTCAACGTAATAGCAAAAAAATAAATCTAATATTGCTAAAACAAAACAACAAATATAAAACACAATTAATAAATTTAAAATAAATACGTATCTCTCCCTTCTACCCACATAACAGTCAACAAAAAATAAAATTAATTAGGAAACACATTGATAACATTAAAATAGTAATGAATAAAGAATAAATAGAATTAAAACAAAAAATCACTATAAAACTAATTAATTCAAATGCAAAAATGACAAATAATTAAGTTAGAAATCTAATAAATGGTTTACATAATTATTACCAATTACATTTTTAGTTAACATTAAATTTAATTAAAAAAATATTTATAATTTATGTAACTTCCCAACCTATTCCCCTACAAAACCAACAACCCACTACTAAATTATAAAGTAGAAATTAAACTACAGAGAAATTAAATTACAGATTAAAAAAACACAAAATACACTGAAGTAACTAAATTAACACTATCAATTACATAATTTACATAATTAATGACTAATTACATATTTTTATTAAAAAATAATGTCAAATATTAAACAATCATTTGTAATTTAAAACACTTCTCACCCTATTCCCCTCCAAATGGTGAATTTCTAACCAAAGTGTAAACACATATTAATTGCTCATTAAAACTTACAAACTATACTTCAGAATAATTAACAATTATTTTACCAATACTAAATCATAAAAATAATGTGATATATAATAAATTAATTAAACTGATACTTATTACAATGTGGTTAAAGGAAACAATATTATATGCAACGTTATTTAAAAGAAAACAATATAATATACATTAAAAAAAACAGTAGTCTTACCTTGTTTATGCTATCATTCGATATTTTTCACATTGTTGCACCACAATACTTATGAAACAATATTTTGGTCATTCCCCGCTAAATTTGGAGGTTTCATTACTTTCACCTAGCCCGAGATTCTAAAATATTGACCACTGAACACTTCAAAGTAAAATATGAATGAATGAATGAAGGAACATTTCTAGAGCGCGTGGTTACCCGAAGGCATCCCAGCGCTATGACATCAGTTATGCTATGAGATGATCAAAGAAAAAGAGAAGTTTTCAATAGTTTTCTGAACTTAAGGTAGTTAGGTTCGGACCGTATGTGGAGGGGAAGATTATTCCAAAACCTGGCTGCGTTATATGTGAACAGTCGGCCTCCACTCCGAGAACGTTTAATCTTGGGAACTACAATAAGGCCTTTGTTCTCCGATCTAAGGGGTCTGTTGGGACAGTAAGTTTGAATCCATGAACGAATCAGGAGGGAGCCGTTCTCAGAAAGTGCTTTGTGTACAATGCACATAGCTTTGAATCGCTATTCATAGAACTGGGGAGGTTTATAATATTGCGAATAATGTGCATTTTTCAGCTGTGTATTTCTTTCATAATGTTAGAGTGATTTGAGTTCCATTATCAACGTTTTAAGGTCTCTTTAGGCATTCGTATTCCAATTTTTAATATTAGGTATTTTCAAGTCCGGCAGCTTTTTTTTCTTTTTGACTAGTCCTCGATGACAAATGTCCGACTGCAGCTCATAACCACTTCAATCTTATAGATCATTTTCTCAAGGACTATCAAATTCTTCTTCACTTGCTTTGGAGTTATTTTTTCTCTCTTCTCTCTAGACCGTCTTTTAAACAATCAATACACTTCAGCATTAATCCCTAAATTATCACCAGGCAGCGAAGCTTTGCTCTTGCGAATTCCTTGATTTTTTCAAATTGCATTTTCGGCGGATAACATGGCTCTTTCTTAAGCCTCTTAATTTGGGATAAAGGAATTTTAAATAACCATCCAGTCTTTAAGCCCGCTCCTTGCACGATAATGACCGGTAATCCAAGCTACATTTTCATGTTTAGCGCATGGATCATACCAGCTATAATTAACTGCGTCACTTACTTTGACTTGGGTTAATATACTCTTTCTTTTTGTTTTCAAGGTCACTCTTTACTCATTTGTTCAAAACATTTTCGAACCAACTGAACGGACCAGTTCTGCATTCAAATTACCCCTTAGTGTCAATAATGTTAAAGCTTCCTTTATTTCTTAGCTAATGTGTGAGTGAGGCAGACAAAGCAAGTGGCGTCTTGAGACCACATGCATTCAGTACAGCTAAACCTTAAATGCGCTTGCCACTAGTTTGGTGCATCTTTTTGAGATAAATGAAAACATTTGTGCCTGTAAACATGACATTTTCTGACCTATCATACATAGATAGCGTTTCTTTTGTGGTTAAAAACAAAGGGGCAGATTTACAAGCCCCTTGCGACACATTTGCGCCGCCGTTGCGTCACTTCTGTGACACAGCAGCGTCGTAAACAATGCGCCACGTTGCGGCATATTTACAACGTGACGCATCTAGGGAGATGCGCCTAGATGCGTCACGTTGTAAAGCCCTGCGCTACATTATACCTGCGTCAGGTATAATGTATGCAGGGTGGGCGTTCCGACGCAAGAAAGCCTCGTAAAAGTGATGCGGTAAATTTCACTGAGTCACTTTTACGACGCCGCTGCGTCGAAACCTTACGCTGGAGTGACGCAGCATGATAGGTATGGGCCGCCCCTGAGCATTTCTGGAGTTGCGTCGCGCTTGCGACATGACTCCAGCAATGCGCTGCCCTTATGACAGAAGATGCGACACGCATCTGTCTATCCTTGCGGCACGGTGCGCCGCATTGTAAATGCGACGCATCCGTGGTGGAGCAAGGGTATTTTTGCATGTCGCATCTTTACTGGTGCATCCCTGCTAATATGCAGAGATGTGCCAGTCCTTGTAAATCTGCTCCAAAATTGGTGTTCAACTCCATAAAGCCTAAAGTCGGTTAGTAGGACAGCGCAGTCTTTCTCTCAATCCTAGCAGAGCAAGGACAATCTTCTAAAGTCGAAGGTGATATCACAGGTGTTCCCCACTGACCAGGACATTGTGTAAACTGTCAGGGATGAAACTGTATCCTCCTAAGTCTTCTTGACTCTCCAGGTAGCTTGGCGGAGCTTTCAATGCACACTTCCAAACTGTGAAGTCATCATTGATGTAATTTAACGTCATGCGTTATGAGGTCAGCAACAGTCCACAAGAAAGATGCTAGTTATGTCTAACAAGAAGTGCTGCATATCAGTGTTTTTTACATTTTGTTTTTGAACCATAACTGTACTTTAACTTAGTTTTTAACAGAGAGAGAGGGGGAGCAAAGAGAGAATGCCACTAGAGATTCCTATATAGGACCATTTTACACGTGACCACTATGTGTTTTTTGCATTCCATATTTATTTTGGGGCGCTTAGCCGGAACAGGGTGTTTATTTTCATATAGGGAAATGCTTATTCAATGCAATAAGTGAAATACTGCACTAAAGTGTTGAGTAGTTTATTAAAAAGAACAAGGGAAGGCTTAATTAGTTAGTTAACGTTGTAGAAAGTTTTGATTTCCTAAATCATTCTTTCAGTAGAAGGACTTCTCTTCTGTTGACGACTGTTGAAGCATTTCTCTTTGGTGTTAAGCTAAAAATGAGAAAATATTCTGGTTTTGTTTGGAATGTTGAGTAACCAATGTACACGCAACTGTTACATTTGAAAACTCTGCACAAATGTATGGTGAAGTCATTAAGAAACCAATATTTCACAATAACCCATAACATGTTTTGCATATTTTACAGAGACCCATGAAATACATATTTCATGAGTCCCTGCGAAATGTTTTTTTTTAACTGCATTTTGTGCACATATTGTACTTTTTCGATATTGTAGTAAATTCAACTTCTGTAAAAGCCAGTCACTGTAAAATTCTTTGCAGTGCTTGGCCTAAGCCCACCTTCCACAGGCCAACATCCCTCACTGAGCTCAGTCTTCAGCCTATTTACATGCTGATGCATGGTAGCATTGAAACTCAAATATTGGTTATTGGCACGTGCAGCTATTGAGTTGCTCTGTCTTTGGAAATTACCTCTGAAGAGGTTCAGTAAAATATACTGCCTCCATACCCATCCATGTTGGTCAGTCAGTGTGTGTGTTGAGGCCTATGATGGTCTCATCCGTGTGAAGTCAAAGATTGCTGTTATTACTCAAGAGATATTCCATTTCACACAGACAGTTTTTGTAACATAAGTCACACAACCATGTTACATATAATGTTGGGGCAGTAAATGAGTCTACCCCCAGACAAGTCTAGGCACTGGGATTTGGATTCGAGTAACCAAAACAAGAACCACTCAATGAGGACATGTGCCCTCTTGTTTGCTGTTTTGTAGGTCTGTCTGCTACTGTACTTGGATTGATATAGAATGTCATCAGGCATGGTCTCAAAAAGTCTTCTGTTTAGGCGAATTGAATTGCATTTACTGTATTTGATTTGTCCTCTACCCACAAGAGTTTACGGCCCTGGGCATCATACAAACCTACAAGCAGATCTTGTATTTACATACAACTTTAAATGTGTTAGTTGATTGTGCTGTGCTTCGAATTATAAGTACTCCCTAAGTACTTTATTCAGGGTGTCAAGTACGTGGGTACTTGGCTCCAACATTGGTGAAACAACAGATGACATCAGGTATTGCCTGAACATGTAATAAATGCATTTGTTTAGATTTTAACATGAGCACCATATCCACTGGTGGGACTGTGACGTGTGTACTCTGAAGAGCTCGCATAATGTCTGGGGCACTGGCAAGGGCATGGGTGCTGTCTTAACTTCTTCACTATTGGGACCTGATTTATGCATCATTTGGTTCAGTGGTCATTCTACAGCACATGGTTGTAACAGCCATGGGCTGCCACTGATACCGTGCTACTGTTTACATTGCCTTGATTAACTTTTTAGGCTGTGAGACCTACGCAAATTGTTACTAAATCTAGATAAATGTGTCCAACATTCAAAATTATGGATCCAGGAAGGTACATGTTAGAAATGGGGTCTCTAGTTGGCAGTGGTTTGCACACAGTCCCAGTAGGAACCCACACTCTAGTTTGGGTAAGCAACTTACACGCTCAGAACAACCTGTAAATACCACCTTGGTAGCTTGGCAAGAGCAGTCAGGTTTATCCTCAGAGAAAATGTGTAAAGTATTTGTACACACATACAAACAGTATTACAGTGAAAAAACACAAAAGTGCTCCACACCAGTTTCGAAAAATAGCCATTATTTATATGAATAAAAGAAGACTAAAATGACAAACATCCAACATACACAAGTCAGGATATGACTTTTCAAAGATTAAATAAAGTTATAGCACTTAGAAATCAATGGTTGGGCTTGACCAGGACAAATTACCTTCGATGTGTCAAAAATTAAAGACAATGCATGGCGCAGGGGAGCTGAGGCATCGTTAAAGCATGTGATGCGTCAGTTCCTTATTGCCAGGCCGGTCATTGGCACATTGGCGCTCAGTGATGATGTAAGGCACAGGGGAGGTGATGCGTCAATTGCAAGTTTGATCCTTGGTTCCAGAAGGCCATGCGGTGTCGTTGATGCGTCATTGTCACAGCGCAACGCGTTGATTCCATGGCATCAATGTCGAACTACAGGCACTGTGTCAGAGTCAGAGCAGTGCGTCATGAACGTCAGTGATGCCATGCTCAAAACTCACACAGCGGTGATTCTTCAGGGCCCTGTGGCAAGTCAGAGCTTGCAATGTAAACAGTGGTCGGTGTACCATGCACTCGGTGAGCAGGGACCACAGCTACGGTGCAGGCAGCGGCGATACAGCATTTCTTGCAGAGGTGCGCAGATTACGAAGTGACACTTGAGGTCGATGCATTGTTTTCTTGTTTTAGCACCAGAACTCACTTCCAAAGGCCTAGAAATGGATTGGCACCACTTGGCAGAGTAGAGGAGTCCAGGTGCTGGCGGATGAAGTCTTTGATGGCCCTGAGACTTCCAACAGGAGGCAAATTCAAATCAAGCACTTGGAGAAATTTTGAAAGCAGGATATAGAGAGCAAAGTCCAGCCCTCTCACTCCCAGGACAGAAGAAGCAAGCAGCAGGCCAGCAGAACAAAGCAAGTGGCAAAGTGGCAGTCCTCCTTGTCAGCGACACAGCTCTTCTTCCTGGCAGAATGTCCTAAATCCAGAAGCGTTCTGAGTATATGGTGTCAGAGGTCTGGTCTTATACCCAATTTGGCCTTTGAAGTAGCCAACCTTCAAGGAAAAGTCTTTGTAGTGCACAAGATCATGCCCTTCCTGGCCCTGGCTCTAGACACACATAATAGAGGGGTGGAGACTGCTTTGAGGTGAACAGACACAGCCCTATTCATGTGCCGTTGTCAACTCCTCCCACCACTCTAGTTCAGGAAGACCCATCAGCCTGGTGATGGGCCATCAGGATATGCAGGGCACATCTCAGTTCCCTTTCTGTGTGACTGTCTAGAGTGAATTTACAAAGCCCAACTGTCATCCAATCTAGGCCTGTATTCTAGGGACAGGCAGAGGCACAGAATGGTTAAGCAAGAAATGCCAACTTTCTAATAGTGGCATTATCAGACCTGCAATTTAAAAATCAACTTCTCTAAAATATATGTTTCTAAATTGTGAGCCCAGAGACACCAAACTCAAATTTTCTATCAGCTCCCAATTGGAAGATACATTTGTAAAATTACAAGGCAACTCCAATGCTAACCTAAGGGAGAGATAGGCTGTGCTGTACTGAAAAACAAATGTAGCAGTTTTTCTCTACCAAGACATGTGAAACACCAACATACATGTCCTACATTTTAAATACACTGCACCCTGCCCTTGGGGCTGCCTAGGGCCTACCTTAGGGGTGCCTTACATGTAATAAAAGGGAAGATTTGGGACTGGCAAGTGGGTGCACTTTCCAGGTTGACGTGGCAATTTAAAACTGCCCACATAGGCTCTGCAATAACAGGCCTGAGACATGTTTGCAGGGCTATTCATGTGAGAGGCACAATCAGTGCTGCATGGCCACTAGTTGTATTTGACTTACAGGCCTTGGGTACACACGGTGCACTGTACTAGGGACTTACTAGTAAATCAAATATGCCAATCATGAAGAAATCAATTACCATCAGACTTTAGAAATAGAGCACATGCACTTTAGCAGTGGTAAAGTGCACAGAGTCCTAAAACCAGCAAAAAACAAAGCTCAGCACACTGTCAAAAACAGGAGGTCAAAAGCAAAAACACAGGGGAAACAAGGGCAAAAGATGTCAGGTCTAACAGTACTTGTATCTCATATGTTAGGAATGCGATTCACCATTCCTTGAAAAAGACATTGGTTATAACATGAGGTTTCTTAAGACTGAGTTCTTTGTTGCACAGTCTCTGAGGTAGATTTAGGTTTGGATGGGACAGATAGCTGACTTGCCTTTAGGGGTACTCAGTATGTCTACTCAAGACACAAGTGCACATACTCTGATCAATCATGATTAATTTAAAACTATATGGATCTGGGTAGTGATACAGTCAGCCTGGAACTAGATCTGTGCTTCAGAATGTAGGGACAGGTGTTCCCAAGTAAGGCATGAGGATACTTGATCTGGCACCCCAGTATGTTTAGACCAGTGATGGATCTTTGCTCACACCGTGACAGATGAAGGCATATGAAAAACAGGAAAGGGCAGGTTGGGTAGGCCAAAAGCCAAGGAAAATTTAAAATGTTGGTTCAGGTTGGAGTGTGCTTTCCAGACAAAATAATCACTCAGAGCATCTGCACTCATAGATGGTGGTGTTTTGGGATTTGGGTTAAGGAGGGGTTCTTGGTACAATATGTATGTGTCTTGCCACTCTTCAGGATAGCAGAGGAAATCCACTTAGGCAACACCAGCATCTGTGGAAGGAATCACTAAAAGAGATTGAGAAAGGAAATAGTCCTTTCTTAAATAGAGAACACAGAGCTCCACAATCAGGAATCATCAGTGGGGCGGGCGGGAGGGGCGCAGTCTGTTTTGTGGCAATGTTAATACTTCCAGGATTTTTGTAAAACTTCAGCCTATATTTACAGTCCTTGGCATTTATGCAGCTGACTACAGTCAATCAGTGAGTGCATCCAAACAGTTTGTATGCCCCTCCTACCAAATTGGGTACCATTGCAATACTAAAATGAGCTTCTGGACAGAAGAGTTTAGCTTTTATCTGTGTGAAGTTATAGCAGCACCATGGATTTAAAGGGACTGACCCCTTACACCCTAAATAGGTTTGAACATACCATGTCATTATGCAACCAGCAAAAGTGACCTTATTTGATTTTGTAGAACAACCCCTTATCAACCTTGCAAATCAACTGAATCCCAGAATGTACTAAATTATACGAAAAAGATGGCCAACGGAGAATGAGCTGGCACCGAAGGCTCCCAGGGTAAGGGATCGCTATCGGCTTTAATCCCAGTGAACCCCAGCCCATCGAACCCCCTCTCCTCTCATACGTCTTCTGGAAACTGGCAAGCCTACAATTTCGGAAATCTACTAAGAAATAAAGAATTCAAACAATAATCCATACCTCGGGCTCCTGGACAGATGCTTCTGGCTCTGGGACTTCGCTGAAGCTTCGACTGCTTCTTTTGCCCTCCTCTCGGGACCCGTGGATGGATGTTGACCACTATGGCGAGATAACAGCGCTTCCTGGGCTCGCGCTGGTAGTGCGCTGCCTGTTGTCTTGGTCGTCCAGAAGACCGCCATGTTTGACCGGGAGTCACCCTGGGTAGCAACAGGAGTAACCATGATCGATGGCCCCTCTCTTTGTTCTAGCTGGTCCAACACGTCTACACCGCACTTTAAAGCTCCCACTCTGAGTGCAGGGCCCTCCCTCAACTTAGTACCATGGGTGGATGCGCCCCCTCCCAGGCACCTCGATGTGGCTTAGCAAGGACGCTCTGTGCAAGGCTGTGCCCAGCACCCCTACCTCAGGAGCCGGGTCCGTCCTCTTATGAGCCCATCCTGCCTCACCTCCCACTCAGAGGCACAGCACTCACAAGTGCAGGCACTCTGTGGGATGTGTTAAAAAAACCAAGAGAGGGTCCCTGACTTGACTAAATGAGTTTGGAGAAGAAGGCAGGGAAGTAATCAATAGCAAACAACAACAAGAAAACTTCTCCAATATATATGCAATAAGTCTATAAAATACAAAAAGCCATGTAACAGACCAGTAGTTTTTGAGATTTATTCATCTGATGTACAAAAATATGTTCATAATTTATTCATCTTTTGTTTATATATATATATCATTTTTTTTAACGGAACATGAGAAATGGTACATACAATATTATGGTTGTATGTATTCAATTAGTGAGCACCCACAAGTATAGGACAACAATGTAACAATCAATTTAATATAACACAAACACACAAAAGAACAATACATAATATATCACAGTGTGATAATCACAAAACTCACATTGATCAAAAGACTATACACAGACTATACAAGACAAAAATCGTTTAACATACAGAGAAAAAATCACAAGAATAAGAATTGTTGCTCATTATACAAACATATATAGTGTAACGAGTACTGTATTTAATAGACAGAGATGCGCCGACGCGTGTTTCGGAACTTAACTGATAAGATCAAACTTCATCAGGGCGCTGTCTGTTTGGATATGTTCTGTGGCAGAAAGCCATCCATTCCAAATATAATCACAGGGAGCTGATGTCTAGGCAGGGGGCTCACAAGTTTCAAAACCACTGGTTATGAATAAGGGTTCCAATGGAAGGAAGAACACTGTGCCACAGACACATTAATAGTATGGCATCCGCAGCTCAATGCTGGTGGATCAGAAGAGGAAATAAATATGGATCCCACCAGATCTCAAAACGTTTCTAATGATGAGGCGAAATACTAAAGAGCACCAAGGCTCAGGCAGGCGAGGCGATGGGCCAGCCAATGATGGCCTACAAGATGAAGATAGGACGCTAAGGTTCAATAAGTCGTAAAAATCCAGTACTGACGGGGAATGCAGACTCCTCCTGGCCGGACAGAGGCCCGTCTGTGGAATGTGCACATCCAGGGATCGGTCATCCAGGAGACCGCCATGCTGGTTCCGGAGCCCTCTCGTCCAGTAGTTGGGCTAGACTAAGTTGTGAAGGCTCCACACAGGAGGATGCGGATAGAGCCTGCCACCTCCGCACCTTACAGAAAGGTGAGTGTTTTCACCAGCTTCCAGACTGGCATATTGAATGGAGAAGAGTGTGCCGATCTGGGTCCGGCATCTATCTCGTGGCCCTGCAGCTCCTCTGCCATGCTGGCCTACATATTGTGACCCGCCTGGTCTGAGCGAGCCGCAGCCTCACCGGCAGCTTGCCTTTGAATTGGACTTCCTGCCTGTGGTGACCCACTCTACCACATCGTCCATGTGGGTGCTGCTGGCCTACATAGATAGCGTGACCTGCATGGTCTGAGCGAGCAGCAGCCTCATTGGCAGCTTGCCTTTGGATTGGACTTCCTGCCGATGGTGACCTGCTCTACCACGTCGTCACTGTGTGCGCTGCCTCGCGAGTGGGCTGCCGGGGGTGCGCTCTAGGATCCTCTCAGCTCAGCTTGCCCCTCAATGTGACCTGTTGTGTTCTCGCAGGCAGGACAGACCGTCTGCTCAGGTCTGTGCGGTGCCCGCCTCTGTTTTATATATGGAGCTCACTTTCCTTTAATGACTCCGGGCTGTGAGCACCCGCGTGCTGGCAGGGGATCGGAGACATGACTTTGGAGGCAGAATTTGGATATTTATCTCCCTGATGTTCTGGGAGCAGGGTATTATGAGGATTCTGACTCTATTTTAGAGGGTCTTTCTATTCAGCCTGCACTAGATGTCTTTTTCTTCCTCAAGATGGCGGCCTGAGTAGATTTAACTGACACAAACATAGGACTAGTTTTTTTTTCCCCTTCTTCAGCCAGTACATGAAAGCACGGTGGGATCTCGCTCGTGGTACACTTGCCCTCTCTCTGAACAATCTTCAGCTGAAACATAAGACAGATATCAGTCTCTAACCTGGTCCTCACTCAAGCAACCTCTTTGTTTTAAACTCCAACATGGCACCAACTAATTCTTACTCTAAGGCTAACCTGTTATCGCAAGTAGGTCAGAACGCTTGTAATATTGTTTACCCCCTAACCATTCTAAAAAAGCGGTGAAAAGCTTCAAACACAATCTACTCAAACGGTTCCCTGAAACGCTAGTATCAGATGCCTATTTCTGTGCATCTAAGGGGGTTGTGATTAATGACCTAATCCTCTTCGGTAACAGAAGAGCACAGGGGAGAACAGTCTTAACCTCAATTTTTCAATCTAAACCAATGAGGAAAACTCCTCATGGTTTCTGAGTAACCAGAATACCCTCACCAGACTTCAATGCAGAGCTTACCATATCCCTATATAACAATCGAATCATCCTCATACATGCATCTGACAGAAATCTTAATCAGTTTGACAGTTTCTTTATGAAGATTATAAATACCTTGGAAAATATTGGGCTGGATACTCCGCCAAATCAAAGCCCTCCCTCAGCATTGAAGCCGCATGCCATGTCATCTAACTCTACCACAGCAGTCATCTCTCCCCATCTCATCAGACCTCGAACAACCTCGAACACACAGCCCTCTGAAAACTACGAGTATATCAATGATGAAGAACCTGGATCTAGTATATCCAACATAATCTGCCTGAACACCAATTTAGGAGATTTGCCTTCCCCCCTTTCTCTCATGAGACTGAATCACCAAGCACCCCCGCCTAAAGTCTGCACATATAATAATCGGGGAAACCTCAGCTCTACCAACTACCTGACAACTACCCCTGCTTCACCCCTATGGAGGTCACACCCTTCCCCCGTAACCCTGGTGTCCACTGCCCCTCAATCCAACAATCATGCAGTGACAGTTAATAGGTTAACTCTTCCTACCCCTCACCCATTCTCATCCTCCAGTACACCTTCCGCGAGCCCATAACTGCACAGCTTCACTCCCGCGTGCCGCCTCACTAATGTGAACTCCCAATTCCCCTCTACTACCCCCTTCACCGAGGAGCCTCATTTACTATCTACCCCTAGTCTGACCTCACACACTTGCAGAACCTATTACACTGCTCTGTGAAGATGGAAACATTTTGGAAGATCAATTAGATCCCTGAGACTAATCATCCCAGTACTCCTGCAACAGGCAAGCAATGCATGAGAAATATGTTGTCCGGGGAAAACCTGCTCAGTTTTTTGGGGAAAACACGGCCTTATCCTAATCATCACCCCAGACCCTATAGGTCTACCAACCATCTGTCTGAGGATGTTATCCACTCCCTCCTTCTATCATATAATGGCACTTGCAGTGTTTCTCAACCCTCGGCACTCAATATTCAATCAATTATTTCCAACCCGTTTAGAGAAACCACTGTCAAGCACAGAACTATGAACAAGAACAACCTAGTCCCTGTCCCCACATCACACCTAGAAATGGTAATAACTAAATCGCACATCAAATCAATGCTCCTTAATTGCAGGTCAGCGGTCAAACACACTGCTGATATTGCTGACCTTATTCTTACGCATGAGCTAGATATCATGATACTAACTGAAACCTGGCTTAACGACTCCTCCTCGCCAATTTTGGACAATATACCTCCCGAATATGACATCATCAGACTGGATAGATCTGTTAAAGTTGGGGGTGGCATTGTATACATTTATTGCTCCAGTCTTACCGTGAGATACTTACAAACGGTGCTGATGTCCTACGAGCTGAAATCTGGAACAACAACAAGATTGTCTGTTTGCTCTACATGATCTACCATCCTCCAGGCGACAATCTTCTTTTCATCGAACAAATGATGGAAATCATAGCCTCTAACTCTGCCCAACCTGCTCAACCATATCTTCCTTTGGGGATTTCAACCTGCACTGGAATGATACAACTGATCCCTCACTGTGCACCTTCAAGGCTTTCCTCTCAGACCTTAACTTCATCCAGGTTTGCAATGAACCCACCCACAACAAGGGCTCCACCCTAGATTTAATCATAGCTTAAGCTAACATGAATCCACTGGAAAGCATTGCACTGTGTGACTCGTCGTATCACTACATAATATCTTTTCGTATCCTTGAAAAGGTACTGTCTAGACAAGGTCAACCTCATAAGAATAAACAGTGGTCTAGGAATCTGAGATACATTAACACAATGGACCTAACCTCTGTTAGCAGTAACTTACTTCCTCCAACCCCTAACATGACTAATCTGGATGACCTCACTGAGCACTATATACATTCCATGACAAATATACTCAACACTGTTTCTACGAAGCAACTCAAGAGGATACCAGTCAAACAGTCCAAACCCTGGTTCAATGGCTCCCTCAATGAGGAACAACGAAAACTAAGGCTCTCTGAGAGATTATGGAGAAACTCCCCTCCCCTAACAAAGCTCAAACAGTTGAGGAGAAGAAAAAGTTCTTAAAATAAACATATCCGCAGGACGAAAGCCGAACACTTTATATTTCAGCTAGACAATGCCAAAAACAGACCTAAAAAACTATTTGAAATCATAAAACAACAAGTTAACCATTCAACCGACCAACAATCTGCTCCCAAGATATCTCTCCCCAGTAAAGAGGTCTTTTCCGCACATTTTATTGAAAAGTCCAGAAAGATTGAACTTGAACTGCAACTTACATCACTAAATGGGATTCATTGGACCCAGCCCATTACATCGACATGGCAAACCTCAGAGGGTGCTCCATCCTCCAGAGCCATAGATCATACTCCAAAAAATAATGCATCATGGAACAACTTCTGACTTCCTGACGATGCCGAGCTACAAAAATCCTAATGTCATTAGAACCTTCTAATCATTTCCATGAACCTTTGTCTGACAAATTCTTCAAAGAGGTTACATCTGCCATTCTCCCTATCTGGTCCTTGATTATCCCTGAATCGATCTTACAAGGTAGGATTCCTGACTGCCTAAAGATAGGACAAGTCACACTCATTCCAAAAAAGCCTACTGTAGACCTAACTGATCCCAACAATTTCCATCCAATCTCCAATATCATGACTCTAGCTAAACGTCTTGAGAAATGCATGCACATACAACTGTGCAATCACATCGAAAAGTTTCAGTTGCTTGACCAGTACCAATCGAGTTTTAGAGCAGGGAATAGTACTGAAACGGCTCTAACCCACATTGTTGGGGATGCCTTGAGACTACTTGACCAGAATGATCTTTGCTTACTTATCTTTCTTGATCAATCCTCGGCGTTTGACACAGACAAATACGAAAACCTGATTGATCTTCTGGAAAAAAGTATGGGGACAGCGGGCCCGGTCTTAAATTGGTTTGCCTCGTTCCTACAGAACAGAATGCAAAGAATCAAAGTGAACCATTCCCTCGATAACAGTACACAAGTTTCAATTAGAGAGCCTCACAGTTCCACACTTTCGCCTACACTCTTCAACTTGTTCATGGAACCCCTCACAGAAATCCTGAAGCATTCAAACATACAATACCACATGTACGCTGATGACAAGCAACTTTATATAAAAATGGCCTCTCTGGAAGACATCAAAACTCTGAACTGTGTTCTTCTGAAACCTCAACAATGGTTGTTAACTCACAATCACCTTATGCTGAATACTCTCAACACCGAATTCCTCCTGATCGTCCCTCCCACCCACTCCACACCTATTCAAGGTTGCCTCAAATAACTTACGGCTCTCAACTGCGATCCACATGTTGTTGATTCCACAAGATCTTTAGGCATAACGCTGGACAAATACCTGAATATGCAAGACCACATCAGTGCAACAACTAGGAGAGCCAACCACCATCTCAACACACTTAGGAAAATCAAGCCGTTCTTGCCTCCTGTGAACTTGCACCTTACAGTCCAGTCCCTAGTTATCTCCTGTATGGAATATGGAATTGTGACCTTGGCTGAGTTGCCCAAAGCTAGACTGCCCCCCCCCCTTAGGGCCACTCTGAACTCTGCTGCCAGACTCATCACAGGCTCACGTAAAAACATGATCACATCACACCTGACCTAATTCAGCTCAACTGGCTATCGCTCGAAGATAGGATTTGGTTCAAGATTGCCTGCCTGACGCACTTAGCTCCTCATTATAATACCCCCACTTACGTGGCAAAAAAGCTTGAACTTTCTAGTATGAATCGGACCCTAAGAAGCTCTGGCACCCTCCTGCTGAAACCTCACAAATTCATAAAGAAAAGAACCTAAAACTGCGCCTTCTCAGATCTGGCCGCAAGAATTTGAAACGCTCTTCCGCCCAATATCCATTCTAACCCTTCAACCTCAAAAAACAGGTCAATGGTTTCTCCTGAATAACCAGCTGCAACAATCGTCCCAAAGACAATAATAACTAACTTTTATATCTTACGAACAACAGGGATATCTCATTCTTTGAGGCATTTTCTGGATGCAACTTATGTTCCCGCTACATGTTCCACTTGTTTGCTTTGCTCTTTCTGTAACGGGGCTGGTTAGCTAAAAAATGTTATTATGTTTGCTTTTTTAGTGACCAATGGTATCCTCTTTCTGCTGTACAGCGCTCTGATACCTTTACGGGTCATGTTCATGCTATATAAAACCTTTCAAATAAATAAATAATGTATTTCGGAAGCTTTGGAAGCTGGTGCCTATGTAATACAGGAGGGTCCAATCTATAGTGACTTGTTCAGGCAGGACAAACAGTGTTCCCCAAAGTCAGGGTATGGAAGCAAAGGTACCAGAGATGAAAGACAAGTGGAGGATGTGAATGTCATTGTATATTCTGTGAGAGTCTCATACATCCCCATCTTAACCTATTCACTTAGTACAAGAGAGATGTTTGTATCCATCCAGGTTAACTCTAATGGCAGGTGCAACAAAGATGACCGTAATCAATCTTCCATCAATAATTGTTCCAATGTTCACAAGCAGTACTGAAAAAACCATGCCCGTAACCTTCACCTTCATCAAAATAAAAATATAGAAATCCGTTTGGCCCATGTAAATGAACTTAATTTAACAGTGTGCATCAATTTGGGGTGCAGCTTCCTTACTACAAAAAATAAAACTGCTGCCATTAGCCAGGATCAATATAAATAACAACACCTAAAGGTGAAATGCAATTAACAATGCATTATAAAACCAATTAGTTACGTAGATTTATAATTGACTCAGTCACAGTAGAAAGGGTGATGTGATATGTACTCTTGTCTGTAAGATGGCTTACAATGGTTGTAATTTCATCTGTTTCATCACCGGTGAGATCATGAGCATTGCATTTGGCGTGCATGTTATGGTTCGGATGGCTGTAGTGTGAGTTACGGATTGTGATCCTACCATAGCTTTTGAAGTTTAATATTTTTTATTTCAATTTGTAATCATAGATGCACTTTATCTCTTTTTTACTGTGTTATAACAAAAGCTTCTTAAACCTTTAGTGTTGGAATGGAAAAGTCCTCTGCATGGTTAAGAGGTGTGTACCCATGTCCTGATTACCCATCTGTACTGTTGTTTGGATACCTAATTCAGATTTTTTGTCATAGGTGTACAAGGATCAGGCATGGGCGCCATAACATAAGCCTGTTGCACAGATTGAAGTCTTTTTGGACCAGGAGGGGTGCCCAAAGCACTACCCCCGTAGTGGTGGAAGGCTACCACCTTCACCAGGAGTTAAGCAGCAGAAGTGCAGAGCAGCTAGCATACTGTGCAGTGATCAGTAGTAGTGAACAGAACCTTTTTACCCTGTGCCACTGGAGTGAGGCCTACAGCCTCACTCACTTTAAAAAAAAAATGTTGCTGTGTGCCTAACTCAAACTTGGCCTATGTCAGGTTGATGGGGATTTCTGCATAGCGCAGGAGAAATGACTGCATTAGTTGTATGTATGCCTAAGAAGAGTAGAGAACAAGGACCGAGCAGTACTGTGCGGTACATGTGTGGTTAATACATGTGCTTGGTGTATGTATGCCTGAGAGGAGTACATTATTTGAGACTATGCAAGTGTGGGTAAAGCCTGTGCTGCATGTATGTGTACTTGTGTGAAGTAAAATACATGAAGGGTGAAGAGTTGTGCAGCACGCACATAGTGAGTGTGTGTGCTGGCAGTGCATGTTTTTTAAAATAAGTACATCTTAGCTGAATATAGGAAAGCTTCAATACTGACCAGTGCTCGCAGATTGAGTGTTTGTACTGAATACATGTGTACATGTAAGGGTACAATGCATAGAGATATTAGTGTTGAACAGAAAGTGTGCTATGAATGTACATTGAGTGAGTGTTCCTGCAACAATACATTGTATGGAGGACACTGGGTTCATTTTGGGAGTCCCAGGCCTGCCTGGTAAAGACATGAGGAGGGGAGTAATCCCCCCCACAGATTTGTATATTGCTGCATTCCTGTGAGCTGTATGGAGAAATACTGGAGGCAAGGAAGAGACTTACTTTACATCTCAAAGGACTGCTCTTTGATTTATTGATAGAGCATAAGGAATGGGCCTGGACACATCACAGAAGGGGGCATGGGGCTGATAACAGAATCATAAAGAGTAGGGCTCGGGATCTGTTATTACCCTTTGATGCACATATCACTGTGGCTGACAACCAGGTGTAAACTCTGGTCACTTCCATGAATTATGTTGTGGACAAACAGTTTCTGAGTTGTCGCTGCTGGGACAGACCTCTTTCATGAAGAAAGATGTAAGGAGAAGTGCCCACTTCAAAAGAAGCCGAACCCCTACATAAACCTTCAAAGACCCAAACCCTAAATCACATTTGGTGTTTGGAAAAGGACTATAAGAAAGGGAGATTGAGTCCCCAAACATTTGTCATCTGCCAAGCATCCAGCCAGGCTGTGTGATGAGGCGTAGGTATGCAAAACCTCTGAATGTGACCAGGACAGGGGGCCAAGGCTTGCTAATCTCCCTGCTAGGTGAGGAGACATCCCTAAGGGAAACCAAGATCATCCTGCCCTGGAGCACAATCGCATGTCTTCTTGCCTAGACTAGTGTGCCCTGTGAGGAAAAGGAGTGCAGTTCACTTGGAAGCCCTGCCAAGTGGTATCCCTAAGTAAGGTGTGAGGAAAGTGACTGCGTACAGATCGTGTTATTGCGTATGTGCAGGGACAGCCCGACAACCCCCGTATGCCAGAAGAGGAGTGTTGTGATCTCAGCCATGTAAAGTGCATAGTGTGGGAAACATCAGGCCTACACCACCATACTGTGGTGAACCCGTCTGCTAGAAGGGGTCACCCGTGAACTTAATTGAGTTGGAGCATGAGACTTTTGTCTGGTGTGTTTAATGTGATTTCACCAAAGAGTCTGCACTCGATACTGAGCAATGGTGCAACACCGTATGCCAGAAGGGGCTGTCAATATCATTGTGGCAAAATGTTTGGGTAAAGGCCCGGATGAGAAGATTACTGCTGTGGCCAGCATGTCTAGCACACTAACTTCACTTGATTGTTTCCCTGAGGATTGCAGAACGCTGTAGAGGACATCCCACCCTCGCCAGAGCTCAAGTCAGGAACTGGAGAACTCCCTCCATTTTTGTTAGGGGTAGAGAAACTTTTCTTTTGTGTCTGCCAAGCAGGAGCAGCTCCGATCACTGGAAACTGACTGGCAGAGCTGCTTTGACAGGAAGAGTCTGCACAGTTGGGTGCTGCCATGGCCATTGCAACCAGCCCAACTTCACCGAACATGATCTGAATTTGGGAGTGCCCGAGGAAAGGGCACTCACTTCACTGCTGAATACTGCCACACTGCTGGAGTGGGTAAGATTGGAAATGGGCCTTTGGGGCCTCAGGAGATTAGCTGCTGAAGGTGCTGCAGCACCAAAGACACTTTTAACTGAAATCCTGAAGATTTAAAAGGGAACTCTTGAGCATGGCCTAATAATTTGCATTCTCCAGGTGCAGCCACCAGTGAATGGTAAATAACCCTGAACATGTTAAAAGGAGGGCGGGACTGGGAATTGCCTGACAACTACTAGAGCCCTGACCTCAAGCGGGATGGGGCTGTTGCTTCAGAAGGTTGTATTCCTTTACATGTGTAGAGCTAGAAATTAAATACAAGTTTTTTCTCATAAAAGTAAGTATGTGGATGGGCATTGATTTATTGTTCAAACTGTTTGCATTTTGAGTTATGAGTCATGCTGTGTGACCAGTATCTACAACCCCCTGAGGGATGCTTGACCGCTTGACCACAGCTACCACTGAGAGTCAAGTGCAAAAAGGGTACTTGGCCCATTTGAGCAGGATTCATAGTAGGTCGGGCTCCGGGACATCAGGAGCAAAATGACTCAACAACCATGGTTAGGCCCAGAAGCCCCTGCATGTCCTGTGGCCCTCTGAAAGTGATCCTGACATTTGGATTTTTCAGTATATGTCTATGTGGGGGGGTTTTGTATGATTAGAGTGATGCACGTAAATAATAAATGTACAACAAAGAGAACAGATATATCAAAATAAATGAGAGGAGAAAAAAAAAAAAAAAAAGATGAAATAAAGGCAGAATGCATATGAAAAAATACCTTGTTGGGGAATATTAAGATGCATATATTATAGAGGAGACAATAAATAGTCCAGGGAAACTAGGGGGCAGATCTACAAGAAACTAACACAGCACGGTACCGCAAGTCATTTTGCTGCGCCGTGCTGCGTTAGTTTCGAAGCACAGGGATGCGACATATTTACAACAATATGTTGCATCTCTGTTCTTCCCCCTGTGCTGGCGCATAAACTGCTGCCATGCGCCGGCCCAGGCACCCTTGCACCATGGTGCAAGGATGCCTGCATCGTGGGGAGATTGTTTTTGTGCAGGAAGGGGCACCTTCCTGCACAAAAACAATCAATTGAGGTGATTTCCTTTTCCAATGTGTGCTGTAGAATGCAGCACGCATTGAAAGAGGGAAAAAACGAGGAGAAATCAAAACGTTTCTCCTCGTTGCACCTTGCTACGCCACCCCTAGGGTGGCGTAGCATTCTGACGCATTTCCAGATTTACGATTTCTCGTAAATCTGGAAATGCATCAGTGGACATGGGTGTTGCTTGGGAACACCCACAGCAACACCCATGTCACGCCCCTAACACGCAAAGTTTTGTGTGAACAGGGGCGATATTTACAAGCACAGGTTAAGTCACGCAGGGTTACTTTACCTGTGCTTGTAAATATCACTCAGCAGGCTGCGCCACCGGTGCGTCACGCAACGTGATGCACCGGCAGTGTGTTACAATTGACTCGCAAAACTGCTGTATTACCCGTATATTACTCCATTGAAGGTTAGCATTGATATAGCTAATGCAGTATTATTGTATCGTGTGCATACGCGGACAGAGGATGTAGGCATTATGTTTGTTAGGTTGACATCCCTGCCGCAATTTTGTCTTTCTTAGACGCCATTTTATATTACAATCGAAACTGTTACTTATTCATTTACGAGAAATGGGCTTTGGTAAGTTTTGTTTCTCCAATGTCGAAAACTCATTCATTATTGAATTCTTCTGCTGTTTCATCAAGGCCTTCTCCCACCTGTCTTATGGGAGGATGACCTAGACGACCTTGGGCAGTAGATAGCTTGTGCCAGGCTGTGGAATCGAAACTCATATTCTGTACCTCCATTGTATTACGACAGCTACCAGTGTTTTTCCATAATAGGCGGGTCTTAGAGGGCTCCGCAACATAATAATGTAACTTTATGCTTGCTAGAGTCAGTCCCTCGTCAGCCATCACAGGAGGCTGGTCAGACTGGACTCCACTGCATTGTATCTTATGAATAAACTAGTCTATATGCATTCTCTACTGCGTCATCGACTCTTCATTGGACAGAAGGCTAGTGGAGGTCTAAAGTGACCCTGGTGGCCCTAAACGGGTCACTTCCTTCAGTTGGTGCCCAAACAGGGACCCCACCAGGTGACCCATCTCACCCATAGACGGGTTGTAGGGGTCGGGGTTGCGTCTGGCCGGATGGGCGGATCGGGGTACCCCACACGATCGAGCCTAGTTCTCGCAGCTGCCCCGCCTGTCTGATCGGGCGGCTCCTCATCTAGTGGTCATCTCGGATGGGTTCCTGTAAAGGCAAAACCCTTGGATCTGACCGTTTTGGTCTGAAGAGTCGGCAGTGGAGAATAATCTTGTTCGACCTGTGTGCACCAGGTGAGCTCATCTTGATTCTTGGTAAGTGCAGCGCCGTCTTGGGTAACTTGTAGGTCTGCAGACCCTTGTGATACGGAGCATTTTTAGAACGTTCCGCCAGGCCACCTGGTAATTTGGCATACTCTTGAAAAGGCCTGGGGCTAGAGCCTATCTTGTTTTAGTACAGTCTGTGAACTGTCTTGTCTTGGTGCAGTCTGAGGACTGACTTGTTTTGGTGCAGTTTCCGGACTGCTTCTTAAGAGCTCTTTGTTCATGTTTTTGTTGTGTGTGTGTGTTGATTGAGTGATTAGTGAATGTGTCTGATGCTAAGATGCCTGGTTGGAGTAAAATGTGGTGTGTTGTGTGTTGTGGACGCTCTGCGGAGCTTCGGTTGGAGGAACGACAACCTGCGCCTCCAGAAGGCACTCCGAGTTTCGAGATGTATGTGAAGCATGGCATAGGCCCTATTATGTTCTGTACATTATGGCACAAATATACGAGAGACAATGCTGAGCTTCAGTGGCCTCTAAATGGTACCTTTGATGAACAGAAATTGAATTATTTACAGGACAAATTATTTGCTAGAAGAAGTAGGCAGTTAATGTTTGACACTCTACAGGGATGGCAGAAGGAAGCTGAGCAGAGGCGTATAAAGGCCGAGAAGGCGTCTAGGAAGAAAGCAATGCAGACAGTTGTGCAGAAAGCAGTAGCTTATTATAAAGAGCGAACAGAGAATGGTATTGAATGTGCTGATAGGAAGTTTCAATTACAATGTAACAAGTCTTATGTGGTTAGAGAGGAAGAGGATCCTTTTGTGGAAGAACTGTTGGAAACACGTTCCCCACCTCCTTACGCCCCACAGAGATTATATCCGGATGTTACGGCGTCTCAGCCTTCGAATGTTCCCCCACTGTAGTGTGGTTTGTGGCCTCATTGTCTACATTGCTAAGTTAGCTTAGGCCTGGCTGCCATGATGTCTTTTTTGCACACGTTACTCTGTGACTTTGTTTTTCCAGACTCTGCTTGTGCCCGGCTATATTAGAACTGACTGCCTTTTTGCCTTTCACCTTTTCTCCTGTTCCCTGTGGGTTTCGTCTGCACACCATGTACAAGGTCGAAAAACAAAGTCCCTTGTGATTGCTGATCTAGTCAGCCCTCGCACTTAGACACAACACGAAATACAGCTGCACTGGAGAAATTCGTGTGCTTTTATTGTGTGATCTCCCTGTTGGTGGCACTCAGAGAAAAACCTTTCCAGGGAGAAGAGCTGTGCTTGTCTGATGATGTAAACCTTGCATCTAGATATTGAGGTATGGGGGTCCGCCTGACAAAGCCCAGAGGTCTTCTATTTTTATAATAAACTAGTTAATAGCACGGGGAGGGTGGTAAAGCCATTTAGACCTATATCCACTGTCTTTATAAAATGCTGTCCTCGTTTGTATTCTATGGAATTGTAACTATGCTTCTTATTTTATCATTATGCATTATGCTGATAGTACTGGCACGTGTACTGTATCTTAGAGCACGATAGTTGAAATAAATATTTTAAACTATATTGTGTCTCTTATGACGCACGTTGTGGACAAGTATGAGTGAGTTATGAAAGAGTGTTCTTGCTCCCGCGAGTCCTGAGAGAGACCGTGTTCAGGGTTGTCTAATCATTGGTAGCTTCGCTGCGAATGAGACACTAAAGCTAGTCGGATTGGGATTGTGGGTACTAAGGTGCATGGTTGGTTCACCACTATACACCGAGGTCCTATTATCCTGTGCATAGCTCTGTATATGTGCAGAATCCCTACAACATGGCGCCACCAACGTGGTGGGCTTCTTATCTGCGAGACGCTTGAGTAGTGCTTGTGCTTCTCCACAACAACCTTCGCATACGCTTCCGGAAACGTGTGTGAGTGTGATACCTCCTATATTGATGTTTTTATAGGTTCTTTCAAGCTTGAAGTTATTAAAAGGTGTTTATGTTAAGCCTATATTGTGCTGCCTCACATTAGGTTGTCGATCATTCCTGGTCTTAATGGCTGTGAATGTAAATATCCCGGCACATAGCCGCGCTGCGCTCCGGGCTCATTTACAGGCTTATGGAGTGCCTGACGCGGGTGTCGCTCTCATCTTTGTCTTGCAGGCTGATCCGGCTCACCACTTTAAGGTGTTTTATTCTTGGGTCACTTTTCCGGCGGTGGATGGAGCTGACAATTTGTTTCATGTTTACCCTCCCACTGCCTTACCCAATGCTTATCGGCCTTATCAGGCTCTTGAAGTACCACTTACGGCATGGCAACACCATATTTGGTTTAATGGCGCCCTCCCACATCCGGTCACCCCGGTTCGTTTAGGCCCCTTATCAATAGAGGGGGCCACTTGGCCTGTCTTGGCCGGGTATACCCCACATCCACGGCATTTTGCAGTTCCGGTTGATGAACTGCGCGTCGTGCATACGTCTTTAATCCGTGTGCACAGAGCTTTGGTACAATATGTTACTGGCAACGTCCAGCGAGCCCCTCCTGGAGTTGCGGTGCATCCAGCTGGACCAGGCGGTGTAACCATAAGTCCCGTCATGGTTAATTCGGTGATGGGCAAGCGCCCACAAAATAAGGATGATTTGCCTTATTGGCTTGCAGAAAAATTTGACGAGCTGGAGGCTGTTTTTCCAAATACTTCTCCTGTGGACAAACACAGGATTTTGATGATTAGCTTGCCGAAAGACTTAATTCCCGAGTTGGCAGAATGCAACAACTGGGGCAAGGTATTCGCAGCAGTATATGCGAAGTGTTTCGGCACTCCTTCCATGACGGTACTCCCCTCTGTGATTAAACATGTGCAGGATGAACATGGCCCTGAAGCGGCTGTGGAATTGGAGATGAGACTGGTGGGAGTGTTCGATGTGGTGGCTGATCTAATCCTTGCGAACGTCAAGGGTGATGCAGTCAACCTTCAAGTTGCTAATGCTTTGGCTTTGGTCCCGGAGCCGGACAAGCCACGCGAATTACCGAAAATTATTACACAGGCTTATAAAACCATTGGCCGCAATAGTCTGGGGGTTAAGCCTTTTGCTAAAACGCAAACTCAATCACAGCCACAACAAAAAACTCAGTCTGAGAAAGAAGAGAAACCGTTCTTTACTAAAAAAAGAACTGGAGGTTGAAGAAACAGGCTAAGCAACAATCAAAACCAGGGTCGCGTGCCGCATCCCCGGTTTCTATATCTTCTGAACGCACTTATGATTTGCGCGACAGAGCAAGAATTAAATCTCCAGATAGATTTCAAGTACCTGACCCGCGTTCTCCTCGTTCTTCACAGGCACCATCGACCTCCCAGACTGGTAGAGGAGATCGCCAGGATAGAGGCAGGGGTCGTGAGGCCCCACATGGACGAGACCAACCTCGACAACCAGTCCGAGGGAAACCAGAAGAATTTCCACGTTCTCGCCCACAGTTTCAGAAGAAAAAAGTTGCAGCTTTAACAACGAGGTATGCCACAGACGGTGAGAACGAGACTCCTGAATTGGACGTGGGCAGTGACGCTGCTAGACAGCGCCGCGGAAGTTACCATAGTGCGGGAGGCACTGCGTCCTCATGTGGAGGCGACAGCAACTGACACATTCATTACTGTCGAGACAGCTGACACCCGAGTGGCACCCCCTGACAGACTATTTAATATTGTCATTCAAATTGAAGGTGACATTGAGCATGTTATTAAAGGGATTTTTTGGGAGAATCTGACATCTTCTTATGATATTTTGTTGGCAGAGGCGGATTGGCCGCCCCCATTCGTACTTGCTGCTCGTAGAGGGGAGGAGGTAATCCGTACAAGCTTTTCTCGTCATGTCCCCAGGGACAAAGCAGAGGCTCTTGCAGCTGAATGGGCTGGGGCCCTGGCTCCGGCGCTATACCGTAACCACGTGGGCTGGGATAAGGATTCTCCACCCCATGATATACCATTGCGGTCTTTGCTACAGCCACAACCCCAATATCCCATCCGGCAGGAAGCTAAAGGTCCCGTTTCAGACATTCTGACACAGTTAGAATATCAAGGAGTAATTGAGACATGCGTATCACCAATGAATAATCCCCTTTTTGCGGTTTCTAAATCCGATGGATCGTACCGCCTAGTTTTGGATTACCGACATTTGAACTCTCATTGTCGGACATTTGCGGTACAAAATACCCACAGTTCTGCGCTTGTAGACAGTCTTGTTCGTAAAAAATATAAAACGACACTTGACCTATCCAATGGATTTTACACGCACAATTTATCCCCGGAGTGCAGTCAATGGAGTGCTTTCACTTCCGGTGGAAAACACCTTAAATTTCGGCATTTGCCCATAGGCTACAAGAACAGCACGGGTGTCTTCGCTGCCCGTGTTGTCTCTTTGTGGACAGCATAGACCCAGATGCGTGTTCATACGTCGACGATATCTATCTGACAGACGACGAATTATGGCCGCATCTTTCGCGTGTGGACCGCATTATTCTTGAATTTGCGGTCTTAGGATACAAATTTAATTTTGCCAAATCTCACATCGCTGAATACACCGTTTTGTTTTTGGGCTATGAGCTCAACAATGAAGGTAGGGGCTTAGCTCCCCATTTCTTGGAGAAGTGCGCACTTTGCGCCTCCAACCACCCTGAAGAAGCCTCAGTTATTACTGGGTTTTCTAAACTTCGGGCGTACTTACATTCCCGAATATGCCCAGCGTATCAAGCCTCTATATGCCTTGATACAGCCTAACTTTTCGAAGTCGTGTTGGCTTCCTGAGCATTCCTCTATACTGCACTCTTTGCAGTCTGATCTACTTGAATCTAAGTTCTTGTTGACTCGTGATAACCACACAAACCTGGTGATTAGAATTGTGCCAGGGGCAGTGGGTTTCTTGTACTTAACCTTTAACGAAGGTGACACAGTACCGATTGCATACAAGTCACATCTTTACACTTCAGCGGAGTTGCGCTTTTCCTCTGTGGAGAAAGTTTTGACTACAGTGCAAATGGCGATTCTAAAGGAACGCGCACTGGCACAGGGAAAATGCATTTTGGTGGTGACACCATATCCTGCCCTTGAGGCAGTGACGAAGGCAAGTGTCCCGAACTCTAATGCTTTGCACCCCCGTTGGATACAATGGGCTACATCTTTGACATCCCCGGATGTCACTTTTATCTTTGATTCCTCTCTTCAGACACAGGAGTTCTTACAGTATGAATTTGTTCATCCTCCTCCTCTGTCTTTGCTGCCGCTTGAGGAGTACAAGTGTATTATTTACACCGATGGTTCGGCACAACCGGCCATGGGTTCTAAGCATGCTTATTCCGCAGCATGTGCTATCATTGCAGGTACTATGGTGAACGGAGAGTTCAAGTCGAGTGTAGTGCACACACAGGCACTAGGAGACAGTACTGCACAATTGGCCGAGCTGCGTGCCTTGGTGCTCGCACTTGAGTTCGCGAATCCAGACGTGACGACTCTTATTGTATGCGACTCATACTACTGTGTCCAGTCCTTTAATGACAACCTATTCTTTTGGTCGCAAAACGACTATAGAAATGCTAAAGGCAGCACAATTACGCATAAAATGCTTTGGGTTCCAGTGGCAGATCTTAAACAACGTTTGCCTCTCACACAGGTGATTCACACCCTTGGCCACCAGCGTGTGGGCGCACACGCGGTAGGTAACAGTTTGGCGGATGAAGCTGCCAAATCAGAAGTAGCCACGTGCTCAGTAGCAGCAGTTACAAGATCCATGACTAAAATAGATAATGAGATTTTGGCAGCTATTGCTGCAAAAAAGGAAGGTGCTAATTACCCACGGGGTTTCCTTCCAAGTACTCTTATCACTTAAGTCCCGAACAGGTTCCTTACGTAACAATTCCAGACGTTGGTGATCGGCTGATTCCCAACGCGGACCGCAGACCTTCCTTGATAACGGCCGCACACGAAGGCTTGGCTTCGTCCCATGCTGGCGTATCTGCGACTGTTTCCATCTTGCAGCAGCGTTACTGGTGGCGTGGTTTATATAAACAGACCCGTAATTATGTGCTTTCTTGTGACGTTTGTCAGCAAATTAAGCCTTCAACGGTTACACGACCACCACAAATACAGCTCTGCATTTCTAACAAACCTTTTGGGTGTGTTTTACTTGATCACTGCAGTCCATTTTCTTCTGACACTGCATATAAATACATCTTAGTTGCAGTGGATTCGTGCACACGTTTCATCTGGGTTTGGCCACAACGGAGTGCTGACGCTCGAAATGTCATAAGGGATTTGCGTGTCTTTGTGGGAATTTTTGCCTGTGGCACCTTCCATTCCGACCAATGTCCAGCGTTCGCCTCTAAGGCGTACAAGGACGCAATGAGGTCACTGGGGGTGCGGGTGCAATTTTCGTCTCCATATAGACCTGAGGGCAATTCGATTGTGGAGCGAATGAACCGTGACTTAAAGCAATCCTTGACAGCTAGAGTCTTAGGTACTGGCAGGAACTGGCTGGCCCACTTGTATAGCGTGCAACGTGCACTTAATAATCTCCCTAGAAGATCTCTGGGTGGGCGGACCCCATACGAAATGCTCTTTGGCATACAAATGTTTGTGCCAGACCTTGATGGTCTAGACATGGCGGCGAATACCGCAATCTTTGACGTAGATAATCATTCTACTATGTTGCAGGACTTACAAGAGACCCGTGACAAACTTGCCTTCAGCCACTGACGCTGCGCTGCAGATTCCGGTTGCCGGCTGGCTTCCGAAGGTTGGAGATCTGGTCCGAGAGAAGGTGGAGAACAAAAAAGAATTTGGCCCCTCTTATCGTGCACCGGTTCCAGTCCTTGGCTTGAAGGGTACTAGTACAGTCATCTTACCACCGCTTCCTGGTCGGAAGGACAACAGATACATCTCAGTGGATAATGTCAAGCTACAACATCTGGCCGATCCTGAATAGCGTAACACCTGCGGTCTCATGTCCAGCCATTTCTAGGACTCCTGTTTGTGGCCCTCCAGCCTACACGGACACTGATGTTGCCATTGAGATGGTCGATTTGCCTGATCGCCTGCTCAACTTCCCGCCTTCCTCCTGCAATGATGAGACCGAGTATGCATACCCTGCAAACGAGTCGGTGGCTCATTTACCTACAACACCACTGAGCCCTACCCGTTTTTCCTTTGATTCGGCTTCCACCTCATCCCTTCTCCCATCCAGCTTCAGTATTTTTATCTCCTGGTTCAGAGACAATTTTTTGGTTCCACCATGGACATACATCTGTTTGGTGCTATTCCTGATTTTCCTGTTCATGCCCATTGGCTTTGTTACAGTTTTTTTCTTGCTCATCAATGGTCACTATTTGCTAGAACGCTCTGCAGTGAACTGTGTCGCTGGAACTTTGGCTCCGCATTCTTCCTCTCACATCATGAAGCGTGACCACACCTTTGTGAACATTTCAGCTTTCCCAGTCACTGATGGCATCGTATGGAATGCAGTAAATTTCCAAAATTCATGGACCAACCAAGATTTTAATGTACCGAATGTCCTCCGTGTTTCCATGGGTGATGTACTGAAAAGTAATGTTCATTCTGATGATTGGGATGTGCATGCCGTTGAATTGTTATTCTCTGATTTGAAATATTATGCTGCTTTTAATGCTGAAGACTTGTACTTAAATTCTGCAAGTTATGCTGATTTATATTGTTACCAGCATTGGGGCAACCATTTTCTCCATAAACCGAGTACACTTAGGGGTACTTTTAATTACACCCAATGGGAACATTGTCTGACCCCTCTACCGGGTAGCTCCCAAACACTTAAGAGTAAATTTACTTACTTTACAGACTTTGATAGATCAAACCCTGGGTCCTATTATTTTAAATTGAACATTTCGTCGACTCAAAAGGTCATGTTGACACACACCAAATTGCTATATTCCGGTTCCTTTCTGACCGCATTAGCCGTGGGTGGTTATGAGCACTGGCTGGACACCATTGACTTAAAATCTATTTGGGGCACCAAATCATGGCAGGTACGCGGCACAGAAGCCTTACACCGTGCTTGCCTCATCCCGGCCCAAATTTTGTTTTTAAATCATACAATCTATCAAACAACCTGTTGGGGTTTGGCTACTTCTAAACAATTGAATGCACCCTCCATTCCCGTATTGTCTTCCACTCCCAACGACAGCTTGCGTTTTAATATTTCCCTTGCCAATTTGCAAGCTTTGTTTCAAAACAATTCGTTTAATGCCTCTACGATTGTTCAGTCACCCTGGTTGGCTTGGCCCATAGCATCAAATGCCTGCCAACTGCGTTTTCATGACTCAGCTCCTGGTTACAAACAGGATAGGCCAGATCCCAGGTTTTCTGACTCTCGTACTGTTACAACATATTCTGTTGGTAAATTGTGCAAACAGTGGTTGCAGCACTCTTCATTAGATTCTGTGAAACAACATTTATCCCTCCTATCAGGCAACATTGATCTGTCCGATTTTGTTCTAGGGCCTCGTGGTCCTCGACCTAAGAGGTTCATTTATGAGACTTACAATGAACTCTGGAAGCTTTCGCAAATTGAAGCTGCTTCCCATTTATGGGAAATCGATCAAGCAAATCTAGAAAAAGTGCTTGCTGTTGTTGACAATAGTATTAATACCTTGTCTTCCCGCATTTACACATTAGAGAATATTGTTTCATCTGTTGTTGATATTGTACATGATGATGTGTCTGTGTTATATCATGGTCAAAATCAATTGCGTTCAGTAATGCAGTTTGCGTGGACATTGCAAACATTGAAAATGGGCAAGGTTCCATGGCATTTTTTGAACACGTCTGCCTTATTCTTGCCATTTAATTTAACTGAAAAACAGCAATTCATGTCCATGAAAGATGCAACATACACTCTCTTACATATCGAAAGGATAGAGCCGTTACCATTCTCTGTGGCGGAGTTGGACTCTGCAGTGTGGCTAGTTCACGGGGTTATCGCTTTGCCTTTTTCTTTATTTGAGTTCAGTTCATGCATGAAACATTATCCTGTTGGCCGTTTTCAGCCTTTAGGCAGTGCCTTTTTGCATGAACTTTGGTCCCTGCCTTTCATGTACAGATGCCTTAGGGACGGAAAGGAGGTTTTTCTCACAGGGGAGTCTTGCGATTCTACAGTGGGTCATTCCCTGATTTGTAAAAACATTAAATTGCACGGGGCTTGTAATGTTTCGGCTCCAAATCTTGCTTGTGTTTTGAAAGGCATTCCGGCTCTTGTTATATCACCTACTTTCACTGTGCTTGCAAATGGTAGCTCTCTGCTTCTGAATAATCAAGACTGCTGTGGAATGCCGGCAGGCATCCCCTATATTGTAACGGTTTCCCACCGTGTAGTGTGCTGCAAAAATGTGCTTTTTCCACCCCCGCAGGACATGATAGATAGTTCCATTTGGCCTTCCATACCCATGTTGAAGGCAGACTTCAATAAATTGAGCAGAATAAAGGCGCTATTATTAAACCAGGAGGTTATGCTCACATCCGCACGGGAGACCTTCGTCCTCCAGGTGGCTAGTACCCACAGTGAGATACAGGCTCATTTGAACACAAACCTCCCACAACATTTCGGTGAACACCGTTTTCAATGCTTCTAACACCGAAGGTCTTGTGCACTTTTTTAAAGTTGTGGGCTCTGGCCTTGTTACCTCCTTCCAAACTATATTTGGTGTAATTCCGGCTTTTATTCATTCTATTTTTTCCAGCGTCTTTGGCGGCTTCCCGTTGCTCCTAGCCTTAGCTGCTGGTATATTACTTTTGGTCTGTTTGCTGCGCAATGGCTGCACTTCCTGGGGGCCTACTCGACCAAGGTCGACTCCGGATGCTCCGTGAACGCATGCTCATCAGCTTCGGCATCCTCCCATTGGCGACACTCAGTGTGTCCTATAGACTTTCTTTTCGCTTTGCGTATTTCACTTGCGTGCAACCTGTGATGTCTTGCATACGATGTCCTTTCTCTTGGTCCTTGGATATTTGCCTCTCCAATACGTCTCTGTCGGGCCCGGATTTTGGCCAGTTGATGGGTCCCTTAGAGGCCCATAAACGGGACTGTTCCGGCACTTGCTTGATGGCGCGTGCGGCAGCACTTGGAATTTTGGCGCAATGGGATATCTGGGCGGCTGCTCAGGATCTCCTACAACAAAGTTATGTTGAGTATCACCCAAGTTGTCCCGCATTGCTGATCACTGCTCCCTATTATGAGGACCATGAATGCATTTTTGATTTGTTGAACTGGATGGCGTCTCTTTTTTCAGACGATACCAATGATGTCCTCTTGGAGGGTGTGGCAGTATTCTGCACCTACACTCTATTGGATTAGAGACCTTCACTTTCAGCGAATTGCATTTCTGGATTTTTTTTTGGTGCCCTGCTTTCTGGCCCCGTGTGGAATTTTTTATCATGGATTTTTTTTTTCTCCATTTCCCTGTCCTTTGTGGGGATTTTTCGTAGATAGACGTTTACATTCTGCTCCGTCTATTTGAACTCTGTTTTCGTCCTATGTCTTGGCCTATGGACTGACCAGGGGAGGGTGTAGTGTGGTTTGTGGCCTCATTGTCTACATTGCTAAGTTAGCTTAGGCCTGGCTGCCATGATGTCTTTTTTGCACACGTTACTCTGTGACTTTGTTTTTCCAGACTCTGCTTGTGCCGGCTATATTAGAACTGTCTGCCTTTTTGCCTTTCACCTTTTCTCCTGTTCCCTGTAGGTTTCGTCTGCACACCATGTACAAGGTCGAAAAACAACGTCCCTTGTGATTGCTGATCTGGTCAGCCCCTCGCACTTAGACACAACACGAAATACAGCTGCACTGGAGAAATTTGTGTGCTTTTATTATTGTGATCTCCCTGTTGGTGGCACTCGGAGAAAAACCTTTCCAGGGAGAAGAGCTGTGCTTGTCTGATGATGTAAACCTTGCATCTAGATATTGAGGTATTGGGGTCCGCCTGACAAAGCCCAGAGGTCTTCTATTTTTATAATAAACTAGTTAATAGCACGGGGAGGGTGGTAAGGCCATTTAGACCTATATCCACTGTCTTTATAAAATGCTGTCCCCGTTTGTATTCTATGGAATTGTAACTATGCTTCTTATTTTATCATTATGCATTATGCTGATAGTACTGGCACGTGCACTGTATCTTAGAGCACGATAGTTGAAATAAACATTTTAAACTATACTGTGTCTCTTATTACGCACGTTGTGGACAAGTATGAGTGAGTTATGAAAGAGTGTTCTTGCTCCCGCGAGTCCTGAGAGAGACTGTGTTCAGTGTTGTCTAATCATTGGTAGCTTCGCTGCGAATGAGACGCTTAAGCTAGTCGGATTGGGATTGTGGGTACTAAGGTGCATGGTTGGTTCACCACTATACACCGAGGTCCTATTATCCTGTGCATAGCTCTGTATATGTGCAGAATCCCTACAACACCACTTTCCTCAAGCCTTCCTGTGAGTTCGACAGCCTCGGCTCCTGCTTTGTCTATCTCTTCTCCGGTTCTACCAACTGCGAGTGTGGTGACTGCAGGCACCCCGCAACACTTGTTATTTCTGCCCCCGTTTTCTCCCCTTCTCTTACTCCTTCTACACAGCCACTGTTGACATTGTCTCCTATGTCTGTTTCTACTATGTCGTCCCCGAGTCTTTCGTCTGTTGTACTGAGTAGAGTCCAGACACCAGCACGAGGGTCAGATGTAGGGAAGTGGGCGGCAGTGCGAGAACGAATGGAACAGGTATTGACGTGATCGAATGTGGGAGAAGAAGAGAAAAAGATGGTTGCACATCAGGCAGCGCAGTGGGTTCGGAGACCGATTTATAGTGCGGAGGATATATGGAGTGTGATGAAAGATTTTGATCCATTTGTACAGCAGCATGCCCTTCAACATATGTCAGCTATGATGATCAGTTTGTGGGAACAGTGTATTGGGGGCACCGCCCCTCAAATAATTTATGATATTCGAGATCGCGTATATTCGGCAGATCTGGCCCCTTTGGAAGTTCTTGGTAATGTTGGGATGTTGCTCCGGTTAGTATACCACAGTATCCGATGAGGGGGATGCATCCTATTTTGCACCCTGAGATCCCAGTGCAGCGGAATCAAAGAAATGTGGTGGTCCAACAACGGGTGGCGGCCCATTTTCAGGAACAGTGGGTTTATACTCCATGGAAAAGAAGTGAGGTATTGGTATACTGAAAGTCCCAGTATTTATAGTCAAGCTTTAAAAGGTCAATTGGACTCTCTCTCTCTTCCCGCAGGTAATGTATTATTGCAATATGTGGATGACCTTTTGATCACCTCCGACACTGAAGAGGGTTGTCGGGAAGCTACGGTTCAATTGTTAAAGCATTTGGCGGACAAAGGACATAAAGTGTCTCTTTCCAAATTCCAATATTGTCAACAGCAGGTCACTTATTTAGGTCACCTGCTGTCGAAGGAGGGTCGGAGGCTGACACCAGAGCGAGTTGATGCCATTGTTAAGATGCCTGTCCCTGAGACACAAAGGGATGTGCGTGCTTTCATAGGCATCACCTCGTATTGTCGACACTGGATTCCTGCTTATTCTTTATTAATACAGCCTTTGCTTCATTTAACGACTAAAGATGTGCATGAACCTTTGCCTTGGACGCATGAATGCCAGCATGCTTATGAGCAATTGAAAGTTGCGCATTGTTCTGCACCTGTGCTTGGTAGGCCTCATTTTAAGAAGCCTTTCGTGTTCTACGTACACGAAACGGCTGGGTGTGAGCTTTCGTTGTTAACACAAGCCTTTGGAGGTAAGCAGAGGCCATGTGCTTATTTTTCTGCCATGCTTGACCCTGTCGCCAGAGCTCTCCCGAGTTGTTTAAGAGCCGCCGCGGCTGTGGCGGTCTCTATCCGACAGTCGGCAGGGCTCGTCCTCAATCATGATCTCACAGTAATGGTACCCCATGCTGTGGATGTACTTCTAAACAAGACAAAAACGCAGCACCTCACCAGTGCTCGTCTGACTGGATATGAATTGACTTTGTTTGCACCCCATATTACTAACAAAAGATGTGCCAGTCTGAATCCAGCCACATTACTACCCTTCCCTTCGGAAGAAAAGGACCAAGATGTCCATGACTGCTTGTTTCGCACCGAGGAAGAAATGAAGGGACGGGTAGACTTGACTGATATTCCCTTATCAGACCCGCAAGGGGAACTATATGTCGATGGTTCTTGTTTCAAATTATCAGATGGCACTACTACAGCGGCATATGCTATTACCACGCTGCGCACTGTAGTTGAGACTTTTCGTATTCCCTACCAATCTGCCCAAGCTGCTGAGTTGATGGCTCTTTTGCGAGCATGTGAGTTAAGTGAAGGACTGACTGTCAATATTTATACTGACAGCCAATATGCCTTTGGGGTGGCCCATAATTTTGGACGCCTCTGGGCAGATAGAGGATTCTTGACTTCACATGGAACAAATATCCAAAATGGTCCATTGATAAGAGACTTTTGACAGCCTTGACACTCCCCAAACAATTGGCAATAGTGAAATGTAGTGCCCATAAAGCAATCACTGATGATGTAGGCAGGGGCGGCTGGTATTAATGGTCGAAATGGGCGCTGCCCTCCCACCTGGTAGGAGAAAGAAGAAGAGGATGAAAACAAAATAACACTGGGCAGCTTAAAATAAAATTTAAGTTTGCATTTTACCATTTTATTTGATTCATTCATTGTTTTTCTGAGGGTGGGGTGAGGGTCCGAACAAATGGCCTGTGACCGGACGATCCTGCACTTTGTCAGGGGCCAGGGCGAGGTCTTGCTCGACCTGCAAGCATAAGCTTGAAATGTGATGTCAATAGTGGTGGGAGTGGCGATTGTTCATTGCGAGATGCAGAAACCCATTTGGGCGGTCTTCGCAATGGCCCAGGGCGTGTCTGGAGCAGTGCCATTAAAGTAAATGGGCAGGGACGGGGTAGGTCTATGGAGAAAACGAAAGGCTGGGCGTGTCACTGGCCTCTGAAACTGCTGTTGCTCATTTTGATTGGCAGGCTGGGGCCTAAGGGACAACCATGTCGCAGCAGCGTGTACTGTGCTTTTACTGTTGTGTGTGTGTTGTTTGAAATCGAATTGAAAAGAACCAAGCAGCAGGATTTTACTGATGACCCAGAACAGCACGCTCACCGCGAACTGAGCATTTTGCTGCCCGGGCCTTCCAAGCTCTCTGTCTGCCAGCCTCGAACTGAAGTGCCGGCCTGAGCTCCTCTGCCACAGGAGCTACCACCACAGATTAGAGAGTTACGGTCCGGGCCTTCCGAATTCAAACAAGAGGCGCCAGTGCAGCTAAAACGCACCTCTAGCCGACCCCTCCAAATCATCCTGCAAATTAAAGGTTAAGGTAGGTTTTATTACAGTTACGTTTATTCAATTTATTGTGCTACATATTTTTTTTAAATAAAGGAGTGTGCGCATTAAATGAAAGTTAATATGTTCATGTTCGCGTGAGTGTGAAAACTGAAAAGCTTCAATGTGAATAAATGCACTGGGGGCTTGGAGTTCTAAAACATGTAACCAATTAAAAGAGAAATTGTGATTAAAGGGGCAGGGGTAGTGGCGCCAGCAGTGGTTGGTTTAACCGTAGTAACATTACCACCAGGTGCAGTTTGGCAATCACTATTTTCCCTTTGCCACGCATCGTTGTCATATAATTCATTAATACATCTCAACAGAGGCCAGAGCTGTAACATGACCAATCACCGTATGGCTTTATCATGAAGCCATGCTGTGATTGGCCATTTCTGCTCTTGCCTCTCTTCTCACTTCACTTCGTGCACACATTGCCACCATAAACGGTTTTGCACATGAGGGAGCGCTGCAGGCAAGACCCCTCCTTCCATCACCTCGTGAGTCCCCTCACCACTGGACATGTCCCGGGCCGGCCGAAATTACAAGCACGTTCCAAGTCACAGAAGCGGTGGGCCACAGAGTAAAACAAAAGGTAAACTCCGTTTTGTTGGTTTTCTATGTTTAAGTGTTTCTATGGAATGCCAATGCCGCCGTCGCCAGTGTTCGAATATGCGGCTGTAGGCTAGTGCTGTTTATTTTTAAGGGTGCTGCTAATAATAAATTGTGTTTGTGACTATTTATAAATTACAAGCAGGGAAACCAGGCTTGAGTCTCGGCGTCCGCTCAACCTCCTGTGATCCTGGGCAAATCACAATCTAAATCTCCTCGTGCCTACAAATAAATGAATGTGTCTTTGTGTAACGTAACTGGTGCTCATGTAAACCACTCCAGTACCATCTTACACCCTGATATGAAAAGTGACTTTTTTTTTTCTTGCTACTAGGCAGTAGGGCACGCATTGCTGGCCGTGACTCAGACATACTGCAGAAACTATTTAGATTACAATGAATGTCTAACCTTTCCCTTGGATGAAGTGTGACTGAATTTATTTTAATTTTTTCAACGGAACGAACAGTAAAAAAGTGTGTTTTGTTCGCCCTTGTGAAGAGCAGGGAATCTTGCCTCGCCCAGTGGCGGCTGGTGACATTTCCGAGTGGTGAGGCGTTAAAGTTGGGGAAGAGAGAAACGTTGCGATTGAGCGAAGCAAGTTAGTTCAACCGTCATAAGTGGGAGTTGGCAGGTTTCCCCCAAAGAAATGTGTTTAAAAAATAGTAGGCAAATGGTGCATTTTAAAGCAAATATCAAATAGCATGAAGGGTAATATCATGGAAGCATGCACTCGCAGCTGGAGAGGACACGAAAAAACGAATGCTTCCTTCAACCTCACTTCCCCGGCCATGACGTTGTGCGTGAGAATAAGGGCATGTGGATATACTATTACAGAAGTGCAGGGACTCATTCTCCAGAGTGCTGCTTGCTTCTGAGAAGTGCCAGTACTCTTCCATTAAATGTATTGCAGCAGTGCTGAGAAAAAGAGGTACTGTCCCTTTCAAATTAAGGAAGGGCAGGTACTCAGTACGGGCAGTACTACCTGCTCATTAAAAACTCTGATGCAATGGAATTCTAGAAGTGCAGGTACTCGCTCCCCCCAGAGTACCTGCCTTCTTTTGGAAAGTGCTGGTACTCTCCCATTCAAAGTATTACACCCCTGCTGAATAACTGAGGTACTCTCTGTTTCGAGTTCTAGAGGCTCAGGCACTGAGTACTGGACAGCACCTGCCCATTTACGTCACTATGCTTAACCGGAAGCTATATGTAAATGCACGTGTGTATGCTCTTCCGCATATGAAGCAATGGTTTGATGTCTGCAACGCCGCGCCATCTCCTCTGACTCTACTTTTTAAATTGGTGCAATATTGTGATTTCGTTATTTTGTCTCTAATGGCTGAAACAGAAATGTCGAAAACGGCAATGGATAAATGTGTACAGCACACTCCGCCAACATAGTGGCAAAATTTTTTTTTGCTGTTTATACATTACGTCTGTTGACAAGAATTTGACCAAAATTACAAAAAAATACAGAGGGAACTGCATGCAAACGCGCTTTCAAATTAACTCTTTCAACAGAGTGTTTATGATTTTTCACAAATTTTGAATACCGTGAACTTGACCCGAAGGCACTGGAGCGGTTTACAGGAACACCAATTACATTACACAAAGGCACATTCATGTTTTTTTTTTTTTTTTAAGGCATGGGCAAGTGATTTGCCCAGAATCACAGGATGTTAAGCTGCGGAAAATCGAACCTATCTCCCCACTTCTAAAATCAGCACCTCTGGCTGTAACCTCACATTCTCTGGCCATTTTCTACAAACTTTTTTTTTTCTGACCAGTGAACTATATCGAAACATTATTCCATTTCAGCAGACTTTGCACTTATCGTCCCAAACAAATAAAATCGTCATTTGCCGTCTCGGCTCTTTAAAATAAGTGGGATTAGAAGTTCACATCTACACAGCCGCGGCTCACAGTACTCGCGCGGGGGGGGGGGGCGACCGAGGGAAAATAAAAAAGTGAAAACTTACCTGACCGCCTCTGCTCCTGGTCCGCGTAGGCGCCTCTTCAAGTTCAGGAACAGCACTGGAGTCAGTGGAGTGGCAACCCCTCAGCCAATCCTGGCGCTGCTGCAGCGCCAGGATTGGCTTAGGGCACGGTTATTCTTCGCCCGCCGCCTGCCCATTAGGAGACCGAGGGGCTCCTAATGGGCATGCGCAAGCCAGTGCCAACACAAGTGAGCATGACTGGGCACGGGCGAAAAATTCGCTCACCTTCCCCACTCATGCGCACTTGTGCTGCTGACGTCCCTGGCTGGTCTGACAATGCGGCGCGGGCGGGAGGGGGGGCAACGCCCCAATGGACGCACCGCGCCTGGCGCGCCATAAATCAAAGGGTACTGTAAACTCCAGTGTTTTCAAGCTTCTGTGGTTATGGGGCCTGATCAACTTCCTTTTGTCTTTATTGTCGCTTTACATATGCTCTATAATTGGGGTAAGTGCAGGCCCTTATCTTGAGAGAGATGGTAGCATGCTGATGTGTCAAAAGTCTCAGACTCCCACGGATTTTGACTTTATTTATGGAAAGGCCAAGGGAGTCTCCTCTTTAAACGATGCAGACTTGCCTGCAAGTGGCGCTTTTTTGCTAAGCCTATGAAGGAGCCAGCGTTGATGTCCCCCATTCACAAAATATATATTGTAAATAGTGCACTCTGCTGTTAAAATGAAAATAACTTTGCCTGGCCCCTACATGTGTAACTCCGTTCTGTCAATCAGCCTGAGAACTAATACAGCCCCATAAAAAAATGCACAGTAGATCGCCATGGACTTCCATAAAAATGCTCGGATGTTAGAGGTTACCGTATACATGCCAAAAAACTGAAAGAAAAATGAACTGAGAGAAATTACCACTCAGAGATCAATCAATCAATCAGGGAATTGTAAGCACGCTACTCACCCATGAGGGTCTCAAGGCGCTGGGGGAGGCGGGGGTAAGCAGTGCTGTTCAGCCGAAGAGCCAGGTCTTGAGAGTCTTCCTGAAGGTGTTCAGGGAGGGGGCACGTCTGATGTCTGTCGGGAGCTCGTTCCAGGTCTTGGCCACGATGTAATAGAAGGATCTTCCTCCTGCTTTGGCTCTGAGGATGCGTGGGGTTTCAGCGAGGACGAGGTTGGCTTATCGAAGGCTTCTTTTGGGTACGTGGTGGGTGACTCTGTCATTGAGGTACTTGGGTCCGGTGTTGTGTAGACATTTGTAGGCATCGGTGAGGATCTTGAAAGTGACTCTCTTCTCAACGGGGAGCCAGTGGAGCTTCCGTAGGTGTTGGCTGATGTGCTCGTGTCGAGGGATGCCGAGGACAAGTCTGGCAGCGGTGTTCTGTATCGTCTGGAGTTTGCGGAGTAGGGACTTGTTTATGCTGGCGTAGAGGGCGTTTCCATAGTCCAGACTGCTGGTGATGAGTGCATGGGTGACTGTCCTCCTTGACTCGGGGGGGAACCATTTGAGCATCTTACGGAGGATGCAGAGGGTGTTGAAGCAGCTGGAGGCGACGGCATTAACCTGTCGGTTCATGGAGAGTACGATGCCAAGGTTTCTTGCATGGTCCGTGGGTGTCAGTGGGCTGCCGAGGGTGGAGGGCCACCAGGTGTTGTCCCATGCTGAAGGGGTAGTTCAGAGGACGAGGACTTCTGTTTTCTCAGAGTTGAGCTTTAGGCAGCTGTTGGTCATCCAGGCTGCGAAGTCCTGCATTCCTTTCTGGAAATTGAGTCTGGCAGTGGCGGGGTCCCTGGTGAGGGAGAGGATGAGCTGGGTGTCGTCGGCGTAGGATACAATGCTGAGGCCGTGTTGTCGGGCGATGGTGGCGAGGGGGGCCATGTAGATGTTGAAGAGGGTCGGGCTGAGAGATGAACCCTGGGAGACTCCGCAGCTGATTTCCGTGGGATCGGAGAGGAAGGGCGGCAGTCTGATCCTTTGGCTTCTGCCGGTGAGGAATGATCGTATCCAGTCGAGGGCGATCCCTTGTATGCCTGCATCATGTAGTCTGGCTACGAGTGTACGATGGGAGATGGTGTCAAAAGCTGCTGATAGTTCGAGTAGAATCAGGGCTGTGGTGTGGCCTTGGTCGAGGAGGGTGCCGATGTCGTCTGAGCGGTCTCGGTGGTGCGGTTGCTTCGGAATCCGGATTGAGAAGGGTTGAGGACGGCGTTGTCTTCAATGAATCTTGTCAGTTCCGCGTTGACTGTTTTCTCCATGACTTTAGCAGCAAAGGGGAGAAGCGAGATGGGGCGGTAGTTCTAGAGGTCCGTGGGATCAGCTGAGGGCTTGTTGAGCAGGTGCCTGACTTCTGCGCGTTTCCAGTCGTCTGGGAAGGTGCCAGTTTCAAAGGTGGTGTTAATGGTGCGTTGTAGTTCGGGTGCGATGGCGGTGGCGGCTCTGCGGTAGATGTGTGGTGGGCAGGGGTCGGTTGGGGCCCCTGAGTGGATGCCTTTCATGGTCGAGGTGGTCTCTTCGGCCGTGATCGGTGTCCAGGAGGAGATGGTGGACTGGCTAGTGTGGCTGGAGGGCGGGCTGGCTGCGGGTTGGGTGTATGGTGGACAAAGTTGTTGTAGAGGGTTTTGATCTTCAGGTGGAAGTAGAATCCGAGCTTGTCGCAGAGGTCCTGGGAAGGGGTGACATCCGTGGCTTCGCTGCGGGGGTTGGTGAATTCTTGGATGACACTGAAGAGTTCCTTGGAGTTGCTGGAGTTGGCGAGGATTTTGTTGTGGATGAAGGTCCTTTTGGTGGTTCTGATTCGTTGGTGGTAGTCTGTCATGGCATCCTTGTAGGTGGTGTAGTTTGCAGGTGTCTTACTGTTTCTCCAGTTCTTCCCCAGGCATCTGCAGGTGCGTCTGGCTTCTTGGAGATCGGTGGTGAACCAGGCAGCTTTCCTGGGCAGCTGTTTGTCGGGGTTGCGTAGCGGGGCGAGCTTGTCTACGCAGTTGGAGATCCAAGTGTGGAATTCCCTGGCTGCGAGGTTGGCGTCGGTTACCGCGGTGTGGTTGTCTCGGATTAGGGTGGATTTGAGTTGCTCGTCGGTGACTTTGCTCCAGTTCCTTTGCGGTGTGCGTGGGGCTGGATTGGGTGCCTTGGGTTTGTCGACGAGGAAGTGTACGCAGTGGTGGTCGGTCCATGGGGGTTGGGTGGTGTGGCTGAAGTGGACGCTGTTTCCTCCTGCGAAGATGGGGTTGAGGGTGTGTCCTGCCTGGTGGGTCGGTGTAGTAACGAGTTGTTTAAGTCCGATGTTGGCAAGGTTGTCACAGAGGGTGGTGGAGTTGGGGTCGCTGGGGTTGTAGAGGTGGAAGTTCAGGTCTCCAATTAGTATGCAGTTCATCGAGGCGATGGCGTGGGGTGCGATGAGGTCAGTGATGGTGGCAGTGAAGGGGGCCCAGTGACCGGGGGGTCTGTAGGCGAGGATGCCGCGGAGTGTGGAGTTGGGGCTGGACTGGATTTGGAAGTGCAGGTGTTCGGCAGCGGGGAACGTTTCGATGGAGGTGGTGAGGCGGAGGGAGTTTTTGTGAATGATGGCAAGACTCCCTCCCGGGTGGTTGGGGCGGTCCTTCCTCTGGATCTTGTATCCGTCCGGGATGGCGATGGCATTGTCAGGGGTGGAGGAGGCATTGGTCCAGGTTTCTGTGAAAAAAGCGACGTCGGGCGAGAGAGAGTCCAGTAGGTTCCAGATCTCCACGGCGTGTCTGTGCACTGTGCGCACATTGAGGTGGATGCATCTTATGGTGTTGGCAGTGTTGGCTACCAAAGCGGTGGTGAAGGTCTGGCGGCAGGACAACTGGCCATGTGTCATGTTCGGCATGGCATGTTGGCAGTCGCTGTGTCTTCCGGGGTTGAGTGCGAGGAGGGCGGCTGTGTTGTAGAGGTGGATGGTTCAAGATCCAGGGTCCCTGGCGCTGACCGTGGTCGGGTCGCAGACGGGCTTGCCTTTGGCACGCCTTCAGCGCGCCAGCGGCACAACCGCGCAGCGGCCGCCAATAAATAGGGGACGGGGAGGGACGAGAAGCTGGGAGGCGGGAGTGGGAGCTGACCGGGGGAGGGGCCGCAGGGGCAGCAGCGGCGGGAACGGAGGCGAAAAACTGAACAGTGGCGGGAAGGAAAATAAATAAAAAACAGTGGCGGCAAAATTAATTAAAAGGTGACGGAGGCAAAGGGGATGGAGGCGAGGGGCAGAGCGAGGAGCGGGCTGTTGGCAGGCTAGATCCTGAGTGGAGCGGGCAGCAGGCGCGAGCACCAGTGGGCGGGCAGCAGCCTCGAACCTGCCAGGAGGAGGACAGAGGTCTGGGAGCAAGTGACGGCACAGCGGAGCTGCTGGGGAGAGAGCCGACCTGGACCGAGGGTCAGAGGTCTTACTTGCGCTCCTCCGCAGTGGCCACCTTTAAATAGGGGTGGGGGGAGGGACGAGAAGCTGGGAGGCGGGAGTGGGAGCTGACCGGGGGAGGGGCCGCAGGGGCAGCAGCGGCGGGAACGGAGGCCAAAAACTGAACAGTGGCGGGAAGGAAAATAAATAAAAAACAGTGGCAGAAAAATAAATTAAAAAGTGGCAGAGGCTAAGGGGCTGCAGGCGAGGGGCAGAGCAAGGAGCGGGCTGATGGCAGGCTAGATCCTGAGCGGAGCGGGCAGCAGGAGCGGGCACCAGCGGGTGGGCAGCAGCCTAGAACCTGCCAGGAGGAGGTCAGTGGTCTGGGAGCAAGCAACGGCACAGCGGAGATAATCAGAAAAGCAAACAAGTGAGCCCTAAATAACAATAGAGATCTCTTACTAATGACCCATGAAAAACAGGCCTGTGACAGGTTGACATGTGTTTCGACTAAGTCTAACACATTTAAAAAAAAGATTAATAAAAACTGGGCGATCCTCTATTCTGGGGGGCTAGATTTTGCCAAGCACATGCATTCGTTCAAGCGAGCAATGAACATCAAAGATTTAGTTGTACACACCAGGCCAAGAAGGCTGGCGGCCCAAAGAAATCAGACCAAACTGTGAAATTTGCCACAGCTGGTTGGTCACCTGCCTTGCAGCAGCTGTTGTGTGTGTCCCCTAAAAGGAGATTGAAAGAACTTGACCTGAACCAAAGGACGACCTGGAAACTTGCCAATCTGACCAATTAAACACTACAAATGCTATTTATTTGATAAAATGCCAGTGTAATCTCATGTACGTCTGAATGACGACCAGGAAAGTGCGCACTCGGATTATTGCGCACCATTAGGTGTAGAAGGGGTGCTACAAAACTTACTGCGCACTATATTGAGAAATGGGCATGACTTTGATGAGATGGAAGGGTATGTCTTAGAAAAACTATGGCCACGTGTAGAACTTGGCCTTTTTGGCTAAAGTCCTTGATCAGTGTCAAAGTACAAGTGTTCCCTGTGTAAAGTGTAATGGTAATTGGTTGGCCATGATTGGTATTTTTGCCTTACTAGTAAAGTCCCTAGTGATGTGCACTGTGTGTGCCAGGGCTAGTAATGCAAAGGTGCGCGGAGAAGGGAACTCAGGCCTGCAGTGTAGGGCCTGCGCGCAGTTTGCTAAGTTAGCATGTTGTCCTGACAAGTGCAACCACTTGTCAGGCCTTACTTTCCCTTTGCGTACACAGTGGGCATCCCTGTGGTAGGTCCCGGGTAGCCCCTGGGCAGGGTGCAGTGTAAGTAAAAGGCAGGACATATACTGAGGTGTGTGTTATGTCCTGACAGTGAAAAACACTCTATTTCGTTTTTCACTGGTGAAAGGCCATCCTGCCCATAGGACAGAATAGGGAGCCTGGGTATTGTGTTTGTTAGCCTAGTTTCCCATAAGTTTAAAATGGAGAGGTGAAGTTTAGTATGTATGAACTCACAGTGTCATAACACATCTTTCTATGAAAGTGGTTTTGTCACTGTGTGTTCAGAAACCACTCTTTTAGAAAGTGGCTGAGTTTTGTGCTTTAAGCATTTCTGTGTGTCTCTGCTGAATGTGGATTGACTGTCTGGATCTGAGAGGGGAGAGGAGCTGGGGGAGGTCTTGACCCAGGGAGGGGTTGAGATGGCACCAGGCTGACCTGCATCTGGAGAGTAGGCGGAGGAGAAGCCCCAGGAGGTGAAGAGGCCAGGGTTGCGGCTATAAAACAATTGACCCATCTCCGGCTGAGTGATTAACCCCTTCGCTGCTAGGCCTTTTCCCCCCCTGTGCTAAGCCCTTTTTTGGCTATTTGGGGTAGTGCGTGCTTAGGCCCCTGTAACTTTTTGACCACATAAGGTATCCACGCCAAATTTGCGTCCTTTTTTTCCAACATCATGGGGATTGTAAAGGTACCCAGGGTTTGTGGATTCCCCTGGAGGGGTCCCAGAAATTAGCCAAAATACAGCAACATTTTGGGGTTTTGGGAAAAATGCGAAAAAGGGCTGCAAATAAAAGCGTCTGGGTTTTTCCCTGCAAATGGTATCAAAAAAGGGTTTGTGGGGCTGAAATCACCATTTTCCCAGCTTTTAGGGAATGACAGACTTTTGTCAGAAAACCAAAATTTTTCACACAGTTTTGGCATTTTTCTGGGACATAGCCTATTTTTGCTATTTTTGGTGCTTTCAACCTCCTTCCAGTTAATGGTAGAAATGGGTATGAAAGCAATAATGGATCCTAGACAGCTATACATTTTAGAAAAGTAGACAAAATCCTGAATTCAGCAAGGGGTCATTTGTGTAGATCCATCAAGGTTTCTTTATAGAAACTAACAGTTAAATATAGGAAAAATTGAAAATTAGTTGAAAAAAACAGCCTTTTGTGTCAACGTTTTCACCTGTAACTTCTTCTAATTATGACAGCTCTTTGATAGCAATATACCGTTACATCCGCTGGACCTTACTGGTTGTGGGGATATATAGGACTTGTAGGTTCACCAAGAACCCGACGAACCCAGAGCCAATAACTGAGCAGCGTCTTACCGGGTATATAGCAATTATTGTGGGAAAATGTATACATGGAAAAATCGGTATGAAAGACACCTATAGATTTCTAAAATGGGAACAAAATATAGAGTTTAGAAACAGTAGATATTTGCACATTTCCAAAATTGGGAATACTAGCATGAGAATTATCGGTCATTTTTTAAAATTACTTCTTTTTTACACAATGTCTTTCAATTGGAAGGCAGAATGCATCAAAAGTCAATAGGTAATAACAGTTGCTTTACAAATCTGAATTACCCTAAGTCTCCCGATAAAAATGGTACCTCACTTGTGTGGGTAGGCATAGTGTCCGCGACAGGAAATGGCTCAAAACCCAACGTGAACACACCACATTTTCACAATGAAAAATTACCCTTTTTTGCAAAGGGGCCTAGCTGTAGTTTTTAACCCTAGCTCTGCCGGCACCTAGAGAAACCTAGCAAACCTATACATTTCTGAAAACTAGACACCCAGGGAATCCAGGATGGGGTGACTTGACTGCCTCTCACCAGGTTCTGTTACCCAGAATCCCTTGCAAACCTAAAATTTTGTCAAAAAAAACACATTTTCCTCACATTTCTGTGGTGGAAAGTTCTGGAATCTGCGTGGATCCACAAATTTCCACCCACCCCACGTTCCCCAAAGTCTTCCGAGAAAAATGGTACCTCACTTGTGTGGGTAGGCCTAGTGCCCGTGATAGGAAACGGCGCAAAACGCAACGTGGACACACCCCAATTTCACAGTGAAAAATGACCCTTTTTTGACAAAGTGCCTAGCTGTAGTTTTTTAACCCTAGCTCTGCCAGCACCTAGGAAAACCTAGCAAACCTATACATTTTTTAAAACTAGACACACAGGGGAATCCAGGATGGGGTGACTTGACTGGCTCCCACCAGGTTCTGTTACCCAGAATCCCTTGCAAACCTAACAAATTGTCAAAAAAAACACATTTTCCTCACATTTCTGTGGTGGAAAGTTCTGGAATCTGTGTGGATCCACAAATTTCCACCCACCCCGCGTTCCCCAAAGTCTTCCTAGAAAAATGGTACCTCACTTGTGTGGGTCGGCCTAGTGCCCGCGACAGGAAACGGCGCAAAACACAACGTGGACACACCTCAATTTTACAGTGAAAAATGACCCTTTTTTGGCAAAGTGCCTAGCTGTAGTTTTTGAACCATAGCTCTGCCAGCACCTAGGGAAACCTAGCAAACCTATACATTTTTGAAAACTAGACACTCAGGGGAATCTAGGATGGGGTGACTTGACTGCCTCCCACCAGGTTCTGTTACCCAGAATCCCTTGCAAACCTAAACAATTGTCAAAAAAACCACATTTTCCCCACATTTCTGTGGTGGAAAGTTCTGGAATCTGTGTGGATCCACAAATTTCTACCCACCCCGCATCCCCCAAAGTCTTCCGAGAAAAATGGTACCTCACTTGTGTGGGTCGGCCTAGTGCCCGCGACAGGAAACGGCGCAAAATGAAACGTGGACACACCTCAATTTTGCAGTGAAAAATGACCCTTTTTTGGCAAAGTGCCTAGCTGTAGTTTTTGAACCATAGCTCTGCCGGCACCTAGGAAAACCTAGCAAACCTATACATTTTTGAAATCTAGACACCCAGGGGAATCCAGGATGGGGTGACCTGACTGCCTCCCACCAGGTTCTGTTACCCAGAATCCCTTGCAAACCTAACAAATTGTCCCCAAAAAACCATTTTCCCCACATTTCTGTGGTGGAAAGTTCTGGAATCTGCGTGGATCCACAAATTTCCACCCACCCCGCGTTCCCCAAAGTCTTCCGAGAAAAATGGTACCTCACTTGTGTGGGTCGGTCTAGTGCCCGCGACAGGAAACGGCGCAAAACGCAACGTGGACACACCTCAATTTCGCAATGAAAAATGACCTTTTTTTGGCAAAGTGCCTAGCTGTAGTTTTTGAACCATAGCTCTGCCGGCAGCTAGGGAAACCTAGCAAACCTATACATTTTGAAAACTAGACACCCAGGGGAATCCAGAAAGGGGTGACTTGACTGTCTCCCATCAGGTTCTGTTACCCAGAATCCTTTGCAAACCTAAAAACTGTCAAAAAAACACATTTTCCCCACATTTCAGTGGTGGACAGTTCTGCAATCTGCGTGGATCCACAAATTTCCTCCCACCCAGTATTCAACCAGGTCTCCCGATAAAAATGGTACCTCACTTGCATGGGTGGGTCAAGGATCCGCGACAGGCAAGGGCCCAAAAGCTATTGAGGCGACATCAAAATTACCTATCACAAACCAACCTGGTTTTGCATGGGGGTCCCATGAGTTTTGGCCCGGGCTCGGCAGCCATCTACGGAAACCCACCTAATCCACATATTTCTGGAAACTAGACACCCGGGGAGTCCAGCGAGTATGGCTTGCGTGGGTCCCCCATCATTCTCCTACCCAGAATCCCTGCAAACCTCAAATTTTGCTGCAAAAATTCACTTTTTTCTCACATTTCTGTGGTGGAAAGTTCTGGAATCTGCGTGGATCCACAAATTTCCTCCCACCCAGCGTTCCCCCAGGTCTCCTGATGAAAATGGTTCCTCACTTGCGTGGGTGGGTCAAGGACCCGCGTCAGGCAAGGGCCCAAAAGCTATTGAGGCGACATCAAAATTACCTATCACAAACCAACCTGGTTTTGCATGGGGGGTCCCATGAGTTTTTGGCCCGTGTCTCGGCAGCCATCTAGGGAAACCTACCTTACCCACACATTTCTTGCTGGACTCCCCCGGGTGTCTAGTTTCCAGAAATGTGTGGGTTAGGTTGGTTTCCCTAGATGGCTTCCGAGCCCCGGGCCGAAAACTCATGGGACTCCCCATGCAAACCAGGTTGGTTTGTGATAGGTAGTTTTGATGTCAGCCTCAGTAGCTTTTGGGCCCTTGCCTGTCGCGGGTCCTTGACCCACCCACGCAAGTGAGGTACCATTTTATCGGGAGATCTGGAGGAACGCTGGGTGGGAGGAAATTTGTGGATCCACGCAGATTCCAGAACTTCCACCACAGAAATGTGAGAAAAAGTGAATTTTTCGGTGAAATTTGAGGTTTGCAGGGATTCTGGGTAGGAGAATGATGGGGGACCCACGCAAGCCATACCTTGCTGGACTCCCCGGGTGTCTAGATTTCCATAAATGTGTGGGTTAGGTTGGTTTCCCTAGATGGCTTCCGAGCCCGGGCCGAAAACTCATGGGACCCCCATGCAAAACCAGGTTGGTTTGTGATAGGTACTTGATGTCGCCTCAGTAGCTTTTGGGCCCTTGCCTGTCGCGGGTCCTTGACCCACCCACGCAAGTGAGGTACCATTTTTATCGGGAGATCTGGGGAACGCTGGGTGGGAGGAAATTTGTGGATCCACCTAGATTCCAGAACTTTCCACCACAGAAATGTGAGAAAAAAGTGAATTTTTCGGCAAAATTTGAGGTTTGCAGGGGATTCTGGGTAGGAGAATGATGGGGGACCCACGCAAGCCATTCCTTGCTGGACTCCCCGGGTGTCTAGTTTCCAGAAATGTGTGGGTTAGGTAGGTTTCCTAGATGGCTTCCGAGCCCCGGGCCGAAAACTCATGGGACCCCCATGCAAAACCAGGTTGGTTTGTGATAGGTAATTTTGATGTCGCCTCAGTAGCTTTTGGGCCCTTGCCCGTCGCGGGTCCTTGACCCACCCACGCAAGTGAGGTACCATTTTTATCGGGAGATCTGGGGGAACGCTGGGTGGGAGGAAATTTGTGGATCCACGCAGATTCCAGAACTTTCCACCACAGAAATGTGAGAAAAAAGTGCATTTTTCGGCAAAATCTGAGGTTTGCAGGGTATTCTGGGTAAGAAAACGTTGGGGGATCCACGCAAGCCATACCTCCCTGGAATCCCCCGGGTGTCTAGTTTTCAGAAATGTATGGGTTTGGTAGGTTTCTCTAGGTGGCCGCCGAGCCCCGGGCCAAAAGTCATGGGACCCCCTTGCAAAACCAGGTGGTTTTGTGATAGGCAATTTTGATGTTGCCTCAATACGTATTGGGCCCTTGCCTGTCGCGGGTACTTGGGCCTCCCACCCGAGTGAGGCACCATTTTTATCGGGAGACCAGGGGAACGCTGGCTGGTAGGAAATTTGTGTCAGCCCGGTGATACCACAACTTTCCCACACACAAATGTGTGAAAAAAGTGATTTTTAAAGCTAAATTTGAGGTTTGCAGGGGATTCTGGGTAAGAAAACGTTGGGGGATCCACACAAGCCATACCTCCCTGGAATCCCCCGGGTGTCTAGTTTTTAGAAATGTGTGGGTTTTGTAGGTTTCCCTAGATGGCCGACGACCCCGGGGCCAAAAACCCAGGTAACCCCCCCGTGCAAAACCAGGTTGGTTTGTGATAGGTAATTTTGATGTCGCCTCACTAGGTTTTGGGCCCTTGCCTGTCGCGGGTACTTGACCCACCCACACAAGTGAGGTACCATTTTTCTCGGAAGACTTTGGGGAATGCGGGGTGCATGGAATTTTGTGGATCCACACAGATTCCAGAACTTTCCACCACAGAAATGTGATTAAAATGTGTTTTTTTATACACATTTTGAGGTTTGCAAGGAATTCTGGGTAACAGAACCTGGTGAGAGCCAGTCAAGTCACCCCATCCTGGATTCCCCTGGGTGTCTAGTTTTCAAAAATGTACAGGTTTGCTAGGTTTCCCTATGTGCCGGCTGCGCTAGGGCCCAACATCCACAGGTAGGCATACTGCTAAAAACAAATCCGTTCCTAGTCAGCTTTCTGCCGCCCTGGGGGAGGGATATCGGGGGTGGGGTTGCCCCGATATGCCCCCAGGGGAGCAGAAACACTGTGGCTATTTTTTTGGGGGTAGGGGCATTGGTATGCCCATTCTGAGCAGCCCCCACCCCCACACATAAAAAGCCAGCGTAATCGTTGGCGTCTAGTGGGCTTTTGCCCCCTGGGGGGGCAGATTGGGGGCTACTGCCCCCATCTTCCCCCAGGGGGGCAGATAGGCTGTAATTGTTGCGGGTGGGGGTGGGGGCATTGACATGCCCGTTTTGGGCAGCCCCCACCCTAATTAAAATTTGCCCCAAAAATCCCTTGCGCCTAGTGGGCTTTTTCCCCCGGGGGCAGATTGGGGGCTACTGCCCCATCTGCCCCCAGGGGGCAGGAAGGCTGTTATTTTTGCGGGGGTGGGGGCATGGGCATGCCCGTTTTGGGAGCCCCACCCTAATTCAAATTTGCCCCCAAAAATCCCTGGCATCTAGTGGGCTTTTTGCCCCCGGCAGGGCAGATTGGGGCTAATGCCCCTAGCTGCCCCCAGGGGGCAGAATGGCTGTCATTTGTGCGGGGGTGGGTGGGGGCATGGGCATGCCCATATTGGGCAGCCCCACCACAAATTATAATAAAAAAATCCCTGGCGTATAGTGGGCTTTTGCCCCCGGGGGGCAGATTGGGGGATACTGCCCCAACTGCCCTCAGGGGGCAGAAAGGCTGAAAATTGTGCGTGGTGGGGGCATGGACATGCCCTTTATGGGCAGCCCCCACCCTAATAAATTATGGGGAAACAAAAATATCCCTGGGGTCTAGTGGGCTTTTGCCCCCGGAGGCAAAAAGTCTAAATAGCACCAAAACAAAATTGGGGGAGCAAATGCCCTTGCCCAAGGGGCCGCTCCCCCTCCCTGGTGTCTAGTGGGTGGATCCTGCTTGGGGATCGCCCTCCTGGGGCGATCCCCAAGCAGAGATCCACTGAGGAGGGGTACCATTGGAAAGGGAGATTCTCCCTTTCCAATGATACCTCTCCTGTCTTTCTACGTGCCCGGGGGCTGAGATAGCCCCCTGAGCACATAGAAAGTGAAACTGAAATGAGCCTAAAGGCTCATTTCAGTTTCGTTTTCTGTGCAATGAAGACAGCGCGACGTGCGCGCTGATCCTCATGGCACAGAAACCAGGGAGGGGCCTCGGGAGCTGGGGAAGCAATTCCCCAGCTGCCAAAGTCAAGGGTGAAAGAGAAATCCCTCTGCTGTCTGCAGCAGAGGGATTTCCTGCCCCTGGCCTCATGACGGAATGGTTCCGTCATGAGCACAGGGGCACCGATGCTCATGACGGAACCATTCCGTCATGAGCATCGAAGGGGTTAAGGATCCAGACCCCCAGTATCAAAGGGAGAAAGGTGACACTGGGAGGGAGACACCCAGAACTGATTTAGGCAGGGGTCAGGGACCCCTGAGCACAACGAACTTCAAAGACATTTAGGGGTATAACTATGAGAGCTGAGACCCCTGAACGTTGGAAGAGAAATGGATTGAGACTGAAAAGGCTTGGACCCATTTCGTGGTCAAGAGGAACCTCTGCTAAGGAAGGAACAACTGAAGAGACTGCTGGGAAGGACCGACCCTTGCTTTGTGATCTGGGGCTGGTCTGCAGTTTGCTGTTTTAATCAAGAAAGAGGCTTTGTGCACTGGGTCCCCCTGCTTGAAGAAGACTGTGCTTTGTGCTGTGTCTTGTTACCCCAAAGGCCCGAGGTGAGCTGGCTCCCTGTTTGGAAACACAGGAACATAAAAGTTTCCGGAGAAGTTTCAAGCGACGCTGTGGGCACGTGTTGTGGCAGCTTGAGACCCTCGGAAGGTGTGCCCTGTGATCTTGGACACACGGAGGAGAAGTGAGACTCGGACGCACTGGGTGTGTGTCGTGGTGCACAGGAGGCGTTGGTGAAGAGCGCCTGGTCAACGTGTGCACCGAAGGTGAAGTGAGTCTCGGACGCGCTGGGTGCATGTTGTGGTGCACCGCAGGCGCAGGTGAAGAACGCCTAGTCAGTGGGTGCATCGGAGATGAAGGGAGTCTCGGATGCGCAGGGTGCGTCTCGTGGTGCACCGCAGGCGCTGGTGAAGAGCGCCTAGTCAGCGGGTGCATCGGAGGTGAAGGGAGTCTCGGACGCGCAGGGTGCGTGTCGTGGTGCACAGGAGGCGTTGGTGAGGAGCGCCTGGTCAACGTGTGCATCAGAAGTGGAGTGAGTCTCGGACGCGCAAGGTGCGTGTCGGGGTGCACCGGAGGCGCTGGTGAAGAGCGCCTGGTCATCGAGTGCACCGGAGGAGAAGTGAGGCTCGGACACGGTGAGCGTGTCAGGGTGCAGCTGAAGGCGTTGGTGAAGAGCGCCTGGATATCGGGGCACCGGAGTTTGAGTAAGTCTCAGTGAAGCAGTGTGTGTGCTTTTGGTGCAACCTGGGACTGTGGAGGTGATCGGCTGATCATCGTGTGCACCGGAAGAAAGTGAGTCTCTGCAGCACGGTGTGCAGGTCTTGGTGCCAACTGAGACCGCAGGAAGGAGTGCCTGGTGAACGTGCACTCGGAATCGACGTGAAGTCCCATCAGCATTGTGTGTGTGGCTTCGTGCCAGAGGAGACCCGGAGGGTGCTGTGGTGAACGTGCACCCGGAGTAACGTAATCTCAGAGGCGTGGGGTACGTGTGCCCTGCGGCCGCCTGAGACCTTCCTAATAGTCGCGGCCCGGACCGGCAGCCCCGGAGGAGGTGAGCTGCCAGGCCGAGCCGCTGAGGCCCATTGAGAAAGTTCTGCACGGAAGGCCTAGTTCGCTGAAGGAGGAGAGGAGAGTGGGTCGCGCCCCCAGGTAACGTGGATCACTGCCTGGGCGGGGTGCGGGCTCGGAGGGACACTCTCTCGGCCTCTCAGTCCTTCTGGCAACGTGAGCCTTTGCTTCTGCTCAGATTGGGGCCCGTACTGACCAAAGGAGTGGCAGTACTTGGGCCAGAGTGAGAAGCTGTACTTTATGTCATCGTTGATACGTGTGGGGGGCAACTGTTATCGAAGAGGCTGACTGTCGTAATACACATTGCCAATATTGCTGCTAACGAACTGCCGGACTGTCTTATGATGCCTGACATTATTTCTGCATAACGAAGTACACGATTGTAGCGCTACGCATTGCATTATTTCTCCATTGCAAAGTAAAGGATTGTAGCGGCCCGCATTGCATTATTTCTTCATTGCAAAGTACATGATCGTAGCTACGCATTGCATTATTCCTTAATTGCAAAGTACATGATTATAGCGGTGCGCATTGCATTATTTCTTCATTGCAAAGTACGTGATTGGGGTGTGACGCATTGCATTATTCCTTCATTGCGCAGTACATGATTGTAGCGGTACGCATTGCATTATTTCTCCCAGTGCAAGGTACCGGGGTGTATAATTACTCATTGTATTATTTCTCCTTTGCCCAGCACAGGATTGTATTGTTACGCAGCGCACTATTGTTTGTCCATTGCAACGTGTGTGATTCTAGCATTGCGACCAGCACACCATTTTGAAAGCGGTGGTTGGGATTTGAACCTACCAACCAGCCGGAACGAATATTACCCTTTATTATATGTTGGCTTTTGTATCGTGTGGTCTGATTGTATATCTTTTTATATAAAGTTTATACTCGTTTTATCAAACTCGTGTGGAGTCCATTTGTGGTGTCACCAGTGGGTTGCTGTGAGTGTGGTTGCACATACTGTACACTCGTGCCTTGGAGATAGGCCTGGCTGCTCGTGCCAAGCTACTAAGGGGGTGAGCAGGGCTATCTCAAACGGTGTCCTTACTTGGCCTAACGTTGAGTGAGAAGTCCCGGGTCTCGCATTTGGTGACAGTGGTGCGGGACTGGGACTCCGGCTTCCAACACCACGTCACACAAACATGTCAAGTGCCCTGCTTAGTTTCTAACAAAGATGGGTATTTTGGTGACGAACTGATTTGTATGGGCTCAACAATGAATTTTATTGGGAGAGTCTTAATTCCAGAGATATGACAAGCAAGAGAGGACTGGCTAGGTATACAGGCGCACTCAATCTCCTTTGTTTCAACAAAATGAAATTATAAAGTATTATAAAACAACAAAAAGTCCATCTGGTGCTTCAGGAGGGGAGGAAGCCAGCCTTTCCCTCTCAATAAGACCAAAGTCCAGAAGTTATGAAGAATGTCTCCAAGCACACAGAAATGTAGGCTGAGGTCGCGGTTTCAGACGTCCTTTATTCAAATATCTGTGCTGATGCCCATATGCCAACACGTGTTTCGTCACTTAGCTATTACAATCACAGCGGACTTCATCGGGGCAAATAGTCGAAAATACAAACCTATCATCAAATCAGGAGGAGTTATTTCCTTTCTGTTAATATAACCGTCACCCGTGGTATAAAATTCAAAAGATTCACCCAAAAGTGGAACAATAGTCGAATAAGAGTTTACACTCCTAGAGTAAATGTAGATAACGTCTGCTAATATCTGAGTCAAATAGGCCCCACCCATGTAGAATACGTGCAGGGAAAGAGATCACATGCAGTACCCATCAGATGTGAAAAACCAAAATGAGGTGAGAGGTTCTCAAAGTCATACTCACTCAATCAAATTAGGTAAGTAAGTGTTAGCTCCAATTTGGAGAAGAAAATAAACATAGGAAATCTGCAAGAAATATGTATAATGTCCATCATGTATTCCATTACCCAACAAAGAATTAAGCGTCTAATGTATATGTATATTGAATAGATGACCAGGTTGTCAACTTGTTACCTGTTATTTCGTTCACGAGTTGGGAAATCTAAAGTCAAAATAAAAGTCTAATCAACAATCTCCAGATGCCAATATTCTATATCTCAAAGTAAACGTAAATAAATTCTTAATTTAACATGCTGCACTAGTAACGTGCAAGCAATTCTACACCGCGTTTACAGTATCTTAGGCAAATTTTAAAGTGCCACATAAGCCATCATTATTGAAAATTTCTCAATAGCAAGCGTAAAGAAGCTCATAATTTGACATGCCGCACTAGTAACGTGCAAGCGATTATACGCAGCGTTACAGTATCTTAAAAGCAAGCGTGTGAAACTCCTGAGATAACAACTCACACTAGTATCAACATACAATTTTCATCAGATTCAACATTACACTGAACAAACATTCTCAATGAATCGGTCCGCCGGCTAAGCGAAACCGTGGTCAATAATTAAGTCTTAACATGACATCTAAAGGGAGCGCAAGCGAATACCTTTAAAATATATTAAAGTTATAAATCTTATCTATCGACATACAAGTATGAGTCCCAATTAACCACCTGATCAACATAAAGTTTGCTGTTTTGCCAAAATACTCACTATTTGACCCAGGAAAATTATAGGAACAAACGGTCTGCCGAGTACGCGGATACCGAAGTCGGCGAGCAGGATGGCCTCCATTTTTTCTGACTTAAGTAGTATCGAAAGAGACAATGTCCCTCATGCTTCCAATGACGTGATGTACTCCGTACAACGGCGGCCATCTTATAGTGGCAAAATATCCCTATAAAGGACTGAACGGACTAATTCAAAGCTCTTTACGTCACAAAAAGATGTCGGCCATCTTATAGTGGTCGACTCAATTAATTACAGTATTCTCATACATGCTGGCATCCAAAAAAAAGCCCTGAGTATGTATATTTGTAACGGTCAAGTTAGATACCCTAACTTTAATGATATATTGGGTAGTCTGTACTCTTTAATGATATATTGGGTAGTTTGTACTCAAACAATCAATCCCACTATCTAAATAAATTATAAAGTCCAGTTTCTGGAGATTAGGGTCGTTGTCACCTACCTATCCACTGAATCTAGTGAAGTGATTTTATATGAAAACATGCATGAAACCAAATCTATAGTATTGTTACGTGTGAAAGGAGAAGGTAAGAACATGCGTTTTTTAGACACAACGAAAATTGGTACCTCTATATAAAGGAATTAAGACTCAAGTGTTAGTACCTCAGGAATGCACAAGTGTGGGGTTAGTGTGCCTCTCTCTATGTGTGTCCATAGAAAGAGCTACCTTTTCTTTTTGGGTTGTTCTTGGGATTAGGGGCTCTCAAACGTAGTATAAAAATATTGGGCATTTTTGGATGTCAAGAAAAAACTTTCTGTTATGCCACAGCTGCACATTCTGTCAGGGTTTTTCATCTTTACCGAAGTCACTAAATAAACCTGTGCTTAACCCCCTGGCAGCTTGGCATGAAAGCAGTTAGGCTTAACTTAGAGGCAATGTGTAAGGTATTTATGCAGCACTCAAAAACAGTAATAAAGAGAAACCACAACTCAATAACAATTCCATTTTAATTCAAACAAATAAAAAATATTTTAATAGATAAAATGACATCAAAAAGGCAAAACTCCAATCAGGAGAACCAGCTAAATGAATTTTTGAAGTTTCAGATGAAAATAGCGCCATAAAGCACAAAGCATCGCTCGTGCCTATTTGGTCACGCTCGACCAGGTCATAGTCACAAGTTCAGGCCAACCGCGATGGAGCACAGGACAGGTACAGGGATCAGGTTCATCCAGGTGGAGAGTTTATCTTCTCACAAAATAAAGTTGTATGCGAGGAGGCCCAGTTTGAGTTTTGCGTTGGTGGGAGCTGCAAGTGCCATCGTGGGAGCTTACCATTGCCGAAAGATGTGGATTGTTGTTGCTGGCATGAACAGACGGTCGTTGTTGGACCTTTGCACTGGTAGAAGATGTGGGTGGTTGTTTGCAGTCATGAAGAGTCCAAAACATCAGGATTTTTACCTGGAGTCCAGATTTTGCAGTTTTTAGAAAGGAGTAATACACTCTGGTTCTGGTAAAGGGTCCAAGACCTGTTGGGGCACCTCTTGGGGTTCAGGGCTCAGTCCAGCAGAGGCCAGTAGCTGGGCTGAGGCAGGTCCAGTTTATGCTGGTCAGCTGGGCAGTAGTAGAAAAGGCCCCTGGAAGCTTGTTGGGTCCCTATAGCTCAAGCAGGAGGTCAGCCAACTAACCCTTGGGTTCACTTCTTAGTACTCCTGTGTTCAAGGGAAACTGGTCCGGTCTTCCTTCTTCAGACTGCGCGGCAGTCCTTCTTCTAAATCTTCCACATTTCCCAAAGTGTGTTGGTTGAGTTTCTGATGGGTCTATTATTATTTCCATTGCCAAACTTTGAAAATAAATCAATCTAAATCCTGTATTTGTAAAGCGCAAACTATTCACTCCTAAGGGTCGCAAGGCACTGGGGGCCATCGGGGAAATTAAGTGAGCTATTGCCCAGAGTCGCCTGGTGCTGAGCTAAGCTGCCGCCGGCACTGGGAACCGAACCGTGAGCCCTGCGCTCCAGAGTCAGCCACCCTGAATGCTGCGCCACACCTCTCCACTGCACTGGGCACTCCCTGGCCTACTCCCTGACTAGTGTTGGCCAGTTCTCCTCTTACCTTGGTTTGGCTCCAACCTGGATTGAGGGACAAATGCACCACACACCATTCAGGGAACTTGCTTGTTTCTGCATTTCTGATGCCAGTCCTTGTGATATTGGTCCTTGCACAAGATACATAGCCTGAATCAAGAAGATGATGATTCTGAGGATACAATTAGCCAGATGCTATCGCATATGAGGGTTAGGCAAACTTTGCCTCACTGATACTCTGCCATTGATACTCTGCAATGATGCTGAAATAGGGAAGTGCATGATACATGCAATGTATCATGCACTTCCCTATTTCAGCATCATCAGTGCTTGAGTGCTTGAAAATTTGCTCTTCGTCAATGACATATGGCACTAGGCATGCTGGGCAACAGAGACAATGGAGGTCAGTCAAGCTCCAAGTAAAACAGATATTACCAGGAGGATGTGCTTCTGCAAAAATGTTTTCACAAGAGGGACATTCTGTTTTCAGTCACCTACTGCTCTATTGTACAGAATTGAGTGAGGCAGCCTGTAGGAAACACCAAACAATAAAACAACATATATTAATCATCTATTGCCAAGTATCAAAATGCTACGTTTGTAGCTAGTCACAATCCTGATTATAATTAAGAATGTGTTTACACTCTATGGTCAACTTTATGATGAATTGAATGTTTCTTTTGAAGTTATAATCCAGAAAATATGACTTGGCAATCTTTCCAAAAGAAAAACAGTATTTCTGCCTTAAGAACTCTTGGGCCTCATTTATGAAAAGTGACGCATCGCTGCATGAAAACAGCGATGCGTCACTTTTCATTGCGCCCTCCTTGCGACATGCGGGATGCATCATATTTACAGTATGACGCATCATGTCGCAAGGAGTTACAGGATACGTCAGTATTTCTGACGTATCTGTAGGCGCAAAAATGACGCATTGCTGGAGTGTGTCACAAAAGTGGCGCAACTCCAGCAATGGGTCATTTCACATGGGCAAGTCCCATTTCAAATGTGCCTGCGTCAATCTTACGCCTGCTGTGAGGCAGGCGTCAGATATTGACGCATTTGCGTCCTAGAAGTGGCGCGGTGAAATCTCGTAGATTTCACTGCGTCACTTCTACGATGCTTACTTGCGTTGGAACGCCCACCCTGCATACATTATACCTGACACAGGTATAATGTGGCGCAGGGGTTTACAAAGTGACGCATCTACATTGATACGTCACTTTGTAAATAGTGACGCACCGGTGGCGCGAAAGTGACGCAAGGGCTCATAAGTAAGCCCCCTTGTTTCTACCTCAACCAAATACGAACACTACAAAGCTGCTTGACATAATTCCTAAAGCATCTCTTAAAATGTATTTCACTGCTCCAGCCTTATGGCCTGAACTGAAGAAAAGCATTTGCCTAGATAGTTTGTCACAAAATGATTCTTAGAAAACAACTTGTTTTTTTTTTACTCGTTAAGTCATGGTTCGCTTGGTCTCAAGCAATACTTTCATACTATCTCCTATAGTTCCTCCTAGGATCAAATGGCTTTATAATTATCACCTTACCTAAGAGCCTGAAGGAAGTCGGTGTTTCTTCGTTATTGATCAAACGCTTTTTGAATCCTCTGGTGCTTGTGCTGAGCAGTTACTGTCATGTTACATTTGTGAATCTGACTTCCAAATAAATGAACAAAAATATCCATTTAGGATGGTTGGACATATGGGGACTGTTCTTTGTCTAACCTTATCTCGTTAGGATTCAGACTCAGACAGTAATCTGAAACTGCAACTACAACAGCATTTCATGATCTAATTCACATTTCTTGATGTGGGTGGCTCAACACTTCGTTTGCCTCTGTCCACTGGATTGGATATGTCGGATCATGTCAAACTCCTATGAAAGCAGAACATCAGTCAATGAATCTCAGGCTATGCCCTTGGCTCGTCCAGTCATTCATTTTTGACAAAACCATCATTTAAAATGAATCCCATTCTTTTCAGCAAACTGACATTTTCTATGACATGGGCCTTGGCGAGTATCATTATTTATGGCAATTTGTAACTGCTAAATTTTTAGGATTGCACAGTCATCCTGTAGTAGGTTTTAGCATGACTTTCATGTGTTTATGATGCACACATATATGATGTCAATGCAGAATGCTATAACTTAATATCTGTTTTGAAAGCAAACACATTTGAATGAGGGACTTCAACGATTTGTTTTGCTGGGCAAAGCTAAATGGTATATAAGTTGATATTGCCCGTATGTACTGCTGTGCCAGAGGACATAAGGTGTACTTTACTGATGAAATCCAACAATTCTAAACATGATATGGGATGCTTATGTTTCCATATGGCAGTGACGTGTCCCAGCAGTTCAGGCTTTACCATACTTTTTGGGAAGGGGTCAAAAGGGATTTTCACATGGCTGACTTTTAACTGTGGGATCTCCATGTTTAAATTAATTATGAACTAAAATGTAGCCAATGGTATTTACCAGTGGATAAGTTATGCTCAAACAAACAATCTATCACTCTTGGGTTTTCTTATAGAGTGGCCCAAAGAGGAGCCGGCATGCCAAGATGCATGTCTCGTGGGGATTCAGTGCTCAAATAACTGATTAGGCTCAAGAAGGCTGAAACATGTTGTGAGGCATGGTCTTGTAGTTCGAGCTTTTCTGTCCCTTTTAGGGCAGTGGGAAATATTGATATCCATATGCCTGATCTCGGTCTGAATTAGCTCAGTGGGCAAAAGAACAAAGACCAGGGCAATTACCAACGACTGATATTATTTCAAGCATTCCGTCCGTCACTGTTTGCTTATCTCTGGGAGCTGTTTTCACCAATGTCATGATTTTTTTAGGGTGATGGTAAGAAAATTACGCAATTCACCTTACAACATCTCCACCTTCCTGAACAGCTTTGGAATGTCACTATATTTCCAAATATCCAACCCAGTGGAAAACTGCTTCTGGCATCTAAAGTCCTGTGAGCTATCAAACCACTTCCTTGAACCTAATGATCTGAGAAGAGTGATGTGGGCTGAGATCCATGCCAATTCAGTCCACAGTATTTTATTCTCTACCAGTTGTCCTCATTGTCACATCCAGTGGCTTCAGTTCACCCATAACGTAGGGGTATGCCTGGCCAAAGGGTTAATAAATAGAATCACATTATGAGGACCACCACAGACCCTTACACAAGGGTTTTCATATGAAAAGAATCTGCTCTAAGATGACCTGCTTTAATTACAAATGTTTCCTCAACTGTGGACCTCTGTTTTTATGAAGAGCGGTGAGGAACCACGCGACAAGAACTCTTCGGTCAGAGGACCACTCTTTATTCACAGCTCCATCCTTTAGATAACCCAAACAAACCTGTAAAGCCACTCCTCCCCTTAGGCCGAGGAGAGTCCTCAAGTGTGGGCGCCGCTGGTGGCAGCAGTGGGATGTTTTTTTTTTCTCATGAATTGATGTCTCTCCGTCTCCAAGAGAAGAGACTGTGACATCCCTGCCCAGACATAAAGTGCAGGAAGATAGGCTTGGACTATGAATGTCCAGTGTATGACATCTATGACACCAGCCTACCTATGCCTAGCATGGATGCGTGCATCCCTTGACCACCATAAAGCTATGGGTATCCTTGCTGAGGGCAGAGGGTGATATCAGCAACAACAGCACAAACCTTCTTTTTAATGGTTCATGCACGCCTTTGCCATCATAATGGGGGAGTGGGGGAATCTCATTGCCTTGCCTTTGCACTGCTCACACAACAACACTCCAGGATATACACCGGTCTGAGACGGCGGTGTGCGGGGGCGAAGCGCGGGGGAGGGGAGTTACGGTACTGGTCAATTCTGACCCCTTGTCCAACACATTCTAGCTTCACTCTTCCTACAAACGGGAGTTAACACATTGTTATCTAAATAATATTTCCTTTTCTTGTAAAGATACAGTGTAAAGCATCAGAGGATTAATTTATCTGCATGCATGCAGGTCCTCTTCCACTAAAGCAAAGGCAGACAGTCGACTTGCAACAGAATTTGGGCATAACAAGTTAAAAACGTGAATAATTCACTTTGATGTGACAGTAATTTGCATGGAAATGTGAAGCTATTGTTTAAACTGAACATCTGGAAATCCTTTCATCACATTTCTCCTCATGTATTCAAGTTGCTTCTCTCTTTTATGAGATTACATGTGGGGTCCATTTCTTTCAACGTAAAGCACACAGGCGACAGCTACAGTAGTGACTGCTAATTTCATAATGTAATTTCGTAAGTGGCGTCCCTTTGCTCACTTTACATTTTCTCAATTAGTCACGATATAGTTCCTATTATCCCTAAGCTTCCATATCAGATACAAAAAAAAATGCACCTGCTCTCTGAAAACCGGCGTTTCTCACTTACATATTATTTCTATTTTTAGAATTCTCTCCCATCCGAGTCACTGGAGCTATTTTAATCGCTCCCTTTCTTGTCGTGATTATGCCGTTTCTATGGTTTCGGTCCTTCAAGGAGTCAAACCCGAGGCTATGACTGACAAGCATGCATTTTTAGCTCTTCACAGACAATGTTTGCTTGCGATTTTTAGACCGTTAGAGTCCATCTGTGTGAGTTCTCACTATGAGACGTTTCGTTCCATCTCTAATGGGGAGCATGATTGCACTAAATGCTGAATACTCTTTTAAATGTTGCTAATTCCTATGAGCACTAAAGCTCGTCGGTCTTAAACTAAGCTCACTGTTGTGGTACTCCGTGACGTTGAGACAGAAACTACCTGCTGCTTGAACAAGGCACCAGTCTGTGGGGCATATGTACAAGCCCCTACCGCCACCACAATGTCACTTTTATCAACGTTGTGGTGGCGATAGGGGCTGCGCCTTATTTACAAGGCAGTGTTAAGTCACTTAACGTGGCTTAATGCTGCCTTGTAAATAAGGCCCCCTTTCATGCTATGGTTAGCGTGAAAGGGGTAGGCAGCAGCTGTTGCGGTGGGTGTTCCACCGCAACACCCATTGATTTTGACGTTGCTCCCTATGTACAAGGGCAGCGTACATAGGAGGTAGCGCCAAAATTAAGACCAGGTAAAACCTGGTCTTAAGTTGGCGAAACGAGGAGAAATGCATTATTTCTCATCGTTTTGCTTTTCCATGTGTGCTGCCTTGTGCAGCACACATGGAAAATGCAAATGCCATGGATTGTTTATGTCCAGGAAGGTCCCCTTTCCTGTACATAAACAATCTTTAAAAAAAATGGCATTTTGTGACTTTCATGTGTGCTGCATTAAGCAGCACACATGAAAGTGACAAAATGGCATTTCAGGATTGTTTATGTGCAGAAAAGGACCCCTTCCTACACATAAACAATCCTCCCCGGCACGCAAACACTCTTGCACTACGGTGCAAGGGTTTGTTTGCACTATGGTGCAAGGGTGTCTGCGTTGGCGCTACACTGCTAAGTGTAGCGCCATCGCAGGGGAAACGCAAGGCTGCACCGTATCGTTGTAAATATGGTGCAGCCTTGCAATTCAGAAGTGGCGGAGTGAGGCGTTAAGCCATGACGGCTAACCCCTGACTCCGCCACTTCTAATGTACATGCCCCCCTGTATCTCTTGTTGAATATGCACATTTACCATTGCCTTTTCAACATAACCACCCTTCTTTCGCTTTCCCTGATTCTTTCTATTTTCCCTCTGTTACGCTTTCTCTCTCTCTCTCTTCCTCTTTATGCCGCTGTCTCTCTCACCCTTTATATGTGGTAGAGATGATACCCCCTGTTTGAAGTGGCATTGCTTAACACTAACCATCTTCTAAGGCCCTACATTTTTGGCGAATTACAGTCTCCTTTGCAGCCTTAGCGTTAGGGTAGCAAGCAAGAGAGATGAGAGATATTTTTTACACGAAGTTTTGAGGGCAACTTCTGTCAAAATATTTCACAGTAGCCTTGTATACCTTCTAGCTCTGAATTAGGGAGAGACTGGCTCTAACTGGCCTTCTCTAAATACACAGTAGACTGCCTAAAATGGCTATTAAAGCTAAGAGTGCAGGACTAATGGGGTTCAACACCAATGAGAAAAGAATATTTTATATTTTTAAACATTCTTTGGCAAAAGACTTAGGGGTATATTCACAAGAACGTGTGATAATTACCGCAAGAGTAGCGCAACGCAACTTTCAGCATCGCAGCCTATTGCGGGAAAATAACCCCGTGACAACGTGGAATTCACAACACGGCGGTAGCATGCGATAGTTGGCCGACACCGCGAACAATGCTCGCGATACAACCACCTCGACGGAGATAAAAACACAAACCACAACGCGAAAAAAGCTGCGATGGGCCAAAGCACGATAAGAAAACAGTGACAACCAGCGCGAGGGCAGCAATACTCACGCGCAATGCGGGAAAAAGCACAAGAACAGCATACGGAAAATGCCACAGAACAAAATACATCAACAGCGGAGTACCACGGATGCACCCTGGCCAACTGCAGAGGACAACATGCACACCACTACATCCAAGCACCGTGGAAGAAAAGAACCTACAGGCACACCGCATGAAAGAGACCAGTGGCAGACAAATAGGAGCCGCAGGAGCGACACACCCACCGTGCAGCATACGCACATAAGCAGAAGTGCACCTCGACATTGACAACATTCCGGTACAAACAGCAACACCTCCACAACTGAACACAGGACACAACTGGTTCAGAAAATGTGCACAACCTAGCAAATCACATCTGAAACCCCAGGGATATGTAACATGACAATGTACAATTCCAACCTGTAACCTGCAAATATGTTTTATTTACACATGCAGTGCAATTGGACATCTACTACTGTCCCATGAATGCCACGGACGGTCACAATGTGACGTGCTCATGAGAAGCAAGTGTCAATGATGGAGTCCCTACGGGCCATTCCTGCCGCAGCTGCAGTGGGATGTGGGCCACCTGCCCCATCACCACCATCATCGTCCGGTACCTCTGGAACTGGGATCCATGGGGTCCTGGTGCGAACACAGATGTTGTGCAACACACAACATGCAACAATCATCTTGCACACGACGTCGGGGCTGTACAGGAGCTTCCCACCAGTGCCGTCCAGGCACCTGAAACGTGACTTCAACACGCCAAATGTGCGTTCAACGATGCCCCTGGTGCGTATGTGGGCCGCATTGTACTGCCTCTGGGTGGGTGTGTTCGGGTCCCGGAGGGGTGTCATCATCCAAGGGCAGAGTGCATATCCTTGATCACCTGTGACAGTGCAGGGAGAAAAGAGTCAATACTTGGTTCGGCAGGATGTGATGGCAGGTCCACTAGTCCAGTGACGCCTGTGCTGGCTGTGTGTGGGGTGAATGTAAGCCAGCCCTCAGGGAGTAGCTGGTGCTGGCAACTACACCAACAGTCATCAGGCACACAGACATGCAATGTCAGAACTACAAGGGGGGATGACTCGAGTCGCACAGGGCTAGTCGCCCCAGATGCACAGCGGCCGACACAGGCCCACCGCCACGGGACGCTGACCTGCGGGAGACTGGGGTAGGGTCATGAGGGCAGAGCAGTGGCTCACATGTGTCATGGCTGCATTTCGCATCTCCACACGTTCAGCTGTTGTGTGGCTGTGGTGCCATGTGAAGTCTGTATAGGGTGCAGGGGTAGCCCAGGATGACCATGGAGTGGTGTAGTCGTGTCTGGTAGGTGGTCGTGTAGTTTGACATGTCGGATGTGGTTTGGTCACGTGTGCATCCCCACAGTTGTGCTTTGTGCGTTGGTGGCTGTGGGATGTGTGGTGTGTTGATTTGGTACTTACCAATGAGCAGTCCCGTTCCATATGTGCCATCCTGGAAGCGCTGGTTGATGATGGACTGTCGGAAGATGAAGGAATCATGCACACTGCCTGAGTAGTTGGCGACAACATTGGTGAAGAGTCCCCGGTGGTCCACTATTGCCTGCACATTGATGGAATGCGTGTGCTTCCTGTTGCGGTAGTGGTGTGCAGTATCCGCAGGGGGCACAAGTGGGACATGTGTGCAGTCGATTGCCCCCAACACGGCCGGGAATCCGACTATGGCGTAGAAGCCTTGCTTAGTCTCCAGCTGTTCCTGCGCAGTGTTGGGGAAGTGAAGGTACTGGGGTATGAAGCTGATGATGGCATCCAGGACAGGTGTGATGAACTTTGAGAGGGCTGGCTGTGAGACCCCTCCGACTCTGGAAGTTGTTGGTTGGAAGGTACCAGAGGCCAACAGGTGCAGCACTGCCAGCAGTTTTGTCTGCGGAGGGATGTTTGTTCTCCGCTGTGTTGGGACCGTCAGCCTGTGGGCGATGTGGGTCATGATCCGTAGGATGGTTGTCCTTTTGAGCCTGTAGTGGGCAATGACTTCCGCGGGCGTTAGGTCTGTGAGAGTGGTGCATTTTCGGTAGGTCCGCTGTCTTACTCTACGCTGCCTCTGTGGTGGTCCGGGTGGGGGGCGGGTCCGGGTCCTGGGGGTGGTGGCAGTGGGTGTTGTGGCCCTGTTGGGGCTCCGAGCTGCATGATGAGTAGCTCCATGGCGTCGTTTGTTCTTCGGGTATGGCTGTGTGCGGGGCTCCGTTGCCTACTGCAGGTAGACGTCCGTCTTTACACCTGCTTGAGGCAGGTGTTAAATGCCTGCAACTACCGCGGCTTATCGCCTATTTTTGGTTCGCTTCACAGTTCTGTCAGTTCGTTGTGAAATTGGTGGTGTTGTTTTTTTGTGTGTTTTTGCACGGGAACGCCTACTCTGCATCTCATTAGGGTTAGTTGGTGTCCGCCGTGGTGTTAGATTTTGGGGCAGTTATCGCGGGAATACTGGCGTTGTCTGCAGTTTGCACCAGCATGTGAATGGGGTGTTAAATCTATCTCCACTTTTGTTGCGTTAAGGTGGAGATAAATCGGAGTTGAATCCTTGTGAATATGCCCCTAAGTTTTGCCAAACATATTTATCAAAATAATTTTTTGAATTTGAAGAGATTGATTAACATTTTTGTAATCATCCAAGTGTGTGTTTGTGTGTGTGCGTGTGTTTGTGTGTGTGTCTGACTCGGTCCTCATAGTGGGGGTTAACCATGTTGGAACCAGACAAACACTATCTTTGTGAGGAAAGGTGTGTTGTGAGGAGCCGTCCTCTTAGTGTGTTTAGGTACTTTCCAGCGAGTGTATCAAAAAACTGAAAGCGCAGTTAGATTTGCTCGGTCTGCATTATTACCTACCCTACTATCAAAGCACACATGGAGTTAGAATAGTAATTACACACTTCATTACGGTCAATGGCCTGTCCTTATAATAATAGGTATGTTATGTTGTGTGTGTATGTGTATTGGGTGTGTGTGTGTGTGTATGCATGCATGTGTGTGTGCATGTGTATAGGTGCATAAGAGTGTGTGTATGTGTGTGTGTGTGTGTGTATGAGAGTGTGTATTGTGTATGTATACACAAGTGTGTTTATATGTGTGCATGTGTGTGGGTGTGTGTGTGCATGTGTGAGAGAGAGAAAGAGTGAGAAATAGAGAGTGAGATAGCCAGCCAAGTTTAAAAAAAAAAAAAAAATCTCGGTTGTGTGGGCATGGCTTTGGTTTTACACAGTTTAAGAAAAATACCTTTGCAGTAAGATACAACTGGAATGACTTTCTGAGTGCTTACCCATTACACAGCATAGATATGAGGTTTGAGAGAACAAATGCAGTTAGCTTGCAGTCTATGATTTGGTCAAATAAAGCTTTTATGTTGGTGTCAGATTCGAAGAAAATTGAATTTTGAATGGCTTAACGAAATTGTTATTGCTTCAGTCTCTCAGGATCTCGTGGTTGTACACAATCACACTGTGAATGATTTCAGCAATATAGGATTCCTATTTCATTCATGTAATGTATTTCTACATCGCAGAGCTTGGGGTCTTTGACCTAGTGAGGCGCACATACTTAAATGCACCTGTCTACTAACTGCCAATAATTAAAACTTACTCAAGTGGATAATTACATTCTTATGAATGTACTGCCATATTAATATAAATGTACAAACATATACTGTTATTTGTATAATTCACTATGTTAATAACGATTGTGGAACTGAAGCCACTCTCGACTCCTACAAAACAGGCAGCATCTCTGTTCATCCACACGTGATTCAGTGTATCGCTTAGGATATTCATGTAACCTTGCAGAAATCCCTAATAACAACTTTTCTTGTCATGCCTACGTCCACTCTAACATTTTTAGGCAAGTCTGCAATCCTACCAAATTTCCTTTCATCTTTTGCTCATGGAGAAAAATGAGGGACGGAATGCCCTGCACACAATCTTCTCCTTTTTCCTTGCTTTTACTGACGCTTGATTTTTGTGGACATTTTTTCAGTTTACTCTCTGTAACCAGTACAATACTTCATTGTACAGCCACCGTCTTTTGTCCAGCGAGTTCATTTTCTATCAACCTTGCACATAAATCCAAAATTCCTGAACAATTATTAGTGTTAGATGCAGAGAAATAGTGAAAACTCTGTACTCGTCCATTGTCCGGCATTCTACCTACAGAATTTAATTACCACACTATTTAATTCATTCAGTATGAGTACCAAATTTTTAACATACAGGTTCTGATTACGAGTGATTCAGTTAATTCTGACCCGTGCATAAACCATTATTTACACATAGGTCGGAATTATGAGTTTGAAGGTATCTAGATCATCTGATAACTATTAGATAGATACGTTGAAATAACTCAACCTTTGTTAAATGTCGACAAATCAAACCTGCCAACATTTAACGGGGGACACTATAAGGTATTTACTGTATCATGTGTTTTTGGTGCATAAAACTCCAGAATCTGCATGTTATTCTCCACAACCTGTGATAGGCGCTATTTATTGCACCAGATAAATAACATACCTTGTGGTATTGTTATTTATCAGGTGCGATAAATAGCACCTATAATGAGAATCAGGCCCATAGTATTTAAACAATACAACATTCCTTCAATTGCTGGCATACATAATCTCAATTGAGAGGTGAATTGAATTACAGTATGTTGGACTTGGCCCTTTTTGCAGGGTCATCCCTAAACTTTTTGCCTTTCTCCTAGCCTTTTTTCTGACATGGTGTTGGTGGTTTTAGGACTCTGGGCACTTTAGCACTGCTGTCCAGTGTAAAGTGCGTGTGTTCTCTGTGATAAACATGGTAAGATTGGTCTACACCTGTTTGGCCTATTTAATTTACCTGTCAGTCCCTTGTAAAGTGGTATCTCATATACCCAGGGCTGGTAAATTAAATGCTACTGGGGGGCTTGTAGCACTGATTGCGCCACCCACCAAAGTAGCCTTGCAAACCTATCCCAGGCCTCTGCCATTGCAGGGCCTGTGCGCGCAGTGTTACTGCCGCTGTGACGTGGCACCTAAAGTGTGTGCCATGTCTGTGACCCCCCTTTTACTACATGTCAGTCCCCCCTAAGGTAGGCCCTAGCTAGCCCTATGGGCAGGGTGCATTGTAGGTAAAAGATAGGACATGTACCTTAAGTGTGTGACATGTCCTGGTAGTGACTAAACAGCCATTTTGGTTTCTCACTACTGTGGGGCTGCCCTCCCATAGGAATGCATTAGGGGATTCCTGATAAGTGTTTCAGTGGTAATTCCTGACATGAGAGTAGCAGCATGGTCAAGTTTGGTATGTTTGGAATAGTGATAATAAATGCTACGCAATGGTGTGCGCAGATTTATTATAACTATTTTAGAAATACCACTTTCAGAAGTTAGCATTTCTGTGTGCTATGTGTCTGCCTGCCTGATGTGAATTGCATGTCTGGCTTTTGAGTGACAGGGGCTGGTGAGGTGTGTGTGGCTCCAGGAGGGGCAGGGTGAGTCAGCACTAGGCTGAATGGGACATCTGCATTTGGAGTAGTGGGAGGAGAAGTCCCTGGTCCCTGAATAGGTCTGTGCCTAGCCTGTACAATGCTGGTTCCGGGTGTGTCTGATGACGAGCCCCCACCTGACAAAGGGGAAGAGGAGCCTTGTAAACAAAGTGCTCCAATTCCCCCCTGAACCACTTTTGACTGGTTCCCCCAAGCCCTGTGCCAGGGCAGACAAAGCCAAGATGTAATATAAATATAGGGGCTGTGACCCCATGAAAAGGCGAGCTGTTCCTGTGCTTCCAGGTGACCTGATGTTGCTGGGCCCCAAGAGGAACTGCCACAAGGGACTTCCTCCCTGATGGAGGGCCCTGTGTGCTGGCCTGCCTTGGCCCAGCCTTTGCCCCGGACGTTTTTGGGCATAGTGCCTCATGAGCGCTATATCTTTAATTTGAGGAGGGAATCCTGGTGCTTGGCAGCGCTGAGCTGCGTCATCCACAGAGGGAATCCCGACGTGGGGATTCCCCTGCATCACGGAAGTAGAGCGGGAGCCTACCCCGCATTTATGCTGCTTTAGAAGCGGGTGCTCACCCCGCTTTTACGCTTGTTTGAGAGTGGGTGCCCACCCCGCACTGGCGTGCTCTTTGGCGGGTGCCCACCCTGCGCTTATGCCGTTTTTGAGCGGGTGCCCACCCCGCTTTTGGGTGTTTACTAGCGGGTGCCAACACTGCTTGTGCGCTCATGTAGAACAGCGGGTGCCCACCCTGCATGAGTGTTGTATATTTCAGCGGGTGCCCACCCCGCATTGGAGCCTCCTTTTAAAGCGGGTGCCCACCCCGCATTGCAGCGCCAAAAGAAGGGAGACGCAGCGGTCTAGGATCCGGCCCGACCCGGAAGCCAGGCAAGAGCCGCCTGACTGTGGGCGGGGCCTGCAGCCTCTCACGTCCGGAGCCTCGCAGGCTCCACACCGAAGTCCCGGTTCCAGGAAGGGGGACCGGGTGAAGTGCAAGGAAGTCTGCCGGAGTCCCAGGACACCACCAGAGTCCCAGAACACCAGCGGAGTCCCAGAGCAGCCCAGTGAGTGCGGGCGGGACCTGTGGAGACCTTACCTGCCAAGGAGACTGGAATGAGGTGCGGAGACCACCAGAGAGCCCGGTGAGTGGAGCCAAGTGGGGAGCCTGGTGGAGGGAGGGGTGTGTCGAGGCACATTGTCGGTGCCTTCCCCCGTAGTCACTCCCCCGAGGCACAGAAGTGCCAGTGCCTCTTTGGTTTACTCACAGCTGTACCGCCGTGACGGGCAGCTGCAACGAGTGGGGCACATTGTTGGAAGAAGTCCCAGTGGGGCTTCAGTGGCACAGTTAGTGCCAGTACCTTTTCTCCTTTGGGGCATTTTGTTCGTGATGAGAAGAAAGGGGTGAGTTGCCCCCCCCTGCCCCAGTGCGTGACGCACAGTGCTGATGCTGCAAGTTGCAGCGTAGCGCCCTGACATTCTGGACAAAGGGCATTTAGGGCCCAGGTGAAAGGCCAGTTGGCCTCAGGGTCATTTATGATGGTGATGCCTAAAATGATTGGGGCATACCGTGTTTTAGGCTAACGTGATATTGCATAATGTGTTATGCTGATGATTGCCTAATGTTATTGCCAAATGTGATTTGTGCACCCTGATTTGCGCATAATGTGTTTATGCTTGTGAGGCCTACTGCGTAATGTGTTTATGCTTAGGAGGTTTGGGCCTAATGTGTTTTAATGCTAAGGTAATAATGCTTAGGTCATTATGGTTCCAGTAGTTACTGGTTATGTTTTCTATTTACTTACCTGTTCTGATGATTCTGACGGTGACCCGATTGGCCCTGTCCTGTATATAATCACCTGTGAATATTACCTAGTGCCAGTTGGCACAGTGTAAATGTGTGATTATGTTTCTAATGTGTTTATGATAATACAAAGGCTATTTTTTATATAACCTTGTGTGGAGTTCCTTTTGTGGTGTGCCTAGGGTGTTGCTGCTGTGTGTGTGTGTTGCGCAAACACTTTACACATTGCCTCTGGGATAAGCCTGACTGCTCGTGCCAAGCTACCAAGGGGTGAGCAGGGGTTATCTTCAGCGTGTAACTCCCTTCCCCTGACTAGAGTGGTGGTTTCTGCCTGGCTTAGGCACATGCCCTAGCCAACCAGAAATCCCATTTCTAACATTGGTTCTCAGCGGTGAGGATAGGACTTGCGTTTGCGCAATACCACAGCGACAACTGGTTGCACTACAAACTCTGCATTTAGATAATCACAGGTTTGGGGATTATTTTTTTTCCTGAGTTTGATTTTTCTCCTAAAAGTGTCATTTTTGAATTGTGTTCTCCTGTTGCACTATAGGTTGTCTATCTTGCCAAGATGGGGTTAATCTATAATGAGGATGACCTAATGGAGTACACTAGGGAGGAGCTAGAGGGTTTCTGCAGAGAAAGGGGGATACCCATAGTGAGTAACATCCTCAACAAACTGTTCCTCTATGAAGCCCTCCGCAGGGGAGAACCCTTAGAGCCCTCGGGGTACCTTTTAGATTACCCCTCTGCATACCTAAAGGGTGGTTTTGCGGGAGGTCCCGAAGAGTCTGCACAAGAGGAAGAAAATGACAGGGCAGGGACGCCAGTAGATAGTGAGGACCCTATAGATAGGGAGTCCCTTGCTGGGACCAGTGCCCCATCCCTTTCCCTGTCCTCAGAGGAGTGGGTAGATAGGAGAGAAGAAAGGGAGCATCAGCTAAAGCCAGCTCCAGTCGGATTATGCCACGGAGATAGCACGGCTGGGTTTGGAGGAGAAAAAGGCCTTGTTGGCCCAGGAGTTGAGACTCAAGGAGTTGGCCCTTGAGGACAAAAAGCTAGAGATCGAAAGGGTCCTAGCGCAGGAGAGGATGGCGGAGGCAGAGAGGGCCTCCGCCAGGGAGAAACTAGCTCTGGAGGGTAGATTGCCCCTTGAGAGTAGTTTTAGTTGTCTGGATTCACCAGTAAGGGTGGGGTCCAGTGGTGGCAGCAATTTGGAGTTCAGTGCAGGAAGTCCCACTCTCAGATCCCAGAGCGTGGTACCTAGTTCCTAGAACGAGGGTGTCACACCTGAAGGGTATAGGTTGAGGTTCAGGGGTAGTAGGAAACTGTCTCACAAGTCTTGGGGGGAGTTTGTGGATGAATGTTGTGATGCACTGAAAGGTTGGGTGATGGGTGCACGGCAAATGAATTTGAAGGGCTGTTCAATCTGGTTGTCAGAGAGCACATGTTCTGTAATTGTTTTCCGGGGTTGCGCCAACACCTGTTGGAGTGCGAGTTCTCTGATCCCAGGGAACTTGCATGGGAGGCAGACCTCTGGGGTGCCAGAGTGTCTGAAGAGGCATTTGGGAGTGATCCTAAAAGGAGTGGCTCAGGTATCTTCCAGACCTGCGTGGGGGAAGAGGTTCAGAGTAGACCAGCTAGGTCCCAGTGTAGTGGGAGGGGTGTAGGGGCTCACGTCCTGTCTCAGTGGAGAAGGAGTGAGTGTGGGACTGTGTGTCCCAAGGTGCCCGAAACCCAGTCTCAGGGCCTGGAGGGTTCCCTAAGGGCACGCCAGGTCGGGGGCCTAGGCTGTACTAGTAGGCCATTTGAGGGGGATCTCCTAGTGTCAGGAGAATCTGGAGCATCTGTAAATGGAGCTCCAGTGGTTCTGCTGTCTGGCGGTGCCGCTCCAGTTGGGAGGGTACAGAAGTCCAGATTGAGGGGTAAGAGGGGGATGTGTTCCCCAGTGGGAGAACCAGTGGGTCAGGGACCAGCCAGAAGGGCTTAGTCTCCTAGGAGTGACCATGGTGACACCACTTCTGTCCTGGAGGATCTTTACGCACTGTCAGATGGACAGCGGTCGGGAGATCTGCGCAAGGCAGACTGTCACGCAACATGTGAGTCATGTGTTACCCTCAGGGGGATACTGTGTGAGTCCCTAGAAGTCCTGGTGTGCCAGGAAAGTGTTCAACCGCAGGGTTTAGTCCCTGGGTTGGGAGGCCAGCTTCAAGATCTGCCTGACCTGGAGGGAAGGACATCTGTAACCAGTGTCCTGATCGGTTTGGCTTCCAGGGGTACCACTCCAGGTGGGAGGGTGCAGCACTCTGGAAGGGGGTGCAGATGGAGGGAGTCCTCGCCTCTGACCCCGGTGCAACCTGAGGGTTTAGACCCTAAGTTGGGAGACCAGTTGCTGGAGAGAGGTCCTGAACTGGTGGGAGAGTTGTGTTCTGAGGGTGCCTCTCCAAGGAGGAGAGTGTGGCACCCTAGAAGGAGAGATAGGGGGAGGAGAGCCTTGCCCGTGACTTCTGGTCTGCCTGAGGGTGCGGACCCTAGGTTGGAGGATCAGTGGCAGTTTAGAACTGCACTGTTGAGGGGTAGAGTGGAGAATGGGTAATATGTGCCTGGGGTTACTGCCCCCCACTCTGTGAGTTGGCAAGGACCAGATACATCTGGATGGCCTAGGGCCTGGTCCTGGCCGTGGACAGCTAGGGAGTACCAGTGGGGTAGCTTAGTTGGTCCTGGGAGCTTTGACAGAGGGAACCACAGGGGTTCAGAATGGCGTAGAACTGGAGTGTGCCCCTGCAGTTGCGGGCCCGCGTCCGTGTTCTATCGCCCAAGGCAGGGAAGTCCATCAAGGTGGTGATTGGTCTGCCCTGCGTTTTGGCTGGAAGGGGGTTGTGTTCGACTTGGCCCTTTTTGCAGGGTCATCCCTAAACTTTTTGCCTTTCTCCTAGCCTTTTTTCTGACATGGTGTTAGTGGTTTTAGGACTCTGGGCACTTTAGCACTGCTGTCCAGTGTAAAGCGTCTGTGCTCTCTGTGATAAACATGGTAAGATTGGTCTACACCTGTTTGGCCTATTTAATTTACCTGTCAGTCCCTTGTAAAGTGGTATCTCATATACCCAGGGTTGGTAAATTAAATGCTACTGGTGGGCTTGCAGCGCTGATTGCACCACCCACCAAAGTAGCCTTGCAAACCTATCCCAGGCCTCTGCCATTGCAGGGCCTGTGCGCGCAGTGTTACTGCCGCTGTGACGTGGCACCTAAAGTGTGTGCCATGTCTGTGACCCCCCTTTTACTACATGTCAGTCACCCCTAAGGTAGGCCCTAGGTAGCCCTATGGGCAGGGTGCATTGTAGGTAAAAGACAGGACATGTACCTTAAGTGTGTGACATGTCCTGGTAGTGACAAACAGCCATTTTGGTTTCTCACTACTGTGGGGCTGCCCTCCCATAGGAATGCATTGGGGATTCCCTGATAAGTGTTTCAGTGGTAATTGCTGACATGAGTAGCAGCATGGTCAAGTTTGGTATGTTTGGAATAGTAATAATAAATGCTACGCAATGGTGTGCGCAGATTTATTATAACTATTTTAGAAATGCCACTTTTAGAAGTTAGCATTTCTGTGTGCTATGTGTCTGCCTGCCTGATGTGAATTGCATGTCTGGCTTTTGAGTGACAGGGGCTGGTGAGGTGTGTGGCTCCAGGAGGGGCAGGGTGAGTCAGCACTAGGCTGAATGGGACATCTGCATTTGGAGTAGTGGGAGGAGAAGTCCCTGGTCCCTGAATAGGTATGTGCCTAGCCTGTACAATGCTGGCTCCGCCCCCCTGTGATGTGTCTGATGACGAGCCCCCTCCTGACAAAGGGGAAGAGGAACATTGTAAACAAAGTGCTCCAATTCCCCCCTGAACCACTTTTGGCTGGTTCCCCCAAGCCCTGTGCCAGAGCAGACAAAGCCAAGATGTAATATAAATATATGGGCTGTGACCTCATGAAAAGGCGAGCTGTTCCTGTGCTTCCAGGTGACCTGCAGTTGCTGGGCCCCAGGAGGAACCGCCATGAGGAACTGCCTCCCTGCTGGAGGGCCCTGTGTGATGGCCTGCCTGGGCCCAGCCTTTGCCCTGGACGTTTTTGGGCATAGTGCCTCGTGAGCGCTATATCTTTAATTTGAGGAGGGAATCCTGGTGCTTGGCAGCGCTGAGCTGCGTCACCCACAGAGGGAATCCCGACGTGGGGATTCCCCCGCATCACAGAAGGAGAGCGGGAGCCTACCCCTCGTTTTTGCTGCTTTAGAAGCGGGTGCCCACCCCGCTTTTACGTTTGTTTGAGAGCGGGTGCCCACCCCGCACTGGCGTGCTCTTTGGCGGGTGCCCACCCTGCGCTTATGCTGTTTTTGAGCGGGTGCCCACCCCGCTTTTGGGTGTTTACTAGCGGGTGCCCACGCCGCTTGTGCGCTCATGTAGAACAGCGGGTGCCCACCCTGCATGAGTGTTGTATATTTCAGCGGGTGCCCACCCCGCATTGGAGCCTCCTTTTAAAGCGGGTGCCCACCCCGCATTGCACCGCCAAAAGAAGGGAGTCGCAGCGGTCTAGGATCCGGCCCGACCCGGAAGCCAGGCAAGAGCCGCCTGACTGTGGGCGGGGCCTGCAGCCTCTCACGTCCAGAGCCTCGCAGGCTCCACACCGAAGTCCCGGTCCCAGGAAGGGGGACTGTAGGAGAGTAGGATCCGCCTCTTATGTTGTCCCCACTTTTTTTTCCGATGTTTACACTGGTTTCTGGCTATAGTCTGGCTGGGACCCTGCCAATCAGGGCCCCAGCCTCTCTGTTCTCTCTAAACGACTTGGAGTGCACTCTAGGTGCACTAGTGATTGGATACTGTGGTACCTTATGAGTCCCTAGTATATGGTACCTTAGGTACCAAGGGCATAGGTACTTCACAGGCCTACCAGGGGCTGAAGCATGTATTGTGCCATCCCTGGGAAGCAGACTAAATCTGACACCACAGGTCTGCTACTGCAGCCTGGGTAAGGTGGTGCATGCACCCCTTACTGTGATATAGGCTACCTATATCACTACATAGATACACACATATAAACCTATAAGTCACTCCTATGGCAGGCCTTATCAATCCTGAAGGCAGATAGCTTGGTTCCTATGTGAGAGGGTGCCCCTGCATGAGCAGAGCCCCTCTGCAGCACTCGGAGACCCTTCTCTGATGCTGTTTGTAGTGCAGCCTGACCATATACTCTTAAGCGCATTATAACCCCGCGTTAAATGCTAACTTTGGGATGGCTGCACGGAAACATGTCGTGTTTGGTGTCAAACATCTTGGAATACTACCCCCCCCGCCAGTTCTGGCGGCGGGGGTAGCATTCCACCCTTCTAGAGGGATAGACATGTACCTACTGTGGAAACGCAGTAGAATCCTGAAGAGCCCTGGCATCACAAAATGGATGCCACCAGTCACAGACACGGGGCTGCCCTCCTGCTGATGACCGAAACTCGCAGTGGAGGAAGCCCAACAATAGGTATCCTGTCCCAGGGAGGTGTGACCACCTCCCAGACAGGGTTTAGTGTATTGGGGCTGTGTGGGTGCACTCCTAGAGTGCTTTGAAGTCCTGCACTGGGGGAGCAGAAGGCTCCTCTGTGCATACACCAGTTCAAACCGGCTCAGGGGCTACCTGCCCCTGCTCTGGCGTGAAACTGGACAAAGGGAAGTGGGTGTAGCCACCCACTCCCTGACCCTCCCATAGGTGGGGTCTTAGAGCTAGTCCCTCCCTTCCTTTTAGTATAAGGTAGGGAACCCTTGCCATTGCAAACTAGATATCCCTGGACGACACTCTGAAGAAGAATCCTGGACCTTCGATGTTCCACTACCTCTGGAAGACTGAAGAATCTCCCTTGGAGTCAAGGAGTGACTCCCCTGCTTGGCAGGCACCAAAAACTGCAATGACGGTTGCAAACTACGCCGCTCCCGCCGGAGCCCGAAGTCCCTGAAGCCCATAAGAGGATTTCCTGACTTCTCCAAGGCCATCGTGAGTCCCCAGCGAAGGTGAGGCAAGTGGACCCCACGAGTGATGAGGAACCGCAGTCCCTGGGTACCGTGCACTATTGTCGAGTGCAACCCCTTCACAACATTCTACGAAGCTGTGCTTTGGACCAAGTGTGGTCTCAGCCTCTAGCAGGAATCTCTCCAAAGATCAGAGGCCTACCCTGTCCCGAGTGAAGGTGGGCCCCTGTTGTAGGAATCCTCCCGAGGCATCTTCACGATCCCTTGCCAGCCGGCTTGTGGGTCCCCTGAAGACTTTTCTACAGAACCAAAGGGCTCCCCTGGTTTCTCCAGGCTTGCCCTGACTTACCCTTGCTGGGTGAGTTCCCCAGACCTTGCTGGTCTGCACCATTGACTTTTTGCTCTTTCCACAAGACTTGCTGCTACCAAGGCTTGTTGGCTCCAATCGGGTCGCCAACACAGCAGTCAGCTGCAGACATTGTGGGACACGCTGAATCCAGCTTCTGGTTGTCCTCGACGCCTCCTGGACCTCATGGCCGAAGAGTCAAGACACCCGTGAATGACCTGAATCTGTCGACGACGGTGGGCATTCATCTTCCTTGCCCCGGGTCACTGCCAAGTGACTTTGAACACTGTCCCCTCTGCTTTCAGGTCTTCCTTCTTCCGAATCCAGGCTTGGATTCCACCGGACACTTCTTCTGTCTTCACAAGCAGCAAGTCTTCATTGGCTCCCATTGAAAACGACGCTGCGACCTGACACCAAAGGACACCTATGCACCCGGCTCCCCTGGGTGAGGTAACTCCAGCACTACGGTGCTCCTGTGGGTGTTGGCCCTTGTACTACTTACCCTGTAAGTGACTTGCTTGTAGCTACTCCCGAAGTGCCCTTAAACTCTTAATTTCCAACCGCGACTTGCCCCGTTGAAGTCTACGGCGATCCGCGCCTGTGTTCATGCACTGCACGCGTCCCCCGTGGGTCCTTTACTTACCTGCCTTGGGTGGTTTCGTGAGGCCCCAACACTTCTGAAGGCCCTAGGCCTTGTCCCTTTGCAAGTTGTTGTTTTAAGTCTCTTTTTTAGTATATGGTCTGGTACGCCCCTAGGGTCCCAGCCATATTTGTGCTTAATTTATTGTGAAATGTTGATTTGTGCATATGTTCCTGACTTCTAATCTCACAAGAGATTAGTAGAGAGTTGTTTAGTAATAAATACATATATATTTGATATATATACCTGTGTGGTGTCTTTTCATTTGGTGATTCAAGAAATTGTGTGGTAAAACAAGCTGCTTTACATTCCTCCAAGACTTAGCCTGAAGGCTGCTCTCCACAGCTACCACTAGGATAGCTTTCTATAAAGGTTGTCTTAAACCTACCTACCATAAGAGTCGAATTGTACTGGTGCAAGGTGTCCACTTTAACTAGTGAACAGCATATACCAGGCCAACTTCTCACATTGGTGGCAGCGGTGGGATTCCAGCTTGCTATTGTTTTACCAGAAAATCTCTATTTGAATTACTAACTGAAAACCACTATAAGTACTCAAGGTACATATAAAGTCAAGCTTAGTATCAATAAGTTCTACTGAACTTAGAGCTGTGTGCCAAGGGATAGCACACCCTTTCTACAGCTCAAGCTAGTATCAGTAGGCCACAAACTAGTGTAGGTAGTACAACACTGCACAACACTAGAATGTCCTTAAGGGGTGGACCCAGTGGATCCACTCAGCCTCAGTATAAGGACATGACTTTCTTTGACTTGAAAGCCATGTGTGCTGAAAGGCACCTGAAGCTAGGACAGAGTCCCTCCACACTACACCTGATAGATCTGCTGACAGCAGATGATCTTAGATTAGCTCTAGGAGCTAATGGGTCTGAATCAGTGAGTGGGTCAATTACAGTGTCTGGGTCAGATGATGGACATCAGGATGACCAGGACTCTGTGGTTGTAGGGCCAGGTCCCAAGGGGTCTGAACAGGACAGAGGAATTCTCCCTAAGAGAACTGACATAGTGGAGGAGAGGCCTGGGTCCCTTTCTAGGGAATCTGAACACTCCTATCACTCTGGCAGAGAATCTGTCTACCAGAGGAACTCCTACTTCTCAAGAAGAGAGACCTCCTCTGACAGAATGTACAAACTGCTGCAGTATGAGGAAGCAAGGTTTGCCCTCAAAACCAAGCAGTTGGCATTAGATAAGGAAGCCCTGGTGCTCCAGAGAGCTTCTAGAAAAGAGGGTTAGAACCCCTGGTGGCAGCAACAGTGTCCCTAGAGGCAAAGAATATATTCCAGACCATAGGAACCTGAGCAAGGTTGTTCCTCCCTACCAGAGTGGGGATGATATCCATAAGTGGGTAACTGCTATGGAAAGGGCCTGTAGAGTTCAACAGGTCCCCCAAAAGCAGTGGGCAGCAATCTTGTGGCTCTCCTTTTCAGATAAAGGTAGAGACAAGCGCCTCACTGTTAGAGAAGAGGATGCTGATGACTATGAAGTCCTGAAGAGTGCACTAATAGATGGGTTTGGCTTAACCACTGAGCAGTACAGGTTGAAGTTCAGAGACACCCAAAAGGCACAGACCCAGGACTGGTCTGACTTTGTAGATTGTGCAACCAAGGCTCTGGAGGGTTGGCTGGTTGGCAGTAGGGTTACTGATTTCAAGGGATTGTATAATCTAATGATGAGAGAACAGATCCTTAATAATTGCCAGAACCAGTTGTTGCATCAATACCTGGTGGACTCAGATCTGACCTCTCCCCAAGAATTGGGAAAGAAGGCAGACAAGTGGGTCAGAACCAGGGTGAGGCAGAAAACACAGAACCAAGGGGGTGACACAAAGAAGCAGGATCCTAAGGGCTCTGAGAAAAGTGGGGATAAGTCAAAAGACCAGAAGTCTTCACAAGGGCCCCAAAAATCTGCATCTGGTGGGGAGTCACAATCCAACAAGGAAAAGGCCAAAGAAGCCCTGGTGCAAATTCTGTAAACAGAAAGGGCACTGGACTTCTGATTGTAACAAGTCCAAAGACCAAACCACCACCACTCCTGCCCCTAAGGCAACTGTTCCCCCTAGTTCAGCTACTGGTGGAGGTGGTACTCAGAATAAGGGTGTAGTAGGGTTGACTCTGGTTCTGAAGTGGACTCTGGCCTAGTCAGAGTACCCACTCAGGCAATGCTGATTTGTGATGGAGACATTGACATGTCCTTCCTGGTGAGCCCCAGTAATCTGGGCAAATACAAACAGCAGCGTGTAATAAATGGCAAGCAGGCTTTGGCATTTAGGGACACAGGTGCTAGTGTCACCATGGTGGCAGAGGATCTTGTTGACCCTGGACAGATCATCCTGGGCGAAATGTACCAGGTGACCAATGCAAGCAATGTCAGGACCAACCGTAGTCTGGCAGTTGTGAATTTCTCCTGGGGAGGGGTAACTGGCCTCAAGAAGGTTGTAGTCAGTGCAGACCTCCCTGTAGAATGTCTATTGGGCAATGATCTAGAAACTTCAGCCTGGTCTGAAGTAGAGTTATGGACTCATGCTGAGATGTTGGGCATCCCTGCAAAGGTATTTGCTGTGACCAGGTCACAGGCCAAAATGCATGACACTGAACCAGCTCTGGATCCTGAAACCATGGACCAGATGCTTCCCAAGAAGAGGAGCAGTGGGGGTAAGGCAGTGCCTTCCCTCTGTCTCAGATCACTGATTCCCCTCTTGAGGGAGGAGGAGCAGATCCTGAAGAAGGAACTGCCCCAGAAGAACTTGAGCCTGATCAGGTTGAGTTCTTGGGGGCAGGGGGCCCTTCTAGGGAGGATCTGAGTAAGGAGCAACAGTGCTGCCCCTCTCTTGAACCCCTCAGACAGCAGGCTGCTGCTGAGGCTGCTGGGAGTGCTAGTGGGTCCCATAAAGTTTATTGGGATGAGGGACTCCTATATTCTGAGGGTAGAGATCCAGCCCCTGGAGCCACCAGGAGGTTGGTAATACCTCAGAAGTTTAGGGGTTCCTCTTGACCCTAGCACATGATATCCCTTTAGCAGGTCACTTGGGCCAAAACAAGACCTGGGACAGGCTTGTTCCACATTTTCATTGGCCACATATGTCAGAGGACACAAAGGAGTTTTGTCGCTCCTGTGTCACATGCCAAGCCAGTGGCAAGGCAGGTGGCACAACAAAGGCCCCCTGATACCACTACCTGTGGTGGGGGTACCTTTGAAAGGGTAGGGATTGACATTGTTGGTCCCCTTGACCCTCAAACTGCATCTGGGCACAGATTTATCCTGGTGGTAGTGGATCATGCCACCAGGTACCCATAGGCAATTCCCCTGAGGACCACCACAGCCCCTGTGGTGGCAAGAGCCCTCATTTGGAGTTTTCTCCAGAGTGGGTTTCCCAAAGGAGGTAATCTCTGACAGAGGTACCAACTTCATGTCAGGATATTTGAAAGCAATGTGGAAGGAGTGTGGTGTAACTTATAAGTTCACCACCCCTATCACCCACAATGCAATGGGTTGGTTGAACGTTTCAACAAAACCCTGAAGTGAATGATTAAAGGACTCCCAGAGAAGCTTAGGCGGAAATGGGACCTTCTTCTTCCCTGCCTGTTGTTTGCATACAGAGAGGTTCCACAGAAGGGGGTTGGTTACAACCCATTTGAGCTTCTGTTTGGGCATCCTGTAAGAGGAAAAAACACAAAGGGAGGTCCCCTTAAGATCCAATCCGGGACAGGGGGATCATATATAAAACAAAAGGGTCCCTAACAATAGTGAGGAATCAATAACGAGTACAACTAATGCTGGTGGTTATAAAGCTAACAATTTGGGAAGACATTACAAGTGTACAATATCATGGAGTCAAAACATAACATAAAAAAACCAAAAAAGGGTTTGCATAGGATATTTATTCAATACAATTATAAAAAACAATGCCATAAAAACATTTAATTAAAAATACATAATATTGAGCAAATAATGATCATAGAAACATTTCATTAAAAATACATAATGTTAAGAAAACAGTTGTCGACGCAGCGTTTCGGTGAGTACGTGAAATAAACACCAGGACAGTTTTCTAACCACAATGAAGACGATGTTAGTGTTTAATTAAACTAACACATCTGATGGTTAAAATCATTCTGAATTCGAAATCTTGAAAAAGGAGGAAAATGATGTTCTCCTCTTCGGTAGTGAACCTTATGTTACAAGGTGTTCTCTTTGTAGGTATGTATACTGGTGCCACCGTTGGTCAACTAGGGTCAGGATACGGATACAAAGGAACTGAATAACGCCAACCATTGTAGGATGATTAAGGTTCTACGATTTAGGCTGATGTGCCTATTTATGATTACGTAGTCACACAGGTAGGATCCTGACCCGGAAGCTGTATACTGGTTGCAGGGAGGCCGTGTTATTTCTATCAGGTGGTATAACAGAGGCCTGCTCTAGCGGTTGTGCACCTACCTGTGTGACTACGTAATCATAAATAGGCACATCAGCCTAAATCGTAGAACCTTAATCATCCTACAACGGTTGGCGTTATTCAGTTCCTTTGTATCCGTATCCTGACCCTAGTTAACCAACGGTGGCACCAGTATACATACCTACAAAGAGAACACCTTGTAACATAAGGTTCACTACCGAAGAGGAGAACATCATTTACCTCCTTTTTCAAGATTTCGAATTCAGAATGATTTTAACCATCAGATGTGTTAGTTTAATTAAACACTAACATCGTCTTCATTGTGGTTAGAAAACTGTCCCGAAGAAGGTGTTTATTTCACGTACTCACCGAAACGCTGCGTCGACAATTGTTTTCTTAACATTATGTATTTTTAATGAAATGTTTCTATGATCATTATTTGCTCAATATTATGTCTTTTTAATGAAATGTTTTTATGGCATTGTTTTTTATAATTGTATTGAATAAATATCCTATGCATACCCTTTTTGGTTTTTTATGTTATGTTTTGACTCCATGATATTGTACACTTGTAATGTCTTCCCCAAATTGTTAGCTTTATAACCACCAGCATTAGTTATACTCGTGATTGATTCCTCACTATTGTTAGGGACCCTTTTGTTTTATACATGATCATCCTGTAAGAGGTCCATTATGTTTGGTAAAAGAGGGCTGGGAGTTACCTCTCAAACCCCCCAAACAGGATGTGATGGACTATGTACTTGGTCTCCGCTCCAGGATGGCCGAATACATGAAAAAGGCAACCAAAAACCTGGAGGCCAGCCAAGAATTACAAAAGCTTGGCATGACCAAAGGCTGTGCTGACTGTGTACCAGCCAGGACAGAAAGTGTGGGTGTTGGAGCCTGTGGCCCCAGCAGCCCTCCAAGACAAATGGAGTGGCCCCCATACAATAGTTGAGCAAAAGGGAGAAGTCACCTATCTGGTGAATCTTGGAACTCCCAGGAGCCCCCTGAGGGTGCTCCATGTCAACAGATTGCAGCCATATGTTGACAGGGCTGACATGGGCTTGCTCATGGCAACTGATGAGGAACAGAAGGAGGAGAGTGACCCTCTCCCTGACCTGCTCTCACAGAACCCTGATGATGGGTCAGTAGATGGTGTTGCTTTGGCAAGCAGCCTCACTTACCATCAGCAAACTGAGTGCAGACAAGTTCTGCAGCAGTACAGACATATGTTTAGCCTGACCCCTAGTCAGACTACCTGGTGCACCCATGAGGTGGACACTGGGGACAGTCTGCCTGTCAAGAGTAAAATCTACCGTCAACCTGACCATGTCAGGGACTGTATCAGGACTGAAGTCCAGAAAATGTTGGAGTTAGGTGTGATTGAGCCTTCAGATAGCCCTTGGGCTAGCCCAGTAGTCCTAGTACCCAAGCCTCATACCCAGGGTGGTAAGAAAGAAATGAGGTTTTGTGTAGACTACAGAGGCCTCAATGCAGTCACCAGGACTGAAGCCTATCCCATACCAAGGGCAGATGAACTGATTGATAATTTGGCCTCAGCCAAATATCTGAGTACATTTGACCTAACAGCTGGCTACTGGCAGATCAGGTTAGCTGATGATGCAAAAGCCAAAACAGCATGTTCGACTCCCTGGTAGGGCACTACCACTTTGTGGTGATGCCCTTGGATTGAAAAATGCACCTGCCACTTTTCAGAGGTTGGTGAACAAAGTTCTGACAGGGATGGAAACTTATTGCTCAGCTTATCTAGATGATATTGCTGTCTTTAGTTCCTCCTGGCAGGATCACCTGGTCCACCTCAGAAATGTTTTGGAGGCTCTGCGGAAAGCAGGCCTCACTATCAAGGCCACTAAGTGCCAGATAGGGCAGAGTCAGGTTGTGTACCTGGGCTACCTTGTGGGTGGAGGCCAGGTTCAGCCTTTACAGAGCAAAAACCCAAACCATAATGGAATGGGTTGCTCCAACCACCCAGACACAGGTGAGAGCCTTCTTAGGCCTGACTGGGTACTATAGGAGGTTTGTGAAGGGATATGGATCTATAGTGACCCCCTTGAATGATCTGACCTCAAAGAAAATACCAAAAAGGTTCAGTGGACAGCTAGCTGTCAGAAGGCATTTGAAGACCTAAAGCAGGCCATGTGCACTGCCCCCATCTTACAGAGTCCAGACTACACCAAAAGTTCATTGTCCAAACAGATGCTTCTGAGCTGGGTGTGGAGCTGTACTGTCTCAACTGAATGATGAAGGTCAAGACCAGCCAGTAGCTTTTATTAGCAGGAGGCTGACCCCTAGAGAGAAACGTTGGTCAGCTATAGAGAGGAGGCCTTTGCTGTGGTGTGGGCCCTGAAGAAGCTGAGGCCATACTTGTTTGGCACTCACTTCATAGTTCAGACTGACCACAAGCCCCTCCTATGGTTGAAACAGATGAAAGGTGAAAACCCAAAACTTTTAAGGTGGTCCATTTCCCTACAGGGGATGCACTATACAGTGGAACATAGGCCTGGGACCCAACATGCCAATGCACATGGACTCTCAAGGTATTTCCACTTAGAGCACGAAGACTCAACTGGTCAAGGTTAGTTTAGTGTCCCTGCGTTTGGGGGTTGTGTAGGAGAGTAGGATCTGCCTCTTATGTTGCCCCCACTTTTTTTCTGATGTTTACACTGGTTTCTGGCTATAGTCTGGCTGGGACCCTGCCAATCAGGGCCCCAGCCTCTCTGTTCTCTCTAACGACTTGGAGTGCACTCTAGGTGCACTAGTGATTGGATACTGTGGTACCTTATGAGTCCCTAGTATATGGTACCTTAGGTACCAAGGGCATAGGTACTTCACAGGCCTACCAGGGGCTGAAGCATGTATTATGCCACCCTGGGAAGCAGACTAAATCTGACACCACAGGTCTGCTACTGCAGCCTGGGTAAGGTGGTGCATGCACCCCTTACTGTGATATAGGCTACCTATATCACTACATAGATACACACATATAGACCTATAAGTCATTCCTATGGCAGGCCTTATCAATTCTGAAGGCAGAGTGCTCGGTTCCTATGTGAGAGGGTGCCCCTGCATGAGCAGAGCCCTCTGCAGCACTCGGATACCCTTCTCTGATGCTGTTTGTAGTGCAGCCTGACCATATACTCTTAAGCGCATTATAACCCCGCGTTAAATGCTAACTTTGGGATGGCTGCACGGAAACATGTCGTGTTTGGTGTCAAACATCTTGAATACTACCCCCCCGGCGGGGGTAGCATTCCACCCTTCTAGAGGGATAGACATGTACCTACTGTGGAAACGCGGTAGAATCCTGAAGAGCCCTGGCATCACAAAATGGATGCCACCAGTCACAGACACGGGGCTGCCCTCCTGCTGATGACCGAAACTCGCAGTGGAGGAAGCCAACAATAGGTATCCTGTCCCAGGGAGGTGTGACCACCTCCCAGACAGGGTTTAGTGTATTGGGCGGGGTGGGTGCACTCCTAGAGTGCTTTGAAGTCCTGCACTGGGGGAGCAGAAGGCTCTTCTGTGCATACACCAGTTCAAACCGGCTCAGGGTCTACCTGCCCCTGCTCTGGCGCGAACTGGACAAAGGGAAGTGGGTGTAGCCATCCACTCCCTGACCCTCCCATAGGTGGGGTCTTAGAGCTAGTCCCTCCTTCCTTTTAGTATAAGGTAGGTAACCCTTGCCATTGCAAACTAGATATCCCTGGACGACACTCTGAAGAAGAATCCTGGACCTTCCACGTTCCACTACCTCTGGAAGACTGAAGAATCTCCCTTGGAGTCAAGGAGTGACTCCCCTGCTTGGCAGGCACCAAAAACTGCAACGATGGTCGCAAACTACACCGCTCCCGCCGGAGCCCGAAGTCCCAGTGAAGCTGAGGCAAGTGGACCCCACGAGTGATGAGGAACTGCAGTCCCTGGGTACCGTGCACTATTGTCAAGTGCAACCCCTTCACGACGTTCTACGAAGCTGTGCTTTGGACCACGTGTGGTTCCAGCGTCCTAGCAGGAATCCTCCAAAGATCAGAGGCCTACCCCGTCCCGAGTGACCGTGGGCCCCTGTTGAAGGAATCCTCCCGAGGCGTCTTTGCGATCCCTTGCCAGCTGGCTTGTGGGTCCCCTGAAGACTTTTCTACAGAACCAAAGGGCTCCCCTGGTTGCTCCAGGATTGCCCTGACTTACCCTCGCTGGGTGAGTTCCCCAGACCTTGCTGGTCTGCACCATTGACTTTTTGCTCTTTCCACAAGACTTGCTGCTACCAAAGCTTGTTGGCTCCAATCGGGTCGCCAACACCGCAGTCAGCTGCAGACATTGTGGGACACGCTGAATCCAGCTCCTGGTCATCCTTGACGCCTCCTGGACCTCATGGCCGAAGAGTCAAGACACCCGTGAACGACCTGAATCTGTCGACGACGGTGGGCATTCATCTTCCTTGCCCCGGGTCACTGCCAAGTGACTTTGAACACTGTCCCCTCTGCTTTCAGGTCTTCCTTCTTCCGAATCCAGGCTTGGATTCCACCGGACACTTCTTCTGTCTTCACAAGCAGCAAGTCTTCATTGGCTCCCATTGAAAACGTCGCCGCGACCCGACACCAAAGGACACCTATGCACCCGGCTCCCCTGGGTGAGGTAACTCCAGCACTACGGTGCTCCTGTGGGTTTTGGCCCTAGAATTACTTACCCTGTAAGTGACTTGCTTGTAGCTACTCCCGAAGTGCCCTTAAACTCTTAATTTCCAACCGCGACTTGCCCCGTTGAAGTCTACGGCGATCCGCGCCTGTATTCACGCACTGCACGCGTACCCCGTGGGTCCTTTACTTACCTGCCTTGGGTGGTTTCGTGAGGCCTCACACACTTCTGAAAGCCCTAGGCCTTGTCCCTTTGCAAGTCGTTGTTCTTAAGTCTCTTTAGTATATGGTCTGGTACGCCCCTAGGGCCCCAGCCATATTTGTGCTTAATTTATTGTGAAACGTTGATTTGTGCATATGTTCTCTGACTTCTAATCTCACAAGAGATTAGTAGAGAGTTGTTTAGTAATAAATACATATATATTTGATATATATACCTGTGTGGTGTCTTTTCATTTGGTGATTCAAAAGATTGTGTGGTAAAACAAGCTGCTTTACATTCCTCCAAGACTTAGCCTGAAGGCTGCTCTCCACAGCTACCACTAGGATAGCTTTCTATAAAGGTTGTCTTAAACCTACCTACCATAAGAGTCGAATTGTACTGGTGCAAGGTGTCCACTTTAACTAGTGAACAGCATATACTAGGCCAACTTCTCACAGGGACCGGGCAAAGTGCAAGGAAGTCTGCCGGAGTCCCAGGACACCACCAGAGTCCCAGAACACCAGCGGAGTCCCAGAGCAGCCCAGTGAGTGCGGGCGGGACCTGTGGAGACCTTACCTGCCAAGGAGACTGGAATGAGGAGCGGAGACCACCAGAGAGCCCGGTTAGTGGAGCCAAGTGGGGGAGCCTGGTGGAGGGGGGTGGTCGAGGCACATTGTCGGTGCCTTCCCCGTAGTCACTCCCCGAGGCACAGGAGTGCCAGTGCCTCTTTGGTTTACTCACAGCTGTACCGCTGCGACGGGCAGCTGCAACGAGTGGGGCACATTGTTGGAAGAAGTCCCAGTGGGGCTTCAGTGGCACAGTTAGTGCCAGTACTATTTTTCCTTTGGGGCATTCTGTTTGTGATGAGAAGAAAGGGGTGAGTTGCACCCCCCTGCCCCAGTGCGTGACGCACAGTGCTGATGCTGCAAGTTGCAGCGTAGCGCCCTGACATTCTGGACAAAGGGCATTTAGGGCCCAGGTGAAAGGTCAGTTGGCCTGGGGGTCATTTCTGATGGTGATGCCTAAAATGATTGGGGCATACCGTGTTTTAGGCTAACGTGATATTGCATAATGTGTTATGCTGATGATTGCCTAATGTTATTGCCAAATGTGATTTGTGCACCCTGATTTGCGCATAATGTGTTTATGCTTGTGAGGCCTACTGCGTAATGTGTTTATGCTTAGGAGGTTTGGGCCTAATGTGTTTTAATGCTAAGGTGATAATTCTTAGGTCATTATGATACCAGTAGTTACTGGTTATGTTTTATATTTACTTACCTGTTCTGATGGTTCTGACAGTGGCCCGATTGGCCCTGTCCTGTATATAATCCCCTGTGAATATTGCCTAGTGCCAGTTGGCACAGTGTAAATGTGTGATTATGTTTCTAATGTGTTTATTATAATACTAAGGCTATTTTTTATATAACCTTGTGTGGAGTTCCTTTTGTGGTGTGCCTAGGGTGTTGCTGCTGTGTGTGTGTGTTGCGCAAACGCTTTACACATTGCCTCTGGGATAAGCCTGACTGCTCGTGCCAAGCTACCATGGGGGTGAGCAGGGGTTATCTTCAGCGTGTAACTCCCTTGCCCTGACTAGAGTGGTGGTTTCTGCCTGGCTTAGGCGCATGCCCTAGCCAACCAGAATTCCCATTTCTAACACAGTACAAATAATAGCATATTTGATGTTATATATTACTTTGCATGTATTTACATTTATTGTATACATTGAACACTTCATCTTCTGACACATCACATTTCTGCGAGGTACAACTTACCTCTGCTAATTCAAACTTTTTAGAACAGAGTAATTTCTTCATGACTCCATGCTGTTTTAGCCAAGAAGCTTCATTTTGTCATAGCTTTCTAGGACAGATGGGGCACTCGTGTCACTCAGTTGCTCAGCTCTTCCAAAACACTTCTGCATTAAAAACTGACGTTTTGGTCACCATTCCTTCTTGTAATATGAAGCTAGTAATCAAAAGTGTATATTTCCCAAATGTTAACACAGCATCCAGTTCATCTACGGTTGAGCAGTCTGTGATGGGATCACCAGTATGTCTCTCTGAAGCACATTGAGTTTTGTGGAAGTTCTGGGCATTCTAACCACGCCCAGGGTCAGGCGTCACATAACCAAGGCCCCCTCAGATTAGCCATTTCTATCTGGTGGCCATTAGGTGCTGTGGATGGATGTGACCAGGCAGATAGAAGATTGCGCCTACCACTCTGTTTTCCAGCTCACCCAATTAAAGATTGATTTCGTTTATGATCCCTCTTCCATCTTCCTTTTAAAGTGGATGTGTTTACAATTCCCTGCAGTCGGTATATGTTATACAAGGAGAGTAATCTAATCTCCTTTATTGTAATGTAATGTATGTAATGCAAGGTGGATTTGTAGAGCGCTGCTTGTCAACCGTGAGGGTATCCAAGCTCTGGATTCATGAACAAGAAGAAAATATAATAGTCCATTCATATTATTCTTGTGGTCTTGAGTAGAAGACACACAATAAACAGTGATTTTTTCAAATGGCAATATAAATATATAGCTAAATACGAGAAAGACCACCTGTACAACCAATTGTTAAGGAATACATGAAACAGTGAATCTCCTCACAATTGCAAACAGTAATTTCCCACCTTGAGAAAACACAGCTAATATGAAAACCATAAAAAATTCAGGACATTGCTGAGGAAGCCATTGGCCGGATAGAGTGAATTTGTATATGCATCAGATCGGAAAGGCGAATCCTGCATGTTCTGCCACTAGCGTGATAGCTCTGCTCCTCCACCCCTCGTCTGCTTCCGGGTTAGGCTCCGCGATGCTGCTGACGAAACGCCGAAAACGCAGGTGAGAGGTGGCGGATACTGAATCTTTCAACGGCAGGCATTCAGGTGCATTTTGCAATCACTGGTGGCAGTCTAACAAAGATGGTAGTTGCAAGGTAATTACTGTTAAAAAGACTTTGGACATCAGCTTCTTTCCGGCCCCTGCACTGCTCACAAGCAAACCAGATTGACTCATACCAGGAATGGCGAAAAAAAATCAGAAGACGGAGGCAGAGACAGAGAGAAGAATTAGAAGGCTGCTGGACTGATGGGCAGGGCCCTCTCAGAGCACCACAAAGGTGGTGAGTGATGGAGCCTTACTCACTAATTTGAATGATAAAGGGTGATTCTGTGTCATCGCAGGCTACATTGTTAAATACCATCAATTTTTTATTAGGAAGCTATATGGCTGCTGCCACTAAACTTGACTTTTAAATGTTCCGGTGCCTGCAGAAAACTCACGTTTAAATGCTTTAGGAATAGTGCCTCAATAGTGTTCCACAAAGTGTAACATCACATTGGAAGGGTAGGGTCACCTCCAGGTTTCACGCCAGTAATAAAAACCCAAAAGGAGCTTATACTTCTGAGGAGGGTCCTGACAGTGGGTCGCTGGTTTTGGTTCCTTCTCCCTTCCCTCAATTAGGTAGAAGCACCCTGGGGCTGGACATAATGGGAAAGCATCTAAAAATCCAAAATATATTGGCCAATGTGAAAACCGCGGCTAGCCACAAAATGAAAGCACACACAGCTCATTTGAAGGCAGCATCAGCAAGAGCCGAGCGTAGTTTAAAATCAAAATGCAGGTCCACAGCAATCTCAAGCCCTCTGTGCTCAGAAGAAGATGCATTGAAGTCCAGAAGGGAGCCTGGAACGGGAGACACAGTCATGGAGAGTATACCACAAGGGTGGTCGAATGCGGGAACAATGCCCGAGGAAGAGCTCCCCATACAAAATGATGCACTGTAAACTCTAAATGAAGGCAACCCGGCTCTAGAGGACAAAGAAGAGGAACTGACCACAGGGGCAACCCAAGGGGAGAAAAAAGATGGTCCTTCACAAGAGGACGTACATGTAAAAGAAAACACCATCAGTCAGGCCTGCGGGAAGTTAAAGGAGTACCCACTATTCTCTAAAGCTAAAACAACACCAACTGCACCATTTGTCTTGCATGGCCCTTCTGCTGCTACACAATCCGGCCTATTGCTAGGGGATCTATCCACCGCCTTACATCTAATTCCATCGGAAAACAAGGGCAATCATAGGTCCCCTCAGAAGGAGAACAGTGTTTTAGTGGATTCCCAGTCACGGCCCCAGCTAGAGCCCTATCCTCAAAATGCAGGAGGAGGTGCTGCCATAGGGCCGCAAGAAGAGGCACAGGCAGAGCCAGGCGAGCTTCTATCCAAGCAACCAGTGCAGCTGCAAGGAGAGGATACTTTTATTCAATGTGATATAAAGACTATGCTAAACCTTATCGTGGACGAAATAAGAGAACTCAAGATAACACAAGCAAGCGAGATAGCATCTCTCCATCACCGTCTGATGAAAATCGAGGAAGCAGTTGGCACCTTCCCAGTCAAAATGCAAGAGGCAGAGTCAAGGATTTCCCAGCTTGAGGGTCAGATGAATTCTATACAGCAGCAAGTCAATTCAGCCAAAAAGGAGAAAATCTCATTAGGGAACAAGCTTGAGGAGCTGGAAAACCATTCCCAGCAGTCAAATCTGCGTCTAGTTGGGGTTCCAGAAGGATGCAAGAGGGCCTAAACTCTTCAATGGGTCGAGACATTTATAAAAAAAATTGAATACCAGAATTTTCAGGAGACCTCACCATTACAAGAGCTCATAGGGTACCGTCTCAGCTGTTTCTCAACTCAAAGTTACCACAGACAATCTTGGTCAACTTTGCAGATTACCGGATTAAATAACAGATACTCACTAAAGCCATCCAGAAGAAGCATTTCTTTATCAATGAATGATCCAGCTGCCGTATTTTCTCTGACATGCCAGCGGCTGCAGCACGATGTCAAAATGAATTTGTTAAGCTCCTGTACTTATTTAAGTTGCAGGGCGCTCAGGCTGCGATAGCACAGCAGTCCAAGTTAAGAGTCCTAGTGAGAGTAAAATGTCATTTGTTCGCGAACATAGATGAAACTCAGAAATTGTTGCAAGAAATTTCCATTGGGAAATAGATATGAAATAGTAAATGGATCATTGCAACAGCATTAATGGCGAAGGGGTTGTAATTGATCATGTAGGGTGCAGTACCACGCACCCAGTAGGGGCGTCAATTTGAGGGGAGAGGAGTGGGGCACTGTGGGCAATTCCCCTTCCTCTGGGGGGAGTGGGCACAGGGGGAGGGTGGTATGGCTAGACAAAATGAGTAGAATCATAGAGGGAAAGATTTTGGCAAGAAACATTGGGGTATGTGGGCATGGGTAGGAAAAATGAGCAGAATCATAGAGGGAAAGGTATTGGGGAGAAGAGTACTGATGGTAACACCTCAATACCAAATAAACAATCTCAGGGATGGGTCTTAAACTTCGTATAGTTACGGTCAATGTAAATGGCATATCGAATAAGCAAAAATATGGTTGGTTAATAAGATGGCTAGCATTTGTTTCACCACAAGTTTTGTTTCTTCAGGAAGCCCACCGTAAAACAAACACTACAAAGCTCTTTATCCCTAAATCTTTTTCTAAGGTGTATTTTGCCTCTGCCGGGATAGCAATAAGGGGGTAGCTATCTTTTTCGGCCAACGGATAGATTGGGAGGTTACCCAAGTCTGGAGAGATCCTTACGGCAGATGGATATGGGTCACTGCCTGGGTAACCGGATATGTTTTTAACTTTGTGAACTATTATGCACCAATCCTAGATGATCACACATATACTATAAAGATCAATGAGTTACTTAGAGGGGCTATGGGCCCTATAATTCTGGGGGGGATTTTAACTTTATTCAAGATTTGGCTAAGGATACTTCGAATAAAAATAAAAAACAACTGAAGCCTAAGACTAAAAAAGTATTAGATGTAATAAAGCAAGACTATCAATTAATCGATCCATGGCAAAGAGCCCATCGGTAAACTTCGAAGTATACCTCTTATTTCTGTTGATACCAGTCTCCATCTTGTATTGATTTTTTCCTTATTTCTCGCTCTTTGAACTGTTCTAGTTCAGAAAAATGGGCTAATTCATTCTCAGACCACTCACTGGTTAAACTTGAAATAGAAATAGATTTAAGAAGGAGGGTGAGGTCCAGGTGGCAGATGGATCGACTCCTTCTCTCAATCCAGCAATGGGTGACCAGCACAAGAAAATGGATAAAATAGTTTTTTCGGGACAACAAGGGCATGGCGACACTTTTCTCAATCTGGGGGGCCTTTAAGGCCTCAGTGTGTGGGCAGATGATGGCTTTTACGGCTGCACAATCAAAAATCCGAAGGACATGCATAGCCAAACTTCAGCTGGCAGTGGATGCTGCTTAGCTGAGGAAGAATGCCTCCTCGGGGGGTAGATTTAGTGAAGAGGCAGCTCAACAAAGCAAAACAGGAGCTAGGAGAGTTTTTCACCATAAAAGAAAGAAATAGCTCACGGACATTTCAGCTGCAAGTCTATGGGGAAAGTCAAATGGTAGGTACATTTTTAGCATGATCGAGCAAGGTAAAGCAAGAAGCTGCATTAATCACTGAGCTGCAGGAGCTAGGGACAAGGGCCCTGATGATCGAAAAGGAAAAGGTAGCCGAAATCTTTTTAGACCATTATAATGAGTTATATGCGATTAAATATATGGCTTTGCAAGAAGCAATACAGCAATACTTTCATGATATAAACCTCCCGTAGTTATCAAGTGCTCAGGTAGATGAGATGCAAGCAGATATTACAGCTGCTGAAATTCAGCAAGCCCTTGCCTCAATGCCTGGAGGAAAGGTCTGTGGAAATGACGGTCTTCCAACTGAATTTTTTAATTTGCCGAGGAGTGAACACCATTTTTGGTTGAGCTTTTTAATTTTGTTAAAGCGGGTGGCGAGGTTCCATTAATCTTTAAAGAATCTATTATTGTAAGTTTTGTTAAGAAGGGTAGGAATCCCAGGGACATCAATTCATATAGGTCGATCAGTCTATTAAATTCGGACTATAAAATCTTAATGAAAATCTGGGCGAATCTTTTTACCCCAGCTACACAAAATGTGATCCATAAGGACCAGACAGGGTTTGTGGCCAGAAGGTTAATGTCATATAATACTGGATTATTAGTCCAAGCATTTGACTTTCTTAATACTAAACGAACACCAGCACTTATAATGATGGTCGAGACAGAGAAGGCTTTCAACCTGGTGAACTGAGACACTCTTTTATATGGTCTTGGAAGGGTTGGAATTCCTCCTCAGGTTATTAACATGCTATGGAATATACATCAAGGGGCACAGTCTCAGGTCTTTATTAATTCTAACCTGGTCGGGACAGTCAATGTAAATCCAGGAACTAGGCAAGGCTGTCCCCTATCCACCATGCTGTTTACCTTTTTTATTGAACCCTGGCCATCAGGATTCAAAATAACTTTGAGATAAATACATCAATACCAGGAATGTCAAAATTAAAGTTATTTGCGGACAATATTATCCTATATCTTAGATCTGAAAGGCAGAATATCGAAACGACATTGACCGAATTTGCACAGTTTGAATTAATTGGATGGTATAAAATGAATCCCAACAAGACTGAAATTTTAATGTTCAATACTTCCAGTGATTTTCTCCCCGATAATTTCAAATGGCAAACCCTTTCTCCCGACCCGATCGGATATTTAGGGATATATGTAACAAACCAGTATGCGGAAATCTATAAATTAAATTATGAGGCCATGCTGAAAAAAGTCAAAAATCTACTTGATAAATGGTCACTTCTTCCTCTTACATTGATCGGTCGTGTTGCCCTTATAAAAATGTTGATTTCACCTCTACTGGTTTTTCTTTTCACAAATGTGCCCATTAAAATTAATATGGCATATTTTAAAGAGCTGGAAACAACCTTTCAACAGTTTATTTTGAATAAGAAGGCTTCAAGGGTAAAACGTCCTGTGCTTCAACTTGACATCAATCAGGGAGGGTTTGCTCTTCCCCAAGCTCGTAGGTACTATGAAGCATCTTTTTTAGCTACAATATTGCGTTTAATTGACTGCAAGGGATCTTGCGCTAATTTCTTTCTTGACGAGATGGTTCAGAGAGCTGTATCCCCGATCCCGGTCCTTATAAAAACAGCAAAATTTCCCAAAAAAACTAGATATAAGACATTGCAGGAGTATCACACCAGACTTCAGGCATTCTACTCCATGAAGGCTCATTCCACAGGGTCTGTGTACTTGCAGCTTACAGAATGTAAAAGCCTGGGCCTCCAAATCTAGAACAGTCACCTAAGGTTTTGGAAAGCCAACAGTGTTAAAGAGCTGGGTCATTTTATAGTTGGTGGGAGTTGCATTAATTGGCAGGATGTCCAAGCTAGGTGTGGAGATCGGTGCAAGCTTTTTTTGGGGGGGTATTTCCAGATTATACATCTGTTAAACAAGTACTGTTTTCCATCTAGAACAGGTCCCACACCAGTCACTGCCGCTCTCTTTAGAACAAAGTTAGGGGGGTGGCAAATTGGTATCGTCTTTTACGGGCCCAAGGAGAGTCCCTTTGCAATGTACTTTCTCAGACCTTGAGTGGCAAGCCATCTCGCAACTCAGTAGCAAGGCTTTAAGAGCGGGCAATTTAAAAAAATGTAGGGGCATATTAGCAAGAAGAGGCGATAATTATCGCTAACCCTGCTTAGCGTGATTATTTTTATCGCCGGCTATCGCTGGAATATATCGCCACGCTAACGCTGTATTAGCGACATTTAGCGCTATGGCGATAAATATTCCAGCGATAGCGGGAGGGGAAGGGCCAACATCGCGACAAAACCAGCGATGTTGAATGGGGGAGGTGGAAAACCTTGCTGATACGACCCTGTGGTCGTATCAGCATAATCCACCCCCATGTAATGTATGGCTAAGTCAGGAAAATAGCAGGTGATAAAAATGGCGATGGCCCCAGTTAGCGCGACTTTTCACGTCGCAAACCGGGTCAGGGACTCCTTGCTAATAGGTGATAGGCCTGTTAGCGTCTGTTTACAGGGTATGTTGGTCGGGAACGCCTACTTTGCATGTCATTAGCGATAAACATCGCTGACATGCAAAGCGGCACCCAAACCGATCGCTTTCGTCAGAAAGTTGTCGCTAACTGCTGTTAGCGACAGCTTGCTGATAGGGCGATAGATTTATCGGCGCTTTAGCGGCAAAAAGTGCCGCTAAAGCGGCGATAAATCGCTTGCTAATATGCCCCGTAATTTTTATCACGCTGGATAGGGTACTATACCCACAAAGCGCTCCTTAGGATGCATCCAGAAATGGAGAATAGATGTTTTCGCTGTCAGCTAACAGGCAAGGGAGGCTGGCTTCATACATTTTTTACATACCCGATGTTAGGACAGTTCTGGGAGAGAGTCTTTGTCGCTCTTAGCCTTGGTCTACAGAAAAGATTGGGCCTGGAGGCAGAAATAGCACTTTTTGGCTTCGTCAGCCAGAGAATAAACCTGTCAATGTCTAGAGGGGAAGAGACATTCGTAGTAATCGCCTCTTTAGTGGCGCGCTCCCTGATTCTCCAGAACTGGCGGACTACCAAAGTACAAGCCTATTGTGAGTGGCACAGTAAAATGATTTGAATAAGATAATTCGAAGAGGCCTATGCTAAAAGGGTTGGTGCTATCACCACTGTATGGAGATATATAGAACTGGCATAAAACCGGCAAGTGTAAAGGGAAAATGTAATGTCAATTTATTTTAGCATAATTGCACTTGGTTTTAGGTATTATACGCAGCTTGTGGTGGAAAATGAGTTGAGGCACTTTATTAGAATAATCCTATTGGGTGATAAGAATGTACTGGGTGTTTGAATGCACTGCACTTTATTAAATTGTATCTGATGTTGCTTGATCAATGCGTACCACAAGCATAAGCCGGCAAGTGTAAAAAGGGAAAAGATGTAATGCTAAATTCTTTTAGCATATTTGCATTTTGTTTTAGAAACTGTTCGCAGCTCGTGGTGGAAAATGCACTTTTTTGGGACCTGATCGCACTGCATTTTACTAAATTCGATTTGAAGTTGTTCGATCAGTGCCTGCTAATGTATATAGAAGATAGACATTTGCACGTTGCACTTTAGATAAGGGATCAATTGAGAATATCATAATTTGTTGTAAAAGTTGTTTCAAATATTTAAGATAATTGTGTCCATATGTATAATTGATTTTGTGTAATAGATCACTGATTTAATATGTTACTGCTCAATAATAAAAAAAATAAGAAAAAAGTATACGTATCAGATCAAAGCTTCTGCAACAACAATTCACTGATCTGTTGCAAAATATATGAAACCACAGAGTTCAGTACAATTAAAATATAAATAATTAAATCTCTCTAGAAAACCAATTCATAAAATAGAGAAAAGTTTTGAATAGGTATTGTTCTCAACTCTACTGCTATCTGTTCTATCTTTAGCTATTTTTTGCTTGGCTAGCAAGCGCTGATGTTTTTAGACACAATTAAAAGATCTAGCAGTAGGTACACTAACATCAGACTCCTGAACACAAGCAGGGCTTGTAAGTGACTCGATTTCTCACGGTTTACCTGATGTCTCATAGGTGCTCGAAAGCAGATTATTCACGAACACGCCGACGGTTGTATTTTGATTCTTACACCACAGGTACGCTTGGGGGCTCTCTTATGATGGATAAATGTTTTAAAGTATTGCTGTCTTCTAAATCCGGAACATCAAATTCTGAATTCTCACATTGCTCTATTTCTTCTGGCTGGTCAGGAAGATCTGAAAGTAAACTAAAATGTGTGTAAATATCCTATTTATATATTATAACATTCATATGAGCAAGAAAAATATCTATAACACATGTTCTTGAGATATACCCATTTTCTATATTAAAAATACTTTTGAAATTCAAATGATTTCATACATGTTAAACAATTACCTTTGTCTATTGGGAGGTGAATGTGAACATATTAGTAATTGCATAAACCATGCACAGTGATCTAATCTTATGTGTTTGTACATGTCCTAAAAATCCTAAAATAAAATAATTACAATCAAATAAAAATAAATTTTTATAACATACTCAGAATAGTTTAAAAATTTAAAAGTACCTTGAAAACAATATTTTTGGTAAATGAAGTACATCTCGCAATACATTAGAGAAAGTGTCTAAGGGCCAGATGCATCAAGCATTTTTCTGCTCGCAAACGGGCCGATTCGCAGAATTGGCCCGTTTGCGATCCCAAAAAATACTTCTGCGATGCATCAAACCCAATTTTGTGATTCAGTAACCTGTTACCGAATCGCAAAATGGGTTTGCGATTTGCTATTAGGAAGGGGCGTGTTTAGGGCGTCCCTTCCTAATACCTAATCGAATCGGTATGCATGAATGTTTTAATGCAGTTGCAAAACATTCGCATTTTACCACCTACTTCAAGTAGGGGGTAACCAATTCGCAAATGGGAAGGGGTCCCCAAGGGACCCCTTCCCCTTTGTGAATGTCAGCAAATGCATTTTCTCAGAGCAGGCAGTGGTCCTACGGACCACTGCCTGCTCTTGGAAAATCAAAGGAAAAGTTTTCATTTTCTCTTTTGTAAAGCATCCCGTTTTCCTTTAAGGAAAAAGGGCTGCTTTACAAAAAAAAAGATTGCTTTATTAAAAAGCAATCACGGACATGGTGGTCTGCTGACCCCAGCAGCCCACCATCCTCGTGATTTTTGCGATTCCTAGGGGGTCGCAAATTGCGACCTACCTCATTAATAATCATGAGGTAGGTCATTTGTGACCCCTTAGGAATCGCAGAAAGTGTTAAACACACTTTCATGCATTCCGTTTTGTGATTCCCTAATTGCGAATCACAAAGATTCGCAATTAGGGAATCACAAAATATATTTTTGATGCATCTGGCCCTAAAACCCTTACAGGCAATATTTTTTTTAACATCGTCAAACTATACGAACATTAGATAGATATGTCCAGTAAAAGGGTTAATTAATTAACCTAAGCCCACCCCTTGGTAGCTATGACACAAAGCAGACATGCCTAATTTATAGAAGCTGTGTAAAGTAAATAGTAATATCAAAATAGTTAAAAAGTCTAAAACACACCACAATAAAAATCCCAATCTAATTCATACAAATAGAGACAAATTTAATGAGCAAAATGTCACCAAATGACAAAGATCAAATTAGGGGACCGTAGATATGAATTCAGAATTTTGGTTTGTAAAAATAGCGCCAAAATGCACAAATCAGCAATGGTAGTCAATAGACACAGTAGACTTGGACCTAGGTACGATTTCAGGCTGACAGCAGTGGAGCACGGGTCAGATATAACAACGAGGTTCAACCCTGACTTAGAAACCTTTGCCAACTTTCTGCCTTAAGAACCGACAGAGACTGGGGTTGCTGTTGAAGCAGTAGCTGTCAATGTTGAATCACAAGTCAGCCTCAACTAGCTGGTTTGCCCCACTGATGAGAATCTGACTTCCTGAAAAGTTTCTAATTCCGAATGTAGAGGGATTCATCAGGGCTGACACCAATCAGCATCCGGTCAAAATAGAGGCCTTCCTTGGCATGGTTTTTGCCTGCTCTGAGGTCTCCCATTTTCATCTACAACTGTAGGGGGACCCCACTCACCAACGCCCTGCAGTCATGGAACTCTGCTTTGGATACTGCTTGCAGCTTGTCTGCCAACAACTCATCAACGACCACTTTTTCTCCTCAAAATTTGCTAAGCCAGAAGGTAAACTTTCCACAGGGACAAATCTGGTCCCTATGTCCTACCGTTAAGCCATTGCAGCCTGGCTTAACTTTTGACTTTGACTTGGTCTAGCACAACAAGATGCCCATGGTTAGCTCTTTATTTTTAATATAAAGTTCAAAAAATTATACATCTGGTTCTACTTATTGGATGTTTGTCATTTTTATGTCATTTCATTTGTTAAAAATTCTCTATTTTTCTAAATTGGTTTGGATGTTTCCTTGTGGTTGGCTCACACTTTATTACTGAAATAGTGCTGCATAAGTACTTTGAACGTTACCTCTAAGATAAGCCTAACTTCTTAGTGCCAAGCTACTAGAGTTTTAAGCACAGATTTATTAGTGACTGCAGTGATTTACCTTGACAAGGAGTATGATTATTATTTGAAGTGGTTTCTCAACCACTTCAACTAATACTCTAATTTCTTGTATCCATCCTCTGTTCTTCTGCAGGTTTAAAGTGTTCTGAAGAAGATGTCTTATGGTGCCACCTTTATGACTGTCACTAGCTTATGGGTGGGGTGACTCGTAGCCTCACCCTAACCAAAAGGGTAAAAGTTCCCAGGGATAATCCTACCCATTTATGCAGCAGTTCCTGTGTGCCCTACTGCAAGCAATGCCACAGTGTCCCTCACTTATAAATGCAAGATGGAAAAACCCTTCTCCCCTTGCACAGAGCTTATGTGTGGCCAGGAAAATAAGCAGACAATCATCTGTTGTTACTCTAAACCAGTTTTAGGGGCAGCTGCGTTTGATGCCAACTTGACAGGGAGGGCAAGATGCCTTCTGACATTTCCTGAAATTAAGTTTCTGGACACAGCACAATAGGTATTCCTGCCAGGGGAACAAAAACTCCTCACCACAACTAGTGTTTGAGAAATTGGGTTGTTAGTTAACTGGGGTGTGAGTCCTGGTCAGGCAAAAGCCACAATCTCTTGCACAAAAAGTCACTAAATGAACCTGTGCTTAGCCCTGGGTAGCTTTGCACAAAAAACAGTCAGGCTTAACTTAGAGGCAAAGTAAAAGTAGTTATGTAGTACACAAACTGCAAGAAAGTGAAAACCAACATTAGAAAAATCCCAAACCAATTTAGAAAAACAGAGTACATTTTATTAAGTTATTTGACACCAGTCAAAACTTTAAAGTGCCAACCCCGGACATCTAGTCCGAGACTGGATCAAAGTAAAGAAATATGGCCGACCTCGAAGGAGCACCATTCGGATACAAGAAGTAGATTGGGCCGGGTCAATGCTTACCTACAGGCTTAGAAGAAATACAGAGAAATGTGTCTGAGAAGGTAAAGTTCAGTGCGGCAAGGCTGCAGGAGGTGTCTGAAGAGGGAGCTTTGTCATCAGCTGGCCTTGGCAAAGCCGCAGTGAAGATTTCTACATTCAGACTTAGGCATCGAAATGACAGTCCAAAGTCTCCAGTGGGACGAAGCAGAAGGATGTAGCTGAAGACATTTCCATTAGGTTGGATACACTTCTGGTGAAGGACCTCTGAAAAAGATTTGCTGTTGTGCAGAAGAATGGAGGGGGAGAAGCTGCAA